>JAAVTJ010000399.1:0-600000 GCA_011947355.1 Phytophthora boehmeriae | reverse complement strand
TGAAGTACTGCAAGTCAGCGACCGTCGCCGGTAAAGGGAGAGTAGATAGCGCGCTCACCCTTGCAGGGTCATGTCGGACACCAGCTCCAGAAATGAGGCGGCCACACCAAAGCACCTCGACCTCGAAAAGCTTCGATTTAGCCATGTTCAGTTTCAGCTGAGCGGGTGCAACAAGGGAGAAGAACTGGCCAAGTACCTGTACGAACTCATCCACCGTCGGAGCAAAGAGGATCACATCGTCGACCCATACTAGAGCCGAGTTCGGGATCAGCGGAGCCAGCACCTTTGCATCTCACCTTGAAAGTGCAGGGCCGAGTCAGTGGCGCCTTGGGGAACTCGATTGGGCGTAAATACGCCATCCTCCGTAATGAAGGAAAATATCTCGCGACTCTCCACGTGCAACGGCAGCTGCCAAAATCCTTGCGTAAATCAAACGACGCGAAGAATTTCTTGCCACCAAATGAGTCCGTAGTAGTAGCAGATGTGGGCATCGATCCTGCAATTGGTACGGTCACACGATTCACCGGCCGGTAGTCTATCGTCAGGCGGAACTGATCGCGAGATCCTGGCTTGTTCACCGGCACCACTGCACTTGCCCATCGCGATGCGTTGTTCTGCACAACCAGTCCATTGGCAACCAGCCTTCCCACGTAATCTCGGACAAACTGAGCCTGTAGTGGAGCATAGCGACGTGGAGCGCTCCTGTGGGGAATAGCATCAGCGCGAAGGGTTACCTGTAGCGGCTCAACTCGTGCAGGGGGTCCGGACCGATCGTCTCACGCCACACATCAGGGAATTCGTCCAATATTCCTCGTACAGCGGCGATATGTGGTGTCGGCAGCCCATTGGCCACCGCATTGGCCACTAATTGATCGAGGCCTGGAGCATCTCCTGCTTGTTCCGCAGCCTCAGGAAGTCCATCACCAACCGGAAACTCGTCCTCCTCCGTACCAAGGAGGTGCGTCCCCGCCAACTGAGCCAGCTGATCTTGAACATCAATACCTAGCGCCTTCAGTGCGTCACGACCTAGCAGAAATTCGTCTCCTTCACCTGGCAGTATCACACAAGCCACAGATCGTACAGCGACCGACCCCGCAATAGTGACAAGCTCTAAATCGAGCAGCACTTCCTCGAAGCATCTCACCACGCGCCCGTCCGCCATTTTAGCATCCACCGACTCGCTCAGCGTACTTACTGACAGGGCAGGTTGCATTCCACATAGAGAACTCACAAAACCTTGAGGGATGACGCTCTTGTCAGCACCTGTATCGGGTACATAGGGTACTTCCAGCAGACCATTGAGCCGAACAGTCGCATCAGGTGCTACATACCGTGCAGCCTTCGAGCGCAGGGTACCCAAGCGCTGTTCCTTAGCTTCACGGTACTTCTTCCTGGCTTCCTCACGCTGTGCCTCTGTAGCCGTCGGGCAGTCGTTAAGCCAATGAGGCCCCTTGCACACTAGACAGCCGCCTTGAGGCGGGGAGCGTGGTGCAGAGCGCGAAGAACTTGCAGCTGAAGCACCCTTGCCATCAGAGGGCGTTGCCGCAGGCGTCGTTACGCGAGGCGCGCTGGTCTTGTCGCCCGAAGCACGCTGCGGTTTGCGGTCTACCTTCACCGACTTCGCGTCAGCCTTGGCAGCATAGTCCAGCGACATTCTATGGAACCGTTGCTGTACCTTCGCATGTTCCAGTATCAGATCAAAGAGGGCGACACCATCTGATTTGCAGTCACGCTTCTCTAAGTCGATAAGACGCGAGATTTGAGCTTTGAGGACCGGAGGCTGCAGGTTTTCAACCAATAGGCGGCATCGAGCTTTCATTCTGCTCCTATAGCCAGCCTCAGTCGTATTCTCAGATCCAATCAGCCCTTGCAGCCCATTGTCCTCCATGGTCGCGTTGAAGTCCTCGTAGTAGCGAAACACTCGCGCGTCACAGTCGTCTATAGAAAGGTCCATCTTGAGTTTTTGACGGAACAGAGACGTGACATCGGGGACGAACTCATTCTTGAGGGTGCGGCAGCGTGCCTGCACCGCCGTCATGATGTCGGCATCGGTCACCGAGGCCACAGGCTTCTTCAGCACGTAGGTAGCCAGATTGCGTAGGGTCTTGGGCTTGAGACAGCCTTTCACTGTAGCCACGACGTTCTCAAACATCTCACCCGTGGTGGTGCAGCGGTGCCGCATCTTCTCCACGTAACGCTCCCACTCACGGAGCCATTCGATCAGCGCTGCGTGGTCCCAGCTGGACAGTTCAGGTGCTCGGATGACCTCGAAGATAGGCTGAGGGATAGACATCTCCACATCACCGTCGGAGTCCACCGTGAAGCCTGGCATAGTTGAAGTTCACTTCAACCGAACCTAAGACGAACTTTGCAGAACCGTACTTAGGCAAGTCACGAACTTTTCCAAAGTCGTACTTAGTCGACGTAGTCCAATAGTCTTGGAGTCCAACGACGACAGGAAAACTTTAGTCGCCACGCGCACCGAAGTGATCAACAAACTCGCGCTTCGAAGAGCGCAAAGCTAGCTTTGTCGCGAATACCCGGGGTCTTTGTTCCAAAGAGGAAGTTTATTAATGAAGAAAAGCAAACCAAACAAATTCCACGACCCGCACTAACCTTCCTCCTACCAATGCTCTTGTAGGTCCGGTCATGTAGTCGTGAGCGCGTGCCAGTAGCCACTGCCTGCTGATGCCTCGTGCCTCGAGTGGCTAAATCCCCAGTTTGTGCACTCAATTTCTTCTCACAAGCTGCAAGGCACGCAGCCACCTCGGCTATTGGCTCTGCGCCTCGTTGAAGCTCCGCTGCAGCTCGAGCTTGAGCGTAATCCGGCGACATAGTAACCACGACCAATCTTCAGGGTGATAGTATACGGTCCGATCCAGCGCGGTCCGAGCTTACGCTTGGTTGTACCGAGATGTCGTGGTGACAGATTTTCTCCCGACAGTAGGACTTGATCACCTGTTTTGAAGACTTGCGGCCAGCGATTCTTGTTGTATTGCTGAGCCATTCGGACCTGAGCGGCAGCCATACACCGCCGAGCTTTAGCAAGCACATCCTTTTGCGTCTCTGCAAATTCTTGACCGAGTCGAGCCTCCTTTATTTGTAGTACGGGGTCACTAGATAACGCGAGTGTAGCTGGTGTGCGAGGCACGTAACCGATATCAGCCTCGAATGGTGTCATGTTGATCGTCGAATGATGGCGCGCGTTGTACGCGAATTCGGCCATGCATAGGTGAATATCCCAATCTGTCGAATCAGCGTTAGCGAACGCGCGTAGATAGTTTTCGAGTGTCTGATTGCTACGCTCGGTAACTCCATCGCCTTGAGGTCGAAAGGCAGTCGTTAACTTTTGCTCCACGCCCAACAAAACACACAATTGGGTCCAAAACTCCGAAGTGAACTTGGTATCTAGGTCACTGAGGATTACGTCGGGAAGTCCATGGAGTTTGAACACATTGTGTTGGTATCGAACAGCAGTATCTTTGGCAGAATCCGTTGTTTTCGCTGGAATGAAATGTGCTCGTCTCGTGAGTTGATCAACAACCACAAGGACACTATCGAAGCCATTTAATGTCGTAGGAAGCTGCGTAATAAAGTCCATCGCAACCTTACTCCAACGACGAGCTGGAACTTTGTGGCCCGTTGATTTCCGTTGATCAACTTGACCTCGTGACACTACCAGTGCGTTTTGCGCCGTGACAGCCACCCCACACTTCCGCAGGGATTAAACTTTCGCTGTCGCGGCGCACTACATGCTGCGCTTTTCAACTCATCAACGAATCAACCAACCACTATCGACCAAGCAACGCACCAATTCTGTTTTGAAATGAGATGAGGTTTGCGTGACCTCAATGCAGAACCTCCCATTTTGTTTTATATACATAATACATGGTGGTTTCTAGCAGTGTTTGGAAAAAATGTATTGGTTTACACGCCGTGTAAAATTTTTCATTGCAGTGATCAACTGAAGCTAAGACACTAAATGAAAATACAGCATTTTCACAGCACACATAATTGCAATAAACAATTGCGGCTCAATCCCACAATACCCAATTGCATACTTCTACTCTTTATCTGAGAGAACAGACTTCATCGCTTCTGCTACCGTTTTGGACGTCCAGAACGAGCAATTTGTTTTCAAGAACATTATCGTCTCAAACATTGCCGGAGTCATCCTGTCTGCGGTCGGTCATGACCAACTTTGCCGCGCTAAATAGCCGCTCTCTCTCAGTAACAAATTCCACTACAGAGAAGCCGATCTGGTTGCCCTGCGCCTTGACGACTGCCTCAAACATCTCTTCATAGTCCTTACCGATGCAGGACCGAAGGTGCTGCCGTAAATTGGAGTACCCCGTGTTGAGCTTTTGGACAGGTTTTTGGGGCAATTGCGGCATGCGTAGACAATGCCTGTGTCCACCTTGATGTTGTAGTAGTGCTGAATTACCTCCGGAATGCGAACCAAGTTGAACCTTGATTTGTTTAACGCCATTTACACTAAGAGAAGGTAGAGGAGAGCGAGTACAGCGACTGTGGTCTTGATGCAACAGGAAGCTTGTCGGCAAGTGCGAAAGTGAGAATGACGGGGTTGTATACTAGAGCACTGACCACACTCTCCCGAATACATGTGATGCCGAGAAGACTCTCCCGACTACTGTATATGCGAGAACAAGAAGCCTCTCCCGAAGCACTCCATGTCCAGATTCGAATACAATACTTTTAATAATGAAAAGACCCCACACACTGGAATGTCCAATTTATAATTGCAATATTCAATTGCAAGATAGCTGGACATTGAAGTACGACACTGAGGTGACCCGTATTGATGACATTTCCAACGGCATCGGCACGTGTCATGGCAATGCACATGGCAGTCATAAGTAACAACTTAAAATCGCAGTAAATATATTTTTTCCAATCACTGGTTTCTAGCATATTGTGAACGGTAGTGCGCATTTACTTTAGGGACTATGTGATCTAGCAGCTAGATCACAGCACGTGCTGCTTATCATATTCTGAAAGGCCGCAATAAGGTTAAAAAGTACTGTATTATTCGTTTTTCAAAATGGAACAAACTGCTGTCACTAAAGCAAGTAGCTCTAATTAATGACCTTCAGATCGAACTCCCAAATTTAATGAGCATTTCACAAAAACCTCCAATCTTTGAAATTACCTGTCGGGATGATAAAATTGCGAGTGAATATTAAACCATTCACTTGAAAATTGTATTGAGAAAAATGGTGTCCTCTACTTCAAATTGCTAAGTGGATTAATCCATGGTGGGCTGTCCGTACTACGTTGCCGTAGCACTACCAGTATTAACTCAGTTAATCCAACACCAACATGACATCTTATTCAATCTCCATAAGGTGCATACGGCGCAGTTTATTTAAATCGTGGTGAAATTCACATAATTAAATTTCAGAGCTTCTTCGGGCCTCTGGCACGACTTTGTTACAGTTAAGATTTTACTATGCAATGGTGTACATGTTCGCGTCGCCAAATTATACCCGCGCTAGTCTCAGTTTAGCTAGTCCGCGGCATTGAGTGGTGTCCGCATACGTCGAGTCTCCTTTGGCTGGTAACGAGTCAGCAATAACATTCAGAAGGGCCTTCCATTTCCGTCGGTCTTAGGCAAGAAGTCGAAGTTTCTCTAGGTCGTGATCTGTGAGAAGACGATAACCGCAGCCACTGACGGAGAGATCCTGATCAAGCACACGAGGTAAGGTGGTACGAGGTCTGCTACGCCATTTACTGTGAAGTACGCCTACATCTGAATGAAGGCTGGTACGTCGCGTGGGCGCCGAAGGATGCGAACAAAGAGTCCCCAGCGGGATGAGGTGATACGGTGGCGGAGCGGTCTGTATGGGAGACGTAAAATATGCGATGGACAAAAAGATATTACAACTGAACCTGATGGTGGAAATTCCAGCCTAAAAATACAGTCAGGCACGAATACCAGCTCCAATCTCCTGTACAAACTTCTGCTGCTCAGCATGGAGCTGTTCGACCAAGAGTTGTTCTCGTACAGGCTTCTAGAGTGCCGAGACTTTATGACCTTGCTAGAAACCGTCGGTTGTAGACAAACACGAACTCATATTACTGCACTTAGGTCCGCACTCCTCTTCCTATATTGCTTGCTCTTGTCCCATTCGAGACTGTGACCTACTTACACATGCATACAAACGGAGCTTTCCAGTTCTTCCTTCTGTAATCGTGTCCTTGGTCCCTGTTGCTGGTTCCCAGCTCCCTGTAGCAGCTTGGCAACGCTCACTCACTGAAGCCATGTCGGAGCACAAGACGCTGTACTAAGCTATGCAGGATTGAAAGCTGCTTGGTGGCTAGATATTTTGCTGTCCATTCATTAAATTCTTCACGCAAAAAGACCTCTACGTGATTCGTCTTCGATCGAAAACCTGAGCGACGCATCTCCTTGACCCATTGAGTCATCCTGGATGTGCCAGGTGAGCAAATGAGCAACGTAGTCTTCTCCCATTGCTGGAGGCAATGGAGTTGCTCGCCCACCACGAACTCATGGACCCGGATTGGCTAACGTGTAAAAAAATAAAACAAACTCACTATAGCATCATTCCGTCTGTAATATCAATAAGTCACAAACTGTAATCATTTTCTAGGGGTATCAGATCGCAATTTATTGTAGCACAACTTTGCTTTGCTAGAAAGTGTTACTGTTAAAGCAGCTGCCATTTAGACCACTCAGCAGATCTTCACTGGTGAATCTATCTGGGCCACTGAGTATGCTGGAATGCATATCGGAGACCTGACGACGATGAGATTGAAGGTCATACCTGGGACCTGTACCAGAGGTGAGACCAAGTGTTACAACGTTGCAGAAGCTGAGAGTTGCGGGTCGTTGTATGGGAAACGGGCACAAGTCCGTGTATGGTTTGAAAAGCGCTTAAACCATCTAATCTACTTACTTTTCCTTTCATTCATTTGTGTACAATCGGATCAAGTACAAATTCCAATAGAGTAAACTTTGCAAACTTCAGCATCATTGTTGCACAGCGTGATGCCGTAGTTCAAGCGGAATACATGATCTCTATAGTTCAAAAAAACATACACTCATACTCAAACAACCGTCAACAGCAGCCCAATCACCATGTAACGGTCTTTGCTCGCTTTTTGCACCTTCTTCAGCTGTCGGCATCGCTACAACTACTTTGTGCAGGAGACACTGCCGTTGTTATCGCGACCGCCGATCTCAAACCTTATTTTTGTTGGCCTAGGACCATAAGGGAATTCTTGCCAATTCTAGTGCTATGCACATTTTGATGCCTTTCCTCACTCTTGGCTCCAACACATCCACTGCTATCGGGTGTGCCTTTGCCGGTAGATTTTCAACTGAGCCTTTTCGCTCGGCTTCGCTCGTTCCCTCTCGTTCCTCACGAGACCAGCATCCACAATACAGCTGTTCGGTTTGGCGAAGGCAGTGATAACAGAAGTACTAGTAACGTACCCATATACTTTAACTAAAGATCTTCATAATGTGCCTGAGTTTGGATACTGTCGATCAACACGTAGTCATCACTTATCCGACTGTACTTAAGTGCGTTCATTACAAACTCTAATTAAACCGTGCACATCTTCCGACCGCACATCAACTATAGCCACTTCCAGTATATTGTGATATCTGAGCACTCCAGATGTCACGCAGAGCCTGAAGTTTGAGGGCCGTGTGCGGAGCGCGCGGGTGCAAACCCAGGACTCAGCATTGGCCTTCTGGCAAGCGGAGACTCACGTGGGCGAGGCGTAACCGCTTTAGGGTTATGTACCCAGCGAGCGGAGCGAGCCTCACCCTGGTTGGTTTGAGATCAGGTGATAGATGTTGGTGAGACCCCTCGATTCTTACTGGCTAGTCTAGGGTTGGGGATCGGATATCTCAGGGTATGGCGACGCGATGCTTCGATGAGGATGTTGTGCTCTACGGCTATCAGGCGATTACCTGGGCTTCAAACTTACAGGATTCAATCAGCTATTGCAAAAAAAACGCGCCCGAAGTATTGATGCAGTAGGTCCAGCGCCTGAAAGATTACTCAGCGTAGCGTTCATGCAGTACGGCGACAACACCGAGGATCAACTTGCGTTTAACCCGACATTGCAACACGAGTTTCGTGTAGCAAACAAACTTCTTTACCTGATCATGCTTGAAAGAGATTTCATGTTGCGGGAGCGCATGATTCTAGACTTTGATCAAGGCACCATCGAGTGGGATGGTGTTGAGATCCGCATGACCTCGCAACCACAGTCGGGCCGATCACAAGTAGCAATACTGCAAAGTGATACGGAATATTGTGCGGAGATCGACATGACGAAGCCAATGGATGTACCTCTGAAGTCGATGTGCCAGGAAAGCACCCTGTAAATGGAGGGAAAAGTCCGAGGTTATGCAGCTGGTAACGCAAGCTGAGGATTTGTTCACGGGCGAGCTCGCCACCATAAAAGGAACCTTACGTGCTGCCAATGCTGCCTAACGTACAGCTCTTTGCTCGCCGACCGTTTCCGATTCCGTGTGCGTGCTACGATACTACTCGCCACGAGGTGCAGCGTTTGGCGGGCATGGGCGTATTGAAGAGGACACTACGTCCCCGTGGGCGTCCCCGGCATTCGAGATCCCCAAGAAGGACGGAACCGTGCGACTTGCTCATGCCTTCCGTGAACTCAACATGTTCCTGCAAAGAAACTACTATCCTACGCGGGACGTGGAGGAGATGGTACGTTCCATTGTCAAACCGAAGTACAAGTCGGTGTTCGACGTCCACCTAAGCTGCTATACCCGTGTGTTGGCGCACAAAAGTCGTCAAATGACAGCGATTTCCACATTGTTCAACAAGTTCGTCTTCCTGAGACGTCCGATGGATGTATCGACAACGCCTGATGAGTTTCAGGCTTCGATAGACGAACTGCTCGGTGACTTGGAGTACATCCGTGTGTACCTGGACGACATTCCGGTGACTTCAAACAACTTTGAAGAACACCTCCAGCCCCTGGCCACTGTGTTGGTCGCCTTCGTGACCACAATTTGACATTCCACCGCACAAAATCGGCGACATGTGCCGGCCTGATCGAATACCTGGGGTACCAGCTCAGCGACGATGGAGTTCCGGCACGCCCCAATAAAATATCGGCGATCAATGCTTCACCTGCTCAATTTGCGCTTGGTAGCGATATTCTGGTGGACATTGCCCACACGACAGACTGAGCGGCGGAGAATGACCGCAAGGTAAAGCAAATGCGAGCGCCCAATGATCGAGAGAACCAAGGACATGCCAAATGGAGGTCCCGTCCTGGCAACCATGTTCTTTGCGCCGTGACACAGGCATTTAAGACAAAAAATGCAACCGTTGTTCGAATGCCCATTCGAAGTCATCGCGTTGCAAAACACGGGACGCTTACCCTAGACAAGGGTCGCTATCTAAAGAAGGTGCATATTTGACGCGTGCGGCCTTGCAAGGGCAAGCGTGGGGGTGATAGTGAGCAGACACTGGAATGACATGCTGCTCAGAACGCACGTGCCGCTTCGAGCCCAAACGCCTAAAGTGCGAGAAGATCCATGTGACAGACAGAAGCAGATGTGGATATGTATCTATCTCGAGGAATCTTCCCCATATGATCTGCATAAAATACATGAGTCAGTTGACCATAATTAATCCTGCATACAATATTGGATGTTCCAGTACTATAAAACTGGCAGTAAGGAGGTTCTAGGGAAATAACGGGGAATATCCCAGTCCCAGTTTGCCCAACTTCACCAGCCTGACCAGACAAACCGTGTTTGTCCCACCTTCCCCAGTACAGACAACGACGGTGAAATCCGTACCACCACAAAAACCCGCACCCTCCAGTGGGACCAACAAGGCAAGTATAAAAACCAGAAACGAGACGTTAAAAATTAACTCTTTTAGCCAATCATCTACCAGTAAATATGTGGACGTTAATCCATTGGATTCCCTGCCATTGCATTCTGCATTTGCGTGGCGAGCCACCATGGCTCGTCAACAATCTTATACCATAAAAAAGAGAGGTGTTGGAGAGCATTCGAAGCATCGGCTGCAAGCCCACTGCTCGCAAATACAGCATACCACTGACTACAATCCGCGACTGGAGGAAACAAGAAGATGCCATAGTCGCTCTCGAGGGCGCCCAGACAAGCAAGACATTAAAAGGACAAGGGGCAAAGAGCATCATTCCATTTGCGCATGACATGATCACTTTCATGAAGGATCTCCGACGCGAAGAAGAAGTACGGTAAACTATTTTGTTTTAGTTATTTGTATATAATTAAATTTAATTTGACTTTTTAAAGTATTTGTGTACAGGAATAATGATAGAGTACATAAAGCAAGAACATGCAGCATGGCTACATGAGTATTTGGCATCGAAATCAAGTGACGAAAGGCGCATCAATGCCTTGATGCGCTTATGTCAGCGATTTGCGCATCGGTATGTGATACGATCATTAGGGGTTTACTTTATGCTATTGTTCTGACTTTCGATCAACTTTTATTGTTGTTTAGACATGGATTTTCAACGCAAAGACCACAGCATGCAAAGCATAATCAAGCCGCCCTTGAGCAGATGCATTTAGAGTTTGCGATCAAGTTTTGGGATGAATACGGACATTTCCTAACAACGCTATTTACAATGTTGACGAAACGGCCATATATTTCGATACTCCACCCCATAAAATATGGGCCATCAAAGGTAGGAATGGGTCAACAAAGGTGAAGTACACGCAAAAACTCTGGCCGCCTCACGGCCGTCCTTACAATTCGAGCCGACGGTACGTTTGTTTTTAACTTTTATGATGTTGTTTATTAAATTCATACTAACGTTAAGCTTTTATTTTAGGGAAAAAATTGCCTATTCTCTTCATACTGCGAGGGATGCCTAGCGGGACCGTGGAGACGGACGAGTTGCCCACGTACCCTGAGGGTCATGTCTACACGGTTCAGGAAAATGGGTGGATGGATGCAAGGGTGTGGGCAATTTATATTGAAAGTTTATTTAAATTTGAAGTAGATTGTCCTTCTGCCCTCCTTCTCGATAACTTCGACTTACATGTGTCGGAAGGAGGACTGAATGTGGTAGCTGAGGCTACCTCAGCACTTGTGTGCCCCGTCCCTCCAAACAGCACATCCGTCTGTCAGCCTCTTGATGTTGGAGTCATGGGCCCACTCAAAAGAAGCTGACAGCCGGGTGGCTGTTTGAAAATGTAAATGGAACGCGAACCGCGCCGCAAAAGCGACTTGCGGTTGTTAAGCGTACCATTAAAGCATGGGAGAATACTACAGAGCATTGTGTTATTCGTAGTTTCGAAAAAGCCATTCCGAAAGAACCTATCGTCCAAGTATAGGATAAATACAATCAATACATTTGTTTTTTGTTTTTGACCAATCATACATGATTTCTGTCTTAGGGTGCGGATTTTTTGTCTGAACGTCTCGTCTCAATTTGTATGGCGGATATAATTCAATGAGGGTACGGATTTCACCGTCGTTGTCTGTATCCTCCAAGCGGTAAATTTACGTGTTACACATAATAGAAAAATTCGAAAGAAGCCAAGTCGACGGAGAGCTAACTCGCCAAGAGCTGAGAAAGTAGAGTTTCGCCGACACAGCGAGGGGTATCTCATCAAGAGGCACTCACCACGCACTCTGTAGTTACAAATGGATGCAGACAGCACTGTATAGGTCACCAAAGGTATGTGTATTGATCGTCTCTGTGTCATGTCTGTGTGAAGATGTTTGTTAACGAGTTGCTTTGGGTGTGCGTGATGTTTAAGCAGGACGGATTTGAGGCTAGACCTCCACACTTCTTGCGCTTCTTTTGGCAGTTGGCACATGACGTCGTCTTCCGCCGTTTGACAAGGTTGCTCGCTGGTTGCCCCTGCACATTTTTCGGGACACTAGACGTAGAGTTAAAGGCTCTAGGGTTTAGGGTTTACCGCGCAGTGTCCCCATAGTGATGCTGCTGTTTGGACACCGCTGTTTGTACTGGCTCATCTCGTACGCCCATTTGCCTCGCACATGTTGAAGTGACTGCGATATTGACCTCAGTTCTACCAGGTGTTGTTCAGATATTACAGTATTGCCGGAAGTGTGGGGATGACTACAGCGTGCTGCTACTCGTTACAGCCAACTGTCGGAGTGTGTGTAGTGTCAGCACTCGAGAAAAGGCCGGCATTCGTGTTGACACCAATGGTAGTGGGTGCTGCCACACGTGACATCATTGTTGAAATTAAAATGTACGGATGTTGCGCTGTCACCTGCTGAGTTGCCTTCGCAGACTCCAGAAGTTTGGCAGTTGAGTGTAGCTGAGAGAGGGGTGGCGCCAACATCTACTCCGCCAGAATAATCGGCAGAGTTGTGAGTGAGTGGGACTGCGCTTAGACTGGTGGTAGGAGCTAACTTCAGCTTAATTTTGGGCTACGATCCTCTGACGCTCGCCTTCCTCAGCGCATCCCATCGCAGTTGAAGTGTTGCAACAGGAGATGGGCGCATACCAGTGCACACACAGCTCGCAAAATCGTACACTAAGCAGAACATTTGGCGTTTGCACGTGATGAACAAAGCCTCTCGGAGAGCTGTGACGAGTTCAATCTGGAGACTTTGTTCATTGGTCGAGGGAACGTCCACGATGACATCATGCATTTGAAATGTGAAAATGTTCGAGACCAGCGGTTTTACTCTCTTTCAGCTACAACGCCGCAGCTTGATATGCCTGTTAGTGTTGCTCGACACAGCCAAGTGGTACATCAGCGTTGTCACAAGCGGACACACAGCCCATGAGCGCCCGCTACCGTTTCGCCCCGCCATAATCTGACGGATCAATTCACTTTCTTCGGTTGAGAACCCAGTGGGGCCTTCATGCTCATTCTCATCACAGCGAAGGGATGGAATAGTTCTTTTCTGCCGATCCCACCGTTGTGCAGAGCTGTTGAGCGCTTGATAAGCAACTCCTCAATTGATCGTTAATGGTGGCGTGACCGCGTCAATTTTTGTTGAAGTTGATCACCATCAACGCGCGCCCCACACAACATTTGCTGCCGTGATGGGAAATTAAAGTCGAGTTGAGTAGACAATCGATATTTTGGCATTTGGAAAAGGTCCAGAGAGCAGTCCGCACAGATACCTCTGTTGTGGAGAGCTTGGTATGACACCGCTAGCGGCACTTTCAGCTTTACATGCTGCCATGAAGTCAAGCTGTCCCATCCAGGGGTTGCGGTCGAATTGCTCTCCAATTGAAAGGTTATGTTACACGATAAAGGCGTCTAGAATTCTCAAGCTTACTTCTACGGGCACTTCACGAGCAAGCGGTTTTTTCAATGCCGAGTGAAAGCCTTCAAGTTGACTGGTAGAAACTACACATACGCTCTTGCCGCCTTCACTGAATACATCGTGCTCGACATGCAAGTCGCCACGTTGGATTTGAGTGGCATTACTTTCGACTGAGCCTGCCCACTCTGCAATCGGGCACAAAATGTCACTAGCCTTTATACCATCGACTGCTTCACGAAATCGACCCATATCGCTTGCTTCGCGCAACTGCCGGTCTACTGTATAGAGAGCTTCCCGTAGCGCAACGCAAAGCTGCTTCCGTCCAGAATTGGCTTTAATCGTTTCGCTATATCTTTGCATTACGTGAAATAGATCTTGTTTTACAGCAACCGATTCACCGAAAACTTTAGTGACCATATTGCGCACAGCATTTGCATTGTCGCTAATGACAACATTTCTTCTCCACATGGCTTCACTTATTGGCGAACATCTACAAGCAACTGTTTGGTTTCTTCATGATATCTCAAAGCGCGTTAGCCTGCGCCTCACGAGTTGGCCAATCTTGTTTTGCAGCAGTAACAGCAGTTTTGCGTCATTCAGCTTATCCCGCTCACCTCCTGTTTTCCACACTTTTTAGGCGCTTGAAAAATTTGACGGAATGGTCCATCCTAATAACTTTTCTTATGACACAACGTTGCATCACGCGCTCGCAGTAGGACCATGGTAGACGTAGACAATGATCGCGTTTAAATATTCTCTGATTTATGTGATAAATTCGCGATTTATGTTTGCAAACTCGTTTAACACGGAGTGTCTGAGGGAACCGAACCGATACTCGTAACACTCGGAAAAATAACTTTGCAGATACACATCAGATTGTTACCAAATGTTGTGTGATAGCTAATCAGGATCGTAGAAGCATAATGGAATTGATCTCCAGTCTCAGTCGAGCTCTCGTTGTTCTGCAAGCGCGTGGTTTCGGCAGGTAGATTAAGGTTGTTTTACTAGCTTTTGCAGCGGAGCTGCGTAGCAAGTGCTTGGCACAGAGGAAGAGGGGCGACTCTTTGAGTCTTAGGCGTCCGTCTATCAGTCGGAGTTTCGACGTCTGTACGTTCTTATACAAGCACCACGTATTTTGCGTTTTACTCAAAATTGCCTTGCGCGGTTCTTCGAATCAACGCGCACGCAATCGCGCAAGCCTGTACAATTGAATAATTCATTACGTGGATTTCGCAACACAAACGGAACGGCAATATGAGCGACAGAGCTGAAGGAGAACTCGCTGTAGCAGCTACCAGCAACTGCCAAGAAGATGAAGCTTCAACACCAAGCGCAGTGCCGTCGCTAGACCGTCGTCGCACGTTTGCGCGGAGGACGCCACCACTCTCAACTCCGTCACCAAGTGCTCGTGTGTCTCCGTATCCATTGCGTGAGCGAACTCCGCCTCAACCACTGTCGCCTTCAGGGCCTCGCGCACACCACCAAGCTCGTGCGTCCCTTGGCACTTCACCAGTGGATACAGGACCGGAGCACACAGGGCAGCATCGACTACAATTGGTTGCGCAGCCTATTGTTAAAGACACAGTGGGAAAGCGGGATAATTCGGGCAAGATGCTCGACGTTTTGCTGCAAATGGCGCCACGTTTAGTGACCTTATGCACAAGCTGTGGGAGCAGTTTAGGTGTCGCGTGAAGGGACTGGCCGTGAAAAAGGATGACGAGCGGACAATTGAAAGCCACGCGGAAGCAGCATGGAGCAGAGTGATGCAATTCAAGTGGAACACGCACATCGTCCCAGCGACAAAGTCTGAGCAAGGCTGGAATCGCTGGGTGGCATCACGTCGGGGTGATACAGTCACGTTGATGATTTATGAATATGGACTTGGCATTCCAAATGCGCGGGTTCTAGAAGAGTTCATGCAGGCTTGCATTCGTCCGGAACACACAGATCGTTCCGGTGCTGCTGCTGAGGTCTCAATACGTGAGATGGTGGGGAGGCTGCAAAAGGTTTGGGGAGCTACGTATCACGGCAGCGCAGTAGTCTGGCGCATGTAGGCCAACGAGGTCATGCGTAATCTTAATCGCTCCACATGGGATGTAGCTGTGCTAGATCCACCAACAGCCACTGTGGAGCGTTTACTTCGCGCTGCCTAAGGACAAGCTGGGCAACACCCCGTCAATCTCTCTAGATCAACTCGTCTGGCGCTCGACACTGTTAATGGTGCAACTGCGGACAACCACGAGCTTAAAGACGACTGGAAGGTATTTGGCCGTCGTCTAGAAAATCAGGAGCTTGCATTGATAGCACGCAAAGAAACATTTGAGGGCTACCTCGAAGACATTCCTCTCCCTCCTGCTAGCGATGTGACGGACCCAGTGTCGACAATGGAGAACGTTGAGGACACTGAACATCAGCTTTAGACCCGTAAACAAGAAACTTCTTAATGGGTTAGTTATCAGATTCATGCATTTACCTCGTAAGGAATCCTAAGTTTTCTTCGTTGTCATGACTGTGCACGCCGCAATTATCTAATTTAGATATCTTCAGCGATTCCTTGGACAATGGTCCGGTTGCCTTTTTTGTGCTTATGTTGAACAGGTCTTGGATTTGATCAGATGGATTATGTGACCAAATCGCAAGACCTGACCCAAACAGTCTCAGCATTGGTCGTGACTTGACTTGCACCACTTGGCTCGTGCTCCTTTAGCTTTTTGGCTGTGCAAATGTAAGTACTGTTACATGTTGGTATCCTGCTATGTATTTCAGTCTGCTTGTTCGATGAGAACGAAGTGCTTGCTAATCATGCATCGCTGCACCTACAGATCACATCTACTAGCTACCTGAAAGTGTAATTTTCGTGGGTAGAGTGTACTTCTCGCGTCGGTGGGGTGGCTTGGCACGGTTAGCTGGGATGTCGTGCAGGACTTGAGCGTGACGACGTGTGAGAGCTTCAATTCCGGCCACAAACACTGGAAGGCTTGGATGAGGGCCAAAGATTCCGTTTAGCTCACGGTTAAACCGTTCGAGAGGGTTATTAGTACGCGACACTACTTGCTTGCTCATGCCATTCACATTCCACAGGTCGGGGTTGTACCGACGCACCCACTGGCGATTAAAATAACTCCAGAAACTCTCCTACTTTTGGTAGGAGTACGTCAATCCCTCTTTTTCGCACTTGTCGCGGATCATCTTCCGCACGTGATTAGTTCCTTCAATAGCCACTTTGTCCTTGTCGACAACAGCCAGAATGTCTACACCACCTGATGCCATCGCAATCTTGATTTCTGGTGCAGAAATCTGTAGCTTTTTCATTTCCCGGCCTAACGCTTGTTTAAAGTGAAAAAGCATCCACTCACTTGGGCATCAGGAAACTGAGTTAACACAGCCTTGATCAACCCCGATTCAAAATCACAGATTACTTTTGAAGGTTCGAGCTTTTGGTCTGTGGCTTGAATCACATGATCTATCACATTCCAATACATGTCAGATTCTTTGGAGCTACAAAGTACATAGAACGCTGGTAGAAAGCAGTCAGACGCTTGATCGTGGACCATCACGATCACGCATTGATAGAATAGCCTCAGGACGCACCTAAAGGTGCCGTCGACAAATATAGTTACTCCATTGTACTTGAGCTTGTCAATGATCACAGGGTGTTCCCATCCAATCAGACGCTCGATCTTCGTGCCGCTGCTTCCTTGGTGAGCATACACGCGATGAAACTGGAAGAAGCTCATTATTGTCCCTTGTACCATTGACAGAGGTGGAACCTCAACGAGCCCGTGCATTGATCCACCGAAGTACTCTCGACGAGTTTTATACACGCGCTGGCGCACTTGTTCGCGACTCAACCCATGTACAGCAACGTCCTTCTCTGAATAAAATGTATCTCGTACACATTCCCAAATGCGTTCGGCCGACATGGATAGATTTTGAAGTACCAAATCGTCTACAGCGTCCTTCATCTCGTTCACGACGTCTCGTACGTTGGGTACCACAGGACCTAAATGGCAAACATAGGCTCGAAAGTTTGTAAATGCCATGTGCTCCACGGTGAAGTCTACTCTTCCCTTGCATTTTTGACTTCCCTTCCGACGATAGAAACTACAGCGGTAAGTGACTTTCTTGGATGATGTCCCTGCTTTTGTGTACTGAAAGCCGTTTAATCTGATGACGGACTTGAACTTTGTGCGCTCAGGTTCACCGTGAACCAGTTCATTGGAGGTGGAGGCGCCGTCCATCGTAGACTCAGTCAGTGCCAATGTCTGTGGGGGCGAGAGCTCGTCCCCTTCAGCCGGGTACGCCGACGGAGCTGGAGGCAAAGGCAGAAGCGTGGAGAGCGATGGCGGTGGCGACAGTGACAGTGGGGCGGTAGCTTGCGGCGTCGTAGTCTCAGCAGATTGCTGTGGCCACGCGGATTGAGATGGCTGACGGCAGAGTGAAGCATCAGAAGGTGATAGCACTGACATCATCGGCACCGGTGATGAAGAAGGAGATGGGCTGGGTGAGAACACGAAGCGTGAAGGCATTGTTAATGCCACTGGACTGGAAGTTGCAGATGCAGTTGGACTTAATGAACTCGTCGAAGTGGGACTTTCCAGTGACATGGCCAGCTGTCGACTGGCGCGAGAACAGACTCGCGGTGGTGCAGGTGGTGGTGCAGATGCTTGTGCAGCTACCTTTCGTTGAGGCTTCGGCGCCTTGGTAGGTATTGAGGGGCTGGACTGCTTAGTCTTGGTCATGTTGGTTGGTTCGCGTAAGTAGCAAAGTGAGGATTTAACGCCAAATGGCAGCGAATGAGGTCCAATCACGTGACCATAGAGAAAGTACTGTATGATCAAATCCAAGACCTGACCCGCATAAGATCCATTAAAAATCTTCCAATGGTCCTGTTGGGTCGAAATGCCCTTGAACTTTCCAGCCACAGTGTTCAACGACCTTCGACATGCTGAAGTTTTCAAAACGTCCAAAGGTTTCCACGACAAAAGGAAGCAGGTCGCGGCCGGACGACTCAACGTAGTGCCGCTGGAACGATGCTTTGATGTAACCAAACAGGAACTCGATTGGATTGAAGAATGGACAGTATGCCGGTAAGAATATTGGCACAATTCCAACACTGCGCAGAAATGGATGATTTAAGCATCTCGGTGAATCGAAGCACCATCCAAAATCCAAATGGAATTACCACGCACCGAGTACGCAAAATCGCGGCAACATCGAAAGAACTCAACTCGATCAAAGGTCCCTTGCGTGTCATAGTAGTCAATGATCCCGGTCACCCTCATAATCGCTAGCACAGATACCCTTGGTTTACGCTGGAAATCACCACGAATAGCTACCGTCTGTCCCTTGAGCGAATATCCACGCTTCCTGATCATTCCACGGTTGTCGAAAGACACTTCGTCCAGAAAGACCAGGTTGCTGTGACACCAGTTGATGTGACTTAGTTCGTCCACAAATCGAAACACATCCTGCTCTTTAATGTGCATTGCTCAGCGCTCGAGCACTTTTCGTGTGAGTCCACCATCATAAATTAGTCTCCAGACGGATGAAATTGAAATCGTAATGTGATGGACACGCACAAATGCGTCTTGAGCTTCATCCAGGTAGGCTAGTGGATGGTCAGCATAGAAGTCACACAACCATTGCCGATGTGCCGTTGTAAACCTTCTGATAGCCGTCGAATCTGCCCGTTAAAAGTCCCAGTGCCCTCATACACGCTAATCCAGTTCTCGATCGTCTTTATAGACTTATGGTAGATGTGCGCGGGCTCTTTACGCGTGTATCCAAGACAATAGAAGCCGTAGAGGCAGTGGAATACAGTACTTGGGTGAGCGTACTGTCTTGTGACCGCTTCTTCCATCTGGCTTGGATGAGTGGCAGCGTGAGGGCTCGCTGCGCTTGGTTTGGCGGGGCACGTCGGCAATGCCTCACTGAGCTACAATTTCTCGCTAATCAGAAGCGAACTGCTGATTTGATTGCCCAGATTCATAATCATGGATTCACTAGGGCAAATATTGACCTTAAGTATGGTGTGCTTTAGTCTGGATTAAAGTATGGCACGAGTACCTTGAGTTACATCATTCCAAAACTTGCTCTGAAGATGCCGTTCGTGCACGTGTCCAGCAACGTCCCCAAGGCGAGTGTGGACGTCTCCACCACTTTGCGCGCGCTGTCCAAAGCTCTGGCGTCCGCTCTGGACAAGCCTGAGCAGTATGTGATGGTGCAGTTGGATCTGGACACGCCCATGCTCTTCCAGGCATCGGATTCGGTACGTCACATGAAAGAAGCACATCAGAATACCAAATCCTGATCTTGGTTGATGTATTCTTGTAGCCATGCGCCTTTGTTCGCATCCGCAGTATCGGCCGCATTGACGCCGAGCTGAACCCCAAGACCGCGGCCTCGTTGACTGCCACAGCTGCTGAAGCCCTCAAGATCCCGGCCGACCGCATTTTCCTCACGCTAGACGACGTGAAGGCCAGCAACTGGGCGATGAACGGCAGCGTTATAGGCTAAATGCTGCACTCATTGATTTGTTGGTGTTCTTTTAAACGGATGTGCATCCAAAAAATAAATGATTTTATCGGCCAAGTGCAGCCAACTATCTCCTCGCTCCCGAGCCACGGTCAATTACGACAATTCATTGATGTTCATCCGTAGGTATTGTCGGCTCAGGATCGACCTTGCTCGTTTCAAAGTGGCCATATTTTAGGAGGAGCTGATCACTAAGCTTGACCAAAATCTTAGTCCCCTATTGTGCCTCCTCCAGGCTATTGGTCCTCTTGGATTTTACTGTTTAGGCTCCGGGATGAGGACGCCGCCCTTGGCCCAGTTTCCGCGGTGCACGTCGTCGATGTTCATGAAGATGCGGTCCACAGGGACGTTCAGCACTTGACTCACAGCCGTCGTCAGCACAGACGCCGTCTACAAGTAAAATAACACCATCAACCCCTCACTTCAGAAAACAATAATACTATTCTTGCGCTGCATCCATACCGTCGGGTTGTGCTCAGCATCGACCTTGCCGATGCTCCTCAGCTGGATCATAGCGCACGGCTGCAATACCACAATAATTAATTATAAACTTCAAAAGTGATATCACGTATCAAAGACTTCACCTCGTCCGAGCCTTGGAAGAGCATGGGCGTGTCCAGCTTCAGCTGCACCATCACAACCTGCTCCGACTTGCCCAGCGCCGTGGCCACCGCCTTGAAATCGCCGCCAAAGCCGCCGCCTGGTCCACTCCACCGACAGCCACGTTGCTCGTCACGCTCACGTTCGGCATCCTTGTTCAAAACTGTTCGAAACCTACAATTGACTTTGAAGGGGTATTCAAACCCCTTCAAATTCGGTATTTGATATCGTTGGCCACACCTCGATCCCTTTAACCATGGCCGAGGAGGTGGCTCGCTCGCGCCAGTATGCGTACCAGCAGAACTCGAACCTGGTGCTGCAGGCGGACAGCGAGTCTCGGCGCCGCCCGGATGAACCCACCGGCGAGGTGGAATCTCTGGCCGGCAAGATCAGCTACCGCATGGGGGACCGCGCCCAAAAGCCACCCCGAGAGCTCCCGCAAACGCGGGACGGGGGACAAGGACGACGCCAAACGACGGAAAAAGCGCAAGGGGGACGAGCGGGACGGCGTGCTGTTCACTGCGAGCGGCGAGCTGGCAGCTGCGCGCAGCAATATCCTGAGGAGAGCTCGGCGTTCGAGTCTGCCGCTTACAAGCCGAAGAATGCCTCATCGCAGGATGCCTACGAGGTTATCTTAGGCATTGTGGCCCACCAATTAGGCGCCCAACCAGGCGAAATCCTAGCGGGAGCGGCGGAGGAGGTACTTGCTATTTTAAAAACGACACGTACAGGGACGATGAAAAGCATCAAGAGGTGCAGAAGTTCTTGAAGACGATGCCTAGTCACACGTTCAGTCAATTGGTTGCTGCTGGGAAGAGAATTACAGATTTTGCCATCAATGATGGAGAAAGCAGCAAGAAAGAAGAAGACGAAGAAGACAAGGAGAGCGACGAAGAAGTGGATAAAGAGATGGGCGTTGCAGTGGTTTTTGACGAAGAAGAGGAGGAAGAAGAGTCCGATCTGGACGAAGTGCGTGAAGATGACGAAGAAGATGACGAGGAGATGACCACTGCTGCCACTGGAAGGGAAGCCATGAAACTCAAGGATGGATATGATGACGAGGACGACGTGGATGCAAAGTACAGGTTGGATGTACACGCTATCGATGCGTTCTGGCTCCAGCGTGAGCTGTCCAAGTTTTACGACGACGCAGAGATCAGTGCGAAGCTGGCTGAAGATGTGCTGAGCATTTTGAAGGAAGCTGGCAGTGACCTGAGTGCCTGTGAAAACCGACTCGTACTGCTCCTGGACTACGACAAGTTTGACTTTATCAAGCTCCTACTGGAGAATCGAGCGAAAGTGCTGTATTGCACCCGTCTGAAACAGGCTCAGAACGACACAGAGCGTCGCGCTATTGAGGAAGAAATGGTTGCCGATGAAACTTTGGACGACGGAGAAGGGAAAGCCATTCTGGACCAACTGCGTACAACGGCTTCGGCCGATTCATGGATGCAGGATCGTATCGGTGCTATGGAGACCACATCTCGTGCCGAGGCCAACAAGCTGCGCAAGTTGCGGCAAAAATCAGGTGCGAAGCGTGCGACGAACGACGAAGACGAAGATTCTGATGTCGACATGGCGGATGTAAACATAGCGGCAGTGAAAGAGGAAACTGAAGGTGCGCCTAAGAAGAAACCCCAACACTACGTCGATGTAGAGTCGCTTGCCTTCCAGGAGGGCGGTCACTTGATGAGTAACCGTGAATGCCGCTTACCAGAGGGAACGTGGCGTGCGCAGAAAAAGGATACGAAGAGGTTCACGTGCCGGCCGTTCGCACGAAGATGGCAGTAGCAGAAGAAAAGGCCCGTATCAAGATCTCCACGCTGCCTAAATGGGCCCAAGGCGCGTTCCAGAAAATGGAGTCGTTGAACCGAGTGCAGTCGAAAATGTTCCCGGCAGCTTTCGAGACAAGCGAAAATTTGCTGTTGTGTGCCCCTACTGGTGCTGGTAAGACGAACGTCGCGATGCTGACGATCTTGCACGAGGTGATGAAGGCACGTGACCCGGAAACCGGCGAAATCGATCTTAATTCATTCAAGATTGTTTATGTTGCCCCGATGAAAGCTCTAGTGCAAGAAGTGGTGCTGAATCTTTCTGCTCGACTGTCTAGCGCCTACAACATACAAGTGCGAGAACTGTCTGGAGACCAAAATTTATCCCGAGAGCAACTATTCAACACACAGATTATTGTCACAACGCCCGAAAAGTGGGATATTATCACACGCAAATCTGGCGATGACCGTACGTACACCCAGCTTGTGCGCTTGGTGATCATCGATGAAATTCATTTGCTGCATGACACACGTGGCCCAGTCTTGGAAGCGTTGGTTGCCCGTACTATTCGAAACGTGGAGGCCACTCAGCAGATGGTGCGACTCGTAGGCCTTTCGGCAACGCTGCCAAATTATGAGGATGTAGCAGCGTTTCTTCGTGTGGACCCTGCAAAGGGCCTCTTTACTTTGACTCCAGCTATCGTCCTGTGCCTTTGCAGCAGCAATACATCGGTATTATGGAGAAAAAGGCAGTAAAACGCTTCGCGCTGATGAATGAGGTTTGTTATGAAAAGGTGATGGAGCAAGCCGAGCTGGATAACCAAGTGCTCATCTTTGTACATTCCCGTAAGGAGACTGCGTCAACAGCTAAAGCGCTACGGGACTTGTTTGTGGAAAATGACACACTCGCTCGCTTGATCAGGCCAAACTCTGCTTCCAGCGAAGTTCTATTACAGGAGGCTGAGAAAATCGAACGCAACGATGACTTAAAGGATCTTCTTCCCTATGGCTTTGGTATTCATCATGCTGGTATGAAAAGACAAGATCGAACACTAGTGGAGAACGCTTTCGCTGATGGGCATTTGAAGGTACTCGTCAGTACATCCACGTTGGCATGGGGTGTCAACCTTCCAGCTCACACAGTAATCATTAAAGGCACGCAGATCTACAACGCCGAACGTGGAGATTGGTGTGAATTGAGCCCGCTAGATATTTTGCAGATGCTGGGTCGTGCCGGTCGTGTACAATTCGATACGCAGGGTGAGGGTATCATTATCACTCAGCATTCGCAGCTGACGTACTACCTATCGCTCATGAACCAACAACTACCTGTGGAATCACAGTTGATGGGAAAACTAGCTGACAATCTCAACGCTGAGATCGTAGTGGGTAGTGTGCAGAATGTGGCGCAGGCTGCGACATGGCTTGGTTACACATATTTGTTCATCCGTATGCTTCGCAATCCGACGTTGTACGGCATTTCCATCGCAGACCGCAAGGCAGACCCTACGCTGCTGCAGTACCGGACTGATCTGGTGCACTCAGCTGCAACGCTACTGGCAAAACACAACTTAATCAAGTACGAACGACGCTCGGGTTTGTTCCAAGTGACTGCACTTGGTCGGGTGGCTAGTCATTACTACATTGCCCACGACTCCATCAGTACATACAACGAGTATTTGAAGCCTCATATGTCGGATATCGAGATTTTGCGGTTATTCTCGCTCTCAAATGAGTTCAAGTACGTGATCGTTAGGTCGGAAGAGAAACTGGAGCTTGTCAAGCTCTTGGAACGTGTACCAGTACCGGTGAAGGAGTCTTTAGTCTCAAGTGCCCCTGGAAGTGTTGCTGCTGGAAGTGGTTCTGCGAAGGTGAATGTCCTATTGCAAGCTTATATTTCGCGGTTGAAGTTGGATGGCTTTGCGTTGTTGGCAGACATGGCTCACATTCACCAATCGGCAGCTCGTATTTTCCGAGCACTGTTCGAGATCTGCTTGACTAGAGGCTGGGCTTCGCTAGCAGAGCGGATACTTAGCTTCTGTAAAATGGTGGATAAGCGCATGTGGCTCTCGCATTCGCCTCTTCGTCAGTTTGTCCCGAACATATCGGAGACAATTCTGAAGCGCATTGAAAAGAAGGATATTTCGTGGGAGAAGTACAACGATCTGGAGCCTGCTGATCTCGGCCAGCTCATCAATAACCCGCAGTACGGCAAGCAACTGTACAAACTTATTCACCAGTTCCCAAAACTAGAGCTCTCAGCTCATGTTCAGCCGATCACTCGATCTATGTTGAAAGTCGATTTGGTAGTGACACCAGACTTTGAGTTCACAAGGGAAGTCCACGGCAACGCTGAAGGCTTTTGGGTTTTTGTGGTGGATGTCGATGGAGAAACTATACTGCATCATGAGTGGCTATTGATCAAGCGCCGTTTTGCCTCACAGGAAACCTACCTGAGCTTCACGATGCCATTATTTGAGCCTCTAGCGCCCCTGTACTATATCAAAGTCGTGTCTGATAAGTGGATTCACTGCGAAAGCTCGCTGCCAGTGTCTTTCCACAAACTAATTCTACCACAGAAGAACGCGCCACCAACTGAGTTACTGGATCTTCAGCCACTCTTTGTCAACAACATTCTCCTGAAGCTTGTGGGGGCAAGAAGAAAACTGCGGAGGCTGTACTGAAATCAATATCTAATGGCCGTCATGTGCCCAATCCGTGGCGATTCAAACGCTTCAACCCTATTCAGACACAAGTTCTGCCACGTCTATTGGAATCCGAAAGCAATCTATTTGTCGGCTCCCCTCCTGGAAGTGGCAAGGGCGTTTTGGCAGAGCTTGCGATTATGAAGACGTTGCTATCGCTGGGCCAGCCTGATTTAAAGAGTGACGAGTTTGGTGACCACCTGCTTGTGTACTTGACTCCGAAAGAGGCTAATTGTCACGAGAAGTATGACGACTGGAACGCCAAGTTCGGCGAAGAGAGCTTTTGGCGACAAAATGTAGTTGAGCTGACAGGTGATTCTACTGCTGACCTCCGGTTATTGGCGACTGCGAATATTCTTATTGCTACACCTACCCAGTGGGACGTGCTTTCGCGGCGGTGGAAACAACGCAAACGCATTCAAAACGCTAGCCTGTTGCTTTTGGATGAGGCTCATTTTGTTGGTGGTGGCGAGTACGGCCCCACTATTGAAATTGTGATGTCGCGAATGCGTTTTATTGCCGCTGACATGGATAAGAAAAAGAAAGCAGCTGGTGAACGAGGTGGGCGAATGCGTATTATAGCAATGAGCAACTCGATCGCAAATGCTCGTGATGTTGGCGAATGGCTCGGTGCAAGTGCATCAGAAGGCATTTTCAACTTCCACCCAAATGTTCGACCGCAACCATTAGAGATTCGTGTCCAGGGCTTTGAGATAAATGATTTCTCATCCCGCATGCTCGCGATGGCCAAGCCGCTCTACAACACAGTCGCGAACCAGGCAGAAAAGAAACCCGTTGTAGTGTTCGTGCCATCTGCCAAGCAGGCGCAATTGAGTGCAATCGACCTGATTACTTTTGCGCTGGCGGAGAACGACCCGAAGAAGTTTGTTTGTCGTTCCGCGAAGGATAAGGTGGAGCTACCTCTGGAGGATGCTGCTCTGCTTCACACTGTGGAGAATGGTGTGGGCTATTGTACAGATACAATGGCTACGCGGAATCGCGAGTACGTATTGCAACAGTTTGCGACGGGCAAGATCCAGGTGCTGATCGTACCACAATCCATGGCGTGGGAGCTGCGTAGCGCACAGGTTAATGCTTTCATGGTGGTGATTATGGGTACCCAGTTTTACGATGGCCGGGAGCACCGTTACGTAGACTACCAGTTAGCTGACGTGTTCCAGATGACAAAGTTTGCCAACCACGCCGCCTCTTCCTCTGTAAAATGCGTGCTGTTCTGTCATGCGTCCAAGAAGAAGTTTTACGCAAAATTCCTGTACGACCCACTACCAGTAGAATCGCAGCTGGAGCATTTCCTGAGCGATCACATCAATGCTGAGATTGTGACGAAGACCATTGAGAGCAAGCAGGATGCAGTGGACTACCTCACGTGGACCTTCATGTATCGACGTTTCATGAAGAATCCCAACTACTACAACCTTCAGGGTGCTACTAACGTGCACTTGTCAGATCATTTGTCAGAACTTGTGGAGACCACCGTTAATGCTCTGGAAGAATCGCGTTGTATTCAGGTAATTGAGGAGGACGAGGATGAAGAGAATGAAGGCGAGGAGCGCCTGGTTCCATTGAACCTTGGCATGATCGCAGCCTACTACTACATCAAGTACACAACGATCGAGCTGTTTGCGTGTAGCCTGAAGGCAGATTCGAAGGTGCGCGCTTTGCTGACCATTCTTGCATCAGCTACCGAATTTAGTGACCTTCCGAGTCGCTATGGTGAAGATAAGAAGTTGGAGTCGCTGGCGAAGCATCTGAAGTTCCCCGTTGCGGCTGGAGGTGACTATGGGCAGGCACATGTAAAGACAAACGTACTGCTGCAAGTCCACTTCAGCAAACAACACGATCGCTTGAGTCCTGCGCTGCGTCAGGACCTTGACTTTATTCTGCGCCATGCCGTTCGTCTCCTGCACGCCATGGTAGATGTGATTAGTTCCAACGGGTGGCTCAAGCCTGCATTGGCGGCCATGGACCTCACGCAGATGGTAGTGCAGGCACAGTGGAGTAGCGATTCACCGCTGCTGCAGATTCCGTTCTTCACTCCTGACATGCTGAAGAAGTTAGACAAGATGGATTTGGAAGAAGAGATTGAAACCCCGGTGGACATCCTGAGTATGGAAGATGATGCTCGTCGAGAGCTGCTACCTCTGGACACACTGAAAATGTCCGCGGTCGCAAAGTTCTGTAACGCTTTCCCGGATGTTACAGTGCAGACAAAGGTGCAGCAGGATGGCAAGGATTTACCTCAAGGATCCGCCGTAAGTGTGAAGGTACAACTTGAGCGCGAAGGTGCCGATGAGGACGATGAAAACGAGGAGCAGGACGAATCGAAGGAGTTGGGCCTTGTCAACGCGTGCCATTACCCAGCGAAAAAGGCAGAGAACTGGTGGGTGGTGCTGGGCGATGCTAAGAAGAACGCATTGCTGAGCATCAAACGCGTACCGTTTGCCAGTTCTCGAGCAAACGTGGCTCTTCAGTTTGCTGCGCCGGACGAGATTGGCGCGCATACCTTCCAGCTGTACGTTATCTGCGATGGCTATGCCGGATGCGATCTTGAGAACGAGGTCAAGATCACGGTTGTGCAGGCAGAGAGCACGGACGAAGAGGAAGAAGAGGACGATGAGGAATAGGCTGCTGCAACGATTAGCTTAAACCAACATAAAACACTTTATTCACTTGTGCCGCAATTCATCTTATGAGGCTGTGCTTGTTACTTTGACTGGAATGGGAGACGCAGGGGGCAGTGAAGTGGAGGCTTCCAACTCCTCTTCTTCCGTCTCACTGGCAGGGGGCTTGTGTCTTGGTAGATGTGGTGCACGGAAGCCACCAGCACGAGATTTGAGCTTGCGCGCAGCTTCTGCAGACGCAGCATTAAGGAGTCCTGCAGCTTTGAATACACCCGCACGCAACTGCTGCTGACGACTTCGGTGATGCTGGTCCTTGTTGCCAATGTCACACGCGCTGACACTGCTGAGGCTTGTAGGCGCTGTGTCGTCGGGATAACTGCTGCCTTCCAACTGCAGTCCAGGCGGGGCGCTCTTGTTCGACTCGCAGTATGGACTTCCCAGAAAGCTTTCCTCGCTTGTGACAGTAGATGTCGAGCCGGACCGCATATAGTGCAGCCCGCAGCTCAACTTGGTCTTGGCATCCTGCAGCCGCTTAGTCATCATCGCTTGATTCATACTTACGTTTACACTTAATCTGTGGCTGGTAAAGCTCATGCTAGAATTCCTCGCATTCCTCCACCGACTAGCAACAATTGACTCTGTTTCAGACCCACGACGGTGATGCAGCTCTGGGGTGTAGCCTTCATCATCACTCGAGAAATCTCCATCGTCGTCTTCATCAAAACTCTGGTTTCGTGATCGGGAAAATGATCGTGTGCGCGTCTTAAACTTGGCAAGCGCTAATGCTGACGGCATTCCAGCAGAGCCAGCACCGGAGCATGTGCGAGCTTTCTGCCTCCTCCATCGAGCCACGGAAGGCACTCGCGGCAGTAAACTCGGTCGTAGTGGCGATCCATCGCTATTGCGCTCATGTGTCTCGTCTTCGTCGTCGCTGCTGTCGTTTGCTCGGTCTTTCGGCTCTTCTTCAGCCGGCGCGAAAGGATTTCCAACCACCGAAGTAAACAAGATGCTGCTTCGCTCGGGAGACCACCCAGTCTCCGGGTCAAATGTCTTCACCTCCTCTTCACTGTCGTCACTGTCCTCCTGTTCCTGCTCGACCTCCTTCTCTGCTTCACCTGCTACCTGTTCTGGTTCATTTTCCGGCTCGAAGAACTGCTTCCTCTTTGGAGAAGAGATGGAGACCCTTGTCAATGGACTCAAATAGCCACAAGGCGACGCTGTCTCCGAGCACGGCGACACGAGATTCCACGGAGAATCCCCGTCCTCCTGACACGCTCCGACCTGAATGGACAGCACCTCTGGTAGCTGCACAACCTCCTCCTCTTCATTCGATCCTTGGCTTGTAGCGTCCCATGATAGTCGCTCCACCAGCTCCAATTCCGGGCTC
This sequence comes from Phytophthora boehmeriae, assembly GCA_011947355.1. NCBI lineage: Eukaryota > Oomycota > Peronosporomycetes > Peronosporales > Peronosporaceae > Phytophthora > Phytophthora boehmeriae. Next base: position 571,059 of record JAAVTJ010000399.1, on the reverse strand, counting down.
GAGTCCATCGATGTCATACAGAACAAGTCGTTCACCCGGTCCTGCTCGTCTTCGTCTTCTATGTCGCCCCCGAGACTGCCGAAGAGTGCGTCCTGCTCGTCTTCAGAGGCTGAATCCCACCTGTCCACTTCCCAGCTTGTGCCAGCCCCTCCACGCTCTCTATCCGCCCAGAACGCCATGAACGCTGCTCTCTACCGGTCCACTCTGATACGCGATGGGCCTTTCGATGGGGAAAGAGGGAATGGCTCGGGCCTTCGTGGTCCTGCGAATTAGGCCCGTCCCTGGAAAACTAAGCGGCACAAGAAAAGCCAGATGGTCAAGGCCAGATGAGACCGCTAGCCACGAATGACGAGTCCAGTGCAGCTCCAGCCAAGTTCTGGTTCCAGTGCCAATGGGGCCTGGCAGTCGACACCAACGAGATCAGACACGTGATTATTAGCTAAAAGGTATGGGAGCAAGAGCACTAGGGCATCCACACCTTGAGTGTAGGAAGCAATTGACACGTCACAGCTGCAGTGGCTTGAACCGTAGAAATCAGACAGGATTTGATGGCCGATCGAGCGATCGCCGTGTCAAACATGCGATCGACCGATTGATCCTCATGCAGTGGGCCGGCCGCCAACGATGTGGCAGTCATGCCGTGGTAAGTTTATCCGTACCGATCCTGGAAAGCAAACAAAACGACTACTAACGTGCTTCCTACGCAACAGAATGGATAAATTTCGGTCACTGGTGTCTTCTGAACATGCCCTCGCCATTACCAACCTGCTATGTTGCTTTGTGACTTCCAGATCCCACCCAGCAAGCTGTTCGGGCACTTGGTGCATCGCCGCCACATGCAACTCCTGGTTACAATACGGTTAGCAGGATTAGCAAGGCAAACCCAATAGCTTCAACGTGCACCAACGACCCACTACTGCACAGTACGCACGATAAATGTCTAAGATACATTTTGTAGGCTGCTCATGCAGCACTTGCCTTATCAGCGATTTACTTCAATTACTTTTCCGTCGGCACAGTGATACCAATCTTCTTGAGTAGAGCTGCCGTTCCTGGTGTAGCTATCCAAACAATGCACAGCAGTCAGAAAACACTGCACCAGCACAGATTGGAAGTGGAAGCATACCTGAAACAGGGATGTCGAATGGCGAGTCCGGGGCACTCATGTCCAGCACTTTGGCCCTGCGCTTCCGCTTCGGCGTCGAGCAACTGGAGCTATCGGCAGTGGACGGCAACCGTCCTCGGGTGGAAGACTGTAGAGAATCCTGTGAAGATCCAAACATTTGCTCTTGCTTGGCAATCTACGACAAGATAGACGAGCGTTTGTCAAGAATATTCCACATAACCTTGTTATTAACTACTTCGAAGTACTGCTTACCTCGAATTCCAAGCGGTCTTTGTCAAGCTTGACAGCTCGCTCTTGCAAGAGTTGACGCTCATTCTCAAGGTTTTTCCTTATCACAGCTAACTCTCGTTTCTCGCGTTCCAACTCCTCCAAGGAATTTGCAGCAGGCGAATCATCGGTTGGATCATTGAGTTTGCGAACAGCAAATTGACCGCGTGCTTTCAAAGCAAGGTTTTGACCACTCTTACCGCGATCAACGCGGAGGTTCATTGCAGGAGATGACAGCGATGCTTGCAGCAGTTGATCTTGCTCCTTGATGATGACATGTGCGTCGTCCAGCTTTTCTCGTAGACGCCTCATTACTTCTTTGTCGCTCCGGGCCTCTGCTGAAGGCATCTCATTGAGAATCACGTGTTCGAGTTGCTTCAATTTGCCGTCGAGAACTTCCATCGACTCCGAAATATAATTGGGAAGGCCTTGTTTTGTGGCTAAGTTGAACGGTGTCGGTGTGAAATCATCGATTGGTGCACTTGCCAACTTCTCCAGCTCTGCAGCGTCACCCTCCAGATTTTTCCTATTCGTAAGGCAAAACAACAAACACACAAGGTAAGACCGCAGCCACAAACGTAGATGGTGACAAATTGGTATATACGTACTGAGCGAGAAATAGCTGGACAGCCTTCTTGTACTGCGACGTTAATGACTCCAGCTGACGCTGCAGAGAATCGTAATTCTTCGACAGCACTTCATTGTCGAACAGCAATTCAGCCTTCTTCCGCTCAAGGTTCTCCATAATCTTCTTTGTGAGTTTGCTCTCGTTTGATTGACTGGGCGCGGACGCCTGCTTCCGCTCTCGTACGCCGTTCAGCGTCTTTGCTATTGCCATCCCCTGGTACGAACAAGAAATCATGAATACATCGATCCATCTGCTCACATGCATCCATTGCAGACACTTTACCCGCTTCTCTTTAGCCGACCGCGCTACCGAGTCCTGCAGACTTTTCCGAAGCCGCGCGTAGTCGACATCTTTTCTCCTCACTTGAGCTTTATAAGCTGTTTCCACCCCTTGCAACCTACAAAACCTCACGATAAGTCTTCTCACGTGACGACACAGCACAACAAACACAACAGATTACCTCGCACAATTCACTTCCAGCGCCTTCTTCTCCGTCTGCAGTGTCTTCCTCTCTGAAAGCAGCGTCTGCTCCTTGGCCTTGAATAGATTCTTCTGCTGTGCATAATTCTGCTTCAGAGTCTCCAATTCCGCAGTTAAAGTCTGCACCACATGCGTCTTCCTCTCCAACTGCTTCTCCAGTCTCCCCATGGCCTCACTGAGTCCATTCTGGTGCTCTAACTCCCGATTCCTCACGTACAAAAGGTAATTCACCAGGTCTAAGACCTCTCTGATGCCCTTTTCAGCTTCTTTCTGCGTCTCCGACTGCTCTGACCCCTCCACCAGCTTCCATACTTTAGCCAAGTCCAAAGTGCACACCGAATCCACGTCGTCCTGGCCTTCAGAGCTTCTGGAAAGCACTCTACGCGTGCCGTTATCAGGTGCATTCCCACGAGGCCCCAGAGCTACAGACAGCGCCACCACGTGCTGTAGCTGCTCATTGAGATACTCTTGAATGTCCTCTAGCGATTGGCTCGGCGGAAGCCTCCAAGAACTCGCAGCATCCACGGTAGAAGAAGCCGTCATGTCGATCAATTTAGACAGACCGTCACTGTCGTCGATGAAAACCTCGTGCTCTTTCTCTTCTTCCGAGGCAATCGCACTTTCCGGCTGGTTAGAAGTCGAGCGAGGACGCTTAACACGATGGAAAGACGAGCTGAAGTCCATTAGATACCCTCCGCTGGCGCTAGAGTCCTCCTCGCGAGCGCGACTACGCCGCATCCCGTCCATGATCACCTTGGACTAATGATGTTCAAACTTCGCGCGGTAAAAACGTTTCTTTAATTGTATAACATTATAGCCAAACGAACCAATCATCAATTGTGGTTCATCTATTTGAATGTAGCCATTTCGCTGAAAATGTGTGGCTGCCACTTTTGAATCTGCTTCAAGCCACTCAAGACCAAGCAGCAGTCGGCAGTATGGAGGCGGAAATGGAGGCGTTCCTGCAGCAGCACCAGGCCCAACTGGTGGCGGCTCAAGTGCCCGAGCGACTATGGCCAGTTGCATACTACAAACTCAAGTAGGGACTAGAAACTCATTGCATACCACCGTCAATTGCTCGATTATAAATTTAAACAAACCAGTGCAATAACGTTGTTTTCTACTGTGACTACAGACACGAAGTCTTCGACGCTGGCAATTACTTCTACCTGGCTAGAGATGAGGACGGAGATCTCCACGCTGTGGTTCGTGACGACGTGGACCTGGCCCCAGTCCAGCCAGACTCAGACGAAGCTTTGTTCCTCGTGGACCACGCGTGGACCTTCACGGCGGACCAGTGTCGTCAACAATTGGAGGCTGTGCCGGCTCTTTTGGAGCGGATGGAGAGCCTCATGCAGCTTGCAGAAGAGCAGAGGAAGCTACCAAGGAAGAGCGCATCGCGGCGGTTGCTGAACGGGTGTGGCGCTACGCCAACACGTACCGCATTGGCAACTTGAAACCTGAAGAAGCCTCGGCGATCTGGTACGTTATGGACGAAGTAGGCTCGGCTATTGAGCACGGAGACGCACCCAATGTGCGCATGGCGCCGTTCTACTTCGGACCGATGCAGTGCGCGTTTTCCTTGGTGTGGACTGTTGAGCCGATCGAAGGAGGAAATTTCTTGGCGCGTGACTATTTCCCGGACTTTGCGGCCGTTTCAGCTGTACACACGGCCCTGCTCGCGGCTTTGTTTTATCAGCCGGGTAAGGTTGACAGCCCGTATGTGGAGGAACTCCAGCAGGTTGTTGCAGAGCGCAAGCAGCAGTATACGCTAGACGATGCTCGTGCGAAATTTCACGCGATCGTCAGTCGCGATTCGGAGACGCTCCCGGATCCGGCGACGACAGTCTCATCACCGCCACTTTCCACGGTTGTGGCCGGCTCGGAGCCACTTCGAGTGTGCTCTGGTAAGTGCAGCACACTTTTGAAGCGTCTTTGGTCGATTTTGTTTACTTATGCTTTGATTGTGATGTTCTACACGACAGACCTTCAGCTGGTGTACGATCATTTGACACACACCAAGCTCACCCTTGTGGATAACGAGGACGATGCGCAAGTTGTGTGGTCTACGCGTCACCTCAAGGATTTTCCCAAGTACGCCAACAACGAAAACGTGCAGATCATTAACCAATTCCCGAACGAAAAGATTCTTACTTGCAAAGACCTTCTCTACGAAATGTGCAAGCTGTAAGTGCAAAGTTGCCTTGTCATGATGTTAATTTTTCTGACCACACTCGTGCGAATTCGTTACAGGCAAAATGGTGGAGTGCAGCCTGAGTGGCTCGCTGAGACGTACAACATGACAAGCGAGTTCCCAGAGCTAATCTCGCAATTCATTCAGCGCGATCTTGCTGCTCATGAGGATGGAAATGACGACGACGAGGCCAACCACTGGATCTGCAAGCCCTGGAACATGGCACGTTCAATCGATACGTGCATCGCGCAAAACGCCCCGCACCTTGCACGCCTGACTGAGACTGGACCTAAGGTCGCGTGCAAGTACATCCACCGCCCGCTGCTAATTGATCAGCGCAAGTTCGACTTCCGATTCCTAGTGATGGTCAAGTCAACGGAACCACTGGAGCTCTACCTGAGCGGTGTATACTGGCTTCGTATCGCAAACCACCCTTTGCGATGGACGATTTCCAAGATTTCCAGAAGCACTTCACCGTCATGAACTACACAGACCACACTGTGCGTATCATGGACAACTCCGAGTTTGAGCAGCGATTCGATGACGAATACCCGAGCGAGGACTGGTCCAACGTGTACGCCGAAATCTGCTCTTCCATCAAGCAGCTTTTCGAGTTCGCAACGGAACAGCCCCCTCCGGTTGGTTTGGGCCGCTGCAACAAGTCCCGTGCACTGTATGGTGTGGACGTAATGCTGTCATGGGAGGCCAACGAGGAGACGGGTGAAGAGCGTCTTCGTCCTGTGATTTTGGAGACGAACTTCCAGCCGGACTGCACTCGTGCCTGCAAGTATTTCCCGCAGTTCTACAACGACCTCATGAACGTGCTGGTGCTAGACCGCCCGGACGAGACTGTGCACGGCGCCACTCGTCTTTAGAATTTTGAGAATGGAATAGAGCAACGCGCTGGGAAACTAAAGCAAATGATTCCTATTGATTTATTTGTTTGATATGAGAATGTTATCGACGATGACGCAGACGACGGGCAAGATTGCTAATGCTTGATGGGCTTCTTTTTCAGAATCTCCTCGATGGGGTTGGTAGCAGGGGCGCCCTCTTCATTGTTCACGTAGGCCATGAGGTTGAACAGCAAATCCTCCTCCGGCGATTTTCCGTCACTAGTACCGCCGTATTCCACCGGAATGTTCTCCACCGGGATACGCTCGGATAGCGCTTCGAAGATTTTCTTCTTACCACGAACAATAATCACCTTCTCCCGGGTGACGTCGTCCACCATGCCCTTCACCGTGTTCCAAATCATGCTAAACCACGACGGCACATTGATCACAAAGATGAAGGCGCAGCGTTCCGGGTAGTGTCTACCGGAAACTGAAGCAGCCTTGCGTACATATTCGACAGCCTCGCCAGCGAAGTCGGAGATACCGATTCCATCGACATCAAGAACTGAGATACCTTTACGGTTGTCGTCCTGCTCAATTACTTGCCAGAGGAACTCCGTGATCATGAGGTAATTGTGCATAAGGTCATCCAGGGTAAGTCCTGCAGCCTTCAGCGCCTTCAGATTAATCTTGCCAGGCTTTTCGTAGTACACAGGCTCGCCATTCTTGCCGCATTTGTGGTAATAATGCGGATAGTTCTCCTTGATGATCTGAAAGTGCGGGCTGGGCTCCTCGAGCAGTCGATCTACGCCTTCTTCACGTCTCCACTCGGTAGTTTCGTTGTATCGCTCCAGAGCTTTTACTTCGTCACCCTTCTCAGCATTAATAAAGCGCAAAGGTACCGATCCGGTGACCTCCAAGGCCGTCTTTGACGCGGGCCCATTTGCACTATTGGAGATTTGAGGTGTTCCTGGCGGACTAACGCTTCCGTTGGCGTTTCCGCTAGCGTTGACGTTGGCGTTGACACTACTGGGAGCGCCTGGCGTAAAGCGGTACTCAGTTACAATGAGCTTTAGTGTACCGCTTTCCTGAGGGCTACCATAGTCTGTGTCGTCAACCTCCGGTTCGAAGACTGGCGGCTGGAAAAGCGCTGAGAACGGGTGATCCACCTTCACAGCCACGTAGAAAGCTGGCAACATCACTAGCACCAGCACAACAAGCTCCCGGTGCAGTCCATCTTCCATCGAACTAAGAGCACCCCACAAATAATGTGTCAACATCGCGTATAACAGCGCGAAAACGGGCACAGGTACTCGGCGTAGCTGATCAGATACACGGTACAACACCGTCAAACCACGACTGACTCGCGGCACCACCACCTTCTTGCCGCTCTTGGCCGCAAGTTTCCCGATCATTTTGCGTGGCGCGACACCCATGAGACGCACCATTAAAACACCAGGTCCATTTCGCAGGGGCAGCTCGAACACCGACTCGGGCTCCTCTCCATTTAGTCCAGGTGGTTTTGCGTGAGCAATCAATTTCTGCTGCAATAACGCTCCAGGCAGCACGGCAGTCGCTTCATTCGACAGCTGGAAAAGATCTCTGCCTGTTGAATGCCAGTCGCCTCCACAGCCTTCTTCGCACTCACATCTCCCGTATGCGTCGCCACATTTGTCCTCTTCGCTGTGCTCTCCAGCAGTCCAAGGGGCAAGGCAATCTTCTGTCCGTAATGATACGGCGTGATGAGTTTATTCATCATCGAGATCTGCTCCACTCGGGGCTTCACGGGCCAGATCTTGAAGCGTAGCTCGGTTCCTTTGCCGTCACAGCAAATGTATCCCCCTGCAATATGACTGGTCGGCTTCTTGAAGTTGCTGAGTCTCTTATTGTACATCTGCGAGTGGCGGTTGGACTCCACGACCGTAATAGCGATGTTCCCGTCCCCGAAGCATACTGGACCTAATTCTCCCGGCTGAGTCGAGTCCAAAGAGGTCATACTGCCCGAAGCGGACAGCGTGGAGGACGACCCGGACGTCGGCAGCTTCTCCGTCTTGTCCTTGTCCTTCTTGCTGCTCTTGGTGACGCCAACTCCCGGCGGGAGCTTCGTAAACCTGACGTAAACTTCTCCGGGCACTCCACGCGGCCTGGGGCCCACATAACCTGTAATTCCGCCCGTCTTATTGTTCCACACCAGGCCGTGCTGGTTCACCAGCACCAGAGGGTGGCCGTACTGCACTTCTTCGCCCACAGAGCGCTGATCCCCCGGGCTCAAGACCAAAAACTCGTCCTCACTGAAGAGCTGCTGTAGCTTCGGTCCTAGAGGCGGCACGCAGCTCAGAATCCCGTGGCGTCCGTTCTTCTCGTAGTAGCCGATGCACAGCTCCGGGTCCACGTCGGTAGCGTCGCTGATGTAGGCGGAACGGGTCGCTAAGCGCAGCTTCTGACCGTAGCGCAGGACGCGCGTATCCGCCATTTTTGACTTGAACTCACTATGCTCTGGACGACTAAAGTGATAATGAAAAGGGAGGAATAAGGATACGAAATTTCGACCAATCATACGACTTGAAGACGACGTCACGCTTATCGTGACGTCGTCGCGATCCGACGTACGTCAGCACCAACAGTGGCAGTAAACCAAGCACCAACACTCTTTGGTTGTCAATGTCAGCTCACTTGACGATATTTGCACAGCAATGATTGTATATACCTAGAAGGAATACTGTTTACTCTGCTTGTCCTGCGTTGATTTTTTCTCCTCGTCGTCCTGCTTGGCCAACGTTGCAAGTTTAGGCTGAGCCTGGTCTTCCTCCTCCTGGTCGTCATCATCCTCGTCCTCTTCGAAGACTGCTCGGGATCGGCCGTTGGCGCTGTTGACGTCGTCTTCGTCCTCCTGCGACTCTATGTCGTCATCTCCGTCATCATCCTCTCCGGTCTCTGCACCGTCAGTGGCTGATAGTTTGGGCGCACTGGAGCCTGCATTTCGTTCGCGAATCAACGATCGCTCGAACGCCAGCTCTTCCTCCTCCTCAGCCGTTGCTACTGTATTGCTGCGTATTGATGCTGACCCGGTTGTGCCATTGTCTCCGTTGGATTTTTGCTGACTAGTATTAGTCGATCGTTTGTTGCCTGCAAGCTCATCGGCGTAATCACTCAGCGCCTGTTTCTTGAGCGCATCGAGTCGTTTGCGTCTTGATTCAAGTTCAGCCTTGGAGCGCCCCACGAGAGATGCAATGCGTAACCGGATAATCTCGCGTAGCGGCAAGAACATTTGCGTCGGGTACCAGCCACCAAGGAGGGATGGCGTTGTTTGTTTCGTGAACTGATCTATCCACTCCCGGACTTCTTCGTCGTCGATCTCGTCAAGCTGGAACAACACGTTGGCGCTTGTTAACTGCACTCCAAAAATTTCATATTCCTTCTCACTAACTCCATTCGCAGTCTGCACAGTCGAAGTGCCGGCTGTGGAGCTAGTATCGTCTGCACCATCATCGCTCGCGTCGGCCACACCCTTCTCCTTATCTTGAAGGTCGTTGTCAGATTCCCAGTCATTTGTTACTGAAGTGTCAGGGCTTGGTTGCGGTGTTAGTTCAGCACCGGTAGGAGAGCTGCTGGGCGTGGGCTCCACAAGATAGGAGCGTCGTGTTTCACCCCGACTGAAGCGTTCCTTACGCCGGCGCTTGCTTGCCTGCGCGTTCTCAAGCGCAGAAGTCTGCGTAACCTTGACGATTCTCGGACCCTTGACGTGAGTATTCTCTCCATTAGCATTACCTGAGCTAGCAGTGACAAATTTCTTCGTACGCTTTCGAGTTGGATGTGTGACCTTAGAGTGCACCAATTCCCGGTTATTTCGTAGCTCTACAACCTGGTACCGCGAAGCAGTATCCGATACTTCAAATGCTCGTGGGTCGTAGCCCATTCGGACCCACGATCCACGCCATGGTCCGTCAACAAAAACATAGCAGAGTTTACGCAGCAGACGCCTTGCTGCTCGACGTTCCAGTGCATCAAGTCCATGAAAAAGTTTGGACCGTAACCACACCGGCTTCGACTTCAGTTTAGCCTGAAGTACTTCCAGCACATGTGTCTCCACATTGTCTTCGACTCCGACAGATCTTCGACGTAAAACTGGTTGGTCAGGCTTGGGTCCTGCAGGCGCCGGGACGTCGTCGTGGAAGTTCAGATACGCCATCGTATTGGCTGGTTTCTTGGCAGCAGCCGTAGGCAGATATCCCGATCTCTGTCTGAACTCGTACTTGAGTGGTAAGTCTACCTTGGAAAACACCTCAGGAATCAGCTCCAGCTGCTCTTCCTTCTCCACTTCCAGGTACGGTCGTAGACTCGCCTGTAGCTCCAATTGCCGCGTGGATGGCTTGGACAACGGGGCAGCGTCTATTGCATTATTCACGACCGCCTGATCTTCTGTCACTGTGATCGTATCCTTTGTCGGCACTGGCGTCGGATACAACGACCGAGCAGTCAGGTACTGGAAGTCTGCCATGCCTTCACACACGTATTTCTCCCGCACGAGGCCCACCACTTGAGCTTTGAGCCTTGAGCCATCAGTGCCTGTGTCTGTAGAGCGTCCACTCTCTTTCTCTCCTGCTGCAGCCGCTCGCTTCCGCTTGGGTCGCGTCCGTTTGACGCGCAACAGAATCATCTGCGTCTTGGTCAGATCAGCGAACAGCGGCTTGCAGGACGGCTCGGTCGGCCGCAACTTGACCGGCAGGAACTGACTCTTGGCCTCGTGCGCTTGCTGCAAAGTGTGGAGACCGCCAACCGTCTCCAGTACCTTGGTGATATTGGAGCCGTACACAGGCAGTTCAACGCCCACTAGAGAGCGAACGCCATCGCTGCAGAGACCCAGCTCATGGGTGACAGTTGGTGCTCGTGCTGGCTCTGTGCTGGCGGAAAGAGAGCCGCTGGAAAGCTCTGTAGCGTCCGCCACACTGGCCGAACCGGCGTCGTCTTGCGCTGCCATGAGCTGCTCGTCCTCCATTGGCTTTTTCAGCAAAATGCTGGGATTTATATTAGCCCAACTAGTGTGTAACACACAAAATAAATACACGTAAATATTAGTAATTTACAAATAATGTAGACTACAAAATGGATACAAGTACAAATTACGACCACTGAAACGTACAAAATGGCTACAGTAATGGCTACTCTGTCCTTTGTAACGACAGACAATGCTTGTTGCTGGCACCTTCCTTTGATCTCTTGCTTTGTTGCGAATTCACGACGCGTGCTCCAGCAGATCGAATGGCTCAAAAGTCTTGGAACTCGTCGGCTTTGCCGCTCCCATCGACTGGTCCAGAGCAGTCGTCGCGTCGCATTCGCTTGACCAGGTCGCCCGATTGAAGACGGAGCGAAGCCACGGGGGCGGTCGTGAAGTCGTCGTCGAAATTTTCTGTGCAATCACGACCGCGGCACACGGGCACGATGGGCGGGGCCACTTGGCGCTGGATCAGCTCGTCCCAGTTGAGCGAGGACTGGAAGAACGGGTGCTGGATGGCCTGTTCTGCTGTCAATCGGCTGGCTGGGTTCACGCGCAGCAATCCTTGAAGCAGTGTCAGCGCATGACCGGAAAGATGCGGCGGATACCACACGCGGCCTTGCTGGATCATCCGGAAGAGGCGGCTCATGTCGTCGCATTGGAATGGTGGCGCTCCGGTGAGGAGCTCGTAGATGAAGCACCCAAAGGACCACATGTCTGTCTCGATTCCGTGTCCGTTCTTCTTGACCATCTCTGGCGATAGGTAGGTGGGGGAGCCGCAGAACGAATACGTGCGTTGGCCAGACTGCATCTCCTGCTTGGCGAAGCCAAAGTCTGCAAGTCTCACGTGGCCCTCTCCGTCCAACAACACATTCTCAGGCTTCAGGTCGCGGTACACGACTCCATTGGCGTGCAGCTCTCGAAGCGCCTCCAGCACCTCAGCAGCGTAGAACCTCGTCGCATTCTCATCAAACTTCTGCGAGACCTGCTGCTGCAAATGGAAGAACAGCTCTCCTCCTTGGCAGTACTCGAGCACGAAGTTGAGGTCGCGGTCCGTCTGGAAGGCTGAGTAGCACTTGACGATGAACGGGTGGCCGCCCAGCTGCTCCATCACCTTCTTCTCCGTGAGCGTGTGCACCACTTGTTTGCGCTGCACCAGCTTGCTCTTGTCCAACGTCTTGACAGCGTACATGCTCTGCGTCTCGTTGTGCTTGGCCAGCGCCACTTGTTTGGCGAACGTGCCGCGGCCAATGACCTTGAGCAGTTTGAGGTCGTGCGGGTCGATGGTTGCAGCCTTGGGGCTCACTGAGCCGGGGCCCGCACAACGACTGGCTGTGGGGGTCTGGAGGATCTCTGGGGTCTCTGATACCTCCGCCACGTCGTCCAGCGCTCGCACCGGAGACAACGGACGCTTCTTGGCGCACGGAGAGTCATCCAGCGGCGTGTGCAGTGCCAGGTCAGTGCTGTGGTTGTTGGTTCCAGGCGTCAGCGACGCAGAGGGCAGCACGGCCGCCATGCTGGACGAAAGGGGGCACGGTTAGTGGTATTATGAATTGTGACGGGCGCAATGTACTAGTGGTGACTCGTAAGGAGTCGGAGTGTGCGGCACTTGTCAAGAGCGAAAGTGAGGCATAGCATGCGTCCGGTCTGTCTACGGACACGTCTTTCCACTGCGGTACGTTTGACTAGATTTCACTATGATTGCTAAAAGATGGAAAAGCTGATGGATAGTGTAGCCATCTTCTTACAAAAATCAAGTCAAACAAATCGATGGTTCATTGAAGTTGACCGTAGCGGTTGCACAAATGACGAGCGATCGTGGCCACTAATTGCTAGAAATGACGAGCGACCGTGGCCTCAGCTGACTTCCCCAAAGCGTTTCCTGGGCATATTAGTATGATTCAAGTGGATTGCACTTGCCGTTGGGTTTCAGACGACAGTCGTTAATAACGACGCGTAGGTGCTAACTGCTTGCGATGTGGATATTATCCGCGTGTCTTTATCGTGCGGAGGACTGTAGAAACGCTGTATTACCATAGCCTAGCGGCTACTACTACGTAGTAGAGGATCTTGGCGTAGTCCTCTCTACCTGGAGCTACAGCTGACCTAGCCAACTATCTTGCCATTGTTGGCCCAATGCTTGGCCGAGATGTCCTCCAGGTAAATGTTCACGCGCGTTGGAGACACACTGAGATGCTCCGCGACAGTCTCCGTCAGAGCCTTCACCGTCTTCGGGTTCCGTTCGTCGTCGATGCGACCGATGCTGCGAACATGGATGAACGCCACAGGCTGCTCAACGTATCAACAAGTACAAAAGTCAGAGTTATCACTCGATGCTTTGTCAATGATGCCAAGATGACTCACCGCCTGACTTTCTTGGTGCGACATCAGCAGATCCAGCTCCATTTGCACGACGACGTGCGGCGCAGGACGATCGAGTGCTGCTGCCACCGTCTGAGTGACAGCAACAATGGCTGCACTCGTGTCCACGTCGGCTCTTGCCACATTGCTTGCGATGTTCACGTACGGCATGTTGAGACTGGTTCTTCGAATGAATGAGGAAAAATGAAAAGTGAGCTGCTACTTGGCCCGCTTGGTAGGGATATCTGCGGCCGTTTACGTAGCCCAAAAACGTTTGCGGACTGCCAAGTGATGACGAGTAGCACTTGTGCACACGTATACACCCTGACACGTAGTATTTACAAACACACAAGAACTAATAGGCGAAATCTCATGTCAACAAGGCATTCAACAAGAATGAGCCGTACAAGAACAGCGTAGCAAAGAAACAAGTATACAGCACCGTGCCAACAACTTTATTTAAATAAACGTATACCTTGTATACATACTATACCGTGTATACAACCTCGAATCAGATGGAGCGTCATTTTCCAATCTGAGTCCATCTCCAGGAATTCTGGCAGGATGTCCCGTCCTCTGAGCGCTCGCAAGGGTCTGCGCAACGACTTGGGCTCGAACAACTGCTTCCTGAACGTCATCATCCAGAGCTTATGGCACGTGCGCTCGTGTCGCGTGCTCATCTCCATGGGGGACCACGCAGTCCACCACCGCTGCGGGGGAAGGCGACCAACGCTGGGGCGCAGACTGGAGACGCTGCCAGTCCCTGCTTGCTCTGCGAACTGGAGCAGATTTTCATCATGTACCAGTTCGCAGAGCAGCCAGTTCTGGATGTGGACCGCGTGCGGCTGGCTCTGGGCGGAGAGTTCGCTCTGGGGGCCATGAACGACGCCACAGAAACGTTAGAAACGATCTTAGACGCCTTGCACTACGACACTTTCAACAGGATGTTGACGTTAAGACGCGGGAAGCTCATAGGGAATATTCACAAAATGGAGGATATGACGGAATCTGTCCGCCAAGACGCCGCTTCCATCATCTGTGAGCCTCAGTGCGTGGCGCATCGACTGTTCCAGATGAACTTGATGGAGCTGCAGGTCTGCACGGCCTGTGAACACACGTCCGAGCCGACGATGAACACGGACTTTTGTATCGAGTGTATGCCCAAGAACTGCTGACCAATTCACGGGCTGGGACTGAACAAGGAGTGAAGAAAGGCGTGACTTTGGAAGAAGTTTTACAGGCCCAAGCTCAGAGTCAAGACGTTGCAGGGACTTGTGACTCTTGTGAGGAAGGAGGACGGAGAGCTTTGAGTCGATGGATTCTTACTTTGCCGATGGTGTTCACCATCAGCATCATCTGGTCTAGCAGTCATGTAAACAAGACAGACATCAAGGACTGGATGGAACTCTTGTCGACGCAGAGTCAGGGTGATGCTGACAGTACAACAGAGTCTCAGCAGACTCTGGATCTAGGACGTATCTTCCGGGTGGACAGCATATCGGACGCCACGTCAGTGTACAAGTTCCGTGGACTTGTGTGCTACTATGGACGTCACTATGTTGGTTTCTTTGCGAGTCGCAGTGTGGAGGATGGTGTGGAGAAAGAACGCTGGTTCCTGTTTGATGACACCCGTGTGAAGTTGGTGGGGACGTGGGATGATGTCCGGTTACGCATTGAGCGTGGCTGCTACCAGCCAACCTTGCTGTTCTACGAACGCAACGGAATCGAACGGGAAAAACTCGAGATAATTGCAACGGAAATACACAAGTGGTGGGAAGCAACGGCTGATGAACCCGATGGGAACAAAACAGACGACATTGATGATAAGAGGACTGTACAAACAGTCGAAAAGAATGGGAAGGGGGCACCCCACGAAGTGCAGCTTGGAAGTGATTTGGAGGACGAGCTCCTAGCGAGGATGGAGCGAAGTGTCCGGATCTCAAAGCAGCACCCCTTGCCGCCCTTGGTCCCCAAAAGGTACCGACAAGCCCCATCGCATTGCCTCCACGTGCACCTATGTCAACACCTGCTGGGGTAGTATCTCGCCCCTTCCATGACGAGGATATGCACCTGCACATTATGCATCAATCTGCACAGGATACACTATCGCGGTTAAATGGAATCCTGTCGAAAGATAAGGCTCCAGCAACTACAGCTGCAGATGGGCGCGAGATACTACGCATGGCGATGTCCATGTCCATGAGGCGCTCTGTTCGTCTGCGCGATTATTCGACACATCGCACTGCAGAGAAACAGCTTCATGTGAATCCTGACGAGATTTTTGAAGACAAGGACGAAGATGAAGCTGAAGAAATTGTTGTGGAGATTGATCAACCAGACGTTGACAACAAGGCGAGCATCAATGGGCAATCTGAGGAAACTACAAGTGAAGACCACCAACACACACCATTTACGAGGTTTGACGTACGTCTCAACGCTTCTGATGGGGGCATTGGCTTGCTGCTAGAGGAGGAGGAGTCTGCATCGACGACAGGTGGGAATACGTTTACAGTTTCCGGTTTCGATGTTAACGGTGCCGGTGCTCAGCTCCCAGCTGAGGCGAGCGGTGCGATTCGCAAAGGAGACCGACTCGTTGGCATCAGCGGTCATTTACTCGAGACTGAAACGCTTGTCGATGTGCTTGAAATGCTCTTGACATCGCCGAATCCAGTACAACTCCGATTCCATCGCTTCCAGCCCTGGTCGTGCCCTCACTGCACGTTGCTAAATGAAGCAGCAGATTACACATGCGCAGCATGTGGACTCAAGCCAGACAGCTCATCACAGATGTCGACTTAGCATAACGATAACTCACAGTAACAAATACAACGTACTGCCTCAATGAATTACTTCATTTCGTCCCAGCTTCGTCGAACAGCATATTTTCGATTGCTTGACAGCCTTTGTGATCCCAATCATAGACAGCAGTTCGCACGTGGTTTTCTCAGTTAATCTCAGAATTTGCCTTGGCACTACTTGCATTTGGACACCTGTGGACGTGGAGCTGTCAAAAATTGGTCCTTTTGCATTTGTCCTTTCGACGGTGCTATCGCAGAATAGCAATGGACCCCCATCTCCAGCCTGGTTGAAGTTTGCTAAGCGGGTACACCTATGATTTCAAAAATTTTGAAAAGCCCAAGCGAGCACACAGTTGAGGCGAGCGCAGATGACCAGACGTGCTATCCTCGAGGCCACTCAAGGAGAGCACATCAGTAGGTTAGAAATACAAAGCTATCGAATGACACCAAACAGGTCGATTAGCTATAACGACCGGATATACCTGTTTCTCCTATTTCCACCTTTTTTGGCACTTTTCTCCCTCTTCTCCCTGTTAAATATCGGGCTGTTGGGGTTAATAATTGTATCCTTCGAATCAACTAGGAAAGGAAATTGTGCTGAATTTGATCAAAACACTGCATCAGCGTTCATCATGCCGGGACGGCGATAGATCGTACTCAGGTCAGATGGCAATCAAGTTTTGATTACTTCACACTTTGATGCAATCAAGAGATTACTTGGCCAAAGGATAGGAATTTCCCGTGCTGAATATTGCTCAGAGCTCTTCGAGCTGAATGCTGCGTCATCGACAATGATACGTCTCGACATAGTTTAGACCCTATTGATACCTCTCCATACCATTCACGTCGAATTTGGTGATGACCTGTAGCACAACAAAGGGTACCAAATATCCTGGTTGATTACGCATGTCTTGACCTCTGACCAGCGGTAATTATTGTGAATTCTCTCGACACGAGACCATCCAGAGAGACATTATCCATCTTGCTTGGTGTTGACTCAGCACCAAACTTGCAGCATTTTTCGATCATGACTATTCCATCAGAAATGGATACAGACGACCTGCTAACGCCAACGATATTCGACAATGAGTTCTTACTTCAGTTTATAAGCGAAATTGACGAACCTGTAGGCGACACTTTGAGTTTTCAAGCTTCGTCGACACCATCACTCGGGCGTTCACACTCACTCGAGATTCCTGATAAACCGTGGCGCGGCGGTCAAGTCACTACGTCAAACACAGCGACACAAACCACCGATATTGACGACGTCCAATCCTCAAGCTGCAACTTTGACAGTGATTGGTGTGGTGAGAGTGCAATTGCTGGTGATATGCACAAGCACACTGTGACGCCTTCAGCCGCTGATACGATCTCGGCTATATCCAAGAACTCGTTGCAACTATTAATTGCGCTATCACGACAATGTAAGAGCCGCGTTTCGCGAAAGGAGCAAATCGCTGACCTCCGCAGAACGGTCTCAATACTTTCTCAAAAGCTGGCAAGTCTACAATCCTCGCACTTGTCATCGTCGCAGTCCCTGTCTCTATGGGAGCATATAGCTGGTCGGCAGTCGTCGCTTCGTTATAGCGCAGAGACCGAGAACGCTAAGCTGAAGAGCTTAATCGTTGTGCAAAAGCGCTTAAACTCCAACATCAAACGCCTGTTACGTCGGCGACTTGACGCTGAGGTACGTTCATGAGTCACTCGTGTTTAAATTGCGATGCCTTCTAACTCTGGCCTTCCTCTAGCTGCTGAGCGAAATCTGTAACACCAAGCGTCAGTTCACTAGTGACAGCGACACTGAGCGGATTTTCGATATGTTGCTGGGCAGCGTCGACCATGTATACGCCAATCTGGACAAGCGTTTTACGGAGGCAGCTATATCATGTCCAGGTCGCAAGCGAAGTGTCTACCCTGATGCAGCTATCGGCGATACTTTTCTGGAGTTCATGGACGGTCATCTCGTTTCGTTCGACTTCCGAAGAACTGAAAGCGCAGTCTGGATTTTTCTACCAGGTCGGAGGGTTCGGTTGGCGCAACGTGTTTGCTCAGAGGTAAATGAGCAAAGTGGCGTTGAAGGCGCAACGGAAACTACAGCTCACAATCTCTGTTGCTGTTGTTGTAGGGATTTCAGCAGACGGACGACATCAGCAAGAGTTGTGTCGGGTTCACCAATGCCGGCATAGGAACGGCATCTTATGTTCATGAACAGCGCGTGGTCCGGAGATTTGTCGAAGACAAGCGCACTGTATTTGTTTGTCGGACGATTTCGATTCCTACTTGCGAAACCTGGTCACCAAGCGTGAAGTACAGCGAGACGTTGAGCATTGTCGTTAGAGCCGGCAGTCCGCTGGTTTCGGGTCGGGAGACGACCATCATTGAAAGTTGCCTGACCACAGCCATCTACAAGGGTCAAGAATCAACACCTCAACGCTGGAAAGAATGTGTCAATACGGCAACCAAAGGATGGGACCTCAAGTTGTCCTCGAACAGCCAACAGATTGAGAACTTGCTGTTCAATTAAAATTCAACATCGAGATGGCTACACTGCTTGAAAATGGCTACATGTTTTGAGAAAGGGCTACATAATTTGGGTATTTCCTATTGCCCATAATTAAAAAATGGGGCTGTTGTGGACATTAGGTGGGTGGGCCACCTGGCTCGCCCTAAGGCTGGCGTCGCTGACGCTGGAGCTCGTGCCGGTCGTTGTCCTGCTGCTGGGAGTGATTGCCGTCGTGTTGGTGTCTGCTATGACCGCGCAGGCGCTGGAATACGGCTTGCTGGCGTCGGTACATGGCTCGAAATGGCACAAGAAGGCCAGCAGCTACGCTACGCTGCGACGGGACTTCTACCGCGGCTATTGGCTGCTCACCCTGCTCTACGTGGTGGGGTCTTCGCTCTGGATCTACTTCACAGAACGAACGAACACGCGCGTCGTGTACGGAACGATCTTCTGCGCGGTGTGGTGGGGGATTCAGCTGGCGATGATCATCGCGCTCGCTCCACTGGACAAAGTGCTGGGCAAGGTCAAGGCGGCGCTCAGATGAAGCAAACGACGGAGATATGAAGGCGGATATCAATCACCAATGGAAGGCTCGTGGTTAGACGTAAATTGCACCGACTTTTAAAGCTTCTGACTGCAGGTATCA
Organism: Phytophthora boehmeriae; assembly: GCA_011947355.1. Taxonomy (NCBI): domain Eukaryota; phylum Oomycota; class Peronosporomycetes; order Peronosporales; family Peronosporaceae; genus Phytophthora; species Phytophthora boehmeriae. Next base: position 552,227 of record JAAVTJ010000399.1, on the reverse strand, counting down.
ACTCTCGCTCTTGGTGTCTTTTTCTGGCTGTATCACCAATGCAGCAGACGTTGCCGTCTCTTCTTCGCGTGGCTCCTGCGTCGTAGCGTCAGCAGCCACGAGTGCACTCTGTTGCTGCTGCTCTTCCTCCTGATCCAAGATCCGCTTGGCAGCCTCCGCTGCTTGCTTGACCTGCTTCTGTTTCTGCTGCTCTTCAAACTGCGCGTACGTGATCTTGTCCGCGATGATTCTCTGCGCCACTGCCGGTTGCAACGTCGAGATGGCTGCGGGAGGGAAGCCAGCGTCCATCAGTTGTTGACGCATGCCGCGAGTGATCATGAAGGCCACGGAGGCCACTGCGGGGCCGTTGCCAGTGCTACCTTGGCCGTACCATACGCGGTCCGCCCACTTGGAGCCGTCGTAGTGCCACTTGTTGACGTAGTAGCGGCCTAGGAGGTGCCAGCGCTGCAACTTGGTCTGCAGTCGCCGCACCACCGTCATGGTCGTCCACAGAAATTGCACCCCCTGGGTCAGCCGACAGTCATGTACGACACATCAATTTTTGATGTATTACTAATTAGAGGGTGTACATGTACCATATTCACGGTACGACAGGGAGATGCAATCGACACCATGCGGTACTGGTACATGTCATGCACGACACCTGCAAAGGGAGTCAAAGATAGGTCATGCACAGTGAACCATCGACGAAAAACTTGTGTGCAAACGACTGTAGCCACGACTTACGGAAGTGGCGTGGCCGACATCTAATCACCTCTCAATAGCGATTGGAACGGCGCGAAAGCGACGACATATGGCTGCGACCATACAATCCGCAAGGCAACGAGGAGCTTCAAATTTCCCACGAGTTGCACACGGATCTCGGGCCATAAAAGCTTGCACTGGTCAAAGGCGTAATCTGGCTGGGCAAAAACTATTGGCCCTTCTCCAAGGCTTTGAAGCGCCTCGCTTCTTCCGTCATGCTGCACTGCTGCACCACTACAGCAGCCGCTATCCAGTTTGCCGGCTTTAAATCGACTGCAGGATTCAGAAAACGTTGATATCGCAGCTAGTGGATCTATGACGTGCCAAGGTGTAACACGGCAGTGACTGGTGTCCACTATGCAGAACTCTCAGCAGCAGGTAGTCAGAACAGCCACGTCCTCTCATTGGTCGTTATCCTCCTTCCATCGCCCTCCTATTGGTCGAAACCCCTTCAGCTGCTATCAAGAGTCAGTACGAGACGGTGGAAGAGGCATGCCCTCTCCCCATACAAACGTCCATACAAAGCTGTCTGTCTTGCTCTTCACGCGTCACTCTGGAATCGGGTCCTTTGCCCACACACTAGAAAAAAACACCCTGGGCGGGTATTTTTCCAGTGTATATTACCAAAATGACGTCAATCTTCGGGCAGCAATTGTCCACGGGCATGGCCGTCTTGGTGTACGTGTTCCTGGTGCTAGCGCTGCTGGTTCTCTGCGGATCGATCTGGTACTACTGGAGCTACGCGCGCAAGATCGAGCGGTTCCTGGCTCGCGACAACGAGAACAACAACATGATGCGCCATCACCTCGTGGACAGCTTCCTACAGCGCGGCGAGGAGGAGTGGCCCTGCTCCATCTGCTTCCACGACAACCACCCGGACAAGACGAGCTGCGTCATGTGCGGCACACCGCGCATCGTGACGGCCACGACGCCGTCCATGGCCCGCGCCTCCGGCATCAGCAAGCAGGATTTCAGCCAGAGTATGCTCAACCAGCAGTCGCGCGTGCGCAGCTTCCACGTGAGGAGACTCAAGCAGATGGACTTGACGTCCAGACAGAAGGCGGCGGTGCGGCGCCATCTCTGGAAGAGGAAGCGCGGCGCGGACGGCGTCATGCGCTGGGTGCGCATTGACGCCCAGAAACACGAAGACGAGGAGGTGCTGAACAAGTCCAAGAGGTCCACAAGTGACTACAGTGCACTGGGCACGCCTCAGAACGGCACGGCCATCTTGGGCGGAGAACTGGCCAGAACTTCAGGGACGAGCAGAGGCTCGTCGTCCGGCTCGAGTTTGCAGCAGGATAACGCTGCAATTGCACTGGCGCTGAGGGATTTCGGAGTGGAGGAAGATGAAGGAAGACATCCGGATAGCTCCTTCTTGTCGGCGAATAACGACCTAGGACGGCCTTCTTTCCAGCCGCTACGTGCCACTGCACTGAAGCGGCTGGAAGAAGCAGAGGAGCGACCGACCATGGCGTTTTACTCGCAGCAGAACCCGTTCAACCCGGCAAACAGCGGTGTTAATCCGTTCAGTGCGTCAAAGAGCGGTGTCAACCCGTTCTCTGGAAGCACGGTGAACCCGTTTGCTAGTTCTCGTGCTTTTGCGAGCAGTCGGGGATTAAATCACATTGATGAGGACAGGGAAGGAACGATTGGAGAAGGCCCCGTGCCCATTATTGCGGCTGGTGAGGATCGACGATTCCAACAGGACAACGACACCGCTCTTTCTAATGTATCGACGGGATACGTCCGGCATGAGGACGGAGCAGGTGGATATGAATGGACACCTGCTGGTACAATTGTGGCATTCAACGCTGAAACTAGTCGTCGCATGGACTGTGACGATGACTTGGAGGAGATCGCATCGCTGACTTTCCACGATAAAAATCGCTGGTTCCTGGAGCAGGTCCAAAAGCGCTGGCGTAGCTATGAGGAAGGCCATATCCAGTTTGTCGTAAGACGGGAGCACTTGTTGACAGATTCGCTGGAGCAAATGCTCAAGTGTCCCCGAGTCGTTTTTGGGAGCGCTTGCGCATCTACTTTGAAAACGAGCCTGGCTTGGATGCCGGTGGCTTGATTCGCGAGTGGTACGAAATTTTGAGCGACTCACTGTTTAACGATGACTTCGGGCTATTCATTTCGACGAAGGGCGAAAACATGGGCTATTGGATCAATCCGCCTCGGCTTCGAAGGTACCCAACCACCTTGAGTACTTCGAATTTATTGGCCGTCTCTTGGCGAAGGCACTGATCGAGGGCTACAACATGAAAATGTCTTTGGCTCTGCCGCTTATTAAACACATTCTTGGTGTGCCAATCTCGTTTTCGGATTTGGAATTCCTGGATGAGGATCTGTACAAGAACGCGATGTGGATGAAACAGAACGATCATGCGGAGTTACTTGCCATTGACTTTACAGTGCAGGTGATCACATCCGAAGGAAAGTCCTCCACTGTGGAGTTGGTGCCTGGTGGAGCTGATCGGGATGTGACTGATGAGAATAAGAAGGAGTATCTGGAACTGTTGCTCAAGCATTACATGTTTGAGAGTATTTCTGAGCAGCTAGGTGCACTCCTGATGGGTTTCTACGATGTCATGCCCCAGTTCTTGATTGCGGTTTTCGACTACCAAGAGTTTGACCTTCTGTTGTCCGGTGTGCCCGAGTTGGACGTAAACGACTGGCATACTCACAGCGAAGTGCGCTGGGTCAAGTTGGAGAAGCCGACTCCTGTCGAGACGCGCGTGCTCAAATGGTTCTGGGAGTGCATGGCGTCGTTCACGAGTGAGGAGCGTGCCCGGTTGTTGCAATTTGCGACTGGCACGTCACGCGTACCTGTGCAGGGGTTCAAGGCTCTCACGAGCAGCGATGGCCGCGTACGAAGGTTTACTATCCAATTCGTGCAGCGTGGGCCACCACCCACAGGTCTCATGCCCAAGGGCCATACATGCTTCAACCGTATTGACCTGCCACTCTATCATACGAAGGAGGAGATGCTCAATTACCTTACGCTCGTTATGAACATGGAGATTGCGGGCTTCTGGATGGAGTAGTTCTCCTCTAGGCTCTTATCTGTTCGTGTCGTCACGTCCATGTGGGGAGAAGATCGATTAAATATAAAATGTTTCATGGCGCACTATCCTCGCATTACTTGTGCACTGCAAAGCAGTTGGGTGTCATCTGAATCGTAGTTTCCACGTCGGTGTAGCGTAGCAGGAATTTGCTGCAGATTTCGTCCGTGTGATGACCGCCGTCCATCATTCGCAGGACGTCCTTCTCCAGTTGGTTGGCTTTGGAAATCATACCGCGCTTGGAGGGGCCTAGAGATGCTCCTCCGGCACCATTCGGACCACCAACTCCATTGTTTCCACCTCCCCGTTGGGTGCTCCACCAGTGCCGCTAGCTTGAAGCGGCTGAGGTGCAGCAGTCATCGCAGCCATCAAAGGAGAATTCGACGACAGCGCATACGGACGATTTTTCTGCTGCCCGCCTTGTTGAACCTGTTGCTGCTGTTGAACTTGTTGCTGCTGTTGCGGCGGACTGGAACCAGGCAGGCTGCGATCGATGCATATAGGATAGCGGTGTACGCGTCGGAGGAAGCCATGAATGAGGCCAAACGTGACAAAACGCCGCACATCGACGAGTGCCAACGACTCGGCATAAACCACGCAAAAGTCGCTCATCCGCAAGCTGGGCTGGACAGAGCAGTACAAAGCGAATATTCGCGCGAAGGATGGCGGCGTCCTACCGGACTTCGCGATGTACACAGCACACTCTGCCTGTAGCTTGGGGTCGTTTGCTAGCTCTGCAATCTTGGGAGTGGTCGCGTAGATGTTTGAATGCAGGAAAATGTCGATAAGCGTCACGCAGCCGTAGTACAAAAGCTGCCGCACACACTTCTTCACGATTGCAATCTCCACGTCGGCCTCCAAACTGATGCGCTTCACATATCGAACGCCGTCAATGAACGGCACAATCTGCTGCAGTGCCAAATCCCACTCCGCTGTAATAAAAACAGTACAAAATGAGAGTGAGAGAAAACAACAAGCAAAACAACATATCGTCAAACTCACCACTGTTTTCAAGCAGAGCACGAAGATCGCGGATTGCTACAGGTACTTGATACTCAAGCACAGTTGCCGGGTTCTGCAACGTCGGGAACAGCTTGAGATTGATAATGTTGGCAGTGTCCACTGGAATCGTGCATTCGCCATGCAGTGTCAGGTCGCGTAAAACTTGAGGCAGAATGGTTCCAAGCAGCTCCTTCTTGTCCGGATTGTACAAAAGCCACTCTCCTTCTCCATGCTTTCCACCAAAGCTCCTAACTGCAAAGATACATCAGAAAATAGTCAGAATATCTACTCACACCACTTCAGCTTATAGCTATTCGGCTAACCTTCCGTAGAATCGGACGGTATGGAGCAGTCTCCACGAGCTCATCAAACACAAATCCTGCAAAAAAAAGAAATCATAGTTAGAATTAAAAAAATAACAAAATAAAAACACTCGCACCAATATTGAAAAGTAGTGCGTTGCGATGATACTTGTCGTCTTCGATGCATACTGGATACCCCACAATTTTCATCTGCTGGGCACGAACTAGAAAACATCAAAACAACCAGTAAGAAATATAAATACATATTATTAGTGTATGCAGTTTATTTAAATAGAAAATACCCACCGGTGATGATTTTCCCACACAGAGCCTTGTCGATGATAATGTAGCCGGACACGCTGTCGAACACTTCGTTGCTTAACACACTACAAACAACACAACAGAACTTTAATTATAATTAAAGTTCCAACCTAGAAGAGGCCAAATGGGTACTTTTCGGGCGCCTGGAAGAGGATCACCGGCCCCGCCACGTTGTCGAACTCGCTGTAGAAGATGCCCTTGATCATGCTTCACCTCTATTGCCACCTCTGCTCTCAGCGAGCAGATGCTATGCTCTGAATGGCTAAAAACAATTTTAAACCAATCATTCTATAGTTTTACAACTGAGACCGGAACGTGAGAGGAAGCGCGCCAATGGGTGCACGCACGGTACGTTTCCAGCTAGGAAGCTATAGAGCTGGTTAGAGATAATTAAAGTTGCACTCTGGCGTTTTGTAGGTCACGGTGAAGCTGGCGGAGCTCACGGAGCACTTGGGCTGCGCTCTGTGCAAGGGAATATTGCGAGACGCACACACCATCCCTGACTGTCTTCATTCTTGTAAGTGGCGGCGCTGAATTCTATTGTTTTTATAGGTTGGGTGCTAATCTAGGTTGACTTTGTAGTTTGCAAGAGTTGCATTTATCGCCACTTCCTGGTTAAGGGAAGTCGCCTTTGCCCCAAGTGCAACATGATGCTGAGTCCTCGACCGATTGCCACTTTAATGTCAGGCAACTTTAAGTGAAATTCAAAGTGACCTAAAGTTCTAACCTACGGTATTTTATTTTTGTAGATCGGACAAAAAGCTGCAGGACGTGGTAGATCGTATTTTTCCAGAGTACAAGGCCCAAGAAGAGATTGACGAGCGCGAGTTCTACACAAAAACAAGTTCAAACTCAAGGACAACACAACCGCCGAGACGGAAAAAATACTGTTTCGGATTCTCCACAAGGAGAAAATATGAGCGAAGGTTCGACTTTAAATTCGGCACCGCGTTCACGATCGAAGACCAAGAAGCCGAAAATCGCTGCACCCATTTCTACCAGCAATTCTTGCTGCAAACAATTCACCATTGAAGTCTACCCCCAACAGACGTAAGTATGCCCAGGTTTATTATTATTATTATTATTATTATTGATGATCACTAACAGATTTTTTTGACAGGAATGCACATGCGCTGCCAATGCTGAAATTCCCGTTTATGCAGGTGAACGGCAACTTTAAGGTATGTTGGTAGACCTCATCGCTCTTGCAGTATGACTGACACTAAACTATTGTATCCTTGCTAGATGTCGGAGCTGCGCAAGCTCATTCACAGACGACTGCGTCTGGCCGACGACGTGCAAGTGGAAGTTGCGTGCATGGGCACCGCAGTTGGCCCCGAACTCTCAGTTCACTTCATTCTGCGGACGATCTGGCAGCATCAGAACCAGCCAGAACCGCTTGTACTGCACTACAGACACGCGACGTCATGATACAATCACCACACGACTGCGAGGAGATTTTGAGATTGAGTAATACAAGACACAGGAGAGATAAATACATGTATTAGCGTTACGCTTCCCAGCTTTTTTATTCGAGAAACCTTGTCCGTGACTTCAATTTGCTACGGCATGAGTCGAACGCTGCCACTGCTCAAGCCTCCCCATATCCGTCGCCAATCTGCGCAGCCTCCAGACTTGTAAAAGGCTTGATCTCAAAGTCGTACATGGCGATCGGAATGTGCTCGATGCTCTGCACGGCCGTTAGAATATGCAGCAAGGCATTCTGCAGCGCTGCCTCTGTCTCCCAGCACACAACTCTCTCTCCTCTACAAAACAACAAGAAGAAAGTTAGTAAACTACCCCGTTCTACCTTTTTGGTCATCCGTTCTACCTTGTGACGCAGCAGGGGACGACGTGACCGTGACCGGTAGAATCCACTTCTCGAACACCGTCTTCTCCTCGTTCGACATGAGTCCGAACAGCGCCTTCTTCACCTTCCGCTCAAAGAACGACACCACAATGTACCCGGAATTGGCACCGCGGACGTTGTTCGTCCCCATGGTAGAACCGGTAGAAGGTAGTCCGTAGGGCGTGAGCGTACTACCCCCATTAAGTAGCTGCTACCTGCCGCCAGACTACCTCCCAAGACTACCGTCTCCTCGAACATCCGCACGGCGTTGTCCACCTTGCGACTCACGTCCCCCACCGCGCAGAGAGCGTAGGTGATGTTCGGGAAGGCTTGGCACGTGGCTTCACTGGGTCGCACTGGGCCCGGGGCTCTGGTAAAGAGAATTGTATGGAGGAGACACATGACGGCGTCCCCGACGTCCTCTGCAGCCACCGGGATCTCGTCCAGCAAATGCTCCTTCCATGAGGTCGAAGAAGAGCCTCCTCCGGCGCTTGTTCCGCTCCCTACGGCGCTTGATGCGATGCCTGCAGTGCTCAACATGAGGTAGAACGAAATATACGTTTTTCTGAGAATAAGGTAGAGTGGGGTAGGGTTAAGTCATGATGAGGTAGTTTATGGTAGAGTGAGGTAGTCTAGACTTGATGGAGGCGGTCAAAGACCCATTCCGTCATGTCTGCGTTGTGTTCTCTGCGTAGCATCCCGCTCTGTCGACACCAGTCGTGGAATCTGCCGTTCCAAGTTGGCACTGCAAAGGTGCAGCCCTGGACTTGGTCGGCGAAATTCTTGGTGAGCCACTGCACCAGCTCCAAATGCGGGTGTTTGAACAGAGTTTGCGCGTGAAATGTCGGCACTTGGACGTGCTGGGAGTGGAGATACATGACCACGTCGAAGCGAGCGCGTACAATTGCCTCGTTCATTGCCAGAGACACATCAACTTCGCGGCGATTCTGGTAGAGCCAAGTTGTCATGTCAAAATTCCCAGCCGCGGCCACCCTCGCCAGTGTGAAATACGCGCATCCTTCGTAGCGATTGCTGTGGAGATACTTCACCATCTCCAGGTCCCCTTTAATCGCAGCGTTGGTCATTGCTTCGGTCGTACAACCTTCGCTCCTGTTGACATGGAGCCACTCCACCACTTGCAGATGCCCATTGCTCGCTGCCCAATCCATCGCCTTTGTCGTACAACCTTCGCTTCTGTTGATATGGAGCCACTGAACCACTTCCAAGTGTCCACTGCTGGCTGCCCAATCCATCGCGGAACGCGTGCAGCCTCCGACGTCATTGGCATGAAGCCACTTCACCACGTCGAGATGGCCATTACTTGCGGCGGCATCAATTGCAGCTTTCTCGCAGCCTTCACTCCGGTTCTTGTGAAGCCACTGCGCTACTTCGAGGTGTCCTTCACGCGCTGCTTCATGAATCGCATTTGGTGTACAACCTTCACTCCGATTTTCGTGCAACCACTGCACAACTTCCAAGGACCCGTTTGCAGCAGCCTTATCCATCGCTTCCGCCGTGCAGCCTTCTGCTCGATTCTCATGTAACCATTTCACGACGTCCAAATGGCCATGGCCGGCAGCCCACGTCATCGCCTTCGACGTGCATCCTTCATCGCGATTAGCGTGAAGCCACTGTACAATATCGAGGTATCCGTTCTTCGCTGCCATGTCCATTGTCCACGTATCCCCGGTTCACATCCAGAGTCATGCAGCCACTGAACGGCACTCAAATGGTTATTCTCCGCCGCTCGCCTCATGGGACCTGCCGTCAAAGGCACGCGAACTTCTTCATGGAGCCACTTGGCAACCTCCAAGTGTCCGTTTCCGGCAGCAGCAACAAGTGAAGACGCATGTGGAGTCCCTAAATGCCTCGAATATGCATACTGCAAGAACGACAATTCGCCTTGCGAGGCAGCAGCATCCCAGTTGATCCTCCGCGTCACCATCTGGCAATTCACGAGTATCCACCGCGCAGTTCCCCAATGTCCGGCTTGTTGAGCATGAACTAGTGCAAACTCCGCGGGCGCATTGCACTCATTGTACAGCCACTGCACCATTTTCAAGTTCCCCTTCTTCGCGGCAGATTGCATCACCAATTTCAAGCATTCAGGTCGAGGAGGTGCATGTGTTCGAAGCCACTCAATAACTCGGTCATGACCGTAGTCCAAAGCCCCGCACATTTCAATGCACCCCCAATAAACTCGTTCTCGATGGTGTTGATATAACCACTCGAGAATGTCCATGTGTCCGTAGGCAGCAGCGGCGTACTCTGGAGCAGACAGGAGGTCTTCGGGGATATATTCCTCGATAAGCCACTTGAGCGTTGCGAAATCCCCTTTGCAGCGACGAAGTAACTCGTTGCATTGAGCACCCAACGACGGTAGAACGGGTCCAGTAGAGCGGTAGGGCGGCGAGCAGCGATGTATTGCAGTAACCGCAGACTGCCAGTCGTCTTGTAAGCGTGCACCAAAGTCCATCTTGAAGTGATGGTGTCTAGAAAGGAATCCAAAAGCTGTGAAACGTGGGGTAGTCCTCCTTCGGTTAAACAATAATGAGAAACAAGACGTGCGGCTGTAAGGAGGGGGAACGCATCGACATCGGAGATCATCCTTTAGCGGAGACCGATCGTTTATGAGCAAAGTTTTCCACCAATCGATCGTAGATGGGTTCATTGTGGACGATGGTGTTGCAATGTTGGCCATGTATTGACAAGTTAAAGCATTTGAATGGCAAGAAGCAATAGCTGAGCTACATGAAAGTGAGAGAAAGGTGAATGGTCCGACGGATTGGCGTTGGCCTCACTGAAGAGCGAGAGCTGCAAGCAAGACGAATGTCAGCAAACCGCTCACACTCGATCGAGTTGGCTTCGCGAAAGAAGACTCTGATTCCACTGGCGGTGCTGTAGTGGCTGGGGCCGTGCTGTCGAGGGAGTTCGACGCTGGTGTACTGGATGACGACGATCCCCGGAATGCGGTGTCGGAAGAAGACTCGGTCTCAATCGAACTCGTCGTGCTGGAGACCGTCGCGGACTCGATGGACGATGAGCTCTCTTCAGCCGTATTTGACACCACGCAGAGATCATAGTCATCCGTTATCACGCGACCAAAAGTATCAGCGCAGGTCCCGTACACACCAGCCACGTCAACAAAGTCCACCTCGTAGCAAACCTTTTCTTCGTACACTGGTTCGCCCAGATAGCTGATCACTCCCGAGAGGATGACTTGGAAAGAGCCCCATTCAGCCTGGTCGTCGCATGCTTTGAGGGTGAACTCATCGGGAAAATAGACGCAATCGCAGAGACTCCCAGAGGGAATTGGATAGTTGAGTACCTCAATGGTTACAGTGCTCGTGTAGCCGTCGGTGGTGGTGTCACTTGACATCCCCTCCACATCCCCAGAGTCTTCCCCTGCAATCGTTATCATTGTGTTGGGAGTTCTCAAGGTCAGGTCTTGCTGTCGCAACGCGCCATTGAAGAGATACACTCGGTCGTAGTAGCCAGAGTCATAAGGGCTTGTACTGATTCGTCGATACGGGATGGTGTTCGTTTGCCTCGGAGTTTGGTAGATCAGCGAAGGAAATCTTGACATCCTGGAAACAGTCCGCAGTGCGATGCGCGGAATGCTTCAAATGTAGGAATGACAAAAGAAAATGGTGTCGGTCTTGTCGCCGGGCATAATGTTGCTACTCGGACGGTAAGCAAGTACTGTTTGGTGGTACTGCAATTCTGCGGAGGACACACTGATCAATGGCTACACGGCTACGAGTGGTTAACTCTTTCACATTGAGGACGAGTTACCCCACTCATGGTCATGATTCACACCCACCGCAGTAGACAGCATTCAAGTCATGGCTGTGATTCACACCCACCGCAGTAGACAGCATTCAAGTCATGGCTGTGATTCACACCCACCGGATCGGAAGTATTCAAAGCGGCACTGGTCCGAACTCACTACTGCTGAATTGTGCCAAATGGCATCCCAACAGCGTATCCATCGTAGACCAGGCATTGCAAGCAACTGTGCAGCGGTTTAATAGTCCAGTTCCGATCCTTGGTTGCAAGAGGAATAAGTTTCGGTCTACCTAGCGGTAATCGGACCAGTGTACTTCGTATCAAAATGTTCTCCCGTTGCTTCGTTTGCATCACAACGACTTTTGTGTGCGCAGTTTTGAGAGCTTGGGATGTGGTAGTTAACAGAAGGATCCGTCGAAGGCTGCTGGAGGCCTGTACCAACGGAAGCACACGAGACGTTGAGCAAGCTCTCCGAAGAACTTCAAACGTGGAGGCCAAGAACGCTGACGGTTGGACTTCTCTCATCGTGGCAGCAGATCGAGGGCACGACCAAATTGTTCGAGTCCTACTGCGTTACAACGCCAACATCAACGCGAGGACGCGGTACGGATCGTCAGTCTTGAAAGTGGCGGCGACCAAGGGTTATTTCTCCATCGTCCAAGCTTTGCTGGAAGCTGGAGCAGATATTGACACTCCAGGCTATGACGGCTTCACGCCATTAATCAGTGCAACCACAAATGGCCACAGTGATGTGGTGAAGCTACTTGTGAGATACCAGGCAAACGTCGACTTCCAAGGCCAAGGCGGTGGCACCGCTCTGGTGGTTGCATGCGAGACCGGAATGCTGGACATTGTCGAGACGCTTCTTGAGGGTGGTGCTATCGTGGACTTGACGACTGCAGAAGGTTGGACTCCGCTAACGAGTGCCGCTGCGCACGGTCACGCCAATATCGTCCGCCTTTTGCTGAAGTACAAGGCAAATGTTGACTTGAAAGGACCGCGGCATGCAACCGCGTTGCGGTTTGCAGCTCAGTTCGGACGACTTGAGGTTGCACGTGTTCTGATCTACGGTGGGGCTTCACTTGACGAACCCAGCGAGGACGGCTTGACTCCCCTTCATATCGCAGTTAAGAAGGGCTACAGCGATATCGTTCAGCTTTTGGTGAGCAGTGATGCCAACCTTGATCTGCAATGTGAACTAGGAGCGACGGCGCTTGTGACAGCTGCAATGTACAATCACTTGGAGCCACTTCGTATTCTCTTAGATGCAGGAGCGGATGTGGACTTGAAGTCAAAAGGAGGTTGGACAGTTTTGTCGATGGCGTATTTCAGCGGGTATCCACAGCTAGTCCAGCTTATTCTCGAGAGACGACCTGCGTCGATGATGGATCCACCTCAGTGACCTAAGCTTTAGAGGGCTGGAGGCACCGACGGATAAAATATGCTGTCGTATGTAGGAGGAATCAACTATCGTTAGGGTCGATATCAAATTCTCGGGCAGTTTGTAGTGAATTTCAATGCCATTATGGACTGCCCGTTTGGATCACTTACTTTGCAGCAGCTGCTGCCTGTACATCATGTGTGGGATGGTGAATGCAGCTATGAACGGCCATAGCAACATCATCCACCGTTTGTTGAATGCCACCGCAAATATTGCCATGAAAGGACAGCAACACCCGACAGCGTTGTGCATTTAGAAGTTGTGCGTCTGCTGACCTACGCCGGGGCTTCACTCGATGATTCCGCTGAGGCTGGCAAAACATTGCGGCCGACGAAGATCATAGCGATATCGTACAGCTATTGGTGAGCAGTGGCGCCGATCTGAACAAGCAGTCTGACATAGGCTTTATTGCTCTGCTCGTAGCAGCGATGTACAACCGCCTAGAACCACTTCGCATCCTTTAGATGCAGGAGCGGACGTGGATTTGGAGTCTTGCGGTTGGTCAGTGTTGTCAATGGCATATTTCAGCGGATATCCACAGCTAGTCCAGCTCATTCCTGAAAGACGACCTGCGTCAATGATGGAGCTATCGGTAGAAGCCGTGGCTGCTTGGAGAGATATCACACGATTGGCGTAGCTTGAATCGTTAAATCAAACTTCAGTAACGAATCTTCTAGGTGTTCAAGTAGCACCACGGCAAAATGCTAGCTGCGTAAACTGGTGAAACTAGGTCGAAAGTCGAGGTAGCTCCAGCGAATTTCATGCCAAAATATATGCCTTTAAGCATAACTGTGACCATCATCCGCAACACCGTAGCAATTCAGGAGAAATCTCATTCCTGCTTGAATGGATGGTCACCCTTATCTGGGCCTATTTGCTATTGGGCATGATAAACTGTTCGGATCATTATCGCTTGGCGCACAGCGGATGTCCACTGCTACTGGTTGCTCAATAAACTCTCGAGACGTGATCTCCCCATACATACCGTCGACTCCTTATAGCTTTTATAGTCCAGTTGCAAGACTTGTACATACAGACATGCCGTCTGCTAACCCCTTTCCAGCAGTTCTCATGTATCTTCATTCAGCCTGCGGGAGGCCTTGGGCTTGTCTCTCCACTAACCGCAGCACTGTTAGGCCAGCCACATTCTCGAAAGACGGTGTTACCTCGTCCTTCATCGCACCGCGCAAGTATTTAATAATCATTTGGTGTGTTGGTTGCACACTTGCAAGTTTGAGACTAGCCATCTCAGTTAACTGTAGCGGATTGAGCTTGCGGTTGTCCGTAATCGTCAGTGAGGCTCCACCAGCGACCAACAATCGAGTACTCTTCACGTGACCGTAAAAAACGGCATAGTGAAGGGCTGTAAGTCCGTCGAGCGTATCACGCTGATCAATGGATGCGCCATTGCGCAGTAGTAGAGACAACGCTTCATCAGACCCAGCAAGCGCGGCCCAATGGAGCGCTGTGCGTCCCAGGTGATCCACTTCATCCACAACTTGTCCACTACCTAAGCACAGTTGAATCGTGCCAACATCGCCTTTGCGTGCCGACTCGAGGAACAAGGCGAACCGGCCAGGAAAATTGCTGTTCTTCTTCTGTGTCTGGCCTGTGGTCACCGCGATTTTCAACTGTTGATTCCGTGCAGTCAGGTATTGATGTGCCGCACGGGCATTTGTTGCATCGATTGAAACTTGTTGGCAGTAGACCAGCATCACAGTGACCAAGCCAACTGTGATGTAGATCCCAGGCGGAACAACCGCCAGAATGAGAACAGCGTATTTGGTGACGGCTCCAGTACTTGATGGAAGACTCAAATACAGCACGAGGAAGACCAGGCACGGGAAAATGACACAAGTCCCGCGAAGACAGCGACTCCGTAGACAGCAGAGTAGTTTTGCTATTGTGGGTGACAAGGCATCACCATTACCCCCGTGCTTCTCATGCCAGACAGCATCTTCAAGAGCATCGTCATCTATAGCCCCCGCTGGAGTTGAGGACACCATTTCATCTCGACCCGTTCTGTGCGGATGCGAACAAGTTTAGTCGATGAATACTGTCAACGTCTCACTAAGAATAGGGAGAGGTACAGAGTTGAGCAAGTTGAGCAGCGTGAAGACTGAAAATGACGATAGATGCTGTGGGGCCTCCGTTAGCTTCAGACATATCGGTATGCTTATCATCGGCACGCATTTCTGATAGTTCCGCACTGAGGTCTGCCCGAGGATCATCGGCACCTTCAACCCGTCGATTCCGTAACGAGTTTGCATATCCGGCGGTAGCGCAATGGGAATTCCTGACGTCAACACCACAGCACCTAGACTCTCAACGTCGCCACCGACCAGTTCAGCCAGCGAGACCTGCCACTGCTCGAGATTCCGTTGTGTCCGAATCCGCGAAATTGCCCCGACGACCTGCTACAAGTCGAGGCACGAAGAGTAGAAGCAGCCACCAGAAGCAAATGGAGCTGCTCACACCACGAATTGCTACCGTGGCACTTCAAGAAGCCATTCGACGAGAACGAGACCAGGAACAGTACGTCGATCCGCTGCTTGGTCGAAGTGTGGAGCCGCGTAGCCAACCAGCGGGGAGGGAATGCAAACCCAAAAGCGGAGGAGCTGAGACCAACACGATTGCATTGCTATCGCGACCTCGCGGAGATACGACAGCGTCGTTCAACGCGACAGAACGGCTACGAATGCGCGCCTTCCAGGCACGTGCAAACGGCGAGTATGACCGCGCCATCAAATTCTACACAAGCCTCTCGACAACAAAACCGAAAGAAGTTGAAGCGCACTTCCATTTGGCAGTCTGCTTGGAACGAACGGGTCAGCTTGCTTCTGCCTTGGCTGCCTATAAGCAAGTGCAGAAGTTGTCTGGTGGACACCACGCGTTTGCCTATTACAACATGGGCAATCTCTCAATGCGAGCCGATCGAGTGGCCCAAGCAATTGACTACTTCACGCGCGCCATTACCACCAGCAAGCGTCATGGATGCAACTACGGCAACAGCCAGAACTCAAAAATTGGCCCCACACCGGTAATTTTCTATCGTCAGCGAGCAGCAGCATATCGTAAGAACGGCGACTTTGAAAAAGCCGCACAGGATTATGTGCTTGTTGAGAGGTGTGCAGGCGCGACTTCTTCGGTCGAGGAAAATACGTCGTACAGCGCACAGCATTTGTACCAGCCTGTGAGCCATCCGAAGAAAACCACTCGGCAAAAGGAACATGATCCGGGCGACAGCGAAATAGGCGACAGCTTGGGCAATGAAGATAGTAGCAATCAGGAAGATACCAACCAGCCGCAAATGGAAATGGAGGTGGCGGAAGACGCACTAACAGCTTGGGCACTCCACCACAGCCTGGCAATAGCTCGACTTCGTCCATCCGATAGAACTGACAGCGATTTGCAGCACCTTGTCGACTTCATGCAGAAGCGCTTTTCCGTCTGCGCTACACTTCATCAT
Source organism: Phytophthora boehmeriae (assembly GCA_011947355.1). Taxonomy (NCBI): domain Eukaryota; phylum Oomycota; class Peronosporomycetes; order Peronosporales; family Peronosporaceae; genus Phytophthora; species Phytophthora boehmeriae. The sequence goes on along the minus strand of JAAVTJ010000399.1, from coordinate 536,245 downwards.
GACGTCTGCAAACTCCTGTGCCGCGAGCTCTTGCTAAGCCCCGAGGGCGCGCTACCCGCACGAACACCTATTTTCATAGAACATGACGAAAGTAGCGCGGAGATCTCACACGACCGCGCGCTCTACTTTGTTTTACAAGGCCGGGTGTCCATCTACAAGACTGCCGGACGGATGTTTAAATCGTCTCCCCAGAAGCAACGGCAGCAGGAGTTACTTCAAACACATGAACCGCGCGATGATGACAGCAGAGATGAGCAGGAAGAAGAGATGTGGCAGTGCCCTTGGGCCTCCCAACCACCGCCTGTGAGCAATGAATGGAAACAATCCCAATTGGAACTCTGCGACCTAGACCCCGGGGATGTGTTCGGTCACCAGGGAAAGTTCGCAGACACTCCACGGTACGTTGTTCGCTTTACCTGGATGCTCGAATGAATTCTCATTAGCTTTGGAATTCGTGGTCAATGCAGGGAATACTCTGCTGTAACCACGACTACGTGTGCAATCGGAGCGATTTCATGGAGCCACTGGTGCCAAATTGATCGCGCACAGCGTGAAGCAGAGGTGTGTATGCGTTTAACAGCCATGTCAAGATTATTTTGACTCCATATTTGACACTTGATCAATACTGTTATACAGCAAGAACGCGCTGCTCGATTTTTGACGATGACCCCAGTATTCAACGGCATACATGCTACCGACATCCGCAATCTCGCCAGTCGAGTAAGCCCAATTTTGCAAGGCAGCTATTACATCTCACTTGAATAAGCTCTTGGTCGTCTTGTGCTTTAGGCCACATTTGTCAAGGTAGTGGGCTCCAAAGCTTTGTGTTGCGAAGGACAATTCGTGGATGGCTTGCTTATTATTCGTGAAGGTGAAGTTTGCCAGTTCTCACCCTGTGGGTTGAAGACACCACCCGATCTGTCGGTAGGTTTCGATCTCAGTGGCACACTAACAGTACCTCAAAGCGGGCGTACATTCTTCGTCCAGCTCGAATTAGCGGGTGATCCACTGAGATTCTTACGGGTCAATGAGGCCTTTCATGGCTTCCTTCCGCAGAACTATGTATCTCGGAAACAACGTGAGCTCTCACGACTTGCCTCAGCACGCTTGAGAGGTAATTCCCGAGCCAGCTCTGCAGGCACTGACAAATGTGCAATAACATCGGAGCCTCTCGCAGTCTCGTTGCGCCGTGGGGATTGCTTTTGCGCCTCGTCCTCCTGGATTCCACCACGTCAATCGCGACCAGAGAATCAAGGCCCGATACAAGGTGCTGCTTGCTCCAAGACAGCGTTAGTGTCCGTATCCACAGCCGAGTTTCTTTTCTTGGCTTCAACAGACCTTGCACAAGGTTTGTCTTTGGACAGCCGAGCACAGCTTCATCGCAATTTGCAAGATATTTCTAATCAACGAAAATCCAGGGTAGAGACCGCCGTAGGGGCACGTTCGCGAGGCCCACTTCCAGGGAAACGAAGCTCCAACATGCTTGAGCAGTTTGCGCGCGATGCAACCTGGAGCAAGTTTAAAGAGGATCTTGTGGAGAGCGTGCTTCGCGGTCGGTCTCCACACTTCGCTGCCGCAGCCCAATTGATGTAAATACCCTCCAGTTCACAGTTCTCGATGATCCAGCGTCGTATCAACTTGACCTTCGATCTGTGAGCTCCATCGTGCATCTTCCATAGCAGCATCATAGTCATAGTATAACCATTTTAGCCCTTGAACGCTGCCTGCAGCTCCTGCTGCTTGCACCACCATGCTCACACAATTGTCTTCAATAGAAATATGGGTCTGCAGCCAGCTCCTGCTGCTTCTTTATGTCCATTCTTCAATGCTCGGCATAACTCAATGCCTCCCCAGCATACCCGGTCATAGTACCGGTCATATAGCCACTGTAAGACAATCGTTGTCCTCCCAAAGCAGAGTCACTGCTTTGGTCATAAAATATCACAATGGATTCTATTGTGATATTTACGTTTCTATTGTCAAAGTGCGGTTTTGATGTCATTTTCAGCGTACTTACGCTGAAATTTTTTAAGCGATAAGGTGATAAATAATTGAGCCAAAAATGATTCAAAACCTTATCGCTTTTTCATGTAGCTCATAAAGTACGGTTGTAAAGTACGCTTTTAAACGTCACTTTTGGAATCCAACTTTGTTCTTATAACCGTTCTTATACAAGAACGTGTTCTTGTACGCAACGTCGTTCGTATAGAGAGCTGTGAGTGCGAACACGTCCACTATAGATTTACAAAAAATGTTGCGAGCGAAGGTTCTACCGGAGGTATTGGGGCAAGTTGTGGGCGACGGCATCACTGCGTGCATGTATGTATTGCATATCTACTACACGCATCTCCTTCCTCTGTGTCTTGCAATTGCACCGTCGTTACTTTCGTTATTTTGCTCGCTCTGTAGCTCTAGTTACAAGCCATTAAAGATGATAAACAGACACTAATCTTTTATATATATATATATATTGTTTTCTACCAGGCTCACGACACTGGAAGGAGCTCTAGTGGGGGCTGTAGGGGATGGAGAAGCTGTGGACCACAAAGTGGTGGGCGCGATCGCCTCGCACACGTGGGGAGAATACTTACACGCTGGCAAAGAAGCCAATCCGACTGGGGAATTGCGCACAATGCTGGTGGAATTGGAGGCAAGAAGCTCAAGTTTCTGCAGTAAATAACTGCAGTCTCTATTAGGCGCTGACGTTGTGGCTTTGTGTATCAATGCAGCGTGGACGTCTGGGGATCACAGCTGCTGGCAAGAGCTTCCTGCTCTGTGCATACTCCAGCAGTGACACACCAGCTGGACTTCTCAAGGCAAAGGTGCGCTAATGCTGCAGTGTAGTTGCTGAAGGCTTTAGTATTGCGGACGATGTTGACGTGGATGGTTGTGGCGTAGGTGGATATGCTTGGTGCCTACTTGACGACATCTCTGGACCAGATTGAGATGTAGGTTGGTAAAACGTTGAGTGTGATCACTACAAGGAAAATTGCATTTGTGCTACTGTTTGCAACTGGTGACGATACGCGTACACGAAGAATAGGGACTTCATTCAACTCTAGGGCATGATACCATAGGAATGTGGTGTGGTCTATGCTATGGCGAACAAAACTTGAGGTTTTCTTGGTCTTCTGCTGCTTCTAGTGCTCTTTCAATTTCTCTTCAGCCTGAAATCGTCTAGAGTTTTTCCATGCTGCTTGAGACGCTTCTCCAACCAGAGCTCTGTAGCGGGTGTGAGGCCCCCTTCCATAGACTCCAGAATCTGCAGCAACCGACGGAACTCGGGGATGTTGTTAGTGTCTAGCAATCGTGCCAACACTGGAACGACCGTTTTACCAGAAGGCTTGACGCGGTATAAGTTGTACCAGTCCTGCAGGAAGCCTGTGAGATCTTCGATCGTCATGGGTGCGTCCGAGCCCAACAGCGCGACTCGTGCTGCAGCGCTTTGAGGATTAAATTTCTCGTCACCGTCGAATCGCAGAGCTTCACTCAGGCCTAGTTCCTTCTCGATCGCATCTCGCTCAGACAGTTCCAACAGCTCGGAAACTTCAGAGTCCAGCGCGTCGTCCGCATCTGTGCCAATTTGTTCGACACCCTGCATGTCGCTCTCTTCTACCCCATCGCCTTCAACCATGTCGCCATCTGTATCGCTATCACGACGTGCCATCTCCTCAAAACCTGCAGGTATCGCGTGAAGTTGATGGAGCAAACCAATTGCAATGCGATGAATCGCCTCCTGCGATGGCTTGATGCCAGCGAAATGCATTTCCTCCAGAAGTGAGTGGGCTCCTCGCACATCAAGATTCGTCACGCGCTGGAAGATAAGCAGATCATACTCACGCTGATCCAGCTTATTTGAGCCTAGGATGCGCTGTTGCTGATTCACGATTGCCGTTGTTTCTTTCTCCCGCCAGAATCGTACTGCAGCGCACACAGCACGCTCAAAGAATTGGAATAATTTGTCATGCGTTTCAGGGTCCTGTACGTCAATGCCGCCAGACTTCACGTGCTCAGACACCACGTTCACCAGCTTAAATACGCGAGACATGATGTGAGGACTCACGTGCAGCTTTCGCTGGGTAAGTCGTTTCTCGAACCGCAGCGCAGACGTCATGTACTGCTCCATGATCTTGATGTTCAAATCTAGGTCATTCTCCACATCAAAGCCGGCATTCAGAAGTTTCTCGAGAACGTGTTCCACCATCCTGTCGCCACGTTTCAAGTGCTCTTGGATCAATAACTGATTTGCTTTGAGTATGCGTGTTTGTGTCAACCGCCTCTCAAGAGTCTCGGCTGTGTGTGATTCCTGCTCAACAGTTCTGTTCGCCATTGCCAATTCCTGCTGAAGTGCAAGCTGATCAGTTTCTGGCATGTCCTTGTTTGAGCTCGCCTTCAGTTGAAGAGTGTCGATGGTTTGCTCAGCTTTGTTCAGTTTCTGCATGACACGGTCATATACGCGCTTCATATCTTTTACACGAGGGGAGGTTCGTACGTCTCGATCTTCAGCACGAGCTAACGCATCTTCACGAGTGAGTAGTAAAATATCCATCTGCGACCACGGGAAGACTTCCAATGCTGTTAGAAACGGTGTCTTGCTAAGAGTTTGCTCGCTTGAACGGGCGGCATATTCATCAAGAATTTTTTCACAGGTCCTACAAGCCCACAGGCAGCCGCAGCCTTGACACGCATGTTGAGCACGTCATCTTGCTGCTCCACCAATGCAAAACAAAACTTGGGGAAGGCGCTGGAGAGCTTCTTGTCGACAAACAAGAAAATCTTTCGCAGCTGGTCGACATCTCTCTTGTTCACACTAGCTGAAGGTGAGCCAAAACGCTCTGAACTAGAGTGCACGATAGCTTTCATCGCATTAACCCAGAGCTGACGGACGCTGTCACTATTGGCGACAGAGGATTCCGAAGAGAGCTGATCGACAAGGTTGGATTCTAAAAGCTGCTTCACGGTGGCCGGGATTTCGTTCCACCGCGCACCCAGCAGAAGTGCATCATAGGTCCCCACATCAGCCACAAGACCACGCGCCACCATCAGCTCTAGCATGTGCGAGAACGGGACACTACTGTCCGCATACACGCGCAAGGCTTCGTTGTACGGCGCTGTAGACCTCTTCTCCTGAGCCCCAACTTCACGTTCGTACTCATCCAGTTTGGCTTCAATCGCAGCAATCAACTTGTCTTTGAAAAGAGCATGCTCCTTCTTGGTCTTTAGATGCACTGGTTGCTCTTCACGGTCGATGATACTCATGATCTCCCGGTCCCACTTGTCGTCCGTCACATCTTTCAGCACTTCACGAAGCTCACCGATCGGCGTATGTCTGGGTCGTTGCAGCAGCTCCAAGGCAACGTTGCGAATGACGTACTGATGGATCTGGTCCGTTGCAGGGTACCCCAACTCCTTCATCTGCGTAACCAGAGCCTTCGCCAGCTCGAATTGTCTCTGCTTGGACGCGATCGCTACGCCAGTCTCGTAGGCTCGAAGCACCTCATCACGGAGCTCCTGTTGCTCTTCAACTGTGTGGCGGCTCTGGATACTTTGAATGTCACGACTCCACAGAGCAAGAGCTTCGGAAGGCTCCACATACGCTTGGTTATCATCATATAAGGCGTTGCAACGAGTTTTCAGCAGCTGCACGACTTCTTCACGCTGTTCCACAGACAATATCGTAGTTTCTGCGTCTTTTGCAGCGCTTGGAACCGCAATAGAAGCTTCAGAAGGAGCGACAGAAGAGAAAGCACGCACCGACAGGTTACGCTGCGAGTTCTGCAGCTGTGAGAGCGCCGAGGACCACGTTGGATGAAGGAGAGAAGCGCGCACTAAAGTAGAGGAAGACAGACGAGCTGAACGCCATCGCGAGCGCGTTACAGTCACGGACAAGCGACGCATATGCAGCGCGCGTTGCATCCTTCCTGGCCAGACGATCAAAGGGAGTCAAAAGCTGAGGTGGCAAAATGAAGGTTACTCTGTACCATCAATTTGGTACATTGTTCGTAACTGGGGTTACGCGTTTTAAACGTTTGTATTTTTAGACCTCCCACTTGCAACGATCATACAAAAACCAAGTGAGCCAGTCGAACAGCATGGCGCTCACACGGGCACGAGCTTCACACTCCACGGCCATGCCTACGCCTGCGTCTCTCGCGCCTCCTGCCCCCATCATGAGCTCTGTGTCTGTCCCCATCCGCTTCCAGTGTCCCTTGTGCCTCGATGTGCTGCGGAGACCGATCCAATTGCCTTGCTGCCATCGTTATCTCTGGTACAAAGCGTTTTTATCCTCCTGTTCCGAACGAATAGCGAACGATTTCTAACGTTTAAAACTGTTTTTAATTACAGTATGGAGTGTTTCGAACGAGGTTTAGAACTCACGAGCGTCAACTGCGGCTTCTGCAGACGACGCGTCGTGGGGTTTGCGCGCACCAAGCAGTACAAAGTGGACGAAGGCATGTGGCAAGCGATCAAGAGCCAATGTCCGTTCCTGGATCAAGCTACGGCAGAAGAAATGGAGCCAGCAGTGGAGTTCTATGACGAAGACGCGCCTCCGCTGCATAACGGGGGTGAAGGCCACTCTACAGCTCACAGTGAGGCGTCAGGAGAGATCAAGGAGTACTACGAACAACAGCTACGCGACCATCAATCGCAGGTTCAAGCTGCTGAAGCTCGAGCTCTAGAGCAGACGATCGAGTTCCTTCAGAACGATCCAGAGTTCACAGCGTCACTGTCTCCAGCCTCGTCCACGTCGTCGTCGTCCTCAGGTGCGAAGCCCAATCCTACCAGGATCCATCATGGAGTGAAGCAGAAGCCCAAGACAACGACAATACGAACGAGGACCACCAAGCACAAGCCAGTTACACGCTCTGTATCTAATACGGAGGATGCTAAACAGCCGAAGCTGGACAACTTCTTTGGGTCTTCTCGTGCTTCGTCGCGTCATTCTGGCTCAGCTCACAACTTGCGATCCCACTCGGACGCTGTCGGACTGGAATCACCTCGTGCACGGAGCCACTTGAAGGTGGACGGGACAAGCAACAAGTATTTCCTTCGCAGCGCCTCAGCGAGTCCTACCAAGCACAAACGGAAACAGCATGGAAAGGGACGCAAGGCTCTCCTCCAGCTGACTCTCGAGACGACCATTTCTCCGATCGCACTACACACTCGCAGTCGAGACTTGAAACGTGCTAGCTCTTGCGACTTGGAGCCTTCGAAAATGCTTACTCGGCAAGGTCGGAGGCGAAGGTCTTGAAATGCGCGCAGTGCACGTTCACGAACACGTGCTTTGATAGCCGCTGCAGCATGTGCCACAGCGTGCCGCCCCCGGAGGCATACAGTCCTCTTGCCTCCGAGTAATTTAAAACTGTTGTTGTACTTGTTATGGACATCCATCTTTATTGTTTTCAACTCCTTCGAGCTACTGTGTCTTCATGGTCTTCGCCGCCTTCAAGTGAGCAGATTTCCGTGAGGAACAGCACCGTGATATCACACGATAGGCGATGCTAACGTTAAGCAGTGCGATCAGCAATGCCAGTATGCTGAGAACTTTTGGGGTGGACGCATTGATCAGAGACTGCAAACGAACAATCACCGTAAGCGTTAGCGAAGAGGGGGCGAGATCAAAACTATATCTCTGCTGCTCATTTACCTGTACGCGTTCTTGGTAGGCTACATCGTAAGGTTCAGTAACAGTTTGATTCCAGGAGAAGTCTCCAGCTGAGGAGAGCTCCAGCACTCTGAAATGTACGAAGCAGTTAGTATGCATTTCAAGCATGCAACATCATCTAAGCTGTATGCTTACCCGTAATTCCGCCCCAGATACACGCGGTCATACTCGATATACCATGGCGAGCTGCGAGGCAGGAACGAAGATACCAGCGGGATGCATCGAACCCAAGCGTACACAGCTTCGAACACCGGAGTAAGTTGTGTGATCACGAAATAGTACGGTATCAGCTTCGTGTCCTGGATCGACGTCGAGCCGTTCGTGATTCCACTTGTAATGAGATGGTCCAAGCAACCAGAATTTGCCTCGGTTCCACACACGCGTGAGTGAGTCATCATGTGAAGGTCTCCACCCACCACCAACCTCAATAGCGGCGGTACTTCTCCATCAACTCGCACCTGTTGGTTGTACCCTTGGAATATCTGGAAGAGATCCTCTAGTCCAGGACGCTGGTCAGCCATGCCTGGGTATGTTTCATGCTCGACGATGTGCGCGATTGCAGCGGAAAACGCTGACTGAAAGAAAAGCGGCATACTGGCAAACACCACTGCCGCGCTATGATCTTCCTGGCTCCATGCTTGCAGCTTCCCATCCAAGAAGTTTCTCTGCTCGTCGCTTACCAGCTTGGATAGATCTTCCTTGTTTGAAGCATCGAAGAAACTACGCTCAAAGCGCACGTCCAAAAACAGCAGCTTCATGTATTGGATTTCCACGGCAAAATACACAGGATACGAGCGAACAATTTCACCAAGGGAGTCCTCGAGGAAATCCACACTCTCCCATGGGAATTCACGATTCAGTTGATACTGGAATTCGTAGAACGCTTGCAGACCAGCTCGGCAATGAAGCTGCAGCGCTGCAAGTCGTTCACGTTCATTTTCGCTCACCTCTGGGCTCTGTGCGCGTTGAAATGCATTCTGCACAAGCTCAAAGTTAAAGTTGTTAATGATCTCATGGTCGTCCGGCAGCATCCAATGCGCGCCGACACGTAGCACCCGTTGCGCTGCCTTCCTCCCGAACGTCTTCCTGTATATACCACGGAATTGTTCCAGCACTGCGTTGTATCGTGCACGCTTCATGACTTCATCTTGCATCTCCTTCATCGAGATTGGCACCACCTTGATGCTCAAAGGACCAGCATCTGCGTAGATCTGGTCACCCAAATGTGCCATTCCAAAATGCACTGAGGAAGTTGCTTCGGTATCGTCATGAGCCTCAATGTCGTTGGCTAGGCGCTCCATCATCACATCGTCGTGGTCGTCTACAAACCGGTCACAAGACACGACCAGCACCCGATCCGCCTGAGGTTTTCCTTGGCCAGCTGCGCCCTTCAGGCGTGCAGTATGGAACTTGACAGTCGCCACTTGATCCAGATCATCGACCACGAACTTGACGACGTATCGCCGTCCTGGCTGCAAATCCCGCAGTTCAACCACACGAGGACGTCCATCTTGAGGTAAATCCAAGGCCTGCTCGGCCTCGTTGTCCGCTATCAAGCCTTCTCTACCTAGCGATCTTCCTTGGACACGGAGACGCAGCGTCCTAGCAGATGTAGGGACCTGATCATACAGTATGCGCGCTGACGAGGTCGTCACGTCCCCCACAACGAGCAGCAGCGGGTCGTCAATAGCTCCAGTGACTGCAGCAGACAAGCAGCCGTAGAACAGCACGAGAGCCCAGTGAATCATAGTGGTCGATCAGGAAATTGAGAGGCAAATGCACCAAATCCCGTGTGATTTAATGCGCACTTTGATGCATCCAAGGGTAGCTGATATCGGATACTGTGGCGGCACTTACATGCCTTGACGCCATGACTGAACAACCATTGCAATGTATAACACTTTTGCTCTTTACACAATACGCTCGCGTCTCATAGATAGATAGATCTGTGTATGCCTCCACGCTCGTGGGGTCTGTTCACGAAATAGGCATCCGGTCTTGATCAGAGATCACCGGTAGTTGTTGCTGCTGCTGCTGCTGCCGTAACTGTATCGGGTTGACGAGCGTCCTGTGCTCCTGGAGCGATCCAGCGGCATGGAACTCGAGTGATGGAAGCCACGTCGCCCTGATGAAGAGCTGCTGTTGTAGAAACTGGAGCGATAGCCGTTCTGGAAGTGCGGCTTCATATCCTGCATGCTCTGACTGTGCCTCCAGGATGGACGGTTCGGTGGGTACTTGGCGAACGACTGCTGGTTAGCTGCCGCTGCCGCAGCAGTCATTGTTTTCTCTGGAGGAGCCACGGGCTGCCCCCTTTTCTTGGGTCTCCCACGTCCCAATTCGACTTCCGCTTCCTCCTTCTCTCGGCACGGCGCTTCGACTCTTCGGACGTCGGCTCGCTGCGCTCTAAGCTTCGCTTCCTGCTACGGTCGTGGCGGTCCCTCCGAAGGCCTTCCTCCCCTTTCCTACGCTGCTGCTGCTACTACTCTTTCTTTCCAAACTCGGAGGTCTGGCCTCCTTTTTCATCAATTGTTTCTTGTCGGTCGGAACAGGGCTCTCCTGCGTTACTACTGTGGGCGAGAACTTGGCAGTCGACGTGTTCGGCGTGTCACTGTCCTTCACCTTCGCCGATGGGCTGATCGACGCCGTCGTGCTCGGGCTGTTGCGCTCCAATGGAGGTGACAAATGGGACGATTCTGTGTTCTGAGGGGTCTTCACACGCAACTCTATCGACGCAGCAGCTGCGGCACCTGAAATCGACGTCGGTGTAGTAGATGCGTTCGTCATTTTCGCGACCTGTTCCGCTTGTAACTTGCTTTGCTCAACAATCACTGGGGATGGAGCCGTCAATACCTTTGCAGCACTGTCTGTAGGAGAAGAGATGGTTGCCGCCGACGTCTCCACAGGTTTCTCTGCGATCTTCAGCGTCGCCACATCCAAAGCCGGCGCTGATGGGGCCACTTTAACCTCTGCAACAGGAGATGCTGCAACCACATGGGTAGCAGAAATGCTTACACTCTGGCACTCTTCTTCCTGAGCCTCTGGTTTGCCTTCAAGTTCCCCAAGCAATCTGTCTTCGGGACTCTCCCTCACAGTGTCCATCTGCGCGCTCCACTGCTGGATCCAGCGCTTCTTGGGCGTGAGACTGCGCTCGAACGGCTCCATGCCGTTCAAGGGGACAGCCGAGACTCGGAGCTTCTTCCCGGCCTTCAGCTTGGCGATAGAACCCTTTCCCTTCTTCCCCTTCTTCCCTCTGAATTGTCGGCTCAAGTCTGTCTGTTCCTGCGCCCTGCTAGCGTCCGTCTGCTCGCCTGAGAAGCCGTCGGCGTGGGAAGCGGGTCGTCGCTGCTCCTGCTCCATGCGCTCGATACTGGCGATGATCTGCGCCATCTTCCGCTCCTCCCGACTCATTCTGTAACCTGCTTGTCGATGGGCCGATCAGCTCTGGCTCCTCTTCGCTCCTCTCTGCCCTGTACACTGCACAAGCACCGTCTTGTCCTGCGCTCCCGCCTTCTTCACAAGTGCCAGTCTGCCAGACACGCGCATCCTAAGGTTTTTCGAAACGAGGTTTTATCTGCTCCTTTTCAAAAATAGATGTGCACCACATCAAACGACAACATGACAACCGAGAGTGATGGTCAAACGGCAACTTCAACCCGCATTGTAGTGCGCATTTCCCTAATAATACGCAGCAACAGTGCGGAGGATGGCGGACACGGCAGCGATGATCGCTAGCGCCATGGACCGCGGCATCACGCCGCAGTCTTCAGGCACGGACGGCGGACTGCTCGTGGACACGGAGGCGGTCGTGGCGGAGATGGAGGCCGTGCTGGCGCAGACGCCCGAGAGCGTGTCCCTGTACAAGACGGAGCTGGAGAAGCTGCTGATGGCCTACGTCAAGTCCCAGGAGAGCGAGCAGCGGCTGCTGACCCGCACCAAGGAGATCTTGTCGGAGATCCACTCGAGCCACGAGGCCATGCTGCGCGACCAGGAGGAGGAGACCGAGGCGCTCGCGCAGAAGAAGAAGACCAAGCTGGAGCTGGACGCAGTGCTGCAGCAGATCGCGACCACCAGGCAATCGGAGCTGGAGAAGCAGCAGAAGGTCAACTCGCTGCGGAACAAGCTGGAGCTGCTTCAAGAGGAGCTGTCCAAGATGGCCATGCCGTCAGGCAACGGCGACATCATGCTCAACGAGAAGCAAGAGCAGCAGATCTCCAGTCTCAAGAACAAACGCGCTGAATACGCACGAGATGTCGAGGCCAAGACGATTTCGCTGCAAGATATACGACAGGAAACCGCGAACTTGTTCGCTCTGGTGCAGGAAGAAGAGACCAAGAACGCCAGACTGGAAGAGACGCAAGCCAATGTAGCGCTGCAGATCCAGGAAAAGCAAAGTCTCACGGAGAAAGAAGTACGGCGTAAAACCAGGCTAGAGAAAGAACTCAAAGTGCTGAAGCAGACACATGAACGCGCGCAAATTGATAATGCGACGCTGGAGACACTTAAAAAGGAGAATGAAGAGAACCTGCGCAAGAAAGAGCTCGCAATGCGCGAGTCCAAGCAGAAGATGGAAAAATATCTGAAACAATACGATGGACTCTTCCGGACAACGCACTCGTTGACGGAGGCGATGCAGTTGCAGTGGCAGAAGAATGTCGAATTGCATAAGGAAAATGTCCACGTGGACAATGAGCTGAATGTCAAAGAACAACAAATTCAAACTATCACACGGGACGCGCTTAAAATCGAAAAGCTTATGGAGATCGCCAGGGATCAACTTCAGGATGTCGAGGCAAAGCGCTCAGACTGTGAGCTAGAGAAGGAAAAAGCAAAGTTGGAACTTGAGAATTTGATCAACGTGTCGCTAGAAGCCGAGAAAAAGCAGAGCGAGCTGCTTGCAAAAAGTTGGAGGAAATGCTTCGTGAGCGCGAGGTGCTGAACAAAATGCTAGTAAAGGCGAACGATCGAACTCAAGCAACATTCGACTTGATGAAGATCAAGGAGAACACGATGAAGAACCTCCAAAACGAGATCAACGGCCTCAAGTCACATGTGAAAAACAGAGAGCACAGATCCAACAGCTTGTGGGGAACGAGAAAAGTATGAGAAGGAGGCGGCCAACGCGACGCAAAAATTCATGACGTCTCTGGAAGAAGCAAAGTTGCAGGATCTTCAGGTTGTATCTCTCCAGCAAAAAATAGTTGAGAGCGAGAGTCGATTGAAGCAGCAGCAGAACCTCTATGAGGCAGTGCGGACGGACCGTAACTTGTACAGCAAGCAGCTCATTGAAAGTCAAGAAGAGATCGGAGATATGAAGCGGAAGTTCAAAATAATGAACCACCAGATTGAGCAACTAAAGGAAGAGATCACGTCCAAGGATCACGCGCTAGTGAAAGAGCACTTCGATCACCACAAAGTGGACAAGGAGAAAGAAATCCTCAAGAATGAGCTGTTACGCATTAAAAAGCAAATTCAATCGTCCGAGCAGATCATTCTAAACCAGGAGCTGGAGGTAACCAAGCTGGCAAAAATCATTCAGGAGGCAGATGAAGAGAAACAGCGCCAAGTCAAGGAATATGGGTGCGTTGTTCACGATCGCGATACCCTGCGTCAGCAGCTTATTCAACGCAACCAAGAACTGAGCGTGCTATACGAGAAAATCAAGATCCAGAAATCGACACTCGCCAAGGGCCATGTTCAATTCCAAGACAAGCAGAAGGAGGTCAGCAAACTGCAGTCTCGAATTTATGCCCTCACGTTTGAACGAGACTCGAGCAAAAATCAACTTTCACATGAAGGATCCCTCAAGCAGGAGCTCATTCGCTTGGAGAAGGAGTTGCTGCAAGAAAAGACTAAGATTCGTGCACTTTCAGAAGAGCTCGACCATCCGCTAAATGTTCACCGTTGGCGCAAGCTAGAAGGCAGTGATCCGAAGCGCTTTGAGATGATTCGAAAGCTACAAGCCCTGCAAAAGAAGTTAATTCGGAAGTACGAGGAAACCACCATCAAAGACCTCCTGATCCTAGAGAAAGAGAAGCTGTACGTCGAGCTGAAGACCATTTTAGCACGTCAACCCGGGGAAGAGGTTGCGGAGCAGTTGGTTGTTTACAAAGAGACTCTCAAGGGAAAGCAAAATCAGATGAAGCAGATGGAAGACGAACTCCAAATGTACAAGATGCAAGTGAACGAGTATCGTCGCGATCTAGAGCAACTCGAGAAAGAGAAGCAGCAGATTCAACAGGGGTGGATCAGCAGGCAACTAAAAGCGTACAGCAACCAGTTCAACAATAATTATGCGGATCCTGCAGCATACGAGCGCCCAGAAAGCTGATGTGCAGGACGAAGAGTTCTTGTAAAACAATTAAATAGCTAGATCATTGAACTTCTTTCGAGCGCTGATGACCATGGATGCACTGCATTGGTCTTTGCTTCAGTGTGTGATGCCGAATTTCTCTCAGGGTGGCCGAGAGCAGCTGCATGCAAAATCTCCGTGGTTAGATTTCTCAAAGCAGCAAATTTGACGACAGAGACATTTACCTCGAATAGCAGTTATCGTCGGAAGCGTGCAAGACATCATCGGCATCAACTTGTTCCATGTGGTTTCACAGGAACGCACGAGCACCACATTGTCTTGGTCAACACTTGTAATGACAAGAAATTCCCAAGTCATGCCAATGCGTTGGCGCAGCATCTCTTCCTCTTCAACTAGCATCAGCAATTGCTGAAGTTCATCTTCGTGTCGCTAGCAACAACAGACAAACCACCTGAGTTAAGTACCAATACTTGCTTTGAACACGACTATAGCAACTACGATACCTCGAGATGAAGCGCATCCGCAAACAGCGCAGGAAGTCCGAGAGCTTGCTCCTTTGTCAGAAACTCAAGCAGGAGCATTCCGTATTGCTTCTGAACTTGAGTTCGAGTTTTGGCTGCAACGTTGGTCGAAGACTTGACCTCGTAAAACTTTGCTGCAGTAGACTCTATCATGTACAGTAAACGATCCAGTTGCCGAGAGCGCTTTACAACGCATTGGTCCACTGAAAATGCATCGGTGCTCATGGTGAAGTAAAACCACACCGAGTTTGAGTGCCATTTTTGGCCATCAAGTGCTCTATTCGACTAGCAAAACTGCTCCTTGACACGCAATTTCAGATGACTCATGCCTGAATTGTTCATGGTGATGCAAAACTGACGATAACTCATGCCAGAATTTCATGGATACAGATTAGCCATCATCTTACTGCTCCCTCGGCTAAAGTCCGAGTTCACTGACTATCCTCGTGCCACCCGAAGGCACACGTAGACACGATTTAGCTTGTTCCTATGTTCTTGTTCCCCTACGAAATGCTACTGGTCGATCGTCACCCATTTGCAGCAGAAGCAAGATGTTCCTAGACGCGTTCTCGTCGCGGTTCACAGTTGTACCAAAACAGCCACTCTTCCTGCAGTGGAGTACACTGTAAGCTTTGCACGTTCGAAGCCTGCCATCCCGGCAAAGACGAAGAGAGTACTGGTGGCTCAGCTCTCGATGGCAGTCTGCATGGTAGATTTTTATGCGATCATATACGGAACGGTTCAGGCTTTGGAACGGACTATGATACTCCGTCAGTGATCAGACATTGGTCAGACATTTTCACTATAACAGTTACGGCGTGGACTGCACACCATGCTTTCTGAAGTGCATGCTATTCTTCTCGTACGTGGCTTCGCGACGTGCACCAAACTTGTCCATTATATTGATCTGCTATCAAACACTATAGTCTTTTATCATTAAGTTACCGCTTTCAAGAAGTCTAACGTGCTGAATCTTCCTTGGTGATGCAGATTTGAGTCGCCTCAAATTGTTGTCTTACATGAAGGCATCCATATTCATGGCGCCATCGTCTTC
This sequence comes from Phytophthora boehmeriae, assembly GCA_011947355.1. NCBI lineage: Eukaryota > Oomycota > Peronosporomycetes > Peronosporales > Peronosporaceae > Phytophthora > Phytophthora boehmeriae. The sequence continues at coordinate 520,694 of JAAVTJ010000399.1, read as the reverse complement.
CTCCTCCTCCGAACTGCTGTCGGAATGCTGTTCGGTAGCCAAGGGCTCGTCATCGTCGGAATCGTCGTTTAAGTCGGATGGAATGTCAACAGGGGTAGGCAGTTGAATGCGTTAGCGAACTACGCGATGCGAACGTCCACGAGGGACATTCGCAAGCCGTCGAACGTACTCAGCCGACATAGTCTTGATGACACCAACAAATGTTGTCATACTAGAACGCGACTTGGCAAAACGGTCGTTTATCTCCCTGTTGAACCTCTCAAGAGGGTTATTCGTGCGAGCAACGAGCTCGTTATTTAGCCCAGAAATGTTCCATACGTTGACGTCGTATTGAAGTAGCCACGTTCTTTTAAAGTAATCCCAAAAGCCGCGCCATTTCGATTTGGAATAAGTTATTCCAACGGCATCACAGCGTTGACGAATCTCACGTTTGACCCACTTCGTTCCTTGCTCCACTAGACTATGCTCAATCACTGTTAGCATACCCATGACCCCACGTGTCATGGCAATGCCACACTCCACATCCGGGATAGAGAACCGTTTCATAGCACGCCTCAGCGCCTGCTTCAGGTGGAAAAGGCAGCCGACGATGATTGCGCTGGGAAATTGTGTTTGAACAGCATCAATTAAAGCACTCTCGAAATCACAAACGATTTCAGCAGGCTCAATTTGTTGGTCGGTGTCTTGCACAATGAAGTGAACGATGTCCCAATAGGAGTCACTGCATCGAGAAGTACTGAGTACGTAGTACACAGGAACAAAAATGCCTGAAGCGCGATCGTGAACCATAAAGATCACACATTGCTTGTAGCCACGAGGCACGCAACGGAATGTACCATCGATGAGAAGCGTAGTACCGTGATAGCGCAGTAAGTTGACAAGCGATGGGTGTGCCCAGCCCAGCACGCGTGTAGGCTTGTTGAAATTGGCTCGATTCGTCGTGACGTAGTGAAATTGGAAAAAGGGTACGACCTTGTTTAGAGCTAGAGAAAGTGGAGGAATTTTAACAGCTCCATGGACATTACCGCTAAAGTGCTGGCTTCGTACTCGATACACACGACGAAGAACTTGTTGCTCTGAAAGTCCACGCACAACGCTATCCGGAGTTGCGCCGTAAGATTCGTCTCGTATAGTCTCCCATATCTGCCGTGCGGGCAAAGCGACTTGCTCAATCGCCAGCGTATCCACACGGCGTTTCATTTAATCAGTGACGTCTACAACGTTGGTTCCTGAAATGGCAACCCGGCATGTGTGAGGGCGGCATTCGGCAAACCTCATCGAGGCAACAGTGAATTCCATACTTGCACGGCAGCCCTGGCGATACTTGGAGCAGCGGTACGAGACTTTTTTCTGGATGCCCTGGCACGCGTATATTTGTAGCCACGATAGTAGCATGTTGTCTTCTCTCGGCGACCCTGGTTACTCGATTCTATCTCGGTAGTTTTAAGCGTCTCTGATACGTCTCCCTCAGACACGCCTTCCTCTGCAGGAGGAGGCATCCTGCACAATGAACTCTTGATGCACTCTCTGCCCTGCATTTTCAGATCCGAACTCCGATCACTGTGAAACATATGTCTGTTCAAAAATCTGATCCGGTCCGTATATGATCCATATAAAAGCTAACCGTCTGCATGGAGCTTGCTTGTCCGGAATTCGTCGATAGACTCAACCGTGCAGTACCTCTTCAGCTCTCGCTCCAGTGGTTTGACTAGGGCTTTCGGGTGTCTCTTGATGCGTCCAGTCAAGTCGTTGTTGCTCCAATCACCAAAGCCAACGATTGTGTCGCGTCCACCCTGCTCGGTGAGCGCCAGACACAGCTCACGTAGCTATTTCTTTGTGAAAATATAGCGTTTCAAGCGCAATTTACGGAATGGTCGGTCGCGCTCGAAGCCCAACAGCATGTCAACTTGAGGGATGACGTACTCCACGTACGCCCTCAAGTTGACGAGCGATGCTGTCTTATGCGTCGGCATTGCCGTTAAGACTTCTGCCACTGCAGATGTCCTATTGATCCACCCCTGATCGCTTTGGTTGTTGCCGTGTACCGAGCGTCCTCGTAAAACTCGCGAGTCGAGCAAAAACCTTCTGGCCGAACGAGCTTGTCGCGACAAAAGGTCCCGGCGACCAGGATCAAGACCCCACAGTACGTCATGATCTGATCGAGGTGGTGCGCTTTTGATTACCTCAATCTTCGGTTTCACCACTACAACACTGACCGACTTGCCATCAGTAAGGATCTCACCGGCGAATCGTCGATGCGTAGTCTCAAATTTCTCAATATTAAAAAGCTTCCGCCAATAGGTGTTCGCAACATCACGCCATAGTATACGTTCAGGATCGCTGCTCTGTAGCGGAGGGACGTCAATATGGGCGCGTTTTAATAGAGAGTGTAATCCAGTCGTGTTCATTTTGAAATAGCTGCAGCGGAACCCTTTCTTGAACGGCAGCAAAGAGAACAGCCTGACAGACCCGAATTCTGGCCCCTCTCCGTTTCCTCCACCTTCGATGTTGTCTCCTCTTTCTTGATTGCGCTCCTCAATGTACGCGAGAAACCGAAAAGTCAATGGTAGGAGCACGTGTGGTTTCATTTCGAGACGGCCATGACTATCTCTAGAGATACGAGACCTCCATTCAATTACACGCTGGTCAGAGCCCGTGTAAACTCCAGGGTCAAGAATCAGTCGTAGCAGTTGGTAGGCGTCACGTCCGTCGATATAATAGAGCCTCTTTAAATGCTTGTTGAATCGACGAAAAAGTTTCCACACACACCGTTCTCTGCGTTCACTTTCATCTGCTTGGCTGCCTCAGGTTGCCAGCCAGCTGTGATGTACTCACTATTAGCCCTCGGTACGTGAGCGGCTCTCCACTGGTTGTAAAGGCGAACGGACTCGTGGAAGTCTGCGTCGGCAAGTGGCGGTGCTACGCCAGACATTGCAGAGGCAATGCACCTCGAAAAAATGTTTGGTCCAGCTGATTGATAGGCTGTCCAGCAGCACACAGGCGGACGACGTGGATGTTAGCAACAATGTAGCCTTCAAGGACCGTCTTATTCATATCAGCAAGAACTCCTTCAAAAGGCAAGTACAAATCCTTAGCCATCTTCTTGCAAAATGAGTTCAAAGTTGTCTTGACTGTGACTGGAATTGTATCGGCATTTGCTTTGTGCCGAGCAGTGACATCTGTCCGTCGTCGCTTGACAGCCGGGTCGTCGGTAGTTTTTCGTCCAGCGCTTGTGCGTCTCCGTTTGCGACTGGTAGTCGAACTTTCCGGCCGTCGGTCGACGGTCGGAAAGTGTATCGGTGTCATCGTTGAGGATGGGGATCAAATGTAGATGCCTTGCTTGGAGTCTGCACCAAGAAGTGAATTGGAGAATGAAAGATGCTACTGGAAGAAGCTTTTGCATGGAACCTTTGCTCTCAGAGCAGAGCTTCCATGCGAAGTAGGCGTCCACTAATGTAAAAGTTTAAGCAGTGAACCCACGGACTGATCTTCCATGTACCCGTTTATTTCTCAACGCTCGAAATTCAAGACGAACGCAGCGGCACTGCAGCGTCTTAAACACGTGATATGGTCGCGAGACCCATAGATAGATTGCTTTTCCGGTGGGGCCAGTTGGGGCCGAAGGCGGAGCGTCTTACTTATACCGGTAACAAGGTTGCCGTCCCCGTAAACAATGTCTTTGTACTTACAATAAATTGTCGTCATTTTGCCTCCTCCACACGAGCAATTCTTATTCGTCATGAAGTCCTACGTTGCGAAGCTGCTGAGCTCCAATAACAGTTTTGTAATTTTCGTATTATTGCGTCGTTACATTGGAATAGGGGAGGCATTCTCAATTAGATTACAAGTAAGGAACTTGTTCTTGCTGTAATGTCTGCCGAAGCCAAAGCCGCCGACTACTTGGCGCAGGGCGAAAAGGCGCTGAAGAAACTATTATTATATTACTCCTGGAGTAGGGACAGCTAATTACAACTACTCTGTTCCTACGCTTAATTGGTGTGAGTTTGCAGCGCAGCCAGCTCTTCCTGAAGACCAAGCACGTACTTCGCCATCTCGTCTGGCGACGTGCACGACTTCAGAATCATATTGCGCAGGGCTTGACGGGCCGAGTCCACCTTCGGGTCTTCAGTCGTCATGAACAACGGGTGTCGCGTCATCGAGGGCATCACCTCCATAGGCGAGGCGGCCAACAGTTTGGTAAAGTGGTCTGACCCTTCAGGTTGAAACTCTGCGTGCAGCAGCTTTTTGTTGCGTGGCGACGTGGACGCTGTCGAGCTCGAGTACGACGACACTGCCACAGTGGTCGGAGACACGGGGCGTCGCATGCACTGCAGATCGGCATTGTGCATTGGGTTCTGCGTCCCATGCGCGCCAGGCGAGGCCGGGGCCTGCTGCGCATCCGCGTCCGATACGCTTGCACGCAGTCCCACCCTCTTGCTACCGCCTGCGCGGATGTGCACCAGCACGTACTCTCCCTTCTCGCCAGTCCCAACATCATCAGCCAGCATCACAGCGTGCATACGGAACACCTTCTTCTTGGCCGCCACATCCGTCGCGCGGCTGTAGCAAGTAGCGGTAATGTAGCGCACGACCGGCTGCTTCTTGGGCAAGCCCGTGACGAAGCTCATCTTGCGCCACTCAAAGTCTTTGCTCGACTCTTTCTTGCCTTTGCCAGCAGCTTTTTTACCCGTGGGGTTGTCGCGGGAGTGGTCTCCCCGCTTGTTTTTCTTCCTCGGGAAGCCGAACGAGCCTTTCCCCAAGAGGCGGGAACACTTGAGGAAGTACATGCACGACACTGGCTGGCTGTAGATGAACTCTGGGTGCAGCGGGACGCCGCGGGGGTCCACGCCCAAGTCGTAGACGGGGATCTTGAGCTCGCTCTTGGGCTGCAGGAAGATGTCGTGGTACTGCTTGGCCGAGGGCCACGGCGTCTTGTCCTCGACTTCGATCTCCTCCTCCAGCTGCAACTGCTGCTGCTGTTTCTCTCGCTCTTGCGCCTTCTCCTGCTCCGTCGACGCGCGGGACAGAACGTCCAGCAGCGCGTCAGCCGCCACGCCTTCTTTGCGTTGCTTCTGAGCCGCCAGGAGCTCCGCTAGCCCCGGGAGCACCATAAGCCGAGGCGCTTTCTCCACGGAGTGCAGCGGGAACGGCTCCGCATCGCTGTGGGGCTCCGGAGAGCGAGGGCGTTTGCGTCGGATCAATTGGAATTCCGGCGCTTGGGGCTCTTCCTCCATGGTGTACCCGAATCTCGGTACAGCAACTCGATGTGACTCCTGCAAGGTAACTCGCGTAATGAAATGGCGGAGGCGCTCCGATACCCGCTTCCGAAATTTCAACACGGAGAGCAGCTGGGCTGCATACAGATCTGCATATGCGGAGCCAAGAAATTCACCGTGTTCCCCTCGCGGATCTGGGGCTCACTGACACCAGCACACATCGTATGGAAGAATAGGTAATCCCGGGAATCTAGTACGCGAGACGAGGGTTCGGCTTGCAGACAATCCCGGACACGAAATCCCAGCATCTTTAGTCTGCGAGACGAGGTGGACGTATCGCGCTGTCTCGGCGACATACTGTCATATCTAATAATACTGTGGTCAGGCATGATATGAACAAACGTAGTGCGATACAAACGCTTCCGTGATTGGACCTGTATGGGGAGATAAAAGACGGTCAGTGGGGCGTGACAGCTGGGCGCCACGCGCAGCTCCCTCCTGCGTGCGTGACAGCCATTCACACCAGGCACGTTGCCGATCGTGCGTCAGATTCCTCTCGCTCTTGCAGGTTTTCAGATTGCAGGCCCATTTCGACAGTTTGCACCTCTATGGAGCTGATATCAAGTAGGTTCAGCCCTGCAATAGGTGATGCCGTGGTTGCATGGCAAGCAACACTATGGCCATACTGAAGTGCAACTGGACTGCCATTTATGATACAGTATGGCGGCACACTGGTTGTCGAACGTGGCCAGAGACCGCGGACTGACGCGCATTCACATTTGAGTGGCGGCGGGGCCGTGTGCAACGTGAGCCGAGGCGGCATAAAATCGGCAAACTTGTCAATCTGCATCGTCGACGACCGGATGATCCGGGGACAAATAGGCCAACGTACCCGTCATGCCATCCCGGTGCATGCGCCGAATACGCGCCATGAATGCGATTCGGTATGCAAGCGTGTTTCGTTGCTGCTTCCGCGTTGCATTCACGCCACGTCGTTCCCGGTCCAGCCATCGGCCGGAAGCGACACGGTATCACATCACTGCGATCGGGTTAAAGGCTGCAGAGTGCAACACAGTCGGGCTTTCCTACTCGGGAAACTCGCGCTTGTTGAATTCTGGAGATGCAAACACGACCGATTGATGCAAGTCTCGTTGCTATAACAAGGATGTCGCAACAGCAAGCTCCCCATCTTGCCCACCAGCACTGCTGGTCCGGAGGCAGCGCCGTACGTTTATCAACTGGATGGGAGGAAACGGAACTCGACGAGTTTTGCTACGCCTACAACTCGCAGCCAACAGCGTGCCATCGCGGTCCAATAACTCGCGCAAGAGCACGTCGTGTTGCCGTCGCCAGCGTGGCAGATGGATTGTTCTGGCAATCTTGCTCGTGTTGGTACGATATTTCGCTAGGCGACGACGGATGTGCTCATGACAGTGTGATAGCACTTCCCGAAAGCAACTTGTGCAGCTTCGATTCCCGGCGTCGGCCTCATTCGACTGACTGTTTGGCTACGGGGATGTGTGCTGTCCCGGAAATGTTAGCACCAACACGATATCCACGGCAGCATGTTGCTCAAGTCGGGTGCACCGCTCCAGTAACATACAACCAGTAAGCTGCATAAGATCGCAATAACAGTAGCACCGTGCAATGGCTGTTGCAACGGTCATCAGCGTAGCGCGCAAGTTGGCGCTTCAGCGTCGAGGTCGTCATACTGGCCCACGATCACGTTTCACGCTTTGATCAGCGAGTCGAGCTGAATTGGCTGTACAGTACTCGCCACGTGAGCAATGTACCAAGCAATAATCACGACTGTGTACGAAGCAAGCTTTTATTGTTGCCAAGGATTGCAACATGTACAGGCGTTGCACTGCAACAAGTACAGGGCGTTTTGTACTGTCGTTGAGTCAGCAAGTTTGGCAATTTCAACGTCGAGTTCGCGTGACCTGAAGTTTGTATGGTCAATACAAACGTCAAGTTCACGATTTTTGTAGCCATTTTCAGCATGTCCTATTTTATCGTCGAGTACGGTATTTTTACTGTTGCCTGCGTCACTCGCAATGCTGTTGCTGTCCAGCTCTGAACTGAGCGATCATGTGGCACCTGCAGGTAGATTTTTCTCCGTGTTCATCCATCTGCCCGACTCTGAAGTCCATAGCGAAATGCTTCACTTTACAGATACTGTACCTAGCCCGTCAAGTTGCCATCTGGGCAAACAGCAGCCACACACGCACAATGCGACCCGATCGAGGAATCGGGCTATCAAGCCAATCGTCAAACTTATCTCTTCGAGGCAGAGAGAGAGCGATAGTCAGTGAGGCTTCTTCCGCCCTGCGTGAGCGGAGACCACACCGCTCATTCCTACGTTGGATCGAGTAGGTAGACAGCAAACCACTGTATCCCAACAGTACAAGTATCGCTTCCAATTCGAACCATGTCGGACTCTTCAGGTTCGATTAATCCCGACGCTACGTCGGACTCGACAGGCTTGATCATTGGCATCGTCATCGGCGTCATAGTACTCCTCGCTCTGGCAGGCGGGTGGATCCATCGGAAGCGAACTCATAAAAGGCTGAACAGGTCGCAGAACAGACACAGCCAAGGCGCCGAGTACGTCGACTGCGTGTTGACACCTGACCTGGCAGCGATTGTCGCCGACGGGAGTCGTCGGTCCTCCAATACGGCGTTCACAGGCAAATGGTTTGCTTCGCTTCCTCGGATTTCAAGTGTGCCATCCATGGAGGTTTTCGAGCAGTTGACCACGGCTGGGAGGGGATCCAGCAGTGCCGCAACAACGACAGCTTCAGCGACACCTCCACTTGGTGCCTCCCGCACGCAGTGGCTTGAAAATGTGATTCCAGTGATGACATCGCGAGTAAAACCTTGGCACTGGAACAGAGTCGGCTGCCCCCACAGAGTGTGATTGAAGGTGAACTGCTGCACGAAGGGAGCTTTACGCTGACGTTCCGAGCGACGCTGAAAATTGAAGGCCAAGCCAACCGACAAGTTGTCGTGAGGAGATTGCCGCCTCAACTCGCAGAGCAACATGCGTATCGACAGGCATTCCTCGCTGATGTCACGCTGAGTGCGTCGCTTTTGCATCCACGGATCGTGGCGTTCGTCGGATATTATGATCCAGCATCGCACATCTACGATCTGGACATGCCCACATCGCCGTCTCATGTGGTAGGACAAGCGGTCCAGCCGTCTGCAGTTACCGAGTACATGCCTAATGGCAACTTACGCGCACTGCTAACTCTCCGACCGCGCAATGCACGAGACTTTGGTTGGTTTCACTCGACGTCGGTGCCCAAAACGAAAGCCCAGCTGGCTCTGGATGTTGTGGACGCCCTAGTTTACCTTCAATCTCGACCAGCCGGAGTTTCTACGATGCTGCATCCCCCAGAGCTCAAGGCTCAACGCGTGTTGTTGTCCGATCTCTGCGATGCGAAGCTGTGTGCATTTGGCGTTCGTCGATGGCTTGATTGCCAGGCTTCACAACTACGGACCGACTATTCTGTGGCTTGGTTGGCTCCCGAATTACTGCGCGGTGAACCGAGAAGTGAACAGGCTGATGTATATGCCCTAGGCGTGCTGTTCACCGAGCTTGATACGTGTGAGTTGCCATTTGCTTCGGGTGTGGACATGGACGATGGTGTAGACGAACAGAGTCAACTGGCTCTGCTTGTGAGCTCCGGCTGCATCCGTCCAGCGTTGTCGATGGATTGCCCTGTGCAGATCCAAGAGCTCGTGATACGGTGTCTTAGCTTCTCCCCACAGCAGCGTCCGCCAGCGATCGAGGTGCAGCACACACTACGCAAACTCATCAACGGCACAAGTGTGTGCGATGCGTCACTAGCCTCGCTGCCTTCCAATATCTCCTCACTCCGCAGTACACCAGCCACAACACTCAACAGCCTCGTCACTCCGTGATGATGAACGCTGCTATCTTCATAATATATCTCCGATGTAACTTAGCGACCTTAATTCTCTTCCTTGTGTACGTACTACAGGCACAGAGTAATACGGTACAGCTACGCCCCATTAGCACCTTACAGGCTGAGCAGCAATACTCCAGAAGGGAATGTCATCCAAGCGAGCATCATCCAATCGGCACACAACCGGTTTCTCCCGCACAGCAGCATATCCATCCTTGTAGCGCAATGGGAAGAGCACCACACGATAGTTCCAGAGGTGATGCACGCGATGCAGCGCCGCCGTATTCATAATCACGTCCCAAGAATCAAAACTGAGCAGGAACTGCCCGCCAAATACCGCATAACCCAGTCGCACGAGTTCGTAGCTGTTCACTGCAATCTTTGTTTGTCCTCCCTTCAGCTTGTCTTCGTAAATGTAGATCGGTGAATGGCCCAATCCACCAACATTGCTCGCACGAATTGCTAGAGCTCGCTCAACCCCTCTCAGTCCAGTATCGGGCTGTTGGACGGGCGGAATGTACTTGGCAAACGCGAGCGGCAGGAGATTAAGGCCGATCAACACCAGCTTTAGCGCCATCAGCAAAGCCAAATTCCCATTCATCTGGGGCCCAACATTTGTGATGAAGAAGTCAATCAAACGCAGGTCCTGCATCTCCGTTGAGCTGACAATGGTGGTGACTCGGCCATCCACACCTGTCAACCATCCGGAGCTTGCTAGAGCAATGCGACAACGATGGAGAACACAAAGCAACACCAACGTTGGCGTGAAAAATACATCCGTAATCCGACGACGGGTGATCTTGGAAATGATGTTGAGCACGCTGTAGTACACAAGGCAAAACTCTGCCAACCCAGGGTAAATCGTAAACCAAGATTCGGAGAGCGCAGCCTGGTCGCCTTCAAAGTGGCAGCCTGCTGCCCAGAAAGACGCCATTACGACCTTGAGATGTGGCAGCAGAACGATAGGCAGCATGTTAAAGCAGCGCGATCCGGCCACGCAGCCTAAACCACCGATAAACCATTCGCTGCGGCCTTGTATAAAACCGCGGTGGAGGGATATCATCGCTACGAACCACCGCACAAGCAACATTCCCAGTGACAAGTTCGCAATGAGTGTTTCCCAATCGTAGATGGCACGCACAGTGCGCAGATGAATGCTACTGTAAAAGAAGAAGCCGAAGTGTTTAGCCGAGGCGATCGTGATGGAGTTCATATGCAGCTCTTGTTCCTCAGAGGAGAACTTGTCACCCCACGTTTGCTTGATGGATGCATCCAAACAAGTGTCCGGTCTATCGACGCAGTTGAGTTCCTCCTTTGTCAGCGTATTGAACTCACGCCGGGTCAGACCATCGGTGGACTCCGGGTCTGTGCTGATGACATCTGAAAAGTAGGAGGTCTCCGATTCATCTCCATTCCCCACATGAAACCACCCATGCCGCCACTTTCCGTCAGGCGAACCAAGCCACTCCTTAGTCTTGGCCTCTCGAATCTCACGATTCACAGCTATCATCGAGGGATCCCGTCCGTCTGTGTGGGGTCAATGTACTTCCCAGTTAGACGGAACATGCAAGCCGATCCATCCCACCCAGGAACGGCATATCGAGCAAATGGCGCGCTGTCCCAGTAAGGCATTACTAGCACCGGCAATGAGTTCGCAATCAACTGCACAGCATCGCTGTTGCTGCCCGGGCTCTTTTCCCCATCCACGACAACACGGAGTGCATCCCGAGTGACATTGTAGCCCAATGCGTTATTGCAGGTGTCCAAAATCATATCCAGGGTTAACGCAATGAGGGCGCAAGTGTCTGTGTATGCGGTATAAGCATCATCGCTAAGCTTGGCACCTTCATGACGAACAACTCGGTACCCGTTCACCTGGCGCTCGGTCGTTGCAGGGACTGCACTAACACTTGACGTGTCAAGCACGTCGTTGAGGAGCTTGGGCTTGTAGTAGTGTCCTACGAGGACGCAAGCCATCAAACGATCAGTGTTTGGCTGATCGTTCGTGCCAGTGATCTCTGCCATCCCACCAACAACCGGGTGTTGGCCATACACCAGACTGGCAGTATTCGAGACGCTGTTCCAGAAGAGTCCCAAAAACTGAGAGATCACGAGAGCTGAAATGAAGAGGCAAGTACTCCAGTGGTAAAGCGCAGCTGCAACTTGTCGGCGTGTCGGACGTGGCACAGCGCCCTGATTTCCGGTTGGTGGTAGCGATATCGCGTCTGGAGCAGTGGAATGATCGCCTTCACTGGTGCATGTCGTGAGACCAGCGGCGCGACTAGATCCACGCTTGGGCAGCATATCACGCGCGCTTGACGAGTTAACTCGATGTAGACCGAGGCTACCATCGCTTCTGGCGCTGATCATGGTAGACTGTCAACGTCTTTGGTATGGTCGTTTTGCTTTTAGTGGCTTGTGGAACCACTAGTGGAGGGGCACTTGACGTGAATTCGTAGTCTCACTTAGCACCATCGTCTACAATATTAAACCACACTTGCCTCGGGACATGGGTATCCGCATATTCGGCGAATTTCAATCACTCGTTGCGCTGACGCTTGTGCCTTCTCCACCATCCTAGCTTCTTTCGCGGCCGAGTGAATTTGTAGATACAGCGTCTCGGTGGTATGACAGCTCTCAGGAAGTCCGGATCGGGCCCAAATGTCCAACAGAGTCTCGGCTGCCGTCACGACACGAGTCCAATTGCCACGAGTACGCGCAAGCTGCATCTCGGCCGTGTGAAACGCGAACTGAGCTTCAACACTACGCTGGAAAGTTTGCTCGTGTTCTTTCCTGAGCTGTGCAAGACACTGCGGAGCGTCACTCCCACTGGTGTTCATGATACGCATCAGTTGTTCCATGACTTCTTCTTCTTCATTTTCTTCACGCTGCGTTGCAGAGCAATGACCTGTCTTGATCCTTGAAGCTTCTTCGGAACAACGCTGACACATACAGTCAAAGCCGAAGCCGTCCGAGAGCAACGATTGACGCCTCTTTCTTGACTGCAGTAAGTCAATGTATGCGCACTCGACCGCATGGCCTTGTGGTATATCTGCAATAGCATGGAAAGCGAGCATTCTTGTTCGTGGATCGAAACTAGGCGCCACATTGGGCAGACATGAGTGGTTCAGAGCCATTGCTGCTTCGGGGAACAAGCCAGTGCCAACACACGTCACCCCGTCGAGATAGAGGGGTGGGCATTGCAGCGAACGCGCTCCAGCGTACGATACACGTGCTTCACATCCAGCACTCGCCCAGTCATCTCAACAATCATCTTCACCGAGCTACGCATCTTATCGTCATCACCAGGATCTTGACGACGATTATTGACTAGCATTTCCAACGCATTGCGAGTCCCCACAAACTTCTCCATGCTTAAAACCGCCAGCACCAAGCGCACAGTCTCCACATCTTCACCATCAGAGCGACACTTTAGTTCCTTTAGTGCTGGACACTGGAAATCATGCAGCGTGGCGTCTGCAGTCAAGCATTCACGCGAGCAGTACCTCGAGAACTGACAGTCGCCGCACTGGAGAGCCTTCTTCCTGAGCACTGTAAAGCACCAGTGACACCGACGCAGCGCCAAACTCTGGCGGACAACCACCGCGAACGCTGTAGCTTGGAACGCTCGCTCACCGATGCGAATCCGTTGCTTGGCGACGGTAAAGCGCCCCATTGAGTCGCTTTTCGAGCGCCAGAGCTCAACTTGATGGTTATCAACGTCGAATTTCGAGTCGTAGGGACCACGTTCCAATGCGAAATTGACATTGGGCGTTTGTCGACTCACGACAGCGACGTGGCGCAATGGAATCCATTGCGAATGGCGCTTTTCCTGCTTAAAAATGCCGCTGGAAGAGGATGTCGGGGTCGATCCGGACGTGCACTTCCAGGCGACGTAACTTAGTCCTGAGAGAGAGTTGATCCGCGCAACTTCGACGAGCAGTAGACGAGGCGGTGAAGCTGATGTGGACCGAGTTGCAGCACTTGATTCGCTCTGAGGTCGACAGCAGGGAGGAAGACAGACCCCTGTTAGCAAGACATGGGTATTGGCATATTCGTTGGTCATCCTTTTTGTCGGATACTGACAATTTCAGGTTATCTCGGGAATATCTTCTAGGTCACAACCTATAAATGCAGGAAGCAGCTTCAACCTGAAATGTCGTCAACATCCCCACTGCATTACTGTAGTCACAGTTGTGGCCCATTCTCAAAGCAGATCGATTCCCTAAGAACTCCACAGCTCGGTGTGGTGTCACCGTGATGAGGCGGAAGTCTCCACGCTGCGTGTATCCAGCAGCGACCGTTTCAGATGCAGCACATCCATACTGTACGAAGTCCGACTAAACGTTCCGGGAATGACTGGCAGCGAGAGCGGGTTCCGCACCGTGAGACGGTGACTCTCATTGCGTTCTCGTCGATCGCCGATTAAAGATCGCTGCAAGTCTAGAAGCATTGTTAAAAACCGTCGACGAAATCCATCGCCACTACACGCAGTCAATGCACCGGAGGAGAGGATTCCTCGTGTGCAATTTGCTCCTGGAGACGTTTGGCAACTGCAGTGCAAAGCTTGCTCGCGGTGCAAGATGCAGCAGGAAGAAGTCTCCCACCACGAGGAATTTCCATAATACAGTACATATGTACTGTATTTTGTCGGAGAGAGAAAAAGAGACATGTACTGTATGTGCTGATAGTAAGTTCGTTTGTCGTCGTTAGCTGGAATACGGGTGTGCTGATAGTAAGTTCGTTTGTAGTCGTTAGCTGGAATACGAAATCAATTCTAATCTACTTGCGCTACCAAACGCGCACTACTTCTACTGGGAGCTCTTGGCCGATGGCGCCTTCCTCGTGTGGATTGATACATCCACACAAAATCGATTGTTTCACGCTCAAACTCTACTCTCAGCTGCCACGGCAAGTTTTGAGATGGCTCCCACGTTAGTTCGTGGTAGCCAACCCACTGGACCAAGTAGAACTCTCTTTCATTCACCCAACGCTTGGCGTAGATTCGCTCTACGTCGAATTCCCTTTGATCACGCTCGCGCCGTCCGGAGGAGCCAAACAGTCCGCCTCCTCGTCTAGCAGGCTCTTGACGGCTTTGGTTTGTAGGTATTTGGATATTTGGGTTGATTCTTAGCTGCCAGAACGATCCATCTAGTTGACGCCTGAAGTTGCGTGCGTGAATCTGACGTCGATTTCGCGGCGGCATGGCAAGTTGTGGAGTGCTTTGGTCTACAAGGAGTTCGGGTTTCTATTAGCGTAAAATTAGCTATCTTTACGCTTGCAATCGACCACTCCGTGTTTAAATCTGGCAAGTTCTCTTTGGTACTATTTTTGTCATGATATTTTAAGATGGTATTTGCCAAACTCAAAAATATCGCAAAAATATCGCAGTAGTCCTTTATAGCTAAACGTAGAGATCTATCTAGTATTTGGTTTTTGATGTAGAGAAGCGGACGCTTGGGGATATTGACTGTGAGCCATACAGGAAGAGAACTATCGGTGGAATTTCTTCGCACCACCGTGTGTCGGTCGCTAATAAGTTTAACAAAATGTCACGAAATCATTGAAATATTACGATAAAGATAAAAAAATCGATAGTATTTGCAAAATAAATTTAAAAACGTATTTCAAGGCCTAATATTTGTTTAAAATATGTAAAAAATAAAGCTGTCTCACAGTGCATTTTTTGCTTTCTTCCTTTTGTGCTTTGGCTTGGGGCCTGGTTTTAATCCTCGCTTGCCAATGCGTTCCTCTTCGGCTTCAAGTTGAGGAATTCCAATTGAGTGATCAGTATTCAGCGTAACATTTGTAGGCCACGGAAGAAATGCAAAAGTGTAAGTAGCTTGAAAATGCTCGATCGACATCCGCTGGGAGTCGTATAAATCTTCAATTCGTTTGCCGTCTTTAATGGCTGCGCAGATGGAGTGAATGCAGGGAAATTCTTGATCTTGCCAGTTTCCGCAGGTGCATTCTGCGTCAGGAAGATTTACTAATCGCCAAGTGTGTATGTGACCTTGAGCAGACTCTGGACCAAGATGCTGTACACTGTACGCCCCATCCATAAGCGGAGTTGACGCACACATTTTTGCTGCCGCAGTGCGATCAGAACGCTGTTTTAAGAGCTTGGGCACCAATGCCGATACGCCCCGAGCACCAGCCCAATTCGCCGCCATTTGTCTCTTTTCTGACGTCAATTCGCTAATTTTTCGAAAGTAGAGGCTGAATGCATCTAAAGGCTTTGCGCTTCTTAGTTCTGTACCCATCCAGTTGTTTGCTTGTTCAGACAAGTTGGATGTAATCTCGTTGTAGGTTGGAAGTTTGTAACTCTCGAGATATTGATACTTCACCCAGTGTTTTTTGTCAATGCCGTCCAGATACTCAGCAATTTTTGGTTTGTCCTGTGCCAACTCGGAGCGAAATAATTTGTAGTCATTTTCGCAATCACTGCGGGCTAATTGACAAATTTTGAGCCTGTCGTCGTTCGAAAGTTTGGAAACTTTGCGATTGATGTTGTCCATTATATGTCGAATGCAGAACCGATGCCCAGCTCGCGGAAGTACTTCAGCAATAGCAGGAAGTAGTCTTTTTGGCGGTCGGACACTACTGTGAATTGTTCCATCCGAGTTGCCATTTTGACAACAGAAACAAACCATTTCCAATTTTCGTAGTCTTCCACTGAAACCAACCCCAGCGCAAAAGGGACAACGTGATTGTTGTAATCCTTTGCTGTTGCCACGAGAAAGACCCTCGCTTGTTCATCTCTCCTTTTAGATGAGCTCCATCAAACCCAATAAGTTTTTGGACATTCTTGCAATGTGGATTCCAACATTAGGAACAAAAATCGCTCGACGAAACGTGTGACTGTCTTCAAATTTTTCTACTCGCCACACTGATCCTGGATTTTTGTCCGCCATTAATTCAAAATAACCCTGCAGCTTTCGATACGACTCCACCAAATCCCCATGAAGCTTGTCATCAATATCTTGTTTCATCTGGGAAATTTGACTTCCGCTGACCTCGGCTCCGTTTGCCAACAAAAATGTCTTGATCGCCTCTCCAGTTAAGGTTGTAGTTGACCCGCCGTGCAACGGAAGCATCTCCGTCGCAACAAGCTGTGTTAGGCTTTCCATTCGCTCAGTGGTATTCCGTTTAGAGCGTGTTGGGCGAGCCACACTGCCTTCAACGCAGGGCGTCTTTGTCGATCCAACATTTTTGATGTGATTGTGCGCAAAGTTTGCCTTGGTCAACTTCCATTTCCCGTCTTTGCCAAAAACATTTATGTAGAACGGGCATTCCAACTTTTCACTTGGGGTATCCCGATCAAAATACTGAGTGCCATTCAGCTTCTTGCACCCGAATTTCGCATTGCCCGAATTGTTGGATTTCACACTCGTCTGTTTCACAAAAATTTGAAAGCCGCACTTCTTAGCAAAGTCTTTGCATACATTTCGTGCCGATTTCTGAGAGGCAAATTCGTTGTCTCCAATATTGTTTTGCCTGTCGTACGCTATTCCGAAATCTGCACTTGAGAAGTCATCACAGACATTGATGCCTTCGCGAAGCAAGCCGAACTCACGAGCTAGATGTAGATCTGAAGCATCCACTACAAAGCGAGCGCCGCCAAAACTCGACGACGAAGCTTCCGCCATATTGGGAGTGAGGAATCGAAGGATGTGGAGGCAATCAAATAGCTGCTCGAAAAGTGTACTTATCTCTATTTTTAGTATTTGCAGCTTGCGTCTGTATGGCACCAAACTCTAAACTGAATAGAAACGCAGTTGGTTGATGGTCAAAATAGAGTTAAGTACGTCCTATGTTTCAAAACGAACCTAATCATGATGTACTGGATTCAGGTTCATTTCGAGTAATTTTTATATCCTGTGGGAAAATACAGTACATATGTACTGTATTATGGAAATTCCTCCTCCCACCACGATGGTGGCCATCATTGATGATGGGCCGCCACAAAGTGTGACAGTCGCCGGCGCCAGCCTGGTCTGTCCGTAATGAGCGCGATCAGAAGCTCGACGAGCGCCCAACACGGCATACAGCATACTGTACACAGTGTATTGCACTGTACAAAATGCCTTGCCTCGTCTCGATAGCAAGCCTTGATGTCGCTATGACTTCAAGCTCGTCATCTGCGCTTCCTGCCATCTGATTGGCCAATATAGAGGTCCAAGCTACAAAGCCACTGCGAGCTCATAAGCTCTCTAGAAACAGCAGTGCAAGACGTTCCGACCGAGACAAACAGCGACCGTCGCCAACACCTGCAGCGCGAGAGCCCCATAGTGCTGCAAGAAAGCTTACAAGTCGTGACGCCAACTTGCACTTGCAAATGCCGTCATATGATCTGCAGCTGGATTTCTACCAGTAAAACGCTTCGATGGATGCTCATCTCCGTGAGCACAATTTCAGCCAATCAAAACGGGCGTCTCTGGCTCTCTGATTACGGAATTTTTTGCTCTAGCTTGTGCTGCAAGAAGCTAAGGCAAGTCGTCTGAGCGCGCTACAACCCGTCGGGCGTCAGCAGCGAGACCTTCTCTGAGTGACAAGTGCTGGCACTAAGCAAACATGCTGAGAAAGCAGTCCGACCTGCTACTCATAATGTATGGCGTATTCAGTCCGTCCTCGTAGCCCTAGCCGCAGCATTCTATTTTCAGGAAAAATGCCCCGTCTGCGCCGCTCTTCTCTCTCCCTGTCGCCCCAACCGCATCAAAAGCTCAATCGCAAAGCCACACAGACCGAGTCTCACTCCCTCCGCCACAGAGCTCTCAAGTCAATAGAGCCTTCCCCTCCATCGTCTCTCTGTGTTAACAGCGTCAAGTGCAAGCTCCCCCGCTTTAGTGGCTAGTTACTGCCACACGCCACCACTACAACCATCACGCACGCACGCCAAGCATCTCCGCAGGCGGCAGCGCACTCGGAGCCCATTGCCGTCCCGCAGAAAAAGCCTCGCGCCGCCAGTGTCAGCGGCTTCGGCACCAGCTTCGGCAGCTTCGGGAACCTGCAGCTCTCGAGCAGCTCGAAAAAGAACAAAATGCACAACAATCTGCACAGTCCGCAAGTGGTGCAGTCGGCGACGCACAGTCGTCGTGGGAGCATCGGATTGGCCAGTGGAGCCAGTGCCGAAGACTCGATGGTGTTCGTCGACAATCTTATTCGAGGGGTACAGCAGAGGTTACGCACCGAACTGGGATTCCGTGAAGTGGTCGTCGCCACGGGCGAAGAAGCGGAAGACTTGGACTCGGGTCGGGCCCGCACGCTGTTGACGGGTTCGATCCTCAACGACCCGGACCACGACTCGCCTACAGAAACCCAGCCGTGGGAGGCCACAGCAGCCAGTAAGCGGGCGCTACTGTACCCGAACGGTCGCAAGGGCAGTGACGCGTCGGCGTGTTCGGATTGCGCGAAGGGCACGGTTTACGTATCCGACGGGTACGAGAATAAGCAGAGGCTGCTGGTGATTGTGCCCTACCGTGAGGCGGGCATCTGGAGTCGCAGTATCTGCATGAACCAGTTCGACAGCGGCAGCGACAGCGGCTCGATGCTCTCGTACTTGAAGAAGGCGCTGGCCGAGAACTACGGAGTGATGATCATGAACCCTGCCGCGCAGAGCTGCCACCCTCGCGCGCACGTGGAGAACGCGTGGGACCAATTGATCGCGCCATTGCTCAGCGAAGTGTTCATTGTGGCCTTCTCCCGAGGAGCGCAGATGGTTCTGCACTTGCTTAATTACGACAATGGCCAAGGCGTGATGCAGGACCGCGTCAAGGCCTTGGCATTGGTGGAGCCGTCCCACTACGTCAGCGACAGCGACACGTACTTTGCTCGGAGAGTACTAGCTCGCCGTGCGGTGGCGTGGATCTTGAACTCGGAAATTGACGTTGGAGAGAAGATCCCGCAGGGTCATACACGACACGGCTGTGTCTGCGTCTCAGCTGGCACAGTCCCTTCGAACGTTCTGGGCAGCAGTGGAGCGTATGCCCTGGAGATGGTCAAGAGCTCCGTGTTCGGGTCGTTCGCTGCGAGGTGTGGAGAAGCAGCGAACATCACTGTGAATGCCAACAAGATCAATGCCTGTGGCATCTGCCATCGTAAACTGTCGATGCTGAATCGACGCATCCCGTGTTCGTGGTGTGAAGTCAAGTACTGCAGTCGCTGCTGCGAGGACAAGTTTGTGCCTGCGTTTGGCAGCTGGAGAGTGTGCTCATTGTGTCAATCGCTGCCCTGTTTGATCGACCCGCGGCGTAAAAATCGCAGTGCAAAGAACCATACGAGTCCGTCAAATGCTGCTGCTCAGGAGCGGTGCAGCGTGTTTATCCGACCCACGGCTGATGATGACGACCCGGTGTGCCTCGGAGACTTTGAGATCGTGAAACTTGTGGGTCGCGGTGCCTGTGGACGAGTCAAGCTTGTGCGCAAGAAACATGGCTATGATGAAGGCGTGTTCTACGCTATGAAGGCTATCCGCAAGAAGCTAGTGATCCAGCGTGGACTTGTGGAAGCAACTAACGCTGAGAGACGTATTCTGGACCGTATCAAACACCCGTACGTGGCAACGCTGTGTTATGCGTTCCAGACTGAAGCCAAGCTGTACCTGCTGTCAAAGTACTACCCTGGTGGCAACTTGCTGGACCAGATGCGTCTTGCGCGGAGATTCACGGAGGATCGTACAAGGTTGTACACTGCCGAGGTGGCACTCGCCATCCGCCACTTGCACCAGAATGATATTATTTATCGCGATCTCAAGCTTGAAAATGTGTTAGTAGACTCGGACGGACATGTGGCGCTAACTGACTTCGGTATGTCGAAAGAGAATATGCCCGACGAAGGCCGCACGACCACGTTTGTGGGCACGTACCAGATGATGGCGCCTGAGGTATTCAGCGGCAAGTCATACTCGCGTGCTGTGGACTGGTGGGCACTGGGTGTGATGGTGTATGAGATGATTGACGGCCGCACGCCGTTCAACGCGAAGACTAACCGCTTGATTAAGGAGCGTATTGTAAACGTGGACCTGAAGTTTTCACCGCGGTTTACAGAGGATGCCAAGGACTTCGTGTCAAAACTTTTGACCAAGAATGAAGACCACCGCCTGGGATCAGGTGAACACGGCTTCGATCACATCAAGAACCACCCGTGGTTCAAGGGACTCGACTGGGAACGAGTCGAACGCAAGGAGGCGATTTTCCAAGGCCAGTTTGAGCTCATGGAGAAGCACGCTAAGGAATACCGCACTGAGGATATCTTCGAGACCTACATGAACACGGTCGAGGTTCCTATCGACACACCAGCGTCAGTCAAGAGCTCAAACGACGAGTTGTTCAACGACTTTGCGTTTAATTACATGGACGGCCCGGACGATACTGAGCAGCGAGATGTGCCGGAGCCGGACGAGGAGGGCGAAGGCGGGAGTCCATTGTCTCCTATCTCCCCTGACACCACGCCGTTGAAGCTGCCCAGGGCTCTGGTCTCGAAGGAGGACAGAATGCTGGACACGTTCCTGTCGACAAATGGTTCTCATTTCGACCTCACGTTGTTGCGGCCGAACCAAGCCACGGACTTTGGAGTGTCTGCCTGCTCGTCACTGAGCTCGGAAGGTACTGACTCGGACGTGACAGCCGTGCCAGTAGACCAGATTGAGGAGGACATGCTAAAAACGACGGATGGGAAGAAGGTTGCGTCTGTCGACAAGCTATCAAGCCCCACTACACAGCCAGTGTCGCCCTCGAGTAATGCAGGCACAGACGTTGACTCTTCCACGCCGGAACTGACGAAGACCGGGAGCAACTCTACTGATGCTACGGAGACAGAGGCGGATGCGGCGAAGGCCACGTAAATGTTGTGGGTAAGTGTGACGGAAGCTAACGACAAACGCGGATGGTTGGGAGGCCTTGTACCGTAGGTGGTAGAGCAGGACAAGCCGCGTACGACACGCCAAGAGGTGGTGGTATGTGTGGAGATAACAAAGAATTGCAGGTATGATGAGTTCATGATTGTCTTCGTCCGGATTAGCAGTTTGCATGTTGCCCTTGCACGGTAGTTGAGACGGTCTCACCTTGTTGTTTGGTCAGACCGGACAAATCGTTTGGAATCCGCAGAAAAGAGTATCCTCCCTCAAGAGCATGGAGCTGGCTAGGCGTCCCTCGGCGCAGTCTCGACGCAACGCTGTCTTCGGAGGGTGGGAAGACTTCTTACGGGTCTACGAGCCCTTGCTCCGACGCGAGTTGGCGCAGCGGTATCCTGAATTCACGCGTGCATTGCGTGGATTGGAACGAAATATGTGTCTGGCTTATGAGCGCCAGAATGCACAAGTTTTGGCGACTTTGCAGCTGAAGGACAAGCGGATTGCAGCGCTGCAGAAGAAGGTGAGTAAACAGCATGAGCAACTTGATGTGGTGCTGGATGAACTGGAGCGACGAGCAACTACGGTAGAAATTGGCACACAAGTTGGGAATGATCAACAGAACGAGCCGAGGACAGTGGAGATTTCTGTGCAGACAGACGTGATGGAAGTCCTGAAGGTAGACACAGGCACTCAAACGGAGACGACTGAGGAGAGTGAAGTGTTGGTGGGTCTGGAAAAGCTGGAGAAGGAGATGAAAACGTTGGAGGAGAGGAACATGACGCTGGAAAAGGAGCTGCAGCGCCATTTGTCGAAGAATGAAGCTCAGGAAAGAACGGAGGGTGCACAGCGGAGAATGGAGGAGCGCAAGCGTGTGGAAGCATGTCTGAAGATATTACAGGAAGGTGTGGACATGATGACCTTGTCAACTAGCTGTGTCGACAACCCTCTTGCGTTGTTCTCCGGCCTCCCTACTCGCGACGGAGATTTTGGATTCTCAACAGCATCAACTTGTGTGAACCTTGAACACCGCCTTGAAGCTCAAGCGATCCGGCTAGAGCACGTCCAAGAATGCTTGTATCTGTGGCGAGAGGCAGCTGTGCAGTTCATGAAGCGGCCCTGTTCCGATGATCGCATCGCACAAGCTATATTTCCTTCCTTTTCACCTGCCCCTCTTGCTCGAGGCGATGACAAGGAAACTGGCCTCCATTGCTCAGTTGTTCTCCGTGGTGTTCTTGCGCAGATGCGCCAAGGTATCCTTGGACAACGAACTACATCATCCGATGACAACCAGCGAGTTATACAGGAAATGGCGAAGCTTCTAGCTAAACGCAAGGGTGGCACAAAAGCTGCAGCGAAGGTAGTGCAAAAGTGGGCTGGGTGGGAAGCCAGGCACCTTGAGGAACTGCGGGCCCTACGACAAAGTTTTGCAGCGGAGCAAGCTGTGGCGCTGAGCCGTCAGACAGCGCTGTTGAAGCAAATTGATACACTGGAGCAACAGCAAATCGACTTGCAAGCAGAGGCGAATGCATTACGAAAAAAAAGCAGAATGGATGGAGCGATTCAACTCTCTCGGTCATTTCGCTTCCTGACAGATCGGTGAAAACATCTTCGGAAGCAGACAAGAGAGAAGAGTTTGTCACGTATCCTCAGCTGCTGGTGAAACTTGGTGCTGCTGAGCATAGTTTGCTGGTGAAAGAAGAACAACTGAATACTGCAAATGAAACTATTAACGCGCTTTTGGCTGCGTCAGCACCACTGCACAAACTTGTTGACTCTGATTCACAAGCTGGAGACCACATGGAAGCTATAAACCATCTCGTATCGGAGCTGCAACGCTCATCGCTGCTGAAGGTTGAGTTTTTCCGAAGACGCGAGAAGGGCCTTGTGAATGTGAGCAAGTACTTTCAGATGGAGAAGTCTTGCCTCCAGCTGCAGTCACGCCTCGAAACTGAGCAGAAACGTACTGCGGTGCTAGAAGCAGCACACAGTGTATGTGAACGAGAGCGAGATGATCTCTTGATGAAAGTGGAAAAGTTAGAGATGGAAGCCATGCTTGCAAACCTTACTCGTAAGGATTCAGCACGTTCAAAACCATTTGACCTTTCATTTAAAGACACAATGAACTCCGACGATGCAAATGACCTGCTGTATTATGTGTTGAGACGTCAACGATTGCTCGAGGAAAACTGCAGAGCGCTGCGTGAGAACCTCCGGCATTCCCAGCAACAAGTTGCACTAATGACGCAGCAGCACCGTATTGGGAAGCAGCAGAGAATTGTGCTAGAAGAGGAGCTACAGACCACCATTTTTGATTACGTTGTAGAACATCATCACGAATGTGTCAGCACTTTCAAACGACTTCGTGACAAGGAACTCAGCGACCACGTTTGTTCTGACGGTCAACTTGGAGCAGACCAAGATAATGATACATTGAAGATATCAAAAAATGAGTGGGAGGTCTTGCTAAGCCACTACGACGCACTATGGATTGCCTTTCACGCCGTCTACAATTTTCTTAGTGACATCCGGAGGTCGGTACAGAATGGGAAAGTTTTTGGTGATGCCACAGCTAGTAGCATCTCGATACTGAGTGCGCTTGGAGTTCCGGTTTCAACTGAAGGCGATGTGCAGTTCAAAGAGCTTGGCGTACATGACTTTGAGCTTTCCCGACGAGACGAAAAAATCTTGTTATTGCAGCGGATGCTTATGGAGAAAGAGGCACAATTACGTGAAGGTCGATCCTCAACGTGTCCACGACCTGAGGATGATTTACCATTGATGAATTCGGAAGGAGTAGACAAGGAGCCGTGTGACGGACAGACTGAAGATGACAGCCCAATTTTGGTTTCAAAGAAACCCCCAGCGCCGTGTCAAGATGTTCATGCAGTTGCCAAGACTCTTGACAGTGAAATTATCACTGGATCGATGGGAGACCGTGAGGTACGCCGTGTTAGCTGTACTTGTGTGTGAAATCTGCCATGTTGCTGTAAAGCTTACCATTATTTTACTGTGCCTTTAAGCAGCACGTTGACACGAAAACCGAGCTTGAGAAATGCTTGTCAAAATGCGCTGAGTTGACTACACAGAATGCAAACTTGTCTCGACGGCTGCAGGCTGAGAAAGAGAGCAGCAAGCAGCAGTTGAAAGATCAGCGCGAACTGCAGACACAGCTGAGTGCAACCACAAGAGAAAACTCGAAGCTCCAGCTGAGCCTTTCACAATTTCAAGTGCAAACTACCACCTCAGCCATTCACCAACCCTCCTTAATGGATGAGAAACCGCTGGCAACGAGTGCGCCACTTGATGTGAAGGTGCAAAACGCAGCGACATATTCAGACAATACCGCTGCTAGCAAAGGTTCACATGGCCAGGCGAGTCTGCAAGAGCATGAAGCTCTGAAAGATCAATTGTCGTCCAGAGAACAGGAAAACCTCGCGCTCGTGCAATCTCTTTATGAAATAAAGGAGAAATACGCGCAGAGGGAGACCACTCACCAGAAGGAGCTGCGTGCTCAAACTGCTGGACATGCCGAAAGCATGGAGACGTACATGGCTACGGTCAATGAGACCTTGTCACGCATTGAAAGCGGAAAGCACCGTTTAGAAGAGGAGAACACTAACCTTCGTTTGAAAGTACAGCATCTTGAAGCGGATAGCGCCCGGTTGAAGGTGGAGCAATCTCAACTAAGCTCGAAAGGGGTTAACACTGACAGCTCGCATGATTTGGAAGTTTTAGAGGCACGCATAGAGGACTTGGAGCTACAGCTTGCACGCGAGAGGAAGCTCGTCGAAGCAGTGGAGCGAAACCAGCAGCTCGAAATTCAACAAGATGAACACCACGAGACTAGCGCAAAGATAGAGGCTGCAAAAACGAAGGAACAGTTTGATGCATTACAGGAGTGGAGAACGAAGATTGAGCAGGAGTTCACAGAGTACCAGGCTGTTCAGTGTGCGGCTCAACAAGAAAGCGATCGGCGTCTCGCGTTTCTTTCGGATTGTGTGAGAGAATTCGTGCGTCTCACGGATGCCACGTCGTCGTCTGGCACAAAGTCATTGTCTACGAAGGAGCTTTATGATGCAGTGATGGGAATTGCTAGAAACCCTCCTCGTGATGCAAAGCGAGGAGGCTTATCTGCGTCGCAAAGCAAGGTTCGGCCAAAGTCAAAGGCGTCTTCTGTGCGCGATGCTAGCGCTCCTACATGGGGTGATGAGATAATTGAGCAACCAATTGAGCAATCAAGAAGCCCAGATGAACAGGAGAAGAGTGAACTAACGTGGTGGAGACTCCGGGCAGCGAAGATGGAGTCTTACTTGCACGCTGCAACACAGCAGAACGAAACCTTTGAAGACACAATCGAGCGTCTAGAGTTGCGCATGAATGATGCCAAAGAGCAGCTATCTATGAGGCTTACTCGGGAGACCCAACTGGTTTCCACGTTGGTTGCACTGAAGGACGAGCTGGCTACAACAAAGGAGCAAATGGTTGCTCTAGCAGAGAAGTATCAACTGACAAGTGCTGAGCTTGAAAGACGGCAAGGTGAAGCCACTATTCGTGGGGACGAAACACAGCGCACGCGTATTGCCATGCAGCGCAAGACGGAGCTTCTCGCACAGCAAAAAGCAAAGGTGTCCTCACTACAACAGGAGCTTGAGCAGGCTTCAAAAAGGCTGAGAGGCTAGTTGCTGCTGAAAAGCAGACAGCCCTACTTCAGCAGAAAGCGAAGGAGAATACGCAGCAATTATTGCATATTCGTGAGGCCTATGAGCGATGTCGCGATGACAATGTGCAATTGTCACTTCACGTGGAAAAGATGAACGAACGTCACGCTGCAGCATTAGCAAGGCTGAAAGCTGCACGTGCTGAGAGTACACAGCTACGAACTCAACTGGCTGAGCTAAAGAAAACAGCAAATGCTGACACCATGCAACCAGGCGCTGGCGGCAAGGAGATTATCGGTTTGAATGCAGTCTCTGTCGCGTCATTAACAGAGGAGACGCGAGCGCTCAAACGCCGAGTCTTGCAAAAGCAGGAAGTGATAGCAAGCTACAAGGCGAAGGTTGCAGAGCTTGACGCCCAACTGGAGCGCCAAAGAGAGACGATGGTGAAGCTGGCACGAACAAATCGTGAGCTTCAACAAGTTCAGCGACAACGACAAATTCAAGAGCACGAAAACGCGTCGTTCCTTCAAGCCAAGATCGAGACACAACTTCAGGTGAAGCAGGAGCAGCTAGACGGATTGCGAGCCTCCGTTTACGACTCGTTCGAAGCGTTCGTATATTGCCGAGGCCCTGACACATCGAATCAACGACAACATAGGTCACCTTCATCTTCAATCGTGGATTCGCTCAATAGTCCATGGACGGACGACGACGATAGTGACGACAAATTCCTTGCCGTTAGACGATGGACCGACTTCTCACCGCAAGACTTAGAGGAACTGCAAGTTGCTCGAGGACGGCACCAATTGCACGAGAGGATTGCAAACAAAAAACGTGATAGCGCTAAGGCGAAAAGGGCTGTTCTTGCTCTCCGAGATATCGAGAGCGCTCTCGAGACTAATCCTGAGGACTGCCGTGCTGAAATTTGTCAACTCCTTCAATGCCTCTGTAACTAATGTATGGCTGCGGATCCAACGACAAATCCGCCTTGCTACACCACCACACATGACTCGTTACATTCAGAGGCTATCAAGCTGAGCTGCTGTCAATGGCATGTGGAGTAGCGGGCGGGAGCGTCCCATTCAACTGCTTGTATTGCTGCCAGTTGTGGCGCAGAATGCAACGCTTTTCCGCTCGCTCAGCAGCGTTAGTGATCCAGTCGGCCTCTTCCTGTTCCATAAAGCGCGTCAGCGACGAACCCAGAGCTGGAGTCGGAGAAAGCTGCTGGCCAAGATATATACGAGCAAGAAGCGCTGCTGCTGGATGCGCCTGTTGTCCGACGTCACGGAACCACTTGAGGATATCCACGTGGTGGTAGAGCTTTAGCAAGTTGTACTGCCCTTTGTCGAACAGGTCCGCTCCCTCGTCTGCAAAGGCGTCCCAAGCCACATACACCTGCTGCCATTCATGCCATGCGCGGGCTTCTTCCTCGACAAGAGCGTCACTGGAGCGTCTGCGATTGCTAGAAGTGGATGCATTCAGCGTGCTAGGGGTTGATTCTTCGGCCCGTCAACCATCAAGAGTGCGCTCATTTCATCGTCGTCGCTCTCGTCAGCATCTTCTTCATTATCTTCGTCGCCGTTATTGGCCTCGTCATCTCGAGTTGCAAGTTCTTCAAAGATCATACGGTGTTCTTCACGCAATGCTTCTTGGGCTTGGCGAAATGCCCGGGCATCTGTTACCAGGCTGGCCACCTTGGGACTGATCCGTGGGTCCAAAAGCATTGCTTTGATCTCATCGCAGATGACTTCTGGAGTTGAGGGAGCAGCAAAGTGCTCCAATACTTGCTGGCGAAAGAGAGTTAGGCATTCCCTACCGACGGCAGTAAATGCTTCAGAACGTTTAGCCTTGCGGCGCGGTAGACCTTTACTGGCATACGACGCAACAATTGTGTGGTCATCCAATGAGAGGCACTTCAATTGAGACGCGTTCGATGATACTGAAAGCAGGCGCCGGAAAAGCAGGGAATACGACGATGCAGTGGCTCCTTGGTGCGGTGCACAACGCTCCTCAACGCGGAATGGCGCTAGCAGGTTCAACATCGCCTCAATCTCCGTCACAGTTTGCCAGTCGTCCATGGAAAGCTGCACCCAAGCATTCTCGAGTTCTGGATCAAGTGTCGTGGACGACTGGAAATATGCGCAATAGGCCTGGTATCGGATGCAGCTTGTCCGCAGGAGATTCGCGATTGCGCCAATTGACGAGCTGGTTCGCGCCGCATCATCCACCATGGAAACCGAATAAGGAGGCACTGGCAAGCCGTGCGTCGACCCAATCTGCTGCAACGCGCTGGCTCGAGTTGGAGCTGCAAAGTATTCCAGCAGTTTTTGAAGCAATCGTAGAATGCGACGAACCCCGCTGGTGGAGCTACCGGCGGCACCCAAACCGAGTGCGTTGAGCACACAACCTCGTAGTGTATGCGTTAGGACGTCATGCTGATCGTCAGTCGGAGCTGCGTCGCCGTGGTTATTTGCTAAATGCAACGCTGATTTTCCATCAGATGCCACTTGAAACCGTGCGTAGCTCCAAATGTCTTGAATCCCGTAGCTCTCCTTCAGTGTGTGGCTGATCAGCTGGTTCACTTGTTGGTCCCAACCTTGCACTTCTCTCGCTGCAAGTGTTAGATTCACGCGGCGCCACTGCGAATCTATCAGGCCAATATCCACTCCGAGGAAAAACTTTTGCTTGTCCAACGATAGTCCCTCATCCTTGCCAGAAGGGATGGCGCCGAATTCGTATCGTACCGACAGAAACGGCATGCCAAAAGCACGTAGAGATTCAGCCGTCAAGTACGCGGCCAAGAACCGTCCAAACTTGGTAAACTCGCCATCCACTTGAGTTGTCAACTTGGTCGCGGTCGGTAGAGCAGTCGATGGTGAAAGTTTTAGTAACTTGAGGAAAGTGCTATCTTTTACAACTGAAAGTGGCAAACCTGTCGAAAGTAGCCATTCGTTCATCAACTCGAGGGTTTTCTCGGTCGAGCGTTGACGTGTCGGGGTCGAAATTTTCTTGGGTTTAGACTTGGACTGCATCACTGAACCGACCACCTGATCGGTGCGTCCACTTTCTTCGGTCTCTTGAATCTCCACTTGTCGGTTCTTCCTTGGCTTGGAGATAGTCGCCTTCGCTTTTTCGGTAGCGGTGGAATGAAAGTGTGTTCGAGTTTTTCTTGTTTCCGCTTTTTGTATTCGCGAACCACATCAAATTCCTCCGGATGCATTCGTTGCAAGTGGGAAACTGCATTCGTCGACATCCGTTGGCGCATCAAAGCTTTGGTCCAAGACTTTTAGGCCCCGGGGTTCTGCAGAGCACAAAATACAAATGTGCGTAAATGGTCGATCCGCTTTTTGGACATTTGGGAACGGCTCCACTAATTTGTGGATGAATTGCCACACTGGCAAAGTGGTCTGCGGATGGTGTCGAATGGTGACAGGAATCCCGAATTCATCCCTCCTTTGGCCAATGCATTCGTCCATGTCTAGTACTTCTTCCAGTGATACCAAAAGAGGGGAGAAAACTACTAACTTCGAAAACGACTACTATTGGTCAAAATAGTATGACTTTCATAACATACTTTATCATACTTCAGTAAATAGTACGACTTTCATAACATACGTTTTGGCAGTGCGCACTTTATGCGCACTTATCACTTATCCAGAATAATATGGAAAAGTCAAGCCAAAAGTCCATCAAGTTCTTCTTGAAACTATTCTAACGATTTACTTAGCTCATAAAGTTCGATTCCTAATAAAGTTTAAAAGGAAACGAACGTTGCTCTATAAGAAACGTGTTCTTGTACGCAACGTCGTTCGTATAGAGGGCTGTGAGCGCCAAATGACAGCGTCATTCGACTACTATGAGCACTGCTACAGGAGTGCTCTCCCGAGCTGTCCGCGGCGGTTCCTACCGCTTTTGCAGCGGCTTTTAACGTTTGCAGCCAATTCCTTCGTGCTACGCAAACTGCATCTGAGTGTCACCGGTGCGGTGACCGTGCGATTGGAATTGGCCCTGGCCTCCATCTTTTACTGCGCGATGGCTTTCGCCTCGCGTTTTTGCGCATGCCCTCGCTCGATTCCTCCTCCCAGGCGGAGAAAAGCAGTTGCAGCAACTTGTGAACGTCGCGTGGCTCTCGACCGCCATCAGTTGGGCGGTTGCAATGCTGCTTTTGGGGTATTCGGCGGTCTCCGGCTCAAATGAGACCGACGATGTCTTGAAGGAGTACCCGACGGCTCTAGCCATGTACTGCGGCGCTGCAATGGTCGAGGCACTGGCCGAGCCAATGTTTGTATTGGCCCATGCCAGTGTCTTGGTCGGGTGGCAGGTGGCGGCGCAAAGCGCAGCATTTTTGGTTCGAGCGGCGGTGCAGTACGTCGGGGTGGTGATCTTCGACTTCGGGCTGATATCGTACGGAATTGCCGAGCTGGCGTACGCTACGATGCTGTTGGCGATGTTTGCGTGGTTCTTTTGGAGACGGATTCATGGATTTTCAGCGGAAAAAGGGACTTTCGCGCTGACGAGGATGAGTCAATTACTCCCAGGACGAGTTGAGGAAGGCGATGACTGGTGTCACAAGGAGCTGGTCGCGTTGTTGGTGCCGCTGAGTGTGCAGAGTGGTGTGAAGTACTTGTTGGCGGAAGGGGACAAATGGGTGCTCACGGGGTTTGCGTCGCTGCAAAATATGGGTGTCTATGGATTGGTGTCGAATTTGGGCTCGCTCATGCCGCGCATTGTGTTCCTGCCCATTGAAGAGGCTACCAAGACTATCTTCAGCAAACTTGCACTTGCGCAGAAGCAGACGAGTGCTGATACGAAGGAAGCTGAAAACAAGGAGCGGAGTCTGACAGACGGCAAAATGCTGTTGATGATATTGCTGAAGCTCATGAACATGATAGGATTTCTGTTCGTGTGCTTTGGCACCAACTACGCCTATACTTTAGTGCTACTGCTGTACGGAGCTGAGAAGGCTAGACAAGGGGTGGGCGCAGCACTGGCAGTTTACTGTGTTTATATCCCGTTCCTTGGAGTGAATGGCGTCTGTGAAGCGGTGGTTCATGCCATCGGAGATGACCATCAACTCATGCGGCTGAACAAGCTACTCGGTGTATTCTTTGTCATATACGCGCTCAGTGCGCTCGTGTTCATGCAAGTGCTGAACTGGGGGACACTCGGTCTGATCATGGCGAACTGCGTCAACATGGGCTGTCGTATCATCTACTGCCTCACATTCCTCGCTTCATACTTTGGTCAAGAAGGTACCAAGCCAAATGCAGGGTTTATTGACGGCCTTCAATTTTGGCGGCAGTCTCTACCTGATCGACTCGTGGTGATCGCGTTCTTAACTTCTTTTGCTGTGACTGCGACATCAAAGCACATGTTTCTGGGTGTCGAGAGTGGTGACCCCACCCCATGGATTCGACATTTTCTTCATGTGGCGGTAGGGGCCATTTGCTTCGCAGGTGTGCTCGTTATACTCTTCATTAAGGAACGGCATCTACTACGTGATCAACTTGCAGCATTGCGAGGACAAAGTAAACCGCACAACGAGTAGACAAGACGGGTGCAAATAATTGTTGACGGTGTGCTGCAAATTCTCACTTTGGATTTACGCTTTGAAGCGTCGTTAAGGCTGTCCTGTACGCTTGCGCACGGCGCACTACGACAAGTCTTGGTTAATGGACGAACAAAGAGCAGGTGTTGATTTGAACCGCAAGCTTGAAAACATAATATCATGGGACCATGGGGGTTCACCACTGCCTGCTTTGAATTCGAATTTCGCTGATAATGAGAAAAGAGAGCGAGATGAACTCAATCAAGTACGAAGTGCATCGAATTTGATTTCGTTTCTTGCATGCTGACTTTGATGTCCGTGAATGTAGATGCCTCTGTTGTCGCCATGGACGAGATACAAAGCCTACGAGCCGTCATTCACCGATGAACTCAACAAGTAAGCAATATATCCCATAATCGAGTCTGCAAACTAGTACGGAATAAAGCATGTGTGTACGTCAGAGAACTGGCTCAGCGGGTTCATGACAGCATTCTGGACAAGTTGGTGAGCCTTCAGCAAAGCCTGGAGAAACTGCAAAAACAACGCGAGAACTCCGGCGTACTACCGGCCACCACACTCGAAACTCTGTTCCAGACCCGCCTTGTTGTTGAGGCTAAGCGAAAGGTGCAACCAGGACAAATCGCAGACAACGTACGGTATGCCACACGTGCACGCCATTCAGGCCCTGTGCCCTCACCTATGCTTTTATTTGTCGGTGATCCACCAGATAATTTCTGCGATGCGAGCCGCAAGTCTACACTTGCCAGTAGAGAGAACGACGCTTTCGGCGCCAAATAGACGGAGTTCTTGTTACGGCCGCCGCTCAAAGTCAAATACAGTAGCACCAAGAACCCCACGAGTCAAAACCAGTAGTGTCATCTCGCCACGATCACGAATTGTAGCAAAGGTCGAAGATGAATCTGGAAGGGACTCACGTGCAGAAGAACCTCACTATCTCTTTAACATCAGCGATGGCCAAGACGACGACAACCCACCGCAGGCGCCACTGTTCGTGCAATTTCCGAAGTATACTGGGGAAAACAACGAAGCTAAGCCCGAAAAGGACGACGCTCAACAGGCCATAAACTTTCGATCTCGGCCCGTGACATCTTCGGCCGTGGAAGATATTAGTTCAATCGCGACAAAGCGTGAACCTCGTGAACAACGCTTTCGCTATATCATGTCAAGTCGTCTTGGGGCTGTGCCTCCCACGAAGAGTATCCTGGACGAGTATCCGATCCCCAAAGACGTGCTTGACGCACTGGAGCGACATCGTCATTTTCACGTGGATGATTCCTCCTCTAACTGCGTTTGAATCAATTCGATTGCCACCTCCTGCTCCAACAGAACCAATTGAAAATGCTCCACCCAATCCCGGAGCGAACGGGGACTGGGAATGCTTCTACCGACGATCCGTCCCGCTAGAGCGGCCTCCAGTATCATTCGTGTTGGCATCTCTGGCTGTAGCTCCCGTAAGGCCATTGCCAGTATCAAACGATCTCTTCCACCAGCAAACACTTGCCGCTGCAACAGCCGACGACGCGTTGCTGCTTCATGAGGTGCGCCAATTATACGACCATACGCATGACTCTCATCGAGACTTTCGAACTGAGCTACACCGTCACCTCGATCTCCAATATCTCGTGGATTTGTCCTTCCGTAGTTCATTGACTTCAGCGAGCTACTTTGTTGACGACGAAGTTGACTCTGAACAGTATGGAGGAGCAAATGCAGAGCCGACAGTGCAGATTCCAACTCACTTGTGTCGACAGCGTATTGACAACGGCGAAGGCGATGGACCTGGCACCTCGTCAAAGTGGAAATTTCTGTTGAATGGAGTGCAGCACATGGCAAATCGACGTGGAGCCATTTCCGACTTCAATAAGAATGACGCCGCTGTACGAGCTCAACGCAATGATCTCCTTGACCAGCTGTGCACACTGACGCCTCAAGACATGGAGTTTTTGACGATGTGGTATGGACACAACCCCGAAGCAGAGGCTGAAGCGATCGCCAGTGCTGGATGTGATAGTGAAGAAGGTGGAGGTGCACGCTTGGATCCTGTGCCAATGAGTCCTCAGTGGAGCGTGCGCTTCGAGCTAGTCTGGAAGCAGTTGGCGCTTTCCACCACCGAGCGTCTGGACTTGGCTATCAAGTATTCATCTCTGGGATATTCAACTCGGCTTCCTGATGCAGTGACGCTATGGGAGACTGCCGGTGCCCTCATCACTGAGCATGAAGATCTGCTCCGGCTCGTGCGGTCGATTGTGTCGGGTCCGCCAAGACCCGCAGCCACTGGTCTCACCCAAGACACTGCCATGCTGCAGGCTCTGCTTGCGAGCGCAGCACACGTCCGTGAGATTCTGCGACTCACGTACGTGGAAGTTGGGGACTATGTCACGTTCCAAGGGAACTTCTATTTGGCCAAGATGGAGCGCGATACCCCTGAGATCAGGTAAGTGTCTCGCCAATCCAGCTTCCCTAATGCCTTGCCTTGAACTGACTTGCACGGGTACGATGACAGGCGGATGATGGAGGAGGGAGTAAACTCGAAAGCAAACCAGCTGCAATCTGCAACCACAACAACGTAACTCCGTTCAGCACTTGAGCCATGAAGCCTTCAGAACACAGCGAAAAAAATAAAAGTATGTAGCATTTAACTCTTTACACAACGTCAGCAGTTCCTCATTGAAGCAGGAGATTCTCATACCGAGTCGTCGTTCTTGTCTTTTTGCTCTTCTTCTTCTTGTCTTTCTTGGCTTTTTTGCGTTCCGTCTCGTCATCCGCCGAGTCGCTGCTGGTCGTTGCGGGGGTGTCCTCGTCCTTCTGCTTCTTGCTCTGCTTCAGCTGCATCTCGTCTCTTTTCAGCTTGCCATTGCACGATCCGTACGCACGTCGTCCGAACAGCTTGCCGCCGGTCGCAGCAAAGAGCTCTTCATCTGTCGGGACCCTGTACTTCTTGTCCGCAGCTTCTCTCTTCCTCTTCTTGTCCTTCTTGCTCTTCTTGCTCTTCTTGCTCTTCTGCTCGTCATCTGAAGCGTCCACCACGATCTTGCTGGCCATGCGGTCGTACACGTTGTACCACCACTGGTTGCCCTGCTCCTGCACCTCCTTCTTCTCCGCTCCGACGCCCTGCAGCTCCTCGCGCCGCTTCACCTTGACGTGAGACTTGACTCCCTGCTCGTTCTTGCCCAGTCCTTTGCCCTTGGACCAGCCCATCTTCTCCATCTGCCGCTTGGCAAAGTCCGACACTTCGGCGGCAGCACTCTCGTTGGCCATGCCGCCAAGACGAGACATGAGTTTCTTGCCCACGAGAGGCACCACAGCAGAGGAGTCCGCCATGAGTCAAGGCGAGAAATGACGAATTGGAGCTGGTGGCTGGTGGAGAGAGCGTATAGTATACGAAAGGAGATGGGCTGATGTTGGATTATACGGATTTTATACGGATGACATAGTGAATGAAAATGTAAGATTGGACACGCTGGCGAATTATACGGAATTATACGGATGCACAGTGAGCTGAGGTACTGACAGAGTTAGCGGCTAGATGAACGAGGCAGCTAGAGACACCCTAAATGCCTTGCTCAATTGATGAGACATCAGTAATCGACAGTGCCAACACAAACCTTGTTGAATGTGTCAACCATCTTATCTACACGTTCCGTGTCTGCCATGTGACGGCCATCTCATGCTGGTTGGATCCAGCTGGGCTGGACAGTCATGGTGGCAAGATCCCAGTCATACTTGGCATGGCGCAATGCTGGATTCCCGTCATACGCTACTGCTTTCTTGCGCTCCAAGTCGAAGACAATAGACATAAGAGTCCAGCCGGATAAATCGCCGCGCTCATGGGACAGAACATCGTGGAACACAGGCCACGATGTATCTTCTTGGTCCCCAAGCACTGCTAAGGCCTCTGCGATCGTCTTAGGTGGTGTCAGTTCGCTGTAACGGCGCAAGCGATGTAGACTGCTTTCATACGGCGGTTGAGGAACGTGAAGGCGCTGGTATTGATTCGCATGGAAAAACGCAGTGACACCGCTTGCTTCCTCTTTCGAAGACTGCTCGCCGTACTCGTAAATCGTGTGGCGATCGTAGGACGCCACTTCAATGTTCCATACACGCCGAGCAGGGACGTCCATGAGCTGGAAGTTGTGGCCAGCAGCTTGGCCCGCACGAGTAATAATCGCGATGGCGTCCTCTGCATTTCTTGCAGTCAGCAAGTCACGAGAAATAAATCCCCGCCCCAATCCACCCACGAAAATCTCAGCCGGCTGAACAACTACAGTATCAACACAGCACCAAGTTAGGTCATTTTAGTGCCATCACAAAGAACAATCGTAAGGATACTCACAGTTCAGAGTGAAAGCAACTCCGTTCTCATTGAACCCGAATGCTCCCGACGGGAGATCGCCCAAATATGTGTATGCCACGAATTTTGGTGCATCTCCAATCCGCGCAATAACGATCACTGTGCGGTTCATGTCCTCCTCCCCACTGTCTTCATTGTGCGCCACCACGTGCATATCTGGCCCCGTCAACACGATATCCGAGCATCTTAAGACCGGATGACGAGCTTCTGTCGGAAAAATATCGCTCTGAAACCTCGGAGGGATCGAATTGGAGAATTCCTCCACGATATTCTCGATAAAAAGTGTCTTGAACGGCACTCCGCTGCCTTCTGCCAGTCCTTCCAGCTCCTCCATATATTGCTACAGCCCAACCACAAAACATATTATTTTCTTACTTATTTTTACAACAACTTTTGAAAATATTTTAATAACACGTACAGGGAACGCAGTTTGATGAGTTTGCAGATATTTCTCCACGAGTTGCGAGCCTTCTGCCGTCTCTGCATAAGGCAGCAGCAGACTCTGCAGCTTCGTATTGAGCTGCATCCGCTCCTGAATCTTAGCTCGATACTGAGCACCCAGTTGATGCCCAAATTCAAAGTGCGACTCGCCAGTAAACTCGAAGATCTCCTCGGCTCGTAGTACACGACATAATGCAGTAAACGTAAGCGCCAGGAAGAGTGCGAGACGCGCTGCCATCTTTTTTAAACGCAATGTATTGACACACGAAGCACTTCAACACAGTACTTTTTCATCTTCTCAAGGTTATTCATGATTAAAGTTCATCAAATGAAGTAAATCTCGCATAAACCTTTTATAATAGATATATGATGGTAGCTGATTGAAGAGGATATCGAGTTTATGTTATTTTCTAGAACTTTGATTAATCTGCAGCCAAAAGCGTCCAGAATAGATAGTATGACGAAGACCACACTAAAAGACGCGTCCGAGTCCCAAGACCACAAGCGCAGAGGCCGTCAAGAAGAAGAGACCGAGCAGCAGGACAAGAAGAAGAAGGTCAAGCGCCGCCAAGTGGAGCCTGTGGTCGTGGATCTCACCACCGACGAAGAAGAGCAGCAGGAAGAACAGTCTCGTAGGAATAGCAGTACTATTACTACTGAAAGTATGAATCCCATCGAGTCCGACGACTATTTCGTGGTCTTAGGACTGGCGCACTCCGCTACTGAAGCGGACGTCAAGCGCGCGTACCGTAAACTAGCGGTGCAATGGCATCCGGACAAGAACCGCTCGAACCCTCGAGCCGAAGAATTTTTCAAGAGAATCAGCGAAGCGTACGCGGTTTTGAGCGACCCGGAGAAGCGCCGGAAGTACGAGAAATACGGCAAAGAAGGACCAAATCAGGGCGGACAGCCGAGGGAGTCCGAGTTCAGAGACCCCTTCGGGTTTGCAGGCAGAACGTCGTTCTCCACGCAACATGCGCGAGATATTTTCGACGCGTTTTTCAACGGGGTCGACCCTTTTGAAGCGTTTTTCGGCTCGACAAATACTCCTCACCATCGGTCGACTCAACGTCGTAGTCGACGAGATGTATTTAACGACGATTGGGGACAGTCACCTTTTGAAGACATGGGCTTTGGGAGCATGGGGATGCGCGGATTCGGCACGATGGGGGCATGTCTATGATGGACTCCTTTTTCAGTGACGGATTCGGCGGTGGTTTTGGCGATACCGGTAGTGGTGGATTCTCAACGAGTATGAGTTCATCGTCGTCGACGTTTACAGATCACAATGGCCATGTGGTCACGCAGAAGACGACGACAACGACGGACACGAATGGCCGCTCGGAGACTGTCACGGAAGAATTTCGCGACGGGAAGTTAGTCAACTCGACATCATCGTCGTCGAACAATCGTCTTGCTGGCGCAGGTCGAATGCAGCTTGAGCCCAACGGTAGTCAGGGAATCCATGGCCATCACTATCAGCGCCGCGGATCCCGCCCTCGGTACTAAACGTTGAAAATGCCCGAAACAGCGAGGGCAATCCCTTCAAACTTACTGCTAACTACAGGACGCAAGGATGACGCGATCGTAGAAAAGATAAGCCTAGTTAGTTGGCGATAGCAGGCTGCTGAAGGGATTGACAGTATATTTTATGAAGCCACTTATGTGATCGTTTGTGGGTCTGCAATGCTTGAAAACCAACAGCGTGCGCTACTCCAATCCAAGTCATGTCCGTGCATCGCGAATTGCAACGTACATCCTGCCCACGACTTGAACGCAGTATGCGCAGAACGATAGCGATACCCACGTGCTCGACTGGATGGTAGCGTACGGAACTAATATCCAACCACCGATGAATCCTCTAACATCTACATTCTTCACTCGCCAGTTTCCAGCTTGGTTAGTAGTTCCCTTTTGCTCCGTTCCCCCACGCGGTGGTCATATCCGCCTCATGCTCAACAATAGATGGAACGTCGACCTCGAGCAAAAGACGCTCTCCATCAGCTTCATTCGTGTCTGCAAAATTACGAACAGAGGCTATCAATACCACCTGTTCTTTCATGTCAACTTCTTCTGCTCTGAGCCATCGAACTCCGCCAGCACAAGGACTGACAGTGTACTGTGTGAGAGACGGCTACTGCTGCTGTGTTGCTGAAACAGCTACTTCCGTGTGCCGCGCCCGCGACAGACAGGATCATGCGAGGTGGCTTGTACGACGCTGTGAGCAGCGACGAACGAAGCCAACGCAAGTCGACAGGCTTGACTCACTTGTGCTGCAAACACTTCTGGCTCCAGTCGAGCGACGTCGTCTCAATGGAGTGCGTGCCTCTCGTATCTTCTACATGTGTCGCTTGATGCACCGAGTGCTCGCATGCAGGTCGCAACCGATCCTGAAACTGCATCGATAAACGAAGTGATGGTCATCAACGCAACGCCAGACAATCATGTCATGCAAGACTCGAGCGATCTAGATTAAGCATGGGCTCCGGATCGAGATCTTCGACGTGTGAACTTCAACAAGTTCAGCAGCTCAGCATTACTTGCGCTACTGTGTCTTAGACTGTTTAGCTCTCTTGGAGCTCTGCAGAGCTTGTTGCTGCTGCTGCTGGCGCACCCTCGCCGTTTCTCGTTGAAGGACAGCCACTGAGCCGGGTCTATTAATATTATTACAAGCGACATACAGACAAAATCAGTAAAAAAAAACGCTTGCCAGGTTGCACATACACTTTCATAACCATACAGCTCAGTATGTATGTGAAAGTGTATGTGCGCCACACCGTAAATCACCGCACGCATGCATCCAAACGGCACTGTGACCGTTGGGTATCGTACCATTGGCGTCAGCGAGCACTCGTTCATGGTGGCGGCGGGCGGCGAGAGCGCGATACTGCTTTCTCGCCAAGTGGAGCAGTAGCATCCCGCCCAGGAGCTTCCAGCCATGCGTCTCCAGTAGCCATTGCGCGTACAGCCAGAGCAGCAGCGGCAGCGGGAGGTCGTCGCGAGTCATGTCCGAAAATAGCGATTTCAGTGGGATACCTACTGAAACCAAGTCAAAATCCTTTAAAAAAACGATATTTTCTGGATCATGAAAGGTCGTACGAACGCCACTATCGCTCCGGCCTCTTCTTCACGCATGCGTTGGACGCCAGAACGCAATCGTCGCGATGCTGCCGTTACTGTCCGCGTTGTCTGTCGTGGTGCTCGCCCTGGCTGCCGCCATCGGCGCACTCGGCATTTCTCGCTCCACCAAGCAGCGCCGCCGCCTCCGGCACTACGACTCTTCGCAGGCAGAAACGGCTGGACGTCGCATGGCGAGCCGCGCCACGTGCCCGGAGTTCATTCTGCAATTTGTGCTTGACGCGCTGCACCACTTGACGGGGCTGCCGCTGCTCATGGTGAACCAGCCCGACCATTGTCTCAGCCCAT
This sequence comes from Phytophthora boehmeriae, assembly GCA_011947355.1. Lineage (NCBI taxonomy): Eukaryota > Oomycota > Peronosporomycetes > Peronosporales > Peronosporaceae > Phytophthora > Phytophthora boehmeriae. The sequence goes on along the minus strand of JAAVTJ010000399.1, from coordinate 481,247 downwards.
TGCAGCACATGCGAGCCGACAGGAAAAAGAACGCCGAGCTGCTGGCGCGCAACAAGCGCCAGTTTATCGCCCACTCTGCGTCCTGGAGCGACGACGAAGCGCCCGAGGAGGAGCTCGACATGTGCTCGGACAGTGAAGACGAAGACTTGAAACAGGGCATTGCCACCGCGTCAGCACAGAGCCAGCTCTTTGACGGACTCGAGTTCTACCTTGCAGTGACCCAAGTGCGAGAACGCACCGTCAGGTCGGTGATGGCGCTGGGGATGGCCAAAACCATCAATACATTGCGGGAGCGGAAGCAACGCCAGTCCATTGCAGTCATCGAGCAGCAATACCCGGACTTTACGTGCTTGCCGACGAAACAAAACGCTGTGCATCAAGCTCCTGCACCACAGATGGACTTGCTGGCGGCGTTGCGACTCCCTTCGACACACATCAAGACCGATACAAGGGGTTGGAATGCAGAAGCAGACGACGGCCGTGTGCGTCGTACAGCAGCACTCACATCACCTCAAAACATCTCACGCGTGGCATAAGGCCGGCGCTGTAGCTTATATATTATCGATGACCAAACACTATTCAGACAACTAGCAGGCATTTTTACAGCAGAAAACAATCATAGACTTCTTCGGCATTGGCCACCCATGCATTCGTTCCGACGACTTATCCATGAGGGTCGACTGTTAGCCATTCTGCATGGGTGCATGCATCCTTTGCAAGCTACACGTCCATTAGCATCAGGCCGTCGCCAGTGTACAATAAGTACAGCAATGGACTGACGCAAGTGGTGCTTCGTTTCATCCTGTGCTGAGCAGAACACTGAATGAGATGACACACCGAAGGTGGTCAACCACGTATTGAAACCGTGTGAACAAGATGTGAAAAATGATGGGATACTTTTGATTTACAGATGCACGGCATTGCTGGTACTATCAAAGCTGGTAAGCCTTCCGGCTGCAATTTAGATGACTCTGATACGGCTTCTGCAATAATATCTTGGCTTTGTGGACGCTCTTCTTCATGAGCTATCGTGTTGGTGTCTGGAATGGTCGAAGATGCTGCAGTCGATAAGCATTGGCGACTGTGATCCTTCACTCGACGACGGATGGTCTCGCATGATACGCGAATACCGAACGTCTCTGACAAGTGCTCCTGGATGACGCGCGCAGAGCTCTTCTCGTTGGCCTCGACAGCTTGCAAAATGACCTTGTCCACGATGGCGTCGGTTTTGCGAGGGCGACCGCTGCGCTTCGCTGGGAGAACGGTGCCTGTACGCTGAGCCTTCTCCACAATGGCACGTACCGTTGTGTGCGGCATCTTCAACGACTTACCGATCCGTCGATACCCTTGGCCTTGAGCGTGGAGAGACACACATTGCTCGCGCACTTCGACGCTATATTCACCACGTTTATGCCGCTTCTGGGTTGGTCGAGAGCTTGGAGCTTGATTCTGGTCTTCAGATGGTGGTGATGCCTCAGCAATACCTTCCGTTTGCATGACAACTTCTGTTACAGACGAAGGGTCTAAGTTGCTGGACTGCACAGCGGGTTGAACGTCGATACTTGAAGCTGCAATGGCCGTAGATGGACTGCCTGTAAGGATATCAGCTGTAGGTGCTGTAAGTGTCGTTGACTTCTCCCCTTCATGCAGCAGTTGCTGGAAGGTAAGTGGGTCAAGCAGGGGATTGCTTGCGGCGGTTGTTTCACTCAAATGTGCTGTCGCCGTGTCAACAACCATATCGCTAGCCGGAGCATTGGCAGCTTCCTCGACCGACGACGATGAAGCTTGGTCACAAGAAGCCCCTCCCGAAGCGGCTAGAAGCCGCTGCTTGGTATGCTCCAGTACACGACGTCGCACAGTTTCCGACGATACCTTCACACCGTACACTTGTTGAAGCTCTACCTGAATAGACTTGGCGCTACACTGCTTGTTCGACCTCACAGCCTCTAGAATCACCTTGTCGATAATCCCACTTGTCTTGCGAGGGCGCCCACTACGTGGGGCTGAGCTCACACTGCCTGTGCGCTTGACTTTACGTACAATGGCACGCACGGTATCGTGAGGGATTCCCAGTTCTTTAGAAATTACTGCATATGACGCGCCTTCTCCATGCCGACGTACACACAGCGCGCGAGTGTCCTCCGAGTACTCTGCACGCTTTTGTCTCTTCGGTTGAGGGGTTCTTGTGGAAATCGCCTCCTCTGCAGATCGCTTCGTCCCAACTCCATCAGACGCGACGAAATCGCCATTGGCGTCTTCGTTGGTCGCCTCAGCAGCTGCTTCGATCGCGTCCGCTCCAATCTCGTGCAGCACAGCTAGTTCATCTCCCGAATACATTGCACCTGAACCACCAACATTGTTCACACTGTTGCCTTCGTCTGGTCCATCGGTTGGTGCTGTCAACGAGAAGTCACTTGCTGCTGATGTACCAGCTTCATTGGAGCCTTCAGCGTCCTGCAACGCCACCACTGTGTCTGCGTTCTCCCTCTATTAACAGCAGTATCTGTATCCTCTCCACCTTCACCACCGACCACGTGAGTGGCAATAGAGCGCACTGTGTTTGCCAACATGTCCAAATCCCGCGCAATGGCTTCCTGGTCCAGTTCCTTCGTGTCTTCCACGCTGTCCTCCGTCTCTATAGGACGTTCTTGCTCCTGTTTACCACCACTTGACTCTGTTTGCTCCTCGTCCTGTTGCTCCGATGGCTCTCCACTCATTTGCGCCGAATTGTCTAAACCTGTATCATCTCTTGCATTGGTCTCTATCGACGCGTCCTCATGCTCGGCAGTCAGTAGCGCTGTTGCAGACGAGAGAGGAGGCTCTGGAGGAGTAGACGAAGCGGTCGGAACAGTCAAGGCGGCATCTACATGTACATCGGTCGATGCCATCTTCTGCCGGTTCAGCTTGGTCTGATTGGAGTCCAGTACAAAAGTTGACGGAACAAGTAGGAAACAACTTGTAAAAAAACATTGTTTTTAAAATCAATTATTTTAATAATCCAACCATTGTTTTTAAATACGATTGAGCTTCTCAGTGCAAAATGGCGGGAACGTTGGCTCGGTTCTTCGCTGGCGCGTCCTCTGTAGGGGCGTTCGCAGCCATCCGCAGCAATCCGCGGCTCCTACAAGACGCGCAGAAGCTCTACGACCAGATCCTGCCGCCTGGAGGCGGCGCGCCGCTCTCTGGCGCCGACGAGAGCAATTCGCGCAGCGGCGACAGCGAACCGGACAAGATCTGGGCTCTGGTGGCCGTTGTGGCCACAGGAATGACGCAGGAAATCAAACAAGAGGCTCGAGATGACGACGAAGCGATGACGGAGCAGATGACGCCGCTGACGTGGCATTTGGTGCAGTTATTGGCCGAGGCAAGCGTCGGGTTGCAGGAGTTCCTGTTGTACTTCACGAGTCTTTTTAACCGTCTGCTATTGGAGCCAGAGCTGCTGGCAGCCACGACGCTGTTGAAGGAGGAGTTTACTGTCGCTACGCTGCTGTTCGAGAAGTACCGCGTGCTGTGGGAAGCTCTGGGGCCCAAGGAGAAGCAAAAGAAGAAGATTCCGACGGATCCGGAGCCTGAGAGTGCAGTACAAGAGCAACAGACGCTGGACAAGCGACGCAAAGTGTTTGAAGCTGGTTGGCTGCTGTTTCTGTTGGCGAAGAGAAGACTGAGCAGTCATTATTCAGGTCTAGGCCAGCTGTACAGCCTCTTGTTGGCTGTACTGCACCTTGTGATCACCAATGCTCACGTGTCACAACCGTCAGTGGAAGCGGAGGTGGCTGCAGCGCTGAGTGCTATGGGAGCGCTGGGAGATGCAGATGCAAAGCCGACAGCTTCGGCTCGAGTGAAGACTAGTGCGGAAATTCTGGAAGCGCTGTGTGCAACGCCCAAAGTTGACCAGGATGATGTGGTGCGAGCGTCGGGACACTTGGGACTTGTCTTGCAACAACTCCGAGATGAAAAAGTTTTGCAGGATGAAAATGGACAACAGGCTAACCAAGGTGTCACTGTGTTTGCCAACGGTGTGCTGAGTGCCAATGTTGAAGGATTATCCACGCGATACAAGGATGACTATCTCGATGGCTGTGGCAAATTGGATGAGCGTTTTTTCTGGACTTGCGCGTTCGTTGCGCGATCATGGGATCCAAGCCATCTCAAGAAGGAAGCAATGCTCCAAATGCGACAACTGCTCCCTCGCCATCTGGCAGCAGCAGTCGAGTTACAGGAAGTGCGATGCTGTCACCGGTGCGCCGAAACATGATGGCCCGACGACGGGAAAACGGCGTCGTTCCAGTGATGCGAGGCGCGATGACACCCCGCGCCATCAACAGCAGCCGAGCATGTCTGTTCGTGGACGTGGGGTAAACTCGCCATTGATGCATTCGTGGCAGTGGCAAGGTTCACCCGGAGGAGCGCGTTTATTGCCCTCTGGTGCAAGTCCCCGTATGTCGCCGAGCAACATGTACACTCCAGTAACTGCAGCTGTGGAGACTAGTAACTGGGTGCGTGAAACCTTATCAAGTAGTATGTTAACCCCGGTGACGCCACAGCTTCGCCAGTTCTTTTCGGATTGTACGATGGATCCAACTGAGCGTATTGCACGGGTTTTGAATGAGCACGCAGAGATGCTGCTTTCAGCCCGGAGTACCGGGGGCACTCGCGTCACAGCCGCGAGGGTACGTTCTACAGCTTCATTGATCACTGACGATGACCAAGCTGACAACGGGGATGAAAACGGTGGCCAACGGAATGCGCCATTTTCATTGGGAGTGGATGACAGCTTGAGGCGCACCAAAAACTTAACTCTCGTACTATTCTACCGCGTGCTGGAGCCACTGTTGTGCTCAGAGCGCGAGCGACTGCGCAACAACGATTTTTCCAAGTTGCTGAACAACGAGGTCTTTCTTGCAGCACTCTTTGCCTGCAGTGCTGAAGTGATGCTCAAGGCGCACTCGCTGATCACGATATCATACCCTTTTCTGCTCGACCATTTGCACGTGAATGCGTTTCACTTCGTCACCACGAGTGAGAGTTTTGTCAAGTATGCTCCTAAGCTCCCGGCTTCTCTGAAGAAGCACATGAGTGACGTGAAAAACCGAATCCTGGACTCGATGGTGTGGCGATCAGATTCGGCTCTCTACCAACTGCTGACTGCCAGCCGGACGCTCCAGCCTCCATCTACTTCAGCTCTGGGCACACCTCTTTCAGCTGCGTCCACAAGTAGCTCCATCGATACCAATCATAATGGTAACGGTGCAACTAGTTCAAGTGGTGCCGTCGGGCATGCTCCCGTACTCCGTCTATTTTTCCGAATGGTATTTTCTCGCGCAGCCTCCCGGATCTATCAGCTTGGCAACCTTTTGGGCTTAGATTCAACGGACCTCAATCAGATATGGACCGCAGTGAAGGAATGCCTTACGTCGCACAGCTATCTTCTAAGAGATCGTCACCTGGATCTCATCGTGCTGTGTAATATTTACGCGGTTTGCAAAGTATCGCGCGGTCCCAATGTTTCGCAGGCAGCAACAACGATGTCATTTAAGCGCCTCCTAGCAAGTTACAAGCAGCTTACTCGCCAAGCATCCGATTCCACAAATGCTGGCTCGTCATTTGGATCGCATAGCACGGAGGGAGTGACATTCAACATTAAACTTGATGGCGACTCACGTGGTGACATCATCAAGTTCTACAATCGTTGTTACATCACACCGATGAAGGTCTTCATCCTGCAATTCCAGGCACAGGAATCGCAAATGGCCGCGGCCGATGCCGTTGTGGCGGAGGCATCAGATGCTGCACAGACTCCTCTACCGGGTTTCACGCCTCGAAAAGAAGGCAGCAATGGCGCTGTGGGTTTGGCAGCGTCAACGTCAGATGCTGAAAGTATAGCTCAGGCAGCGTTAGAAGCCGTATCGAAGCTTCTGCGTGACACCTCCGCCAATACTACCAACAGTGCTAGAAGCAAGGTGCTGCCGAGTACACCACCTCGCCCCAGTCGTCGTGGGATACTATCATCGCCTTTCGGTTCGCCAGCGGTGTCGGCGCTCCAGATGTTCACCTCAGCCGAAGTACAAACGCTGCCTGTAGCAATGAACCAGTCGTCGCCGAAACGAGTCCAGTCCTCCAACGTGTTCATGTCTCCTCTACAGCAAGTACGCTTGGACCGACGCTCACAACTTACGCCGCGTTCTCACGCACTTTATGCCTTTGGTGAAAGCCCCGCCAGGGTAAGTGTTTCCTTTGTTTGCTGCGGTGACTTCATATTGTGCTGTTTACTGACGATCCCTCGTACTGACATGCACGTGCAGGATTTAGCTTTGATCAATCGCGCTGTGAACGCAGCTCCATTGCGTAGCCGCCGAGCACCTTTGCTGTCAATGAATATGGATAGTGACACTGAACAAGAGAGTGTGACCGCCAGCCCTAGCACGAAGCAACCCACTCGCAAGAGACAGAAGACCGCGTCGTAAGTGACGGCATTGGATGGAGAGACCGCAGCGAGAGACGTCGATGTTGTACTATATGCCGTAAAGTGAAGAATTGAGATACTTTGTTTTTCTGCCCATTATCCATACTACATACAGCTTGCAGTCCTGGTGTTGGTATCACTGCCATGACAACAGCCAAAGAGAATCATACAACAGCGCCGCAGTCCAAAACTATATTATGCACCTACCATTCATTATCTCCTACACGGAGAGACAGCGCTGTGCCTACATGTGTGTGACTTCCACTTCCGGCTCGTCACTCTCACTGCTGTCTTGGCCATTCAGAATCGGGTGCGGGATTTCATCCTCGCTCGTCAATTCCTCCGCCGTCGGATCAGTATCGCTGGCATTTAAGCGGCCGCGCATTGCTGCGCCCTCCTGCAGCTGCCGCACCAACCAACCTTCGTCGGCCATCGAGAGGTCATCAAACGTATTGCGAGTCGTATCATATGCAAAGCTGAATTCATCAAAGTGCGATTCGTCGTTTGCGTTCGCCACAGTCGACGCCTTCCTCCCGTTGACAGCCTTGGGGGTCTCGCCAAGAGTTTCACCCACGTTCATGTTGCGGAAATGCTCGTGAACATTCTGCATTAATTCGTCAGTAGGCGGGATGAAAGGCGGCTCCACTTCCTTCAGCTCCAGTTGCTCCCAATTAATCGAGGCGAAGAATGGGTGGTCACGGACACCATCGATAGTAATGCGCTCTGCAGGGTCGCGCACTAGCAACTTCTGCATCAAATCCACCGCATCTTCGTCGATCGGGGGATACCGCTCATACTTCACATCCGCAGTCTGAATTTTCTTGTACATCTGCGAGATATTCGCGTCGAAGAACGGGGTACTGCCCGTTAGCATTTCATACAGCAACACACCATAACTCCACCAATCTGCTTCCATGCCATACTGCGGTTTTTGCGTCAATAGCTGCTCCGGGGCGATATAAGCGGGAGATCCCGCAAGCGTGCCAGCTTGCGAGTAGTTGTGACTTCCCGGTTCACCTTCAAGGCGCAACTGCTTCGAGATGCCAAAGTCCACCAGGCGAATATTACCCGTCTTGTCTAACATGATATTGTCAGGCTTCAGATCACGGTAGATAATGCCATGCGCGTGCAAGTACGATAGCGCGATCGCCAATTCTGCCGCGTAAAAACGAGCACGCTCCACGGTGAATCGCCGGCCACTGCTTGTCGATACGTTCGGGTCCATCTTGGACGAATGCATATGCAAATACAGGTTTCCGCCCTTGTAGTAGTCCATACCGAGGTACAATTTCGTCTGCGTCTGGAACGCGAAACGCAGACATGTCAGGAACGGGTGGCGGACACCAGACAAAATGCGGCGCTCCTTCAGTGCACTCTCAGCTCCAGATTGCTTGTCAATAATCTTGATCGCGAAGTACTCGTCCGGGTTAAGATGGCGCTGCACGAGCACCACAGTGCCGAAACCGCCTTGGCCAAGCACACCCACAACATCGAAATCCGAGAACGAGAGCGCCAGCGAACGCTTCGTGAGGCAGTACTGGTGGAAACAGGCAGCATGCTCTGCGACCACCATCGGGTTGGTCGTGACACGGCGTGTCTTCGACGACGAATTGCGCTGGCGGAAGGACAGCACGATGCGAGAGATACGTCGTGCCGGGGTGAACGTCATCTGCAATCCAAACTTGCCTTCCGTCGTGGATCCGGATACTGTGTTCAATAGTCGGTGACGGAAGTAAGCAAACGCGTGGTGGTCGTCATCGTCGGCCTTGTGAGTCACCTCTTCGTCCACATCCGTGGCGAGTAAATACTTGGTCACATACAACGCTGCAAAGTGCACGAAGCCTTCGCGGCCATGGTAAATGCCCTTGAACACACGACGGCTGGGTGGTCTCACACGTCTCCAGATCAAAGAGCAGCTCGACATCTTTGCTCAGCTGTCGCAAGAAGGCGGGGAGTCGTTCAATCACCGTCTCAGGCGACGTGCTGGTCATCAAGAGCACCAAATCCGCCAGGAACTTGGTGGCCAAGTGGGTCGTAATCGACGACTCGAGAGACACCACTTCATCTGCCGATCTCATGGAGGTCGGTGTGGGTGTCGGGGGACCGTACTCGGCCGTCCTTGCTGCAGCATCGAGGCCTCTTTCGCGGTGGTATGATGCAGGCTGAGCTGCATCATGTGCATCCACATGGCCTTCTCCACGGGCGACGCCGCAATCAAGTGGATCAGGTTGCCGTTCGTGGCTAGGAAGCTGAAGCCGAGCACTTCTGGCTGGAGTTTCGAGCCGCCGAAGCCTGCAGAAGGGATGGAGCTCAAGATCTGCTTGATGACCCATCGGCCGCGGTGCTGCTCCTTGGCTAGCGCGTGGTTCTTGGACTTGTACACGGACACCGTGCGGCCCTGCAGCGTGATGTATCGAGGGGTCCAGCTCTTGACGATCTTGCGTTGCTTGTACAGATAGCCTTCCCACTCGACCTCCTCCGCTGTGATGCTCTTTAAGTCGATGAGATTAGGGGTCGCGATGGCGTTGCTCTTGGGTCGTGACTTGCTCTTCGTGGCCGTACTGAAGCCCCCGTGAGGTTGTTCCCGCTGCTGCTGCTGGACGCGTTGCGAGACAACGACGGCCGCCGCGCGCGCGGCGTGCGCTGCGCAGCGCCGGAGGACGTCGAGCTAGCGGTGGACGGGCCGCTGATAGAAGACTTGCGGCGACTGGCGCTGCGCGCCGTGAGGTTCGACGCCGACGACGTGCGCGACATCATGCGCGCGTCCATGATGTGTGCCATGTTGCGCACAAGTCACTTGGAGTTTGTATACTGCGTGCGGAATGCCCAGAGTGATGGTCACTGACGCGGGGGAAATGTGAACTGGGGGCTTTTGTCGCTGGTTTGTCGACTCCTTTCTATCCAAAAATGAAGGCTGGTGCTCCTTCTGGCCGCTCGCTCTTTTTGCTTTCTGAAGGGCAGAGCTCAAGTTCGCTGAATCGATTTGGCACCAAACAGCAGTGAGATTCGGGGACGTAGCACTGCTGCTACACAACGCTCAATTAGGGGCGTTGTATGGTGTTGTGTCTTTGTGCCTCGAGTGTGCCAGAAAACGTCCTATCCGGATGTACCACTAGCCGATATGCATCGGCTGCTCGTCTGCCAGGTGGTGTGCTTTCGACTACCCAGCTTGAGCACGTGTTGAAGGCGCTCCGTGTTTGAACCACCGACGGTGTGCCCAGCTGTGTACACCCGGCTCGGATGTGACACAGCGCCCATGACGGACGTCTCATCAACGCGCCGCTCTTGGTGATCTGAGATGGTGGCGGGAGACGCATCATGGCAAACATTGCTGACAGTGGCTCAACGCTTGCCAAGCAGACCAGGCCAAAGCGCTGCAAATATCTGCGAAAAGCTGGCAGTTTCTCGCGGGCTTCGCTCGCCGCAGTCGCAGGCGGCGGCCGCCGCGCTGGAGCTGCAAGTTGCGAGTTGCGTGCAGCAAATCGTGCGCTCCATGCAAATCCCACAGGCTCGCGGTTTCCGTCCTTGCTTGAGCAAGGCGAGAGATTCCGCCGCCCGCAGCAGATGTACGACTTGCAGAGCATCGCGCAGCGAGAGAGCCGGAGCCTCGATTAATCTGCAGAGCAGAGCGACTCGACGGCGTCAAGGCTGCAGCGCATCGGGTCGAAGCTCGAGCACACAAAATGGCTGGAGCCAAAGAAGCATAGGGACGGCGATGCGCAGTGCATGTATCAAGCAGCGTGTACCACGGGAGAAGGATCCCAAGCAGTTCAAGTGCGCATCGACCCGCGTTTCGTCAGTGACTCGTCAGAATGGCTCCATGCACGTCCGCCATTGCGTTTCACGCCGCAGCCACAGATATTTGATAACGCAGTGGCCTCCGTAACGGCCTCACACGTGTCAGACACGGGGTCTCCAGGCTCTCTCTGATGATGGCCGAGTTGACTTTGATTAAAGTTTTTAATCAGCACTCAAGTTGAAGCCAGACAACATACGGACGTGCAGAACGGCATCACGAGACAAGGCTACAGCTCTCTCTCGGGGCCTTTACGAGTGCGAGGAGACCAGCTCAAATCACAAAGTGCTACCACTTTGACGTAGCTTCTAACAACTAATAGGCGATGCTTTTTTAGCGACTAGCTCGCTACTGCAGCCGCAATTGAGTATGTCGAACCTGACTGCGTTTAAGGTCAAAAACAAGAGAGACGACTCGGCTTCGTCCGATGTATAAAGACCATACCTTGACGTGGATATAGTTAACTCCGACACTCGGCAGCTTCTTGTCACGTCACGGACGTTGTGCCTAGCGTTTTGTTGTAGTAGTTCATTCCGAAAGTGATGGACATTGTGGACAAGATACATGCCTGCCACGTTCTATCTAGCAACCTCTGCGTCCCAGCTCTCTTCATAGACCAAGAATTCGTGGCCGTCGCCGTCTCCTCCTATGGCTAGACTTTCCAAAGTCTTGTTTTCGTCACCAAGAGTATCCATCAAACTGCAGTTGTAGCAAGTGCTTCCTGCATCACTAATAAATATTTCTAAAATAGTCATTAGAAATTAATAGTTTTGGACAATGGACGCATCTCGGCGAGTTCATGGTGAGGATAAGCTACTGCTGCTGTCCTGCTTTCGTTGCTAAAAATGCATTGCAATGTTCAGTGGAGGTGTGTTTGAAGCCCGAGAGCGTCGCTGACTATGCGCAAGTGGCTGCTGGCGTCGCTGAGTATTTAGGCTCCACCTGCGCCGTCTTCATGAAAGGTGAAGACGATATGCGTATTATAATATGATGTATTTACCATCTTAACGGTACCCATTTTGCTGCAGGCTCTATTGGTATTCTAGAGACCTCCGAGCTCGCTGTGCACGTGAACCGAATCGATATTACCGAGTTTGATGGCGAGGAGAGTGGTAGCGTCCCACGTGAAGAAGCTCACATGTTGGTGCATGTGTTCAAGCTCAGTGATGTATGAATATTATTTTTCTTGGCTGTGTGATTAATACTTACGTAGTGTGTGCAATTGTTTTGGTGCTCTTCTAGGAAGCCCCAGCTGAAGAGACTGCAGAAGATGACGAGCACGTCACAACTTGTCACCAAACCATTCTGCCGGCTTCAAGCTTTGACGGCCTGTGGGATTCCCTTATTTTCGACTCTGCAGTGAAGCAAAATGTGCTTGACTACGCCATGACTGCAATGTTGTTCTCGGATTCCAAGGTCAATCCGCACATCATCTCGTGGAACCGAGTGGTTCTGCTGCATGGCCCACCAGGAACAGGAAAGACAAGTCTTTGCAAGGCATTGGCGCAGAAACTCAGCATCCGGTTATCATCCAGGTGGGTCAGATCACTTTTTTGCGTGCTGTACGAGTAGCTTTTTACTGAAATCAAGAGTGCAAACTTGTAGATATTCGAACGCGGTCCTCTTAGAGATTAATGCGCACAGCTTGTTCAGCAAGGTGGCGTTTGATTAATGACGATATTGTACGCTATGCACTTTTGACCCTGACATGTTCATCATACTTCTATGTGTGTACAGTGGTTTTCTGAAAGCGGCAAGCTCGTGATGAAGTTGTTTCGCCAAATTCAAGAACTAGTGGAAGACGAAGAATCGTTAATTTGCGTGCTGATAGGTACGTTACCCCGTGCAGTTTTTTTGTATATTATCTTTACGGAGTGCTGAGCGTTCGTGAATGCAGATGAAGTGGAGTCGTTGACTGCAGCTCGAAAGGCAGCTGTAAGTGGGTCAGAGCCATCTGACGCGATTCGAGTCGTGAATGCACTCCTGACTCAATTGGACTCTTTGAAGCGACACTCAAATGTGTTGATCCTGACCACTTCCAACATTACAGAAGCGATTGATGTGGCGTTTGTTGATCGAGCTGATATCAAACAGTACGTTGCTTCTAATATCGCTATGCTTGTGAAGTACTAACCCCAATTTTTCTGCGCTACACAGATACATTGGTCTCCCATCATGCCATGCACGCTATGAAATTTTGCGGGGTTGCGTGGAGGAGCTTCGGCGCGTGGGTATCATACAGCTTACCGAATTCTCTCTGCTTTCCTACCAAGAGCTATCACGAAGAATCGCCTCAAGGAAGCGTGTGATGGACCAGATGGCAAGCCTACCAGGAGCAGAAACGAATTCTGAGGACCTAGAGTTGTCGATGTTTTTGCTTCGAGTATCGGAGATGGCTGAAGGGTTCAGCGGTCGAGCGCTGCGAAAGCTGCCTTTTCAGGCTCACGCATTCTTTGTCCAGGTACGGACAGTAGCTATCTTTTGCTGGGCATTTGCTTTATTGCTAACTAGTGCTGTTGATATCCTAGACTCGAACTCCGAGTACCTTAGAATTCATGCATCATTTGATGCGAACAATTGAACGGGAGACCGAGCACAAACGACAGCTTTCGTCTGCGTAACAGCAAGTGATAGTACACACGAGAAGAACTAAGCTCTTGCACAGTGCGGCAATAGAGTTTTCTGAAGGATACGAAATGCACGCACTCTATTGACATGCACAACGGCACTAAGCTGCTCCACTACTGACTCAGCTACAGTACTTTAGAGAGATTGAGCCATATCGGTCAAGTTGCGTGATACGTAGTCTTCAAATCAGTCCTCGCGACACAGCGCCTGCGCCACTCCACGGTCGCCGAATTCGTGACGGAAGTTATCCGCTATCTTTTCATCCAAGCGGTAGTAATCCTCCACAGATTTATGCGACTTAACGTCTAGGTCCACGATGGCCACAACACAATCGAACGCCAAATCGCGGAAGCGAATATGATGCTCGAACTCGACAAGATGTTGAAAACGGGGCCGTGTCTCTTTCTTCGTGCTCTCTTGCTTGCCTTCATCGTCGCCGGGAGAGCGGCGTAGGCACAGAAGCAGTGAGCAATCTTTAAGAGTCGTAGCTACCTGGAACCGCTTCTCAAGTTCCTTGTACAGCTCGCGGAACCGCTCAAGACCCATCGACTCCCACGATTCCACGCCCTTTAAAACTGCGAGCTCTGGTAGGTGGTGCAGCGCAACGCGCAAAACGCCAAACCTCGTGCGAGACTCCCTTCTTGGTCCACATCCGTATCTGCTGGAGACTCGGATTGCTTCTGAATGGACGTGACCAGTTCCCCCACGGTCCTATTTCCTTTAGCTGCATCCCCTTGCACGCGCTTATTCTCTTCATCAAGTCTGTGTAGAAGCAACTGCAGATGCCACACACCGTCAACTGAAATGTGGTCCAGCAACTGCATCTGCTTGAGGTCTTCCAAAATGTCTAGCTCCTGCAAAACCTGTGTGATCAGCTCAACAACGTCAGGCATAAGCTGAGCGTGGCTCCGTTCATGCTCTGCACCCTCATCGTAGCCAATATCGAACTCCGTGCCTATTGACTGGCATGAATGGCGATAGCCCATACGTTTCCGCCGGCAGTAGGAGTAACGTGACTGCGCCGCACCTTTCGGCAAAGCATCCGCATTCAGCCCTGTGATCACATTCACGACTTCATCTTCTGCCGAACGCACAAACACTTTAAAGTTGTTCTGCGGAGTGCGCTGCAATGCACGCAGCGCTTTACGCTTTCGCGCGGGATCGTGTGAGAACAAATCCAATGGACAGTAGTGACTGATCTCTTCCACTTTGTCAGTACGCTTCTTGTAGTGCTGGTGCATACAGAAGCGGCATACGCGTGCCTTTGTAGGACTCGTTAGTGGGCCCTTCGGCTTGAACCCAATCTTGGGTTTCAGCTCCACGCAAATATTGCGGAAACAGCAATCGAACACATTTCCGTTACGGAACGAGCTGCTTCGTGAACTCTTGAGCATGGGAGGAATACTGGCTTGTTCGTCTTGCACGTCCGGTCGAGCTAGAGATGTCAACGCATCCTCCAGTGCCACCAAATCTTCGCCGTCATCTTCTTTGCTCGATTCGCTACTCACACTTGTGCTGCTACAAACAAGGTAGGGTTTACCATCTGCCACCTCTTCCTCCACGTCCTCAATGTGCTGCACCGATTCTCCGTCGTCATCAGTCAGAGCAGCTATTGACTCCCTCCTCTTGATGCACGAAATTATCTCTCCTTCCTCTTCTTGGTCCTCCAGCTCAGAATCGTCCTCTTCCTCCTCCTCTTTCGGTGCAGCTTCCGCTTCCGCCTCCGCCTCCAGCAAACTCCGTGTAGACTGGAAGAAACTGAGCTCTTCATCCGGTGGCGGTAGTGTCACATCCGGCAGCACCATAACGCACTGCAGTGACACGTCAATCTGACTGTGTCGTCGGTGAGCCGGGCGGCTCTCCAGAGCCAAGAGTTGTGTGTTTAGCGCCTGCAGGAAGCCTCGCTCCACATCCACCAGTTCTGCCACTTGGAGGTACGTGTTCTCTCGTCTGCTGGGCGTTGCGTGGCCCTGGCCATGCAGCTGCTGCTCCATGTACGGCATAATCTCGTGCGTCGCGTAGTCCAGCACTTGTCTTGGGTGAGGGTAATGAGGCACGTAGGGCTTCTCTCCCGACGGCCTGCGCTTCTTCTTGAGCTTGTCGCCTGGCTGGACGATGTCGCACTTCTTCACTCGCAGCAGTTTCCCTTTGAACTCCTTGGCGGTGGCGCTGGACGCCGTGGCGGACGTCGGTCGGTGGCGGAACAAGACGTTGGCGCCGCCTTCTGCCACGTACTTCCACTCGGTCGCGTCCAGGCCGACGCACAGCCGGTGGGCGTCGGGAGCTGGCGGCGCAGACGACGGAGGCTTGAGCAGGAACATGGCGAGGAGAGGCTGCTCACTGCGCGACAGTTTCTATAGTGAGACTACTTCTGAGACAGCGAGTACTTGGAGATCAGGTGTAGGTGCTGTTGCGGTCCGAGGAAAAAATTGAGCAATTTAGTGTCTGTTCTAATGCGAAAAAAGGTGAATGGTCTCAATTGAGTCAATAAAGAAAAGTAATGTAGACAACTTGTCCTGCAGTTCTCCTGCAGCAGGACAATTAGCGTTCATGTACGCAGAACACTGTGCAGGACACGATTAGCGCTGCATGATACAAAGCATGACTGATAATCATATTGCATAAGCAGGAAAAATTGCAAAAAGAGTGTACTCTAAACAATAACTGTTTGATTTATTGGTTACTTGTCCATTCAAAAGCTTGGACAGCTTGTACACTTCGGGAATAGACTATTTCCTTCGGTTAATTGCACTGTCGGCAGGCAATTAGATGTATCACAATGTCTCTTTTTCACGTGTACAAGAAATGTGAGAAGTCGTGGGTGGGATCTTGCTGCATATGAAGCTAACATAATATTTTAACATTGCATTGTTCATGCGATTCTACATCTCAATCTACACGGCAACGAGCATTTTTACGCTCACTAGTGCAGGTAGTTAGTCCCTGTACTTAAGTGGCCGAATAAAAATCCAAACTTTGCTCCACAACATGTATACTCCCTTGAGTGTCCAGAAGCAACACAACCAGCTACATGTCTTGTTGAGCCGATATCCTCAATAGGAAAAACCAATATGTCACGTTGGCTACGAGTATCGCTTCCTTAATGCGATTGGACAAAAGAACAAATTAGCCTAGTTTTCGCAAATGTTCCGCTTCCAGTGAAAAAAAACCTTAACGCAGCAAGTGGATTTCGAGCCATACTAACTAAAGCAAGTTCGAAATGGCAAGTAATGCTACGGAATTGTATTTGCATGTTGTCGAGGATTCGACCCCATACGCCAAGTGCGGCCACTTACACATAACATGAGCATTGAGTCGTGAAACGATAAGCAGCCATGTTGATGAAAACCGGATGAAAATTGAACGTCCCATCAATGAACGCGGACGCATCAGAGCAAACGAAGAATCAAAATAATGTCATAATCCATTCCTATAAACGTGATAGCTTATTCTCTTCCCCATTCATTCGATTGGCTCATCAAGGAACTTGGTCTAGAAAGGTCTCAGAACTAACCGGGCAAGATGGCTAGCAAGGTGACTGTTTCGTATTCGAGAAAGTGTCACTTTTCCTCAGTGAAAACTCGCATAGACTTAAGGGGAAAGGGGGGTCCGCACTTGCACAAACCCTTGGGCTCACGGACGTATCTGTCGTTATCACTGTTCGCAGTCCATGTAGTCGGGCATGCGGTATGTCAACCATTGGGAATAGTTTGTTTTTGTCTCACGTTCCGTATTGAGCAGGTACTTGTAGTCGTCGAATAGCTTTTTAAAACGTCTCAGAGAGCTGATTACTGTGGAGTGATAAAAAGTGCGTCTGTATGAAATAGCTATGTAGTGAGCGGCGGCTGACCGCGTGACGGACAAAACAAATGGAGATGGCCGGGGACCTCAGCCGGACGAAATGGCGCCAGGAGGGAACAGGATGATGGAATATGGAAGCCCTTGAACGAAGTACAGGAGTTTATCCGGCCGGAAATCCAGCTCAGCGAGCTGTGCGACGAGAGCGGTTGGATTCTGGAGCTGTGAGCGGATGGTCACTATTAAACTAGCGATCCGGGACACAATAACCCAGCTCGGAGCAACGGAAAACCCAGTGGCGGCAAGCGGCTGACGGACGACACCACTCGGCGGCAACAGACGGAGCAGCGAGGGGCAGTCGAGACAGCGGCGACAAAGGAACGGCGAAGTACGACAGAAGAGCGGATGAACGAGCGGTAGGCAAACGGCGACGGACGAGATGATACACGGCGAATGACGGCCCGCATACGACGTTGTAGGTATACCAGCAAAGGCGCAGGCGGACAGACTATGCGGGGGTCAGGAGCGGAGCGGAGGTTACAAGACGGAACTAATTCGCTGTTTATCCCTCTACTCTTTATTGGTGTTAACCCTGTAATACAAATAGGTCACCCCCACGTGGTGACCGGCGGGGACGGAGGTATAGTCCCGACAGCCACCAGGTGCCATAGTTGACTTCTGGGCGGTCGTGAGACGGTCCGCAGTTTCAACAGTACAGCGAGAGCGAACCGTAAGCAGTGCTAATTTCAGTTGTAATGCTTAACGATGCACCGGGCTTGTAGTTAATAGCACTGAAGTAGAACGTTGATGTGCCGAAATCGTAACCGATACTAACTATGAGCAACTATATGTATGTTCAGGTCATCATAGGACAATTTTCAGTATATGTGGCAGGACAAACTTGATGACTGCATTCCCGTGACTTGTTTCCTGCTGTACCCTTACTTCTTAAGATAGTGATCTACGATCTCAACAACCTGGACCAGTGATTATATGCTGCGCACTTGGAAAAAGCTACACACAGAAAGTGAATGGTCACAATGATGACGGTACGGGTGGCTGGAAGATTGCGGTGTAGCATAATGCCATGTATTAGCAATGCACGTGACCAACAGTGGTACAGTGATCAATGGCAAGCGCAATGTTACCTTACAAAAATACAGTCAGTTGTGCCGGTATCACTTTGATCATTCACACTCTGTAAGGGCCGCAAAGACTTCATGTTTTACGTTGATGTGGACCATTTCGAAGGATGACTGTACCGCTAGTGTAATATTTGGTGGCCCTAGTCATGTATACAATCTACATCAACATTGTACACAATTTGACACCAACTAACTGCAACTCCTTTTCTCGCTCCTGATTCGTTCTCAGATACTGCGTCAGCAGGGCGAGAAGGTGTGAAGTCTCTGCTAGAGGAATCCTTTGGCCGTCGCCTCGTAGCTGCAGTTTCCATATAGCCGCAACGTCAGTCTAGTAGCTATAACAAGAGTCACATAATTAATCTCCAACTTTGCGCACTCACTTTGTACTTGAGGGACGACTGTAGAAAGCCATGCAGGCGTTCGAGGAAGAGAGCAAGCGCGTGCTGAAGAAACAGCGGCTCTGTGTGGATCGAATCGACCGGCAACTGGACGAACTGCTGAGCCACGTGGAGACCACCAAGCAGCAGCTCGAGGAGAGGCAGCAGGAGCTCTGTCGCAAGAAGAACCGCCACTTGGAAAACGCGACGGCTGGGGAACAGGCGGAAGACAACATCGTTGCTATGGCGTTCGGCAGCAATCAAGAGGCCAGCAGCACTGCATTTGCCGCTAATGGTAGAGCCGATGGAGACAAGAGTGAAGCTTCTAACGGTGCAGAAGCTAAGCAAGACGAAGACATCGCTGTGGAGGAGCAGGACAATGAGACCGAGTACATCGTGCGCGACTTCATTCGACGCGTGCGACAATTGAACGTCGAGAAGAACGTGGCTAGTGAGCTGAAGGCAATTCACGTGTTGCTGTCGAAGTACTCGAAGCTGATTGACAAGGTACAGTACGCCATTGTCGGTTTGATGAGGCTTGTGGGGTCTTAAATAGTCCCTACATTGCTTTTTGTGCAGAACCTTTGCACCGATATCTCGAAGGTGTGTCGCGCGAATAAGCTGGACCAGAAGCTCGTGTGTCGTCTGGTGGTTGAGTATTTGTACCAGGACGGACAGATTGAGGCTGCCGATGCAATGTGCAAAGTAAGTCTTGCGGTTTTGGTAGGCGTAACAAGAAAAATTGTCTGAGGTCGCCATTGTCGGATGTGGTACAGGAAGCTGAGCTGGAGCTACCGCCGATGTATAGAGAATGTTTCATCGAGCTCCACCAGATTTTGAAAGCAATCAAAGATCATGATATGCAGCCTGCGCTAGAGTACGTCAGCGAACGGTGGTTTTAACATAAGTGTTGAGACGGGATTCTGGTCATCTGGCAGTGCATAATTCTTGCTATTTGAATATAGGTGGGCACGGAAGCAGCGTAAAGAACTTCAGCAGCTTGACATCGATATTGAGTTCGAATTGGTTCGTCTCAAATACGTGGACATCCTCGAGTCCTCGCCGGATATGATGGACGCGGTCAACTTTGCAAACAAGGAATTGCCCTACTTTCACCAGACTCATGCTGAAGGTAATGGAATAAAGTCATGCCGTTACGAGATGTGCTGAAGTTACGAGGCTGCTTTGATGTATAGAGGTTGGTGTCTTGATGAGCTGCGTGCTCTACAAGGGAAAGCTGGAGGAGTCACCATACAAAAATCTGTTCAACGACGACCGGTGGGAAGAAATACACGACGCCGTGATCCGTGCGTGCTGCCGACTTCGCCGTGTTCCGTACCGATCTTACCTAGAGACATGGTATGTAAACCTATCAGTAGTCGGAAGCGCGTAGTTTGCTAGGATGGACCCACGCGAAACCTAACTGTTTTCATATTTGCAGTCTGTCAGCTGGTGTATCTGCACTGCCTGCGATGCGTAAACTTGCATCGGTGATGGATAGCAAACTTGCTGATTGGAGCAGCATGGAAGAGCTACCGGTAAGCGCTAGGTTGTAGATGATGTATTGTCGTGCTGCTTGATCATTGCTGCAGTCATCGAACTGACGGTGTTGCGGTCGTTTGAACTACTCTAGGTGGAAATCCCCATTGCGAAAGAGCTTCGCTTCCACAACGTATTCTCCTGTCCAGTCTCCAAAGAGGAGAGTACGCCTGATAACCCGCCGGTTCTGTTGAAGTGTGGTCATGTAATTTGCCGCTCCTGTGTCAAGCGCTTTTCCTATAACATGACTCGGTTCGTACCTACGAGATCGTTGTGGACATGACGCTTTTGAAAAGCGTTAAAATTAATTCTGACTGCTTCTTGGATTAATGCCCACTGGTAATCTGCAGGAGGTTCAAGTGCCCGACCTGTCCTGTGGAACAAACAGAAAAGGAAACACGTCAGCTTTTCTTTTGAGACTACTATTTTGACTTCTCACGCTCTAGTTCCTGGTGAGTACCTGCAGTCTTGTACTAGCCGTGCACGTTATATGATTTCTTCGATTACCCGAGGTGGAACCGCTTCTCGAATATATCCATATCGATAAAGCTGTTGTCTGTGACTCCGACATCACTATATTTGCTCTCTTTCTTGTTTGACAGGGAGCGTCTTCCACGGTCACGATCACCTTGAATCTTTGTGCTAAACTTACGGCTTGTTGTCTTCTGCTTGCTGGTGAACGAGTGCGCTGTGTATGGCTTTTGCTGTGAAGGTTGCACAACTTTTTGTCGACGATCCTTTTGTCGAAGATCTGCAATTTCACGCCTAAACGATTCCATCGCGCTGGCCATACTGTGGATTTGCAGCCGCAGGTTCCCTAAATCGTTCTGCTGGTCGCCAATGAGACTTGTCATGGCGTCAATCACGTCTTTGACTTCTCGCTCGTACTGCCTCTGCTGATGCTTTTGAATTTCAAGATCATGACGGATTTCCGCCAGCATGTCAAGCTCTTCTGCCCGTGCGATCGGCGAACAGACTGTTTTCTCCTTCTGAAACGCTGGTGGTGTACTGCAGTTCGAAGACTGCGAGAAGGAGACATTATGGGCTTGTGACGGGCCGTTCTCAAACTTCTCCTTGTGCATCAGATGCGTCTTCGTTTTCTTGTGGGCCTCCCAGCCAGTAATGGAGAATGGAGGCAACACCTTCAGCTCCGAGTCGCAGCTGAAGGCAATAGAATATGCTGTGAGTACATCTCTATTGATTCTAAACCGTTAGAGCTCAGCGTACCATTCACACAAGATCCAGCGGCCTTCATGTATGTCCAAGCCCCCGACGCCTTCGGCTGTGATCGTCCCCTGCTCGTAGTCGTAGATCTCGCTCGGCCAGCATTTGACTGCAGCAATACTGTCCTTCTCCATACTTTATTGTAGAATGCGGAATGGGGCGGCACAATGTGGAATGCAACTTCAACTTGTCTGGCAGGAGTGATGGTCACTTCAACTTCCGTGTCCACTGTCGGTTGCCAGCCGACGGTTCACAATAGAAAATGGACGGGATAAGCCGCGCGTTAAGCCTAGCCCAGGTGGAAGAAGAGCTACGCAGCGCCGAAGCTTATTTGACGGCAGGTGGAGTGCCTCCTCCTCCTGTTACTTCTTTGGATGCACCTCCACCCATCCCGGAGCATCATGACAGACCAGAACGTGGTAAATAGCACTTCATATCCCCCTATACTAACCTCTATGAAGCTAACAGGCATGACTTCTGACAGAGGACTTGGATTTTCGACGGAAGTTGAGGACTCGACCAGTTTTATCGGTTCGTTTGCCTGACTACCAGTGACGATATAGGTCATCTGAGTGTTTTGATGCCTGTAGGAAGAACGACGGCGTGAGATCCTGGCCAAGTTATCGTCGGAGCGTCAGGCAGCTCTGCGGGGTCGTATTGGTGGTCAAGTGCTGATAAGCGAAGAAACGTTGCCGTCTGGAACTGCAGCTCACGAAACGAAGTACAAAACACCTGAAGAACGCGACAGCCTCATCCAGAATCTCCTAAATGAACGAAATTTCAGCAGATTAGACGCTGAAATTGCTGCTGAGCCAGCTGAATGTTCTGATGGGTCTCCATATCAGCGCAGTGGCAGTGGATTATCCGGTGAAAGCTCTGATGATGAGATATACTATGCATCGGACATATTGGGGAACGCATCTGCAGACGATATCCAACCACGGTCGAAGTTAGATTTTATCTTCGAGGAGAAGGATGATGCAGACATGACTTTAGCAGGCAAACCGCCGTTGGCATTGGAACAGGAACCATCACCGACACGGTACAGTGATGAGGGCGAAGCTGTGCAACCTGTTACCTCGTCATTGCTTGCGAAATTGATTGCTCAGGCTTCTAACGAGCAGCATGAAAATGCGGAACTCCCAAGAAACGACGAAAATGATTTCAGGTTATCGGAAGAAGCTCACCAGTTTGACAACGTGAGGGAAGACATGACGAACATGCCGGCATCTTTGGCTTGGCAAGCAGTTCAGCAGTATGACGATGAGTTTTCAAGACGACCGACTGATACAGCGAATCATCAGGCCGTGTCAGGAAAGGCTAATTCAGTGCCTAGGAAGAAGATTTCCAGTCGGATCGACTACCTTGCACAACCCCGGAATCAAGCATTCGTAGAGCGTGAAAAACAGCGAGTACAGCTAGAAATGGAACAACTTCGTGAATGCACATTCCGGCCGAATGTCCTGAAGCCACCACAGACGATGGTAAAATCTAGAGCAGGAAGTGCCCACGACTTAAATGGCCGTCCTGGTACTACTGCGTTCCAGTGGTTGACTTTGAGCCCACGTCAGAAAAGTCATCGGTGGTCAAAAGACATTAGCGCTACTGGAAAAGAAAATGACAGCCAAAACGTGATCAATCGATTACATTTAGATGGAACAGGTCGGTATGAGTCGCGTGAACGTGCGCGGGAGGCTCTTGAGGCTAAACAACTTCAAGAATGCACGTTCAAGCCACGCATTAATGAGACGTCGAAATCAATGTTTGTAACCATGAACTACAAGCCAATTCAATATCGGATATCGGATCTTCAGCGTGCTAAGGTAAGTGTTGGCTTGAGATGTCAACATGTTTGATACGACATAGCTAATGTTGATATGCCGTTCTTAGGTCGAGTGCGTTGAGCGCATCAGGGAACAACTCGACGTGGAAAAGCGTGGGCCACTATCATTTACACCTTCTATAAATCCCAAGAGCAGGGAACTTGCCTCGAACAAGTTAGCTGCAATCGAAGCTGAAGATTTCATGCTCGAAAATGGAGGAAAAACAAAAGCGCAAAAGGTGACCGAGCGACTCACTGAGGAAGCTGAAGGCATGGTGGAGCGACGTCTAGCAACACAGGAATATTTTGACATGCTCAATGAGCAATCCTTCACACCAGAGATTAGCGAGACCTCTCGAAGAATCGTCAAGCTCAAGCCAGAGTTCCAGATGGATTTTGTTTCGAGGCAGCAATATTTCCAGGCACGCGACCAAGAGAAGATGGAAACACTCGAAGATTTTTGCGATACCAAATATGCGCATGGAGAAGGGATGACATTCAAACCTGATATTGGAAACGCTAATGCTGTTTTAGAGCAATTGCGACCAAATCGGTGTGCTGAAAGCAGCGAGCAGAAGTTGTACCGCCTCACGTATGATGACCAAAGAGAAGCCGAGCTAAAGAAACAGCGTTTACGCGAGGAACAGTATGGACAATATACGTTCAAACCAGAGATCAACCCGATATCGAAGGCGCTGGGAAAATCATCGACCCTAGATGAATTATCACATCCAGTGCTTGATGTACTGCCCTGTTCAACCACCGTAGGGAGACGATCTTCAGCACAAGAAAGAAAGAACGGCGCCAGCGACGCATCTACATCTAGGGCTGCCCTTCGACAATATTTTGCAAACAAACGATTTCGTTCTCGGGTCGCACTCGAGATGGAAGAAGCAAGTAAAGCTGAGTGTACATTCCAGCCAACCTTAGTTGCTTCCAGAAAGCCCAGTGGCAGTAACAGTACCTCCAAGTTGCACAGCAGAGAGCCACGATCACGAACAAAGCTCCAGTGGCAGTCCGAAAACCTGCTTCATCTCATCGAAGCTGAGCGCCAGAAAAAGCGGATGAAATAGAGGCAAAGAGAAATGCCCAAGAACTGAAAGAGCTCGAAGAATGCACATTTCGCCCAAACACCCACAAAGGAGAACGTAGCAGGAAATCATCATCAACAAAAACTCTCCTTCCCCGCCACGAAAAGCGGATGAAGACGAGGTAAGCTAGTCCAACTAGAGTATGCCGGATCGTTGTCTAACGCCAATATTCGCGATCTATCCTCACAGAAGCCAGTGATAGTCCGAGGTCTTGGACGTTTTCTCGAGCTTCGTGACCGTGCCAGACAGCAACAGGCAGAACAAAAGCAGCGCGAGCAGAAAGTATTCTCGCCGAATGCAAACTACGAGCCGCGCACCTACACAGTCCCAAAGCCTTTCAAACTGTCTGAGACCAGCAAAGAATCTATCAAGCGTCGACTAAAGGTGCGTGAGGACATGCGTGCCAAAGAGCGCCAGGAGTGCACATTTCACCCTAATACTATTTCATCGCAGAGACGACGTGTATTACAGAACATGCTAAACGACTGACCCTTTAAATCTAAACTTGTTGACAATGTGCTCTGCTGGCAACAAACGGCGGCGACGAAAAGAGTTCTATCGCCTGGCAGAGCTGTGCTTACAAAGCTACGTGCTTCTTGCTACTCCAAACCAGCTTGTGCTCGGGCATCTCGCATCGCAATGCAGGCAAGCGTAAATCCTGGCCACGCCTCGAACTCAATAGACTCCAGCGGGACAAACGTGGCTGCTCATTTCTCTTGTGGATCCAAACCTGGTCACGTCATGTTGTCACAAATACGACCTCATCGGCGTAGTGGGAAGCGCTCAAAACAGGTCAAAACCAGGTCAGGTCATGCTAGGTCAGGAACAAATGGCGTTGACAGACGGACAATGGTACCGCGTTGTCTGAAGAAAAAAAAGGCCAGAGGTTTCCGTCCCACGGAAAGGTTGCCGTCTCGAAAAAATCATTAATTAAACTATTATATATGGAGAAGTGTGTGTGTGTGTGTGGGGGGATTACGCAGAGGTTATTCTCGCATCTTTCTTGTTATCAATAAATCAATAAACCAACGATCTTCTCCGTATTCCTCCCTCTAAGCACCTAGTGTCCCCAAGCGATCGTTGTGGATATGCATCGTCGTTTGCGCTCCAGTCGTTCTACTGAACAACACTCCAGGTATGAGGGCCGCGAGCATCCTGTCAAGCAACTCGCCGCGTGTGATATCAGAACGGAACGTCAGAGTCCCCTTCAAACTGAGCCACAAAGTTTAGGTGCCGATTCTGAACAAATAATTTCAAGCTCTTCTCCTGCGGTACACAGAGGCAATTCCCTCAGTATCGCCTTCGTGCTCAACCCTTTGGAGTCAGAGAGCGATGAGTAGTGCGTGACTGAGAATAATATACGAAGGGATGAAGAAGGTTATAACTATGACCAAGAGTTTGACTTTCGATTTGACGGCTACAGTGAGATTTCACGAGAAGATGATGAAGGAGACTCCGCTGAATTCAGCACTTTGTCTGCGGGACAGAACATGGAATCAAGTTCCCTTGCTTATGTGGACGGAGGAAGGCGCAGTGGGCACACTACGCGATGGATAGCTGGCTTTAAGTACACTAGAGCAAACACGTACGTGAGCAAGATAACGTACAAATGCAGCCATTACCGGAAGCCCTGTAAAGGTAAATGTGATTTTGACCGAAGACTAAACAACTACACCAATTTCGTTCCGCACACATGTGGCTAAGGAGCTGTCACGACGTCCGGCGAAACGAGAACCGACTTTAGTCAAACCAAGGATGTGACTGACGAGATGAAGCGGGAGGTGGATCGACTATCCATTCAACTGACGTCGAGTAGAAATGAGATTTGGGATATTGTGCGTGCAAGATTTTACGGTGGTGTGAACACTAATTGTGCAGTCTTGGGCTTATCACGAGACAAAGTGCTCAGACGTGTGAATAGAGCTAGAGCCGAGGAGTATGGAGGCAGTGTCTATTCTCAAATCGAGGTATCGCCGTGGTCACAAGTATTGAATCCTGACAAGACGCCATCAGGGAGCAACTTTCTGATGTTTCGCCACTCTTACTTCGACAGGACGGCTAACGTACGAGAGCGTCTAATAGGTTGGGCTCATCCAATGCTCATGAACATGCTCAAGCAAAAAAACATCGCTGTTTATCGACGGCACATTTCGCTGTGTACCGTCGAAATTTAAGCAGTGCATCGTGTTCACGGTGTATGATCGACCAACCAAGGGGTATTTCCCCGCGTTTCTTGTTCTTTGCACGTCAAAAAATATAATATGTATTTTCACGCGATGGGATTTGTGATGGACGCAGCAGATTACGCGATTGACCCCGAATTCGTGTACTGTGATTTTGAGGCTGGTATGATCAGAGCAATTGAAGACCATTTTCCCGGGACTTCTCGGGTCGGTTGTCTATTTCATTGGAAACAAGCTTGCTTGCGCAAAATGATTAAGTACAGGATTCCCAAAAAGAGTATAAAATCGCGATGAAGCCTGGGGTACTGGACATGCTGACTGTCATTCCTCAAGAAAAGGTTAAAAAACAAGGGGTTCGCTGGGTGCAAGCAAAACTGACTAGGGAGTGTGAGCGAGCACGGTTAAGCGCGTCCGCGCAAAAGTGGAATTCGTTTTGGCTTTACTTTAGAAGGACGTGGATTGTCAAGTTTCCACCGGCTTTGTGGAATATAGAGCCTTACACAAAGACTGTGGTCAGCCGTACAAACAATCCGCTGGAGAGGTTCAATCGTGAAGTGAACGCAGTTTTCTCCGGGCCTCATCCGAACCTAGCTGATTTCGTCGTGGAAATAGAGAAATTGTCTCGCCGGTACGCAAATCTCAAAACTGACATTGAAATGGGCCGCGCTCGACCTCCAAATCGCCTACCAATAGTCATTCCAAAGCCCGTTGATTTACCAGACGCCGATGCGGACTCTGACGAAAGCGACGGATCAAAACGGAGTTCATCAAGCGAGACTGAAACCCAATTAATTCGAAATTTTCAAAGACGGATTGTCTCGCGGCAACAGGAAACATCAGACGTTACTTTATAACGACTTGGAGTGGATAGTGCGTAAGTTCTTTTATTCATGAGAACTATACAAGATTGATATTCTTGCTTGTCAATCTGAAAAGAATGTATGTCAATCTTCACTTAAATTCAATACTGCCTGTTGACTCCCCGATCCGAAGAACCGGTGGTTTGCCTTTAGAATAGGCGGGTCAGGGTCTGATTCAACTCCCATTTTGGCCTGAATATGCTTGACTGCTTTTACACTGTCCTGATATTTACTCCCTGCTCTCACAAGTCCTCGTTGCGTGATTTTTGCTGATAGTTTGTCGTCAACTTCATCGTAATCAGGTTCAGGGTCGAACGCAGCAATTCCTAGAAAGCATCCTAGGACATCGGACACCCTGTTACAAACTGCAGTGTAGACTTCCTCAGGTGTTTTCGATCGGTCGCAGCTGTGGGCATGCAAAATTGAATGTTGCACGCTAGCTACTGCAGCCTCCAACAACCCCGACATATTTCCGCAGTCATAACATGTTTGAACACGAATAAGCTGCTCCGTGCATACTTCGTTGTGGTACTGTGCTCGGTTCTTTGACATACGATACAAAGCTTGCTCTAACTCAGCCGCTTGAATCATTGCCATCCTTTCTTGGTTCGACTCGGAAGTGTTCGTAACTTCTGGAACCACTTGCGGTTTGGATGCCGTTTTGCTTGCATGCACGGCCTCCTTTGGCCGACAATTTCTTCGCTCGTCTAACACACCGCCGATATCGCTTGGGAACGATGGGTCTGGGGTCTTCAACATGAGTTCAATGCGGACATCGAGTGGTAGCTCAAACTATAAACGGCGAAGCCTTGAACCCCTTTGCCACGTAGCCATTTACTATCTCGTTGAGGCCGTTCGGTATCTTCGAGTGCTTTCCGTTTAACAGCGTAAGCCCGAGCGAAGTCATTACCATTGTTTTCTGCATACTTCCAAACAGCTTCGTGAACACGCATCCTGATAATTATATAATGAAACCTCTAGAAGCTTGGTAATGTGCCCATGACAGTTACTTCTTCAAATAGATTCTGGCTGGCGAAGTTTTATTTTTGTTCGAATTGTGCTACAGACTAAATTCAAATTATACTTATCACGGTAGAGGTTGGTTTTGGTCCCGATTCCTGCGTAACGATTATCAGTGGTGTAGTAGACAATGTTTTCTGTCGCTAGAGGAATTCTGCCAGCGGCGTTGCTCGAAATCAACCATTTAGCAACATACGTTAATTATCCCGGCGGCAATGTCCGCATTTAAGCTGCATACATTAAATGCTCCCAGCGGCAACATTCGCACTTAACCTAATGGCGAAATCGTACATTTTATTTTTGACGCCAAGGTCCGCTTTTTGAGTGAATCTATTAATTTTTTTCTCTGGCTACGTTCGCATATAAACAATTGCGCGCGCTATGACTTGTAAGATGAAATTGTGCGTAACAAGTTGTCCAGGACATGTCTTACTGGCTTGCTATTAGGATGTAGCAAATTTCTAATGTTTCGGGTGAGCCGAGAACAATGGGAACGATATGAGCTGCCGTTTGTATACAGTTTCCCGCACAAACCACACACCCACTCTCCTTCCTTGTCTCCTTTTTGCGCTTCTTGCGGTTAGCCTCACCTCCAGGATTTTTGTAGCAGTAGAACCTATGACTTTCATGGCACCATTATTTAGCATTTTCAGCTGCAATACTGGCAATCATGCGTCTTTGGAAGAACGCTTGACACCAGGTCAGGTGTCCAGGAGACTCGGGGGTAGTTCAGATAGCAGTGGAGCCTGAAGTTGTCCGCCGAATAAGCCATGCCATTGTGAATTAGGTCGCCTCGAAAAATCACGCAAAACCCAACCGGAATCTTGATTATTCTTGCCTTGGAGTCGTCTCTTGTCTCTAAACATCCGTTGTATACTCGAAGACAGGTTTCGCTCTCTAACGCCAGCAACATACTAGCCGGGACTCGGCTGTCGTCACACCTGGCTGGGCCCGAAACGTCTCTGGGGAGTAATCTTGGTGGGCCTCCTGTTCCGTTCCTCCTGGTCGGGAGTATAGGAAAGAGAAGACCCGCGGTCTCCAAGCCGGGTCCAGACAAGCCGTCACTTCAAGCAATGCGAGCTTAACTGCATTGACTGCGGCAGATGACTGCGTCACGCGCGCTTGAGAGCGAAACTTGTCGTCCTCCTTGGCTCCGACGTCTTTAAACACAGGGACGTACAAGCGGGAGCGAGCTTCATCTCGCAACGCACTGAGGACTCTGTCTGACAGGCGAAGATAAGCTATTATATAGCCACACGCAGGAAGCTGCGGCTTCTTCTTCTTCGATTCCTTGGACGGCATGTTGCGAAGTGAGATAGAAATAAATTTAAATAGAAACCTACTTTTGTGTTGATACTTGTATGGTATGAGACGGAAACGGTTGATTGGGACGGAAACCGTTTTTTTAATGTTGGGTTTTGTATGGATGAGACGGAAACTATTTTGTGGGACGGAAACCATTCACTTGTAGTCAGGTCGAATGCATGTTTTTACTCAGAACACCGATTTATGGTCGTGTAGTTGAGGATATTTGCCGCGTCGCAGCCATGTGGTTGCTTGACCAGAGCATGACCTGACCTGGCCACGACCAAAAATAAAAGGTATCGCGTAGGGAACATTACGGGCACTTTCGAGAGGCGCCATTGACTGATGTCCCTTAAAACAACCACCAACGCTTCCTCCAAGGCTTGGATTCCATCTCTGCCAGTCTTCATGCTGCCCGACTTGCTGCTGACTGTGGTTTAATCTCGCACAACCAGAACGAGAAGTCACAGTTGATTAACGTATTCAGTAAGAGGTATTCATCATTCACTCCATTCAGATCTGGAGATGGAATGGTTCGGCACCCGGGTCATGTTCTATTGCTCAAGCTTGGCCCCTGTTTTGCGGTCGCTGTTCGACTGCCCGTCACACCGTGTTTTGCGGATTGTATGGCATACAATGGCTAGGTGAGATTCTTTTTTCTTTGCTCACCAAAACGTCATCGCGACGAGCGCCAATGATAACCACAAACGTCGTCGACCAATGCTCGGCAAATCCGAACTGCAACACACGACCCTATCTTTAGCGGTCTATGGAGCGAGGTAAGTGTACGCCAGTGGACTCGCCCATCCGCAACGGATTCTTTGCTCACCAATTGGCAGCCTCCAGACTCACCTCGAAGACTCCTCTTCGAAGTGATTGAACGGCTTAGACAACTTCATTGCAGCTCTGCGTTTCAGGAAACGTACCAGGCTATGCCTGCTGGGGAAGACCGATCAACACAAGTGCGGGACGACAGCGCACCACGGCGGTGACGACCGCTTGGGCACGGGCGGATCCGTCGGTTGAAGCTGGCCCACTTGGAGTGGGCCACTGAGGCGGGAATCATACAAATCTCAAGTCAAATTCTTTTTTCTTGATTGCTGGACGTGGTGGATGCTCTGCGGTTTTATGTAAAAGCACGCATCTCATTCTACCCATACTGAAATCAAATGTGTTTTCTTTTTTGCCGGCATCACATGCCATTGGTCAGCTAAGAAACGCACAAGGACTTGTCGCAGGAAGCTCATCTCCAAACCTTCAATAATACGTACAAACATGCTTAACTTGTTATTAGGTTTAAAGGGCATTTGTACTCATTAGTATATTCACATATTTAAGCTTGAGCTCTTTCACCGTATTGATTATCACAACATGCAGTTGAATTTCGCGCCGTCGGATGTTGCTTGTGTAGGTCGTTTGAGCAAGCGCACGCAACAGCAGCCTCACTTCTCAATTTGCAGCCTCCGGCTCAAGTGACCCCAAGAGACCAGAAACCATTTCTTCATACCCGCCATGCCGCACCGCGCCTCCTCCGTTGTGAGTCCAAGCATGAGCTCTGCATCGTCTCCGCTGTTTATCAACGAACTGGATGGTCCGTCCCGACGTCTGCTCAAGGCCCGCCACCACGACGTGGACAAGATGGAGATCCAGACCAACACTTTGACTGCCATGCTGCACTCCGAAGCCATCAAGTTCACTGTGTACAAGCTGCAGATCCGTAGCACGGCACGAGCCACTGACACTGGCGAGTGGACTTTGGCCAAGCGGTACTCGGAGTTCTTCTTCTTCCGACAGACTTTGCTCAAGCTGTTCCAGCGATGGGATCTGCAATTTCGCGACGACAAGAAGAGAGTGCAATGCAAGGAGTTCGCTCTCGCAACGTCTTTGCTGCTGCCATCACTGGAGATTCCGACCTTCCCTCGCAAACACATGCGGTGCGACACCGAGGCCATCGTGAAGGAGCGACGACGAAAGCTGCAGCACTTTGTCCGCAAGTTGCTGGATGCATACACCGACATCTCAGTGTTCTTGCACGACACACAATCTAGAAGCTCTCGCAATTTCAACAATCTTCAAGAAATGCAGTTGCTGATTGAGGAGTTCCTGGACATCCCAAAAGAACAGAAGGAGATCAACCGCCGACAAACTGCTGCCGTCCTGGCACTGGAAGATGTCGTTGAAGATGAACAGAAGGCAGACTCGAGCTGCAGAGACCGAACCTGCTGCATCTGTCTCAATGACTACGACTCTGATGATGACGAGCCTGAAGTTGATGAGCTGCAGAGTGAGGATAGAATGGTGAAGTTGCCGTGCTCTCATCAGTTCCACGAGGACTGTGTCATTGACTGGTTCAACACCAGCACCACGTGTCCATTGTGCCGAAAGCCAGCTTTCACAGAGGAGCAGTGGACTTTTGACGTGTCGATAAATTAAGTATTAGCAAAATAAACGTATTCAGAGAACAACTCCAAGTACTTCGTTGTTGAGCATATTCTGTAGCACACCTTTCGTTTAGTTTTCGATCTCACCAGAATGCAAGCTACTTATCGAGAGTTATGTGCTCAAAAGCACAGTATTTGATTTACATTAACACACTCAACTTCAAATGGCTGTGGTTGACTTCTTATCCTGGCTTACAGTCGGGACTGGCTCAGCTCGAGCTTCGCAATAGTGCGCATGTGCACCTCATCCGGGCCGTCAGCAATACGGAGCGTCCGCAGCGCAGCATACAAGTACGAAAGCACAAAGTCTTGGCTGACACCAGCAGCGCCGTGGATCTGAATAGCACGGTCGCAGATATCCAGCGCCATGTTTGGTGCCACAATCTTGATCATGGCGATAGCCTGTGCAGCAACCTTGTTGCCCTTCTTATCCATCTGATGCGCGGCCTGCAACGTCAGTAAGCGCGCGCTATCCAACTCACAACGGGACTTGGCGATTTGGGAACACACTAGCGGGTTCTCAGCCATTAGCTGCTTAAAGACAGTGCGGGTCTTGGCACGCATTACCATGAGCTCAAGGCATCGCTCAGCCGCACCAATTGTACGCATGCAGTGGTGAATACGGCCCGGTCCAAGACGCGCCTGCGCGATCTCAAATCCACGGCCTTCACCTAGCAAAATGTTGCGGAATGGGACGCGGACATCCTTGAACAACATTTCCATGTGGCCATGCGGAGCATCGTCATAGCCAAACACACTCATAGGCTTCACGATTTGCACACCTGGTGTGTTCATAGGCACCAGAATCATAGACTGCTGCTTGAACGGACTCTCATTTACACGCTCTGCGTGCTTGCCCATGAGCACAATGATTTTGCAGCGCGGGTCACCAGCACCGGAGATGTAGAACTTGTGTCCGTTGATAACATACTCCTGGCGCTCTTCATCGCGAACAATGCTCGTCTCAATGTTGGTAGCGTCGGATGAAGCTACTCGTTTCTCAGTCATTGCAAAGCAGGAGCGAATCTCGCCCTTGAGCAGTGGCACTAGCCATTCGTGCTTTTGCTCCACCGTGCAGAAGCGAGTGAGGACTTCCATGTTGCCAGTGTCGGGGGCAGAGCAGTTGAAAACCTCCGGCGCCAACACGAGAGAACGCCCCATCACCTCGCACATGAGTCCATACTCGAGGTTGGTCAGATCACCTCCATAGTTTACATCTGGACCCTTGCCATCGAGCGCTGGGACCACACACTCCGGTAGAAAAAGGTTCCAGAGCCCCAACGCCTTGGCTTCCTTCTTGAGTTCCTCAATAATCGGAGGCACGAACTCCCACACACGGCCTTCTTCGCGAGCTTTGGCAATCTGTTCAAGATGCACATGCTCCGCCGGATACACGCGCGACTGGCAGAACTTGAGCAGCTTCTTGTAGATTTTCAAAGCGTGAGGGCGGATGGGGAAGGGCAAGATGTGCTCCAGCTCCGGTTCCGGGTAGATATCAGCCGACTCGTCCATAATGTCGTCGCTCATTGCCAGCAGCCTGTCCATCGTGGTTTTAGCGCAGGCAGCATTAGCCGACGACGCGTTTCCTAGCAACGCTCGGGCGTAGACACCATGGCAAATTGCTGCAAAGCGGTAGGTCACCATCCCCATAAAGAAGTTCCACGTACTGGTATTAAGCGGGAACCGGTTCGAACGACGGCAATAGCCCAGTAGCAGATCACTCTCCGACGGGATGCCGAGCTTCTTTAACGGCGCATCAGACAGTCCCGGGGTCATGATCGTGTTCGAGTTGTCAAGTGGCAGTCGGTAGGTCGACGCCAACGTCGCCACATCCGCGAACGGGTTGCCGATGGTGCACAACTCCCAGTCCAAGATCGCCAGCACTCTTGGTTCCGTGGGGTGGAAAATCATGTTGTCGATCCGGAAATCTCCATGCACAATGCTCGCCCCATCAGCACTGGTCGCCTGCTCTGCATCATCAGCTTTTCTCTCCAGCCACGTCTGCAGCTGCTTCATCCTTGGGTTCTCCTTCACTCCAGCGTCCGTAAAGACCTTTTGGCCTCCTTCCACCTGTCGGCTCCACCTCGTCACAACTCGGTGGCAATATTTCTCCGGTCGTCCGAAGTCCGCGAGCCCCAAGCTCTTGTAGTCCAGAGCGTGCAGTTTGCACAATGCATCCACCGCAGAGCTGTACATCGCATACCGGTACATGGGTTTGATGCCTGGGAGCGACGGGTCCTGGAAGATCCGGCCCGCCACGTACTCCATCAGGTAAAACGCCGTGCCGATCACTTTCGGGTCTTCACAGAGCAGAACAGCGCGGGGCGTCGGCACCTCCGTGTGCTCCAGAGCCTCCAGCACTCGGAATTCCCGCTCTACGGCGTGCGCAGACGGCAGGATCTTGCCGTGCGGCTTCTTGCGCAGCACCCACTTGACTCCGGAGCTGCCCATGGTCACGAGGTACGTCGGGTTGGACTGGCCGTGCTGGAACTGCTTGATGGACGCGATGGAGCCGTGGGAAGCGCCCAGGCGAGAGCGAATGTACGCCTCGAGCGCAGAGGCGTCCAGCGCCTGGCGAACGTCTTGGACTGCCATGAGGGACTTGCGAAGGACACGGACGATCCGGAAATGAGCTCCTCGTGACACGACTGACAGCTTTTACCTCTATAATTGAATGGGACGTGCTGAGAAGATAGTTTCATATTATGAAGGGTATCGTAAATCTAGTGAGAGTGACGCTTTAATGTTTTGAGCTAACTATGGTTGAATTAATAGTCAATATCGTATATGAAAGAATTAGGTTGAACGGGGAAGGTGGATGTTGCGTCAACCATCAACTTCAACATGGTTCTTGATCGAACGCCACCGGTACCCGCTTACGTCAAACGCAGTTCTTTTGCTAGCAATTAGATGTGAGGCTTCGCAATGTAGTATGCAGCAGTGAATAAATTCGATCAACGACTATTATCTGCAATTTGGCAGTACGGTGATAAAAGTCAGCATTATCTTGTTACGATTGCTGTGAAGGCCTATTTGGTGCAATCCGAAGGACTTTACTTAGTTGGTCTCTGCGAACTCCTTGTTGAGGGCGCCAGCGATGACCAGGTGCTGGATCTCCGACGTGCCTTCGTAGATCTCGGTAATGCGCGCGTCGCGGTAGTGACGCTCAGCTGGCATTTCTGACACGTACCCCATGCCGCCCAACACTTGGATGGCCTGGTGCGAGCACATCGTCGCCGCCTCCGACGCCTTGAGCTTTGCCATAGCAGCCAACTTGGTGAACGGACGTCCAGCGTCTTTCTCCGCCGCAGCCTTCCACGTCAGCAAACGGGCAGCTTCGATTTCAGTGGCCATCGTCGACAGCTTCGTCTGGATGATGGGGTTTTTGGCTAACGGTGTGCCGAACGTCTTGCGGGTGTGCGCGTAAGCAATCGCGCAGTCGTACGAAGCTTGAGCGATGCCCAATGCCTGCGATGCGACTCCAATACGTCCAGCGTCCAGCGTGATCATTGCAATCTTGAATCCATCGCCTGCCTTACCGAGCAAGTTCTCTTTGGGGATCTCACAGTCCTCAAAGATCAGATTGGCCGTACTCGACGCTCGAATACCCAGCTTGTCCTCCTTCTTCCCCAGCGAAAAACCTGGAGTATCCGTCGGCACAATGAACGCACTGATTCCCTTGTGTTTGAGCGACTTGTCCGTCGTCGCGAACACAATTGCCTGGTCAGCTTCATGGGCGTTGGTAATCCACGCCTTGGTGCCATTCAGCACGAAGCCCTTGTCAGTGACTCTCGCCGTGGTCGACGCAGCTCCAGCATCACTCCCATTGCCCGGTTCACTCAGTCCAAAGCAGCCGAGCTTCTCGCCCTTCGCAAATGGAGTCAAGTGTTTTTCCTTTTGTTCAGCAGTGCCGAATTTCTCTACCGGCGCGCAATACAACGACTACAAAACACAAGGTCTCCGTTAAGAAAAAAACTCCTCTAAAACTCCTTCAAACAATAAAAAAACTACTCACATTGTTGACGCTCATAATGACGCCAGCAGAGGCACAGCCGCGGCTGATTTCCTCCATGGCGATGGCGTACGCCAAGTAGTCCAGGCCTGCACCTCCGTACTCCTCGTCGATGGCGACTCCCATGAGCCCCATCTCCCCAGCTCCTTCACCTGCTGCGCTGGGAACTTGTGCTGCTTGTCTAAGTCTCCGGCGATCGGCGCCAAGTTCTTGGCGGCGTATTGCACGCACATGTCACGCAGCATCGAGTGCTCTTCAGGCAGAGACGATAGGAAGCCGAAGGAGCGACTAAAACGCGAAGAATATCGTTAATTTTCAAGCGATTTTTGTATAGAGATGGAGACAGAGCACATACGCATGCTTGAGAGCTGTGGAGGAAGCTGCAGCGGCGCGGTGGAGGGATTTAGACAGCATGGTGTCGACGGGACGGAGGTAGGTTGAGGAATGAGGATATCGTACGTCACTGAAATAAAACCTTTGTAAATTGGTAGATTGGATAGAGTCGAATCTATTGGGTTTTACGGTTTATTGCGATATGGAGGATTTGTGGACAGTGAATGGCTGTTCTATGACACGTTGAAGTGATAATACAAGGATACAGAGGGAATTGAAGTTCGGACCTCTATATGATGAACACGTTGGGTTTACATCAACATTTTGACGAGATGCTTCAGAGTTGAAGTTGCTTTTATTTAAATAAAGCAACTATGTAGTGCTTCGCTTTCGCTTGGTAGACGTTCTAACCACCGTCTCAAAGACCCAATTGCAGATTTTAAGGTTGCGCCTCAGATACGCCACCGTAATTTCAGATGCTGATTGAACGGCGTCACAGATAGCACGTCGTGAACTCTGCTCTTCAAAGCGTGTATTCTCCAAAACCCACCGTATCAACTCTCGTGGTCCGCTCTGCAACGCTCGGCAAACGACCGACACTCGATCACTCTCGCTGAGCCACCACAGCACCTCTACATGACGGCACAGGTGTTCTGTTGCCACCTTCGCAGCAACAGACACATCCAGTGTGCACTCTTCACTCTCGATCAACCACCGCATCAGCGCCACGTTACCATATTTTGCAGCCAACTCGATGAACTTGCTGTCAAGAAAACACCCGCGCCCCGAAAGCCACCAAACCATTTCGATGTGCCCCCTTATAACAAGAATCTGTAGCGTCTTTTGTACGTCCACCTCGATTATCACGCTCTCTAACGTCGACGCTTCCACGAGATAGATTTTATCGCGTGCTACCTTTAATCGATATCCAAGTCCAAGCAGCCACTCCAGAATCCGAACTTTGCCCCATTCTAACGCCGTCGTCGTGATTTGTGCCAAACAACCCTGATGTCTGAACAATCCACGCTTTTGAAATTCCTGCATCACCTCTAAGTTTCCTCTCAAGACTGCTGAGTTGGCTGCACCAATGAACGTGATCGGGTCGTAGCGTAAGACACAATTGTCATACAACCAACGTACGACTTTAACTCCGTGTTCACGCCAAGCGAACTGAATTGCATCTTGCGTGCAGCCCTCAGATCGATTTTCCCTCAGCCACTGCACAACGTCAAGATGACCATTTTTACAAGCCCAATCCATTGCATTTGCTGTGCACCCTTCACTTCGATTTTGATGCAACCATCGCACAACTGAGAGGTGACCATTTTCTGCAGCTCGATCCATAGCCTCTGTTGTGCACCCTGCACGTTGGTTTGAATGCAGCCATTGGACTACGCTCAGGTGACCATTTGCAGCAGCTTTTTCATTGCAGCGTCTGTCGATCTGCTACTAGTGCGTTCTTGAAGCCATTCAAGCACTTTTACGTTTCCTTGTTGAGCAGCATAGTCTACCATATCAGAGTCAATGCGAAACCCGTACTCGTGGTGCAGCCACTCGACCACATCCCAATATCCCCACAGAGCAGCGGTGGAAAAGGCATATCTTTCACAACCTTCACCCCCGTTCTCTAGCAACCATTTCACGACAGCCAAATGACCATGCTCTGCTGCCTGGCTCACTATTCTTGAAGTCAAACGCTCCGGCTTAAGTTTGTACAACCATTGCACCATTTCGAGGTTTCCTCCTTTAGCAGCTTCGGCTAAAGTATTATCTTCAATATATCCTTGGTGCTGATACAACCACTGCAACATCTCCAGATGGCCATGTCCTGCAACAGTATGCGTAACGTTTTGCATGGTTAGCGGAGTGATGTAGGTTTGTGAGTCTCGTTCACATAAACTTTTCAACACCTCAAGGTGTCCATTGTAGGCGGACTCCATCATTGCCTCACGGGCATTAAGGTTATTAATGCGCGTAGCATCACGACTGAGCAGCCACTTGACAACGTCGACATGACCATTTCGAGCGGCTTCCGCCAACGAACAGTCCAAGTCTGTTTTCCACGCTCCACGACCATCTTGTCGCTCTGCCATCCACCGAAGAACATGCAGATGGCCGCCACTAGCCGCTAAACAAGCAGCTTTCTTCCAGTCTGGTGCGGCATTTGCAAGTAGAAATTCGAGAACGGAAACTGAAGCACCGCGTTCGCATGCAGCATTGAGAGCCTTTTGTCCTGGGAATTCGGCCAAATAAACGTGTATCAGAAGAAGTACATGTGGCAGGGAACTAGTGTTTGCGGCGAGGCATTCACGACAGACAAATCGAATTGTCGTGCGAAGTGGCAAGTCATTGACAATCTCCATTGCTCGGCAAAACTCGAAATGTTCTGCTGTTCCAGAATGACATTAAATGGGTCTTTTAGCATCAATCAATTGGTTTTGACCACTACACTATTGAAGGAATCGTACTCGTACAATTCATAGTGTTGATAAAAATTACATTTGCTTGACTTCTTACTCGTTCTGTAGATTATAAAATAGTGCAACACGAGTTGTTGTTGGCCCCGATCGTGCAGGGTCCGTTCTTGATTTCCCACACGAGATATTCCACCGCCTCGCGCTGGAAAGTCTCAGGACAGACATAATCCCAGCCGCTGTACGCGGCTTGCTCTTGCTCCGACAGCTTAATACCCTTAACTGTTGAGATGTCGAAAGAGCCAATGTCTGCTTGTGATGCCGCGTTGATCTCGCTATCAGGCACGAACGGAGGTGGTACTTGTTGCTGCTCCATTGCAACCCAGTCGATTGAAGAGAAAAAATTCATTCGCTTGATTTCATCCGCGCCATTCGCACCAAGCCGCTTCGTTGGGTCACGGATCAACAGTTCTGAATAGATCAAATAACAAATGCAGATATTGTGAGTATAAAGAATAAAACTCGTGAAGTTATTTTGCAAAACGTACTTTGAATGAGATCGGCAGCTTCTGCTGAAAAATACTTGGAATCGTAAGCAGGAGTGAGCTCAAGAGTGGCCTTGTCGTAGGCCTGCTGCTTGTCGTCGTGAAGTGCCTTGGCCTTCGACGTGCGGAATGGGCATTTGCCATAAAGGAGCTCGTACACCAAGCACCCGTAGCTCCACCAATCCACGGCATGGTTGTACACCATTCGATTGCCACTTTCATCCCGCAACAGCATTTCAGGAGCCCAATACCCACGGGTTCCGCACCTCCCGGTCAGCGTTGATGTCACTTCCACTGCTAACCCAAGATCGGAGAGACTGCAATTCCCTTTTTCGTCAAGTAGAATGTTCTCAGGTTTTAAATCCCGGTAAACAATATTTTTGTCGTGCAGGTGCTGGATCCCCAGCAAGATTTGGGCGGCCCAGAAGCGCACTTGAGTTTCGGAAAACCTCGAGCGGTTAAGATGGAACGAGAGATCCCCACCTGTGCGAAGATCCAGAACCAGGAACAATTCCTCTGGCGTCTGAAATGCGTATTTGAGACACACTACAAACGGAGACGAGATCGCAGCGAGGATCTTTCGCTCGGCCAGACATAATTTCTCCGCGTGTTTCTTCTTGATCATTTTCTTGTTCATGACTTTCATCGCGTACAGCGATGCCGAGGTGCGCTTGATACATCCGTTCACCATGCCAAACCCACCGCGACCGAGAATTCTGAGAACCGTAAAGTCGTCTTCACTCACACGCCGTTTTTGCAAGAACAAAAAGGCAACCAATCGCCGGTGAAAAGCGGAAGCACGAAAGTCTTTGAGGTGGAATTGCTCCAGACTGCAAAGCACGCAGGCCTCAATTTCGTCGAAAAGCGTAGGCGGATATCCTTTAGTGTCTGCATTCCGCTTATCCCCTCGTTGATTGCCATTTTTTGCGTTGTCAGGTCGGTTCTCCTCGCTAACGTCATTTGTAGACGCAGTACTAGTTGGCGAGCTTGTGACAGATGTGGGGCTGCCATCTCGCAAGCAATTCAACGAGTCCTCCCGATCCCGGTCCGGCAGCATTTTCCGCTTGAGAATCACGCTGAGACGGTGCACGACCTCGCCGCTGACACCAATTGGACTTGCCTCCGTCGAAACACTGTTGAACAAGTTCCGTACATCCACCCTTGTCACTGAAGACTCGTTCTTCCGCCAAAAGACAATGCCGTTGGTCGTGATCGACGCCACATTGAGGTCTTCAATGCATCCAAGTGACATTCTCATCGAAACAGTCCGCGGTGGGGGCGCTATTGCCTTCCCTGATGCAGACACAAACTCCGCTCCTGGAGATGTCGAGGCTGCTGTTACAGGAGAGATCGGCGACGCCTGACGCCCGGAAGCTACCCGAGTTGCAGGCGACCAAATGGTGACGCCACTGTCTTTGCCTGTGGAGTTGGAGCCAGCATTGGGACTTGCAGGGCCGAAGAATTGCTCCCAGATATCTCTGGCCTTGGCGGCGCGTTGGTCCGCCGTTTGCAACGTGCGGTACTTGGTCACATCCACCAAAAAGTCCAATTTCCTGTTGCCGTGCTGCTCCACTTCACAGAATCGTCTGAACAGGTAAAAGCCCAGTGGCATATCCAGCAAGTTCTCTAAACTGAGCCAATCGCTGCCCAGCGCTCGCTCCTGG
Source organism: Phytophthora boehmeriae (assembly GCA_011947355.1). Classification (NCBI taxonomy): domain Eukaryota; phylum Oomycota; class Peronosporomycetes; order Peronosporales; family Peronosporaceae; genus Phytophthora; species Phytophthora boehmeriae. The sequence goes on along the minus strand of JAAVTJ010000399.1, from coordinate 440,587 downwards.
CGGTCCACGAACTGCGCAATCTCATTCGCCGATGGATTGTAGAAGGCTGCGCTTGGGCCTCGCTGGGCGTTTGTCACTGCGCCAATGTATTGCGCGTCTTGGATGGCATCATGGAGCTCGTCCATTAGTTCCTGAATGGGTTTCTGATTGATTGGGGAAGATCACCCCAACTAGTTCTTGTCCAACAAAAACGCTAAGAATATCAGAGCCCTTGGGGATATTTTCAATAGAGCTAAAGTTAGACTGAAGGGCTTGTGGTCCTGAGAACGGTTCGATGGAAGGAAGTGTCTTCAAGTCGAAATTTGAGGCAAAAAATCAACAAAAACCGGACGATTAGCAAACGTTAGCCAATGAGAAACTGAAGTCGACTTGACGTCGAAGTTGGCTGGTATGGGTGTCGAAGGACTGATAGCAATAATTGTTGTACAGAGTGGTGGGATTATTGAATACAGTTGTTTGGTACCTAGATGCACAACGGATATCGCTGCAGTGTTTAGGCTGCAGCGCCGGCAGTGTGCACGTCACTGGGCGTGGCCACCGAGAGCTTGTGGGATTTGTACCGCGCGTCCATCAGCTGACTGGCGGAACACGGAATGAGGAAGCTGGGGATGCGCACGTCGGCGGCCATGGAACTCCTCCCCGTGCGACGCCACGACGGCTCGTGGCGAGGCTCGTAGTTGGCGACGGTGTCGCTGCCGAACAGACTCGGGTCGTCCAGTTGAGTGGAGCTGCTGCTGGTGATGGCGTTGGCACTGGTGTGCACTCGCTTAGAACGGTGCGCTCGAACGCTGGCAGACACGACGCGGACAGGTTGGCGAGGGTGCATTTTTGGCAGAAAGATCGGAGCTTTGCACTCGAGGCTGCAGGTTTCAAAGTGAAGCTAGTCATGGCGAGGGTCGGTCGGTCGCTGGAAGCCAAGACAAGCCAAGCACGCATGTCCGGATTGCCAGACAACGCACAATCGCATACACTGTAGAACCGAATAACGTCTGTTGCGATTAATGCGTTCTGGATACCCTCCGAGAATAAGTAAATTCTAATCTTTGGTCAAAACAGGTTTTAAGTGGGAAACACATACCTTACGCTTGTGGCAGCCGGCCGGCCTTTCTCCAGCAGGTGGCGAGCCGAGTGATGGCTCTGCGAGCATCCAGCCCCATGCGAATACAAGGCACAGTTACCGATCAAACGTGTGGCATCTCAATAGTGGCCACGATTCGCGTAGCGAAAACGCCTCACGTGACGAAACCGCGATAGTCGTAGTCCAAGCCTTGGTTCCGAGAGATTCAGCAGCGTCGTGTCAACCGAACATTCCGATGCTGTTCGAGGATCGCAGCATCGAAACTTTTGTCCTGGAAACGACAGCGGTAGGACCAGATGCAGGACCAGACGCAGTGCCCTCCTGCCAGGATCCCTGGAAGTACTGTAGAAATCCCCGCCGATGATGGAGAGTTCCTTCTTGCAAATTGATAGCAACAACTTTCCATCCCAGCACCAGCAAATCGGACTACTATTCAATCAAAGGAATCCGTGAGGTGAAGTGCATGTACAGTGTGGTGTCGGACCAAAAGTACCAATATTGTGGCACATTTTACCATGGAGCCGGACTCTGAAAGGCCGCCGTTACATCGCGTTGAGCAGCTTCGTCGCGATTATCTGGGGCGATGGCGGGCGACCAGGCGGTCGAGTTCTCGGTGGCACCGCTGGCAGCTGCGTCTCTCCTTGGAGCGACAGCCTTGAGCTCAATCTGCGGCTGGAAAGCAAACGCTTCGTGCAAAATTCAGGTCTTGAAGTTATTGTTAAAAGCGCAAAACAAAAAGTATAGTAACCTTGATGTTCCTAACCTATAGACCCTTCTGGTGGCAAGTGGCAACATGTTAGCGAGGAATCTGTGAGGCTACAAGGTGTCAATGTCGTCACGCGGCTCGATCGGGCCCAATATGGTACACATTTGCTGCTAATCCCCAGTCCAAGGAAAGTAGTGAATACTGATCGTTTTTACCTATGTTTTTGCTAATAGCCTACAGGTTATCTTTGTGGCCTACCACGAATACCACGGAATGGGCTGTGGCGTTCCCGTTCTATCTGGCGATCCCCGCTCTACCTCCCAGACCCGATGACGACACAAGATTCGACATGTGTCCTCCAAGTATTGGCACCTTTGCCATTGCGAGGACTACTGATCATGAAATTCCAGCTTCGAAAAGTGCGGCAGAAGCTGCTGCAGTGTTGGGTGGGACTCTGGCGGCAGCTTTGTTGCTATATTCTCTTTTTCCGTATATGAAATTGGGGGATCGAAAAAGAAGGCGCACGCGGTCTGAAAATCATTCGGACACCATTAATGGGGAGAAAAAGCAGTGCAAAATCAAAAACAAGCAAACTATTGATATCCCAGCGAGTCCAACGGGTAGAAATCGACGGACGTCGGGACAATGCGACTACGGGATTGAACCGGCAGGCGCGCATCGAGATGAAATTCGGGAGAAAAGAGGGCGAACAGCATCAAATAATGGTTCGGAATTGGTGTTCGCCTCGCTTCCTGATTTCAATGGTAAGTTTTTGTCGGTAATTCTATGTTCTTACAAGTTTTGAAAATGACTTTATCTGTGGATATATGTTTCATAGATGAACGTGGCTGGCGCGACTTTTTCGATTCGCAGATTTATCACAATGAACCGGAACAAGAGCAAGGATCGATGGAGACCCGTTCAAAAAATATCCAACGTCGGCACAGCTACAATCAGGATAAGGTCAAAATGGCAAAACTACGCCACGCAAAATCCACAACGACAGAAGGGCGAGGCGACAAGTATCGAACGATTAAGGACAGGATCGACCGCGCTGCTATGGAGGCTGCTATCGACGATGCAGAATGCTTCTTCGAGTTCTGGCAAACATGATCGATTGTTCGCGTCTGTTTTACTACAGTTTGCTTACGGTGGCGATTTCAGTTCCAATTCACGGTATCCTAACAATGCGAACGAAGCATCAATAGCGTGAATCAAATAAAGTTGTTAAAGAGCAGCCTAGATATAGCACAACGCTAGTGCAGCAAAATGTTCTAGATGGGTGCATGTACTCTTCTCTCATGTTCGGCACACCCACCAACAGATGAAAAACTCCTTGCAAGCCTAAGTCAAGTTTTACTCGGCCATATACACTCTCACTCTCGAACTCGCGCGGTGGAGATGAAGTGGCGGAACTTCGAGAGGGGACGGCCTCCGGAAGACAAGACTTCACTGCCGGGACGACGTGTACCAACAGGCGAGATCAAGTTCAAGAACCCTCAGCTGCAGACCTACCAGATCATCCTCAAGTCCACGACAAACGTCTTGCGCTGCAAAACAGTGATTGCAAGGCCAACGTGTGAGGACGAGATGTCAACGCGGCAAGGATTATCCTGGGTCTCCTGTGGAGCAAGCTTTTCATGGGAGGCAAAGGGATGGAGGCATTCAAACGAGGATCTCAACTTTTGAACGAAGACTCAAGATAATGGTGACTGGAAAAGCTCTGAGGCGTTCGCGCTGATGGATTCCTATAGCCAGTCACAATGGTGCTTGCTTGGGGCCATGCCCCTTGGCAAAACTCCTTTATAGTACTGGAGAGTTCGCTCTCGTCCTACAACGACCAAGAGTGAACAATCTGGGCACAGCGAGTAGGAGTTGCAGTATTAAAGAGCAGGTGTCTTAGTCAACCATGAGCCATGCGACGAAGTCCGCATAATATTTCGCTAAAAATACATTGGTTGTTGCGTATGCAACGACAAAGATTCGAGGTCTGCTGACTATTCCCAGCTACTTAGGTGTTAGAGCTTCCGAGCGCCCCCAAGAATAGTGTTTCGTCTTCAGCCTCAAAGCTGTCCTCATATGTGACAGCTAAAACGCTTTTGGCCATTTCGAGTCATTGCAAAAACTCCTTGCTACAGCAGCTCGACAGGCAGGAAGACAACCAAGGACTATGGCATGGCTATTGAAGTGGGCGGTCGCTACAGCACTTGCAGTGATGGTGGGGTTGCTAGTGGAAGCGCCGACTTTGCGATAGCCGCCAATGTGAATAAAAACGATATTCAATCCGGTCAATCGACCAAGTCGCGAGCACAACAACGGCAGTACAAGCGCGCAAATGTTATCGTCACCATGGACTCGCAAACGAACGAGGTGTTGACCAAAGTCAGGGGCAAGAAATTCAGCTCGCGTAGCCAACGCGTGACGACGTTGACAGATGATCTTGAAGGTTTTGCAAGACAATCGCAACGTGGGGTGCATTCGCTACTTGACAGCTCAAAGGATTCTTTCGTGACCGTGGAAAGTTTTTGGATCACCAACCAGGTTTACGTGAAACAAGCGACACCCGATCTCATTAAACAGCTCGAGCAAGTGTCGGGTGTGCTCTCAGTCGAACACGAGATCATATTCCCAGCATCGAACCCCGTCCTGTCGACCCAATCTTTGTCCAGTTCGACATCCTCACCTCAATGGGGTGTCAGTAAAATCAACGCACCGGACGTATGGGCTACAGGTAATACCGGTCAGGGAATCGTCATCGGTGCGATCGACACTGGAGTTCGCAGTACCCACGAGGCAATAGCCAGCAACTTTCGTCGAAGTTACGGCTGGTACGACCCGGAGACCAAGACTAGCACACCGTACGACTCCAATGGGCACGGTACACACGTAATTGGAATTCTTGCGGGGCAATACGGCTTCGGAGTGGCACCAGGGGCGACGTGGATGGCATGCAAAGGCTGTCGAGCTCAAGGCTGCTACGCATCAGATTTACTAGCCTGTTTCCAATTTATGCTGTGCCCGACAACAACTTCAGGGGGTTCGAAGGATTGTACCAAGGCACCGCACATTGTAAACAATAGCTGGGGTGGAGGCCAGGGTCTCACCATGTTCGATGCGGTGATTAAAGCCTGGCGAGCTGCCGGCATCATTCCGGTCGTGTCGTCAGGAAACTCCGGCCCCAACTGCGGTACCATCACATCTCCAGGCGATTCTCCCAGCGTTATCACGGTGGGCTCAACGGATGTCAATGACGTTCTTTCCACCTTCAGTAGCAAAGGACCGACGGTGAGAGGACATCGCAAGCCAGAAGTGGTCGCCCCGGGTCGTTGATACTGTCGAGCTGCTGGACGGACGATAAATTATACTGTTTCAAGTCCGGTTCCAGCATGGCAGCGCCGCATGTATCGGGTGCCATAGCGCTTTACCTAAGTGCAAACCCTGGTGCATCTTACGACAAGGTCAAAGATCTATTGCAATCTCGTGCTACCACGACGACCATGCTGACGACCCCGACAGGTTACACATGCGGTCACACACAGGATCAAAAGTTCCCCAACAACCAGTTCGGATATGGTCGCATCGACATCTTCAACACCCTCAGCTAGAGCAGGTACCTTGCCACGATAATCAGGTTGTGTTGCGCTGGATCGACGAGCGACGACAGTTATTGTTTGCCTACTCGCACGGGCAAACTGCAGGCCACGCAAATTGTGAACGTAATGTGCTGTTAGTGCGAGTAATGAATACCTAGAGCTGCTAGAATTGAATAGAGAGTCCTTGATTAAACGATATCTTGCACGAGTTGTGATTCTGATCGACAGAACTTGGTTTCGGGAAGTGTTCATATTTAATATATAGTTAAGTCCTTAAGGACTTTGACCAACACGCAATCCAGTTTGACTTGCAGCAACGGGCTTTGCCACGCAGCACTCTGGAAATTAACACGAATGCAACCGCCCCATCTTTGGGGATTGAGGGTGATGAATGGGAAGCATTTTACGGTTCCGCAACAGGTTCCGCCACAATGTAGTGGGTCCCCACCGACACAGGGCTGTTGAGCGCCGCCAAAGCGATTTCCTTCGCGGCACGGATGGCATTGCGCAGTCCAGCCGACTCGCGGGTGACACGGCACTCTTGGTGCAGCTTGTCCGCCTTGACCTCCAACAGAGCGAGCTTGTCCACAGCGCTGTCCATGCCGGCAGTCGTGCGCAGGGGGCCAACGGATTCCCACATGATGCGCTGAGTGGCCAACATCACCTCCTCGATCTCGCTTGGATATGGGTCACGGAAGCCGTTCAGGTTAGCAAACGGGTCCTTCTCCTTGTTGGTGGCGACTTTCTCGAGAGGTTTGTTGTTCGCCATAAAGTCATCAGCCGAGCTGCAGCCCCACACAAGACCCTCCAGCAACGACGTCGACGCCAAACGGTTGGCACCGTGCAGACCAGTGCAGCTCACCTCTCCAGCAGCATAGAGACCTGTCACGGACGTACGACCCTGCAGGTCGACCTCCACACCACCGCAGTGGTAGTGCGCAGCAGGGACCACAGGCATGGGCTCCTTGGTCATGTCAATGCCACGGTCGAGGCAGTGCTGGTAAATGGTCGGGAAACGGTTCTTGATCCAGTCACCGTCCTCATGTGAGATGTCCAGGAACATGCACGGCTCATTCTGTTTCTCCATCTCGGCGAGGATTAGACGAGCAACGACATCACGAGGGGCCAACTCACCATCCGGGTGATAGTCCTTGGCGAAGGCTCGGCCGCTCTTGTTGCGCAGAATGGCGCCTTCACCACGCAGCGCCTCTGTGAGCAGGAAGCGACGCTCATCGGGGATAAACAGTGTCGTCGGGTGGAACTGCACATACTGCATGTTCTTGAGCTTGGCACCGGCCCGAGCAGCGAGGGCGATACCCTCGCCACGGGCACCTTCAGGGTTCGACGTGTTCTTGTACACATCGCCAACTCCACCCGTCGCAAGCAGCGTGAACGGAGCACGATAGTACTCCACCTTGTCCTTGGTAGACACAGTGAGCGCACCCACACACTCGCCGGCGTCGTTCATGACCAGCTCGAAGGCGCTTCGTCCAGTGAGCAGCACGATGTTCGGGTGGTCATGCACCGCCTGCACCATACTCGTCGAGATGGCGCGGCCAGTGTGGTCCGCCTTGTACAGAATCCGCGCGCGGTTGTGCGACGCTTCCAACGTGAGCGCCAGGTCGCCGTCCTCCTTACGAGTAAAGGGCACCTTGGCGACATCCAGCAGGAGCTCCTCGACGCGTCCGGGGCCTTCCACCGCCAATTTCTGCACTGCCACGTCGTCGCAGACTCCGGCTCCGGCGCGGTGCACGTCGGACGACAGCAAGGCCGGCGTGTCGTCCTCGCTCTTGTAGATGATGCCGCCCTGGGCGTAGTAAGTGGCACAGTTGTTGGGGTCTTCGGCGGCCGCGATCATGGTCACCTTGACGCCCTGATTGGCCAGACGCAGTGCAGCGGCGTTGCCTGCTACCCCGCAGCCCAGAATCAGAGCCTTGCAGTCGATTGTGTCATAAGTATTGGCGGAGGAGGATGACGCGCGCTTTAAGAGCGCGCTGGCACTGAGTTGACGCCGTGGTACTGCCGCATTGGCTTTAGGAGTCGCGAACGGTGCCGGTGTTAGAGTGGAACGGTTCAGTAGCTCCAGCTGCGTCATCACTCTCTTAATTCTCGTTTCGGTGTTCGTCAGTTCTTGTTTTAAGAGCGTAGTTTTAAGAGGGAGGCGTGCTCTTAGTTGGTGGCGGTGTACACTGGGTACTTCTTGTTGAAAGTCCACGAGCTCTTCACGGACATCCAAAGGTGTGGGGACGGAGGAGGTCTTGACGTCAAAGCTTGCGAGTCGGGGCAGGAACGCGCTCGACGGCAAGTGCTCTTGAAACGACGAGGGCTCTTAAACTTGGTGACGTGCGCTCGAGTCGGCGAATTGCGTAATGAACTGATCGCGTTACCCGACGAAAGGAGGAGCGGCAGAGGAGCACTGGATGTTTGTATGTGACTTTTGGAGTGGACCACGCCATCAAAGGGAAAGGGTGAGGGGTAGGGGATGAAGCGTGTAGAGCCGAGGCGTTCTGAGTGTATTGTATTGCGTCCTGTATGGTCGAGCAGCAATCAAGCTGTGTTGATTCGCGAGTAGCCAGTCGAGTGTCGCACAGACACGCTTTAAGAGAGGTCAGTTTGACTCGAAGCAGGTTCCGATTGCTCGCAGCGAAAACTCGGTGGCCACTTCGCGAGGCCTAAATCTGCAGAGATCAAGCGCTACAATCGCTGAATAAATGTTGGGAAGACAGCCGAAAGTGACGCCAGAGTTGCCTTTAGCCACCAGCTGTCTCAGATGCCTGACATCATCCCCTGTTTGGTTTTTAGTGCCCCCATGAGGGTCATTAATTTGGAACCACGGTGCGATTGGTCTCAACAAGAAGCACGAGCAGCGAAAAGTGGTCATTGTCTCCAGTAAGGACATCACCTCCTGGCTAAACCTCCACAGAATTGAGTTGAACACAGCACACACTTGTCGAGTTCACCGCAGTGTCCGCGTGGTTGAGTCGAAAGCTTCTATTGCGGTTGCAGCACAAATAGATTCAAGGATTCCATGCACCCACCACTGGTATTGACTTCCATACACTCAACTGCTCTACATAACACCGTTGTGCCTATTAGCGCCCTGTATTAGTATGTGAAAAAAGCATGCTCAAAAGCAAGTTGAAGTTAAGCCAATAACTGCATTTGATTGGCTGAATTCTGCTTGCCGAAACGTCGCGATCAAAGATCGTTATTCATTTGGATTGCTACACTAGTGATCCCAGCGGAGACCATTATGACACATTTGTGGATATTCTACTTGTCCTTGTTCTCTTTGCCCAGACTGCTTGGCGCAGCGCCAACTGACGCGGTGGTTCCGGACGTCATCGTGCCTTTGGACATTGACGAAACGACCATCGCGGCAGGAATTGAACACTCGTGTGCGATCCAGACGCAGTCGTACGAAGATGTGGGCGGGAAAGTAGTCTGTTGGGGCGTGAACAACGGCGGGCAGAGCTCACCACCACCAGTGAGCTGAATCGTCATTTAAAGTTCTATTTGCACTGCTTTTTGTCGCTTTAATCCGACAATTTTCACCTTACAACTTGAATTTCCCTGCTCTGACCAGGGCGAGTTCATCCAAGTGAGTACAGGGCGCTTGCATTCCTGTGGCATTCGTATTGACGAGACGCTCGAGTGTTGGGGCATCGGAGCCCCAGTGAAGAAACCGGAAGGACTATTTGAACAGGTCAGCAGTGGGGATTTCCACTCGTGCGGCATCATGAAGGACCAAACGGTGCATTGTTGGGGTACGTCATGGGCAGATACCATTGCTTGTTCATGTATTATTATAGGGGTTATTGATGTGCTGTAGGAACTGCTACGGGTGGTATATCGAGTGCCCCGAGCGGCAAGTTCTTGCAAGTCAGCTGTGGGAAAGATTTCTCCTGCGCCATTGCGACGGATGGCACCGTCAAGTGTTGGGGAGAGAATGGATACGTGCGTGAAGTTCTTGGCACAACTTCGCTGTCGACATTCTGATTTCATTGTTGTCTTTTGACGGTATTAGGGTCAATTGGACGTGGATCCAACGACTCGGTTCAGACAAATTTCAGCGTCACCGGGAGACTTCGCCTGCGGTGTAACCGAAGACGGATCGCTCTCGTGCTGGGGTGACAACCATCGCGGCCAAGCGGACCCACCGAAGGATGAAAAGTTCATTCTGGTGAGCACAAGCCGTCTTGCTGCCTGCGGAGTAAAGGTTGGTTCTTAGAGTTTCTCTACCGAATTGCTTTCGGCCTGACTGATCCATTTCGTTTCGCACAGGAGGATAAAACAGCTACGTGCTGGGGCATGCGGTCCGGGGTGACGGCGGCACCGACGGATGTTCAGTTCGACGAGCTGACACTGGGCTGGAATCACGGTTGTGGTATCCGTTTCGAGGATGGTGGTGTGCAGTGCTGGGGCGACCGGAGTAGCAATCGTCTGAAAATCCCTGATGCCCTTCTTTAGTTCTGCTGGAGTACGGACGCTACCCAGATTTCATAGGAGACCCGCTGGATTCGAACTGTAGTTGTCTCGCAGTAAATACACAAAAAAATTGAGCACGAAATCGGTCTGAAATGACTCCAAGAGAAGGCTAAAACCTCGTGTAGAGCGAGCTAGTAATTCATCATATCCGCAGTAGAAGCATCTCGGAAGTGTTCGGAGCGGTTTGCAACGAGTACCCTCCGTCCGCGTCTCGATCCCATGGACGAGCCTTGGGTTTCTTCATTGGAAGCCTTACTATTGCCAGGTAACGTGTTTGGTATCATGACTGGCTTCTTCAATGGCTTTAGCAGGCGACCTACTCGCTCTTTGGGCACCACCTCCGGGATCACTCGCTTTCTTGTTTGCCGACCTAAACTCTCTTCCGTCATTCCCAAGCTGTGTCCTTCGCCGCCCTTCTCGAGAAATTGTCGATGGCAGCTTAGACGCTGCGATGGGAATGCATCTGCCTGAATTGGTAGTTTAATGCTTTGCAGCCGCCGTTGGGTGTGCTTCTTAGCAATTAGACTAGCTACTGTGCTGAGATTTGATGACCGCAGAATCGCGCTTTTTGCAGTAGGTGCCGGTTGATGCAGTTTGCCCGTTGAGCTAGACTGGTGCAAAATTAATAACGAAGAATTCACTTCGTACTCCATAGGTTTTGCCACATGCAACGACGCCCAGGATGGTGCGCCATCTCCCACGGCTGACGCGGATGCGCTACGCTTCATTGCAGATGGCTTCTCACGCTTTTCAGAGGACCCCATGAGCCGATCCACAAGTGACACAGGGGCGTGTTTCTTGAGACGACCAACTGATTGCGATTGAAGCCCTGAACGCATTTTCTGCTGGCGCCGTGCTGATTCGAGGGTCTCGACGCACTCGGAATGGCAGTGCAAGCGATTCCATGAGTTTCTGCTCCGCCTCGTAGATCAACTGCTCTACTATTTCTTGAGTTGCAGGCTTCAATTGGCGCATGACAGATTTCAGTCGTTGGCTAGGCAGGGACAACAGAATAGACTTGAACCGAGTCGTCACAATAGCATACGGCAACGGTGTACCTTTAAGAACAGCGAACGCAGCGAGACTACCACCAGGTTTCACCATTTTTCTGCAAGTATTCGCACCTTTGGCTTGTCATTGTCGTCGCCTGAGCCCGCCGATTCCTCCTCCAAATTTCTGGTTAGGAATCCACCGCACAGTACGAAAGCGAGTTCATGCGGATGCTCCCCTTGAGACCACAGCTTGTCGTTAACTGCGTAAAACTTTAACAAGAACAAGTCGAATAGATTTTTCCACGGGATCTCCTGTGCGATGGCGACAAGGATAGGATTTCGGCACAGGATCTCGTACTGCACCTGGAAGCTCTTGAAGCGTGCGTTTGCAACAGAAGTCGATAAATTAGACGATGAGAATGGTCGACTAGACTTGCGTGACGTCGGTCTTGACGTTGCAGACGCCGAAGCGGGCCGTACGTCATATGAACTTGACGTCTGGATCCCAGGCACTTTCGCAAAGGCAAATTGTGTTGATGCCGGGGTTGTGGATGGTCGGGTCGTCATGTCCAATGTTCCTGTCTAAAATGCTTCGTTTGGTTACAGCCTGCAATAAATAGCACTGTCCTGCACAATGCTATCCATGTTAAAGCAATGGTGCTACGAAGGTGTGAACGACCAAGCGTGCATTTCTGTGCCATCTAGTCAGTAGTCATGAATATCTCGTTATCTCCTGGAATCGCGAACATTTGCTCCATGTCGATCGCTTTCACTACGTCGAGCTGTGCTAGGGACTGCACTAGTTCTGGGTGCACCCTTTGATTGCCACCGAGTTGTCGATCCACAAGAACATGACGCTGTCGAATTGGTCGGTGTGGTCATCCAACAACGCCCTCACGGGTTGTTGTATTTGCTCGGCGAAGGTCTGCAGGGATCCCGCAATGCATGCGACTCTCTGTCCTCGATCCTCAGTCGAGTCGTCGCGTCCACAGGTTTCTTCCAACACTTGATCCGTCGAGGCCAATTGGACCGTGATGTCCACACGCGCATCGTGGTCAGATTGGATCGTTTGCAGTAGATCCGCAGATATCTTGGCCTCATCTGCCGCTGACATTGGCATTCCGACCGAGAGTAGAGCACCAACCACCCACGCAAAGATAGCTGATCTCATCGTTAGAGATCTTAACAAATAGTACTTCGGTGAGATCAAAACTGTATCGTCAGAAAAACTAACGGTATGAAGACCAGACTGTTCTTCGAATAGTGTTTGCTTAGATACTTCTTTCTACTTTACTCTTGAGTGAAGACACTGTCTACTAACACTTGAGGTGCTGCTACCAAGTCGTAGATGTAGTCTTCTTCCCACTGCAGCGTGAACCGAGGGAGGTCTTGGATCAGTTGTCTCTTCAGAGATCCGACGTCGCTTTCACGTGCATCAACCGCCCGAAGACTTTGCAATGTGCAGCCCCTAATGGCTTTGGTGCACACTGGCCTGACCAGGTATCCTTGACACTCAGTCGCTGACGTCTCGGGCGCATGATATTCACCAAAGTGCCGCAGCTCTTTGCGAGCCACACAAACTTGCAGTCCGTCGTCGTGGAAACACTCCAACCAGATCTGGTCCCGAGTGCCACCCAATTGTCGCTTTGTGCAACGCACGACTCGAGCCACGTTGTTGACGGTATACAGCACTTGACTTCGACCACTTTGCCATATTTGACGCGCTAGTGGCCGCATGCCTACCGCATCAAAAGCTTTTGCACTTTTCCAGATGACGCGGCTGGACGCGGCTTCGGATTCTTCTTCTTGGCAAAGCAAATGGCGCCACCCGAAAGCCTGTTGCACTTTGTTGTGCCGCTTTAGGTGGTTGCGACTGGCGCTGCCATTGAGATGACGAAGTTCACTGGGGATCGAGTGCATGGTGTGCAACACTCGCAAAGTGTCGGTGCTAGTTAGGCGAGGTAGTGCAAACTGCAGCGATCTGGGAGAGCCCACTCCGGGCATCGTTTTCTTCTCCACGTTGTTAGAAGTGGACTGCACTGCAACTCGCTGTCTCTTCAAAGTACGGAAGGAAGTCATGGACACACTTGCGCTCCTCTTGTGAAGGCGCTTGACTCGTGTAGGCGAAACTTGGATCTGGTGCTCCTTTTCCGGTTGCCAGTGGAAATCCTTGGTAGGGACCAACTCGAATCTGTTGCAAACAAAACGATGGGTAAGTTTTTATTATTTGTGGTCAGTTCTAAAGATTTCGCCGCACATTGTGCTTTCCGGCATCTTGTTGCTCCAGGCCTGTGGCGCCAACTCGGGAGATTCGATCGCTCCATGGCAATCGAGTGGGCGACAGATGACTCCCATGATACGATGGTGGCCAGTCGAAACGCGATCTCGGTGCGATGAAAAGTTGCTTTTTCTACGTTGAGGTTGTGGCTCTCGACTTGCCACTGGCGGCGCAGATCACAAAGTGGGTTTGCTGCTCCACCAGCGATCTCGAGTAAAGGATCAGGGAAGGGCATTCTTGTTGGTGATGGTCCAAAAACGGGCAAACCTTTCGCGCAGAATCAACGGCTCATCCCATCGTACCCTTCATAGAAAGACAGAACGAACGGCAGAATCAATACCCACAAAAAGCGATCGCAGTAGATGAGGCGGAGGCTCTGAAAGACCAGTGTGCTATACCTGTCGAAAACGGATAGCGGTGTGTTACGCACGATGCCACGCGAGGTCTGTATGATTTTTGCCTCACAGAGAGCAGAGCCCACAGCCAATTCCGTGGCGACAGCTCGACCACACGCTGCAATTGCCTGCCAGCAGGAATCATGTCTGCTTCGGCACCTCTCGGTCCATCGTATTGCAAAACTCAGGAGTCCAAAGCGAGCACGCCAGACCTCATCCTTGAAGTGGCTTGCATCACCAAAGTCATCTGAATGATGTTACGGCCGCAATTGCCGGCCAATCGCGCCCGCACACGTCGAGACAAACGTTTATTTTAACGAAAGCACAATCTCAACGGCCGGCATTGACTGAAATACGACGATGTTGTCGACGACAAGCACGAAGTCAACAATAGCTGCCACGTCGTTAGATGTTCTCTTTGAGCGCTACACATACTGTTTCGGGCGAGGGTGAGCGCCTAGGAGGGTCGATCTCGATGTTAAGGAGCAGCTATGAAAGATACTCTGCTGCGGGCGAGATGTTCTTGGAACAGCAGACACTATTCTAGATTTGAGTCGGCTCGTCGACAACCAATTTGGCAGAGACCGTTACCACCGACGGTAGCCCGGCTCACGACACCGATATGGCGGACTTCGTCGGCCATGGAGATCAACTGGTGGTCGTCGGCCATGGAGACGCCCACCAGTCTTGCCTTTGATTCCGTCGCTGTGCGGAACTTTTGCGAGTGGATTTCGGACGCCAGCTATGCTTCCTGTCTTATCCTGGACGATCAAAAGCTATCACCAACTATCCAACCACATTGCTTTTGACTATGGCGATCGGCTCCTGCCGATCACGGAAGCAAGTCGGTGCGAGTAGGACACACGGTCCGCCGCCGGTTCTGCACGTGACTTCCGTATGACAGAGCTGGTGACCAGGTCCTGGGCGCCCGGCACAAAGCTCAGGCACTGCACCACTGACCGTCTCACTCTCATACTTCCCTCCGAGCGAGCAGGACTTCGAACAGAATGAGCCGACGACAGCAGGACGATGTCGACTCAGTGGCCTCACCCATAGGCACGAATGAGATGCTGGACACACCTTCGCACAACTACAGCGCCATGTTGAGTCGCGGGGACTCACGTGATATCCCGGACCAGGACTATATCCCTCGAGCTCAGGCGCGCGAGGTATTCCGCGAGCCATCGGAGGTGCAAACGATCAGTGGCCGAGGCGACTACAGCTACAGTGCAGCGTACCATATCCGCCCCACCGAGGGCAACACAAATTCACCACGGGCATCGACGTTTTCATATTCAGGGAATGCTAGAGGTGTCAGTGCGAGCGGTGCAGGAGTGGGGTGCTCGCAGCCGAGGCTGCTCCCTTGCCTCGGGCATCAATGCTGGACCGGCACATTGAAGCCGTGAGTGAGCCTACGCCCACAGGTTTTGTCGCGAAGACACAGCACTACAAAGGTCGCTATCGGGTGCGTCTCAAATCGTTGTCTATGTTGCACCCGCAGACTTTTGCTTATGCACACGTTTGTGGTCTTGTTTTCTATGAAATACTACAGAGGTGGCCAGGGATTCTGCTGCTTGTTGCGATCGTAATCGGCGGTGTGGTCGGAATTACCTTTGCGGGACTGCACACGAAGACGACAAGTACAGCTCGCCAAGAAGCTTATGCGAAGCGAAAAGCGAGTGCCTCCTCGATCACGGGTGGTGCCAGCGGCAGTGGTAGCGACCTGGTATCGGACGATGGCGAAGTTGGCAATCCCAAGTCGTACCCTGACATGGGCTGCGAGTTGCCGGACTACCAAAGCAAGGATGGACACATTTACTCGGTGTTCTCGAACGGCACGGAGGTTGCCATCGACATCAAAGGAATCAATTGGTTCGGCATGGAAACAGGCACTGCTATCCCGCTTGGCCTTTGGGATAACACGCAGAACGGCACGACGGTGTACCAGATCGCGTCTTTCTTGGAGAAGAACAAGTTCAATGCAGTGCGTTTGCCGCTCTGCGTCAACTGGATCCTGCAAAACCAAGCTCCGGAGACGACTCTGATCAACACAGCCGAGAACCGAGCCATCTCCGTGACGAGCTACATGTCGCTATTGAAGAGCCTCATTAAAGCGTTGGCCTATCGTAAAATCGGTGTCCTCATGAGCATGCACACGCTGACGTCAACCGACAATGGGGGACTTTGGTACAGCGACAACATTACGCAGAGCGATTTCCTGGAAGCGATCGATACGCTCACAGGTGACCTCTGCAGCAACTCTTACTGGAACATCATTGGCATCGACCTCAAGAACGAGCCGTACGAGGCTACGTGGGGCGACGGGGAGGACACGGACTGGCATGCTGGCGCAAAAACGATCGGAGACCGTATGCTGAAAGGGTGTTCGAATTGGCTTGGCTTCGTCGAAGGCATCTACGCCGAGCACTCGCTCACGATTGATGACACCGACTACGATTTCTACGACTGGTACGGCAGTGGTCTGACGAACGCCAACAGCTATCCACTCTCATTTAGCACGGAGAACAAGGTCGTATATGCGCCGCACTACTACACCCCTGCAGTGTACCCGCAGTCGTATCTGTACGGCGGTGGCACTACCGGCGAAAGCGGTATCCTGGAGGACTACGTTGAGCTCTCAAACTCGTCATTAAAGTCGCGACTGGAGGCCACGATGGACGAAATGTTTGGGTTTATCGCGGACAACAAGTCTGAAGCGTTGCTATTAGGAGAGTTCGGCGGCTTGTATGCCACCGACTTGCACCCGGAACTCACCACGCAGCGCTGCACGGATTTGACGATCGACATTATGCTCGCTAACGGCTGGGCTGGCGGATTCATTTGGTCCTTGAACCCGGAGAGTGCGTACCAGTACAACCCAGCCGACACCTATGGCACATTCACGGAAGGCGTAGTGGAGGACGACTGGCTGACGGCCAACACCGAGTTTCTAGAGGGACTGACGGCAATGAACGACCTCGAGAATCTGAGGATGATGCCGTGCTCGGAGGTCGAAGAGTCCTCGTCAGGCTCCTCAGGATCAAGTTAGGACTGCAGTTGTCTACCACCATAAATTTATGTAAGAAATCATGCTTAGCCGTTGTAGTACATGTGTGATATTTGCCAAAGTACAAACTAGGTCGGCAAGTAACCACACATGGGTTCGCCACGTCTCAGGGTGTCCTTTTAAGATCGCAGTTACGCCATCTGCTGAGCAGGGCGCCGTTGGACACTTGAGGTTACCTTGACGGTGTAATTCTTTAAGGCAATGGGATGGAGATCATCGACAGCAACCGCTTGCTGGGATATCACTGTTTCCTGGGATTCCTGCCCGCTGGTCGAAAGGATGATGCACTTTGAGTTTAATCAAGTGGTGGTTGATTTTAGCTTGGTTTTTGTATGGACTTCAACGTTTTATACGCGAGAGAATCCTTTTCTCCCCTACCATCCTGCGCACCAACTGGTTGAAAGTAAATACGAACAGTGGGAAGTACGAACGCGTCGATATACTGCCACATTCCAGTACAATATTCGTTTGAACTTATTGGAGAAAAAAGCTACTATGGTCAGTAAAATGAGGTGACAAAGAGAAGAACAGTAACGACATCACACAATAAGAACACCTCCAATACCCAGCTAACCACATTGTATTTCTCCCTTTTCTCCGTCGAACCCAGTCGTTAAACCCAAGTGTGGTCCGTTCTCAGCTCCGTCCATATCATTAATTTTTCGGCACTTGATTGATTTGCTGTTTGTATGGGATCTCTCGTGCAGCCAGCACTTCCAGCAATTGCCATTTCCACTTTGGACCATAGAGACAGCACCATGCGCAGGGAAGAGAGCGTGGATTCGCCAGTGTCTTCGCTCATAACGTCGAGCGAAATGCTGGGCTCCCCACTTTCAATTACGCGGCCATGATGCACCGCGAAGACTCGTCCGATATTCCGGAACAGGATTTCATTCCGCAGGCACCCGCCCGCGAGGTGTTTCGAGAACCGATGGAGGCCGTGGGCGGCTACCGGTACAGCAATAGCGAGAACCGGGTTAGCACAGCCGCGCAGTCTCCGCGCAACTCCGCGAGTGGCTCAGGACTGAGTGGCAATTTCACAGCTGCCACCACTGGGACTTTCATTCGAGGTTCTCTTCTTGACCGCAGTATCGAAGCGGTCGGAGACCCGAACCCAGCTTTCATCGAGAAGACGCAACAGTACAAAGGGCGATATCGGGTAGGTTATCTCATTATTTTGTTTTGTTACTTTCACTATTGTTTTTACTTACCGGTTTGTTTTAGATGTGGCCTGGTATTCTGTTGCTAGTGCTTGTCATTGGCGGAGCTATTGCTGGGATCACGCTATCTGCAATCCACACAAGCGACACAAGTGAGAGTCGCCAGGAAGACTATGCAAAACGGAAAGCGGACGCTTCCGCTATCAAAGGGGAGCTAGCGGCAGTGGCAGTGACTTAGTTTCGGACGATGGCCAAGTGGGGAACCCCAAATCGTATCCAGAAATGGGCTGCGAGCTGCCGGACTACCAAAGCAAAAACGGCCACATTGTGGCTGTTTCAGCTAACGGCACCGAGGTGACTGTGGACATTAAAGGCATCAATTGGTTCGGAATGGAGACTGGCACAGCCATCCCATTGGGATTATGGGACAACATGAATAATGGGACCACGGCGTACCAAATTGCGTCCTTCCTGTCTGATAACAAGTTCAATGCCGTCCGACTGCCGCTTTGTGTGGACTGGATCTTGACGAATCAGAAACCGCTAACGTCACTGATCAATACCGCCGAAAACCGCGCGCTGTCCGTGACAAGCTACATGAGTCTGCTGAAGAGTATTGTCAAAGTTTTGGCGTACCGGAACATTGGGGTGTTACTGAGTATGCATACTTTGACGTCCACAGAAAGTGGTGGACTTTGGTACAGCGACGATATCTCTGAAGATGACTTCTTGACTGCTATCGATACTTTGACGGAGAATCTTTGCAGTAAGAAATACTGGAATATTATGGGCATCGATGTCAAGAACGAACCGGCGAAAGCGACTTGGGGGATGGTTCCGCCTCGGATTTCCAAGCTGGGGCCGAGAAGATTGCCAACCGCATGTTGAAAGGCTGTTCGAACTGGATGGGCTTCGTGGAAGGCGTTAATGCCGCCCATTCCGTCACAATTGATGGGACGGACTACGACTACTACGACTGGTACGGAGGGGGACTTCAAAAAGCAGCGGAGTACCCAGTGACGTTCAGTACAGAAAATAAGGTGGTGTATGCACCGCACTATTACACGCCTGCGGTGTATCCGCAGCCGTATTTCTATGATGGCGGAACTCAAGATAGTGAAGGCGTCATTACTGGCTACGTGGAGGTTGATGACAAGACTTTGAAAAACCGCATCAAAGAGACGATGGCGGATATGTTCGGCTTTTGGGGGACGATAATGCATCTGCATTGCTGTTGGGCGAGTTCGGAGGGCTGTACTCAAAGGACTTGCACCCGGAGTTGACTACGAAGCGATGCACAGATCTGAGTATCGAGGTGATCGTGGAAAGTGGCTGGGCCGGCGGCTTTGTGTGGTCGCTGAACCCGGAGAGTGCGTACCAATTCAACCCTGCTGACACGGCAGGCACGTTCACGGAGGGTATTCTGGAGGACGACTGGCTGACGGCCAATTCCGCGTTCCTCAAGGGTATGGCTGGCTTGAACGACCTGGAGAACTTGCGCAGGTTCCCGTGCTTCGAGGTGGAGGAGTCTTCGTCAGGGTCTAGCTAAACCTGGTCGGTTGAAGCAGCAACGGTTAGTTGAGATTGATTTCACCTACGCTGGAGGGTACACGTTAACAGGAAATATACAATTATTGATCATGCACGACCGCTATGTCATGGTGCCGTGCTGTGTGCAATTCAAGGGAGCAGCAGGATTGCCACTGTTGTCGGTCTCGTGCGCATGACTTCCTCCAATTTTCTGCAGTCGAAGGCGATTTTCAAGCTGTTTGATTCTCCTACGCAACGATGAAATGGTGAGGGCGACGTTCTGTTCGCGTTGGAGTGTTGTCATCTGCGGGTGGAATTACCAGTTAGCAACGCACAACAAATGCGCCGAGATTGATTTAACAGACAACGTACAACGAAGACAGTGAGCGAGTTGCGGAGGAAGAAGATGGCCAGCAACAATATGAACAAGAATGTCCATGGTACGACCTTGCTCCCGAGCATCAGCGAATAAAATGCGGATGAGATACTGGACGAGGTGATGTAGTCCACCATAACGGTATATCCTGTGGCAACCTCGATGAAAGGACCGCACGCAAATTCACAAATGCAGCGAGGGTAGCCGCTGGTGCATTCTTTGCCATTGAGGAAATACGCGCTCTGAGTCCACAAACAAACAAAATTATTCGAGCAAATCGCCATTCTAAGTGAATTACAAGTGATCGTACCGACGGGCGCGTAGGGTCGATCGTACAAACGCCTTGGGTGGCGTCGTAGCTGTTTGTCACACAAAGTGCATTATCTGAGGGCTCAAGCGAGTCTTGAAGCTCGCATTTCTTTGGGAGATGCGTGTTGAGCAGGAAAAAATGGGTGAAACCAAGAAAAATCACCACGGTAGTAAAGTAGAACTTGATGAAGAAGCTGCCAGCATCTTTTGCACTCCATGGGTTGGCTGGTTTCTTTTGAAAGTGCTAGCAACAAACATGGCAGCATAAATGATTGTGTTAGATGCTGAAGTACAAAAGTGGATACGAATGACTACCGCAATGACTCGTACCATGAGGATGAATTTGTCGAATTTGAAGTTTGCAATGTGGAGTAACAAAGCAAGTAGTGCAGTCGTTGGGGCAAGCGGTATTGCCACCAGTGCAATAGTGCAAGAATATAGTAGTGCCACCATTTTTTGCGGAACCAGAAATTCAGACTTTGTCAGTAAGGGTTCTGCTGGGAGTTCAACAGGTTCACGGATGTCTGTGGTTTCTTGGACAACTAGAGAAGTGGAGATTGGCAACTCGACATTGCTACCGAAATCGGGCAGTTCCTTGTCCTTCACCATTTCAGGTGTGCCTGTATCCACGTTACCTGGCACAACCTTCGCGCTGATCGCTTTTTTCATTGCAGCCCGTTTCTCTCGGTGACGACGCAACAATGATTTCAGCTTGTTCACAATAACGCTAATCAACGGCGATGAGATTGCCATAGCTTTACTGACACTGAAGTCCGTCACCACAAGCGTTAAAAGGCCTGCAGAAGCTTGCTCAGCTCGACAAGCGCTGGATTTGAATTCCACCATAATGTTTTGGCGAATTGTAGCTCCTTCGAAGGTGAACAATCCCCACACACTTTGCTTTGAAGTGAGCAATTGAGGGTCCAGCAGCAGTGCGAACGAGAACACCTGGATCAACACGTTGAGAATCTTGGCCAGGTACAGCCTCGTTACCATGGCTTTGATGGCAAATCCCACATCATCCCATTTTTCCATGGCGGTCAGCAACGAAATAAGTTTCGGTAGTATAGCGTTGATGATAGTCACTGCAGCTGGGACAATGGTGCTCGCGTATGGTGCAAAGAAAGCAGCGTAGGCGGCAAGTTTAGCTTGAATCTCTGACGACTGCGTTGTGAGTCGAATAATTAAATACCAGCTCGCGGCCTGGATAGTCATGTAGAAAACAAAGGCAATGAAGCGTCGAGCGTACAATTTGTACTTCTGCATTCTGATAGCATGACAAGTTAGATTGAATCGATCAAACAAACTTGATTTGCTACGTGAAGATAAATCAACGTACTTGGTCCGCGTTTTGATAGTTTCCGCGCGTTTTTCCTCTTCCATGGCCAGCTTTACTTGTTCCAGGATGGTTTTCTTTAAGTCACTGGCTTGCTTTGCACATTTCCCACAAGTTTAGGTTAACGATACCAAGGAGCAAGATAGCTTATCTTTCTAATATACGCACACTAGTCGTGATGATGGAAAAATCCCAGGCATTCAACAAAATGCTGCTGTATTTAGGCTGCTCACAGATCCGTCAGTTGTTCACGATTGAAGAGTATAAAATATTAGTGCTGGGCTCACCTTCTCGCTAGCATTTTCTATAGCTTGGATCGTCTTTGCCATGCGGTCTTCGGATATCCATTTTCGAAGAGTGACGAGCAGCAGCAGCACCTCCATCGACACCAGAACGACCTAATGAGTAGACTGTCAGATGATGGCTTTAGGCTTTGCATTGACCTCTGGCAATAACGCAAAACAATCGTATACGCACCGAATACATGAGAGCTTCATCAGGGAAGTAGCCTGATAACTGAAGAAAAGTGGGGGCAACACCCGCGAATTCTGTCCACTTGACGCTTTGAATCTAACATGGCCACACCATGAGCTAAGAGATCGATCGTCAACGAGAACTGCAGCTCTGAAAGTACTGACCTGGCTAGTGAGAAAAATGATATGCAGCACGAAGAGCACGAAACAGGGGATCGACATGACAATAAACGTCATAATGATCCAGCCAAAAAACCGGAAATATGAGGTCACTGAAGAGCCAAACTGTGCTTCAATCTGTCGGATGTCCGTGGTAAAGGGTAGAGTCGACGCCGTAGAAACAGCTTGAGCTTCTTCCACTGCAGGCGGATTCCTCGCACAGCAGCTCGATCTGTACCGTCACCAAGCTCGGCATCTAGCATTTCCTGCGCATCGGCCGCACCATTCAGCATCTGCTGTCGCATCTCACGTTGTCTCTGAGCCTCTTCTTCCGTCATGCGCGATCCAGCACGTCCAAGTCTCACTCTGCCCATACCAAGCTGCAACTGCATCATCGTGCTGTTCCCTTTGCCACCGCCTGATCCTCGAAACCTCAGAATCGTCTCTTTCTCCTCTTCCCATTCTTCCTGTGCTGCTGTAAACTCTTGCTGAGCAAGCTGCAATTCGCTTTGTAGATTGGCAATCGTAACTTCCGCCTGCCTGCGCTCAACTTGAAATCGCTGCAACATTTTGTCTCGATGCTGCAACTGTTTCTCCAGTAATTTGAGCTTCTTGGCAACCAAAGTTTGCGGCTGATGGCTCACAAACCCTCCACTTGTAATTTCAGAGTCTTCCTCGTGATCTTCGTCGTCTTCTAAGCGCCAAACGTCTTTGTCATCTGGAAACGCAGTGATTCTTGCTATTTGCCTGTTCACGGACGCCTCAATCGCCTCGAAATTCACTGCAGGCCTACAACAAACAGTACTTTAGTCAATGACAGTAGAATTGAGGATTAAAAGAGCAAAAATCCATACCTCATGCCACTAAAACCAGGCACATCGTCAACTTCATCGGCGTCATCTACTTGCATTTTGTGTAGCCATGTATCATACGTCCTTTCAAGATACCGCACGCTAATTGGTCATTAATTGGTTCTTTTCAACCACTCATAAGGTTTCGTTCTATTCCATACAAACTCCTAGAGTAATCTCCGTTTTGAACGACCTCCTCGATGGAGGCGACCGAGGCCTCTTTTCCACCTCCTGGACACGACGAACTCTCCACTAACGCGTGGTATTACGTACATCAAGCTACTGCCTCATCAACCAAGACCCAAGGCAAGAAATCTCGCGCGGAAACGACGTCAAAGCCGCTCAAAATGAGTAAGAAACGCGTTTCGAACGGTTCCGAACCGATTCCGATGGAGCTTTTCGACTTTGACTGCAATTTAACGCACGAGGATTTAAAACGCGACGTTGGTAATTTACTGCAACAAGCTCTTAAAGTCGGAGTGCAAGAAATGCTGGTGCCAGGAGCGACAATTGAGGAATCGCAGCGTTCGATTGAGCTCTGTCGCCAATATCCAAGCAAGTTATTCCCAACGGCGGGGGTGCATCCTTATAATGCACTGGCCATTCCTACCCAAGAGGAATTAAGTAAATTATTTCAATTGCTGGAGCTCCAGGAGGTTCGTGCAGTGGGGAATGCGGCTTGGATTACTCCCCAGGGTTCCCTGACCCGAGTTTGCAGAAAACTTGGTTCACAAACCAGCTTGCAATGGCCTGCAAAGTGCGCAAACCCTTGTTTCTCCATGAACGGCTGGCTCATCAAGACTTTATGGAGCTAATTGGCCAAGTAACCAAGGAGTTTGACGGGTATTTCCCGCCGGCAGTTGTCCATTGCTTCACGGGGAAGGAGGAAGAGTTGAAGGCGTACGTTGATCGAGACTGGTACATTGGTATCACGGGCTTTATCTGCAAGAAACATGGAGCGGAGCTACGTGAAATGGTGCGTCATGTTCCTCTGGATCGACTGGTGCTGGAGACGGATGCACCGTACATGGGATTCCCCAAGTGCAGACGTGCAGAGGTAACTGACGCCAAGAAGCAGTACCCGAACGTGCCCAGTGCCATGCCGCAGGTGGCTCAAGCAGTGGCCACAGCCCTCGGGAAGTCGCCCCAGGAGATCGCACGGCTCACTCGAGCCAACGCACGACGATTCCTGCGACTATAAAGGCATGAATTCTTGCAGTAGAGTACAAGGATGTCAACATTTTTGAAGAGCTCATAGATACTTGTTTTTAGCGGCGATTAACTATCGTAAACGGCGAAATAAAGACGGCCAGTCCTAGCACAACAATGCAGGAGGTCGTTCTACCTACACACGCAGTTACCTTGGACGAGACAAAAGTTCCTTCCATCTGCAATATCAAATACAAAGCGCCTTTAGAAGGCGTCCTCGGGAGGGGTGTTGTTGAACGCAATGATGCTGCGCAAGGGCTTGTGCGCAGCTTCCTCCGTGGCGTTCCACTGCGTGTCTTGGTGTTCCTCCTCGGTGCTTTCGCACTCGCTGTCGGTGCTGCGCGTGCTGCTGTCCGATCTCGGGGACGCCCTTGGCTTGGTACACTTGTACACGGCTTCAAACGTGTCGTCCCGCTCCCTCAGCAGCAGACTGATGTTCTCGGCAATGGTCGCGACGCTGCGCTCGTCGTTGTCCACCGTGAGGTCCCACTGGAAGCTCTCGTAGAAGGCGAGCGTCTCCTCCATCCACTCGCGCTTGTGCTCATTGAGGCGCAGGCGCTCGGGCTCGAGCTCCAGCCGCGCGACGATGCGCCGCCAGAGCAGCTCGCGCTCCACCTGCACGTGGACGGTGTAGAACTGGACGCCGGCGAAGTCCTGCACCTCTCGCATCTGCTCTCTGATGACGGGCTCCAGCAGGTGGCCGTTGGCGGAGTAGAGCACGGCGCTGAAGGGGACCGGTCCGCGATGAAAACCTGTTTCCTGCCGGGCTTGACGCGGTCCGCGAGGCGCAGCACTCGTTCGAACCAGGAGCAGACCCAGGACGTCTCCATGAGCAGCGACTGCGGGTGCAGCGCGTACGAGGGCATGTCCATGAAGGCCTCGTCCAGGATGTCGTAGCCCTGCGCCTCGAACTCCTCGCACAGCGCGGTCTTCCCGCAGCCGTGGCAGCCCTCGAGCGCCACGATCACAAGCTTCGGTTCGGAACTCATCGGGCGGCAGCGAGTTCGGTTGTGAACGTTTGAAAAAGACGCGCCACCAGCGACATACTGGGGACAAGTGAAACGGTGGTCCGACGTTTTGTATTTGGCGCCAAAAACGCGATTCGGCACGCGGACAGGAACACGCTCTTTAAAAGAACAGTTCTTATATGAGCAAAGTGCGTTTCCTGTTAAACTTTATAGGAAACGAACTTTATGAGCTAGTAAATCGTTAGAATAGTTTCCAGAAAAACGTGATGGACTTTTGTATCGACTCTCCCATATTATTCTGGATAAGTGGCTAAGTTCGTATTAAGTACGCATTTGCGTCCCACTATGAATGATAGATGAGGCAATTGAAGCCATCTGTTTTTTAATTAATTGAGTTCGACTTATTTTACATTTTAAGATAAGATTTTAAAAATTAAAATAAGTTAAGCATTAGAAATAAATTGGTATTTTTAAATTAAATTGAATCTCCACTAATGCTGGCATCGACGACACCAGCGGCGAAGGAGCCTCCGCTGCCTGTGTTCTCGACGAAGGAGGCGCGCTTCCGCAAGGCTCGTGACGCCAACACGCTGATCTTCTCGGTGCCGACGCACTCCAGCGTGCTGTTGCCGCTTCTCCGCCCCGCCAGCCACGCGTACGAGCAGAGAGACGCTCGATGGCTGCACCTCTTGCAGGCGGCGGCGCTTGTGCCGTCCCGCAAGGCGGACAAGCTGGCCAAGACGCTGCGCCAAGCTCTTAAAATGCCGCTGAGTCCCAGGATTAAGAGCGAGTTAGAAACGCTCTTAAACCCGCTGCTGGCAGCTTTAGAAACGGAGCGGCCCGGGGACGACTTCCATACAAAATGTCTAGTGGCGCTGCAGGTGAAGGAGAAGGTGGCGGCGTTTCTAAGACAGTGGATCGCCGAGCCGGTGGAGGGATTTGTGCTGCGCAAGGAGCACGTGGTGAACGGCATGAGACTGGACGACCTAGTGGCCACTCCTGCAGGAGCAGGATACTTGAGAGCGTACCGAACGGACGACGGGTTCTGCACAGTCGTGTACCCCTGGGGACACGGCTTCGTGCACGTGAAAGACGTGGAGAAGGTGCAGCGAGCGCTGGAGAAGCAGCTGAAGAAGCGCTCGTTCAATGAGTACGTGGCGCTGGAGCACCAGCAGATGTACGAGCAGATCGAGGGGCTCCTAGAGAACCTGCCGCCGGTTCAAGAGCGAGACACAGGAGAGGAGACGATGAATCCTAACGCAGTGAAAGCGGAGACGGTGGACAACGAAGCAGACGTTGCAGAGTACAAGGAGCTGTTGACGTCGCTGGAGGAGGAGGTACGAGACGCCGACGGTTGGTAGTAGCTGTGGTTTGCTTATTTTTGTTGCTGTTTGTTGTTGTGTTGCAGCATGTGGACACGACTGTGCTCCGTCAAGACTTGAGCTTCTTGCGGCGCGTGCAGGCGCTGGCGACCAAGACGAAGGAGATTCGGCGCGCACAGACCGCGCCAGAACCTCAGCAGAAGATGGCGCGTACTGATGAACCTGAATCGTCGGCTTTGGAGCAACAGGAACCGGCTGAAGCAATGCAAACTGAAGTGGAGCAAGAGCAGCAAGAAGAGCAGCAGCAAGCGGCGACAGAGGTGGAGAGGGAGCAGAAGCAGGAGCAGTAATTTTTAAGGTACCACCTCAGCATGCATGTATTTAAAAATACATTTCGACAAAAACAGTTTGTTATACTATACATTGGTATGATTGTATTAAATCTTAAAAATTTCATGCGTGTCATTGCAGAAAAGAAGGGATCTAATGACATTCTGCGGCGCGGATTTCGAGGTGTCCAAGGCCCCTGTGGCGGCTGTGGCCACGCAATCTGCAGCGAAGAGGGCGGTGAATAACGCTGCACTCAAGACGCAGAGCATTCGCGACTTCGCGGCCGAGCTGCAGAGCCAATTGGAACCCTCGCTGGGCCCTGGTTGGCACGTTCTAGTGGGCGGAGACTTTGCGGTGGACTTGCGCTACGTGAGATCTGGTTCTGCAAAACTTATCTTTTAAAAGGAGGTTTCTCTAATATTATTTTTTCATTATTTATTTTTTGCAGCGCAAAGGAGCATGTGTGTTGCTCTTCAGTAAGAAGAGCAAGATGAAAGTGATTCTGTACCGCACGACGCCGGCAGTGGCAGCGAAACCCAAGCAGGAGCATGAAGTTTTGGTAGAAACCAATGAAGAACTGGACACCAAGAGGAAGATTGTGGTGTTTGAGAGCGACATGGAGGAGGAGATGAAGGAAGCGGTGGTTGAGAAGACCAAGAAACTCTACAACTTTTACCAAGGGGACGATGACAACGAGACCAAGATCGCACAAGCTCTGAAGGTCAATATTTTATTATTATTATGCTGGCATTTAATTTATGCTGATTATGCTGTTGATGATGCTGATTAGCACTCGTTGACATTCGCCTACGGCCCGACGTGGCAAGTGGTGGTTTCGTCCTCGCGGGAGTTGTGCTGTCTGCCGATCGCAGACCCGGGAACTCATGCGGATTTCACGGTGGCCAAGTTGCGCCTCGTGGTGTACCGCCATGCTGGCACTCGGCTGGATCAACACTTGGACTCGGCGCAATTCGGCAAGCGCGTCGCGTTCCTTTTCGCCACGATCTGTCTGCTTGTCTATGGTTTCTTGGCGCTGAACCCGTCCGAGGTATTTGAACGCTGCAAGGGTAACGCGAAGGTTGCTAGCGAGAGTATCCCGGTTGATGGGACTGTACTGCCGGAAGGTTGCTCGGCTGAAGACGTGTCGCGCGCGAATGACCATGCGTGGTGGAAGACGGCGGCGATCCTGGGAATGTCGGCGTTCACGATGGTGGCGTCGCTTATTCGCATGTACACCAAGTCGCTGACACCGAAAATGAAGCGATCGTAAGGGAGACGAATTGTTGGGGTTGACACGGAGCAAAATTGCGGGGCAGTGCGGATGTCACCACGAGCAGCATGAGAGAAGCAATAGAACATAGATTTGTGGTGTGAGTATCGATTTTTGTTATCCTGTGGCAGTCATAGCGATCGACCGATGAATTAAGCAAGAAAGGAGAAGCCCCGACTACTATCCGCGAGAAGCTGGGTCTAACAGGTTTGGACTCTGTGAAGGCAAAGCAACACCCCAACTTCCTAGACTACCTACAGTTCAGCGCACTGTGGCGACGGAAAAAGGTCTTGTTCACCACGATGACCACGTCCGGGCCCTTGAACGCGACGGGCGTCTGCTCCTTGGTGCGGCAGTCGATCAGCAGAGCGCAGTCCTTTTGGCCGTACGACGAGATGAACTGGTCCATGATGCCGCACGGCACGTTGCAGAACTCGTGCTCGGCCCGGCCGACTGGCGCTTCTGGATGGGCGAGATGCCTTCGGGCCCGAACAGACTCTAGGAACATCGCGAAACTCACCTCCAGAGCGGCAGAGCTGCTCAGACCGCTGCCGAATGGCACGGTGCTCGCGATGGCTGCGTGCACAGCCAGCGGTTCCTTGCGGTTCAGGTGCTTGAGGAATTCTGCCGTGACGCCCTTGGGGTAGTTCCCCACGACGCCGTGCCATTTTACAATTTGCACTCTACCATGGACTTCGACGACGTCCGGTCGATCGAGCACTTCCTGGAGGACGTGACAGCGACTGGGTGCCGGTCTCCGACACCGGGACCATGTCCCCCGACTGGCCTTCGTCGTCCAACACCCTGTCGATTAGCGCCTCCGACGTCGAGTCGGTCGGTGGCATCCGCGACATGGTCGCCGGCATAGTCAACCTAGCTTCCGCCCATGTCACCATCGCCGCCCGGAAGGCACTTACAGGGGAGGACCTCCTGGTCCGGGTCGAGGCCTTCCTCCTCGGGGAGCCAAGGATCCTGCTCGGCGAACTTCGCGTGCGCCTTCCTTCAGTGGCAGAAATCTACCGTCGCCACGATCTATGCCGGCCACACGCAAAGCCGCGTTGCAGCGTCAGGCTATTTGAAATCAACGAGCACACCAGGCTCTCGGCCGTCTGTCGTCGCCGCATCACGGCATTGCGTGTAGCCGAGCGTCTTGCTCGCGTCTGCTTCGACAGGTGGCTGACGTGGATGGTGTTTATGCTTGGAGCACTCAACTGCAACCACAACAGCTTGCGTACGATGGAGTGCCCACTGGAGATGCAATGCTTGGATCTGCGATGACCAGAAAGTGACTTCAAAAACCTGAAAGTCACCTCAGCAATTGCTTCGTGGTGAAACCAGCTACAGTATCAATGCCGCAAAACCTGCGCCCGAAAGTATGTTGCTAGTGATAAAAATCGCCACGTTTTCGCTGTGATCCAACTGTTTGTGCTTGACGTTATCACTGTCGGCCACCAGTTGCTTGGCCATGGCAGGTAAGAGCTTTCATTCTCCAATTTTCCATCAACCACAAACTCTAATTGTCAAGCTAATGATCCACTTGCGCGTTTTAGGCATCGTCGCCATTTCGTCTCTAGCATCAGCTACCTTGACGGCATCAAGCGTTGGTTTATCCGGCAGCAGTGGGAACAGCACGACCAAGTGCTTCCCGTCCGACTTCCTCTTTGGAACGGCATCGTCAGCTTATCAAGTCGAGGGCGGCTGGAATGCCACGAACAAGGAGGTCAGCATTTGGGACAATTTCTGCCGCGACGAGTCCAACGGAGTGCCTTGTGCTAACGTAGCCGCCGATTTCATCAACCGGTATTCGTCGGACATCGCACTCATGAAACAAGATGGCTACGGTACGTTCCGGTTCTCCATTTCTTGGCCGCGGGCCATGTCGTGGAACGAAACCACGCAGCGCATGCAACCGAATCCAGAGGGGTTGGCGTTCTATCATGCACTGGTGGATGATCTTCTTGCCAACAGGATCCAACCAGTTTTGACGCTCTATCACTGGGACTTGCCAGCCGCGTTGCAGTCACTGGACCCACCTGGATGGCTCAATGAAGCGTTGGTAGATCACTTTGCAGAGTATGCGACGCTGATCTTTGAGGAATTCGGACAGGACGTGCAGTACTGGACCACGTTCAATGAACCTGCGTCTTTCATCCTCACAGGCTTTGCGCTCGGTTACGGACCCCACAGCTTGGCAACTCGACAACCAACGCTTACGACGTGGCCCACGTAGTGTTGCTCGCTCATGCTGCAGCGGTTCAGAAATTCCGTGAGCTGCGCGATGAGAAAGAAGGCGTCATTTCGAAATCGGCACGTATCAGCATGGTGATCAATTCCGACTGGGGCGTACCATTGAACGACTCATTCTCCGAGGATGTGGCGGCTGCCGACCGAAAGAACGAGTTCCATCTAGGCTGGTTTTTGAGTCCGTTGACGACTGGGGACTACCCGGCAGTGATGCGCGAACGCGTTGGAGACCGACTGCCAAACTTCACGGAAGAGCAGAGCGCGTTGGTTAAAGGATCGTATGATCTGCTCATGCTGAATTACTACACGTCATACGCCACCACAGACTGCGATTCAGAGCGATCGGAAACCAATTGCTCCGATCTCACACTTGGGTGGGCCACAGACCTCGGCGTGGATGACTCTCATAGTCCTGAAGGAACTCGCCACGCTTACGGCAGTCTGGTGGACCCCAATAGCTGCCACAGCGACTCGGGATATCCTCCAGGGTACCTTCAAGTGATCCGTTTCCTGCATGAACACGACACAAGCGCTGACATTTTACTCACAGAGAACGGTTGGTGCGGCAATGAGACGATTGCGAATCCCGACCAAGTCTGGTACCATCGCACGCATCTGGAGCAAGTGCACAAAGCCATTTATGAGGAAAACATCCCGATCATCGGCTACACGGTTTGGTCGTTCATGGACTCTTTCGAGTGGACCAGTTATGCCGGTCGTCGCGGACTCTACTTCGTCAACTTCACGGACCACACGGGTGATGTCGACGAGTATTCAGCGCTACCTACACAGCTCGAGCGCATTCAACGATCTGCCGGGGCCTGGTACTCTAACGTGGCCACGACAGGGTGCTTCGAGCAGGAAGAAGAGGACGGACAATATTTGATGTAGCGCATGCAATGCATATTAATGCAGTAAGTAGGGATATACTTCCATGAAGAAGCCTGATCTACACGAGAAATATATTGTTGTACGAAAGCGTGTGCCTTCTTGAAATTGAACACTCATTTTGCGGCATTCGCACAGAAGACCAACTTCGAGGCAAAAGTATTGAAACATCTATTGGAGACATTGCCACCGCAATGTCGTTCTGTTCGGACAATAATCCCTGGGGAACATCCGAATGTTGACAGTTCTTAGTCGATAGTTCACATCGTGGAAACGATAGCGTTAACAACTGCAGAAGAGGAACAGAGTGTACTTGTACAAAGTTCTACCACAAAATAAGGAAGTGAATAATCCTCAAAGCTTCAGGATAGCAGCTGTATCGTTGGCTATTCGAGTCTCATCCAGGCTGCAACCTGGATGAGCTTTGGGCGTGCAAGGTTGAATTTTAAACTTTCGACAGCGTTTGGAACTAGAGGTAGACTGGAGTTCATTTTCCAGTTGGACTCGTCGGGCCAAGGTGCAAAGCGACAAAGTCGAAGCCTACTCCGACTATAACACAACAGCATGAAATTTACGACGATTCTCGCCGTCACTGCATTTGCCGTCGTGCTGTGCATGGTTCTGGTCAGCGCCGCTACGAACTCCGAGAAGACAGAGCACGGCAAGAGAAAGCTTTATTACGTGCGCACCAAAAGCCCGTACAACCGTGACCCCACCGAACCTATCCGGGGACCCCGAACAGGATAACTTCTTGCCTGGCGCGTGAGGTGAACTAAAGAACATGACCACTAAGGGTGAGAACGAGCTACTGCCGGACAACTCTACCGTCTTCGACTACCTAGTTCGTAAAGCGGAAGCAAAGAGGTTTAAGAGCGAACTTTCAATTTTGACTTCGCAAGAAAGTCGTGTTTTCTACCTGCACATGCAATAAGTTCTGCTGCCGAGAAATGACTAACAGGGACGTCTTCAGCTTTCTAGTGTACTCTAGTAGTTTTGAACATCCAACGTGGCCGCTAGAGAGTGCTTAGAGTATAAGAAGAGGGTGAAATATTGCGGAGCACGTGCATTTGGTTTTAGGAAATCCCATTAACTCGTTTACTTATCACCCTCTTTTCAGTGACGTCAAGCAACTACCTATCGGGAGTGTAATCGAGAAAATGCCACCCCACTCTAAATCCAAGACCGATCATTCGTCTGTCGTGCTACGTTTTCCGGTTGATCGCGCACCACACGAAACATTGTGTCCAACCCCATCTTCTTCACCCCGTTCGGCGTTCAAATTAATCTCCGTCGTGAACCAAGTAAACACTCTGACGTCAGCTCTCTCACCGGAATATAATCATCTCTGGCGAATATTTTTTTACCACCGGTTGTCTGTAGAGAGCACTTATTGTCGTAGCCCGGAGTAGATAGGTTGATCCCTCAACTTCAGACATCAACGCCGCAATTGCATTCTGCTCGGATTGCTGGATGGCCGAGGCAAAATACTAGCGCCGGAAGAATGTTGATAGTGTGGACGCGATCAACTGGAAGACGTAGCACGACAGACGGATGATTGGTCCTGAATTTGGAGTGGAGGAATTTGTTTTCAGCTGTGTTGTCCAGAGCAAGTTGGGGAGTGATAGAATTTTATGTGGTTCATGAACCTCGGGGACCATTCGAACGAGTCGTGCATCAAATCCGAATACGGTACGGACAAAAGGAAAGCAACCGTAATCACATGGCTGATTGGGACGACATAATCACCACCAAGGCTTTCCTGAGGAAAAAACGTATGGTGATCGTAGTCGGGCATTTTATTCTCCACGGGCTGTATATGCATTGATCGAATATTTGCTACCCTTGACGCTTGTTTTCGGTTTAGCACTTGAGTGAAATGTTTGCCTTCGAGCTGGCGGACGATACATGAAGTCGGATCTCGTGACTTTTTAATGCAGCTAAGTAAAAGTGTTCGATGACATCCCCCGCACCTCATTCCTCAAGCAGCTGTAGCAAGTTGTAAACACTTGTTTGCTCTCAGAGAACGAGCAAGCACTGTCAAGGAGCCACTTGACAATGCCAGTGTATCCTGAGTAAGAGGCATATGCTACCGCGACAATGTCTGCCAGGCCTAGCTAGGAGGAGTAGAATCAAGATGTGGCTTGAAGTTCATTTAGTTAGAAGATATATGCAAGTGTGAACCTGACTCAATGCCGGCACTACTTCCTCGACCGAATGTCTTGGCGTGCTTCAACATGAGCCCATTCACATTCCGCTTGGGTCCACGGATCCATGTCGCCGTCAGCATTTTCCCCACGAGGTGTGGCGTTGACCGAGTCTTGGGAGACTAAACTTGAACGCTGAGATTGACGTCCATCCACGCCGCCCTCGGCCCAATTTTGCTCTTCGACAGCATAACTCTGAAGGACAAGTGGGCTGGTCGCTCCACACGCCGCGCAAGCTTCAACCATAAGTTCGTTCTTGAGAGTGCACGCCGAGCAGGTCCACGACTCCCCATCTTGGTCGGCCATCGTTCTTCGACGCTGCTGCTTGAGGCCTCCGCAAATTGAAGAGTGCGGATGTGCGAACACCTCGACTTGAGCTACCCAAAGGAATACCGACTAAGACATCGAAGACGCACGACCAAAATACTTTTTCGTGCCGTTGGGGCTGTCCTTTTGATGCCGGTGGAGACACTTTCACTCCAACTCTTTTGCAAACGCGATCTCCTCCAGATCCTCATCGGGAGAACTCTTTTCGTGCATCACTTTGGCGTCCAGAATGCTAAACGTCACCACCACTACTGCAAAACTCCCGAACACGAAGGCACTGCTCAACGCCGCTCTCGGACCATGACGTATCTTCACCAAAGCTCCTGCAACTGGTGCCGCTAGCACTGTGTTCCACGTATCTCGCTTGTCCCGAACCTCTTCGAGTCCGAAAGCTGCCAACCGGAAGAAGCACGAAACCATTGCAATACGACCTGCCGTTTGTGGCACCATCACTTTGGCGTGATGCAATGCACCTCGGAACCGTTGCTCCTTCGGGGACGCTCGCATTCCTTCGACGATACCCAGAGTCGACCCAAACATCATCCCGTAAATGAACCCGGTTCCGGTTGACTCTGTGACCGACCGACATACATGCTGCAATTTAGTTTCCTGAGGGCAGCGTTGATCGTTCGGAGGGGCAGGAGTAGTGACGACGGATCCAATAGATCGAACATGGTTAAGATGTGAGTGAAACACAGATGAATTGTTAATGCAATGGTGCCATCGGACGAAGAAAACCATGCAACGTGTTTCTGTGTTGATTTGCTTGAAGTGCAACCCGGTCCTGTCAGTGACAAGCCGACTAGGCATCACTCCCCTGCTGTTGTCTTGAACCATCAACCAGCTAAACACTTCCTAGGGAAGCATTGCGACGTTCCTCTTTTCTCGATAAGCCTCCACTCCATTCACCAGCGGCACTAGTGAGACCATCCCCTTCTTTTGCTGACCTCGAAAACGCGCACTCGTGCAAGTGCTACATCGTCGTCTTCGTTCCCATCATCGCTGTCTCCACTCCGACTGCTGTTCGTGAGGACGTCCAAGAAGTGTAGGTCATGTGAAATTAACACCACAGCACCTTTGTATCTGCGCAGCGCCTCACCCAGTATCTGAATCGTATTCATATCCAAGTGATTGGTAGGCTCATCAAGAAGAAGTGCATGCGGTGGATATGGGAACGTGGCCCACGCGAGCCCAACACGCACCAACTGTCCACCTGACAGGGCTTCAATCGGCACCGACACGGCAGTGTTACCGGAGATTCCAAAACTGCTGAGATGCTTACGCATTTTCCCATCGTTCGCTTTGGTTGACCCTGTGAACTCACTTGGCATCGTAGTTTCATCTGTTTCTAGCCGCGAGCGCAACAATTCCACGGGTGTAAGACCACGAGACCAATCCTGTCGCTTCAAGTCCTCCACGTTGTGCTGCATCAGCGACGCGATGCGTGCTCCATGGAAATACTCCACCTTGCCACGCTTTGGTCTAAGATCACGGCTGAGAAGGTTCATCAGTGTGGTCTTGCCCGCGCCATTGCGGCCAACCAGGATGACCTTGTCTCCGTAGTTGATGCCGAGATTGAGATTCTCCAGAACAAGCGGAATTTTCGCTTTTTGAGCAGAAATCCCAGCGTCGGCCTGGCTTGGAGACTCGTCGTATCGGAAGGACACACTGTCGAGCGAGATCATGACTGCATTGTCCAGCTTGGTGAGATTGCGAATTTGTGGCGGATCGTTGGACAGGATACGCCAAGCTGAGCTCGCGCTGTTGCCACCTTCGTGTTCATTGTATTTGGCTTCTTCCTCTGCCTGATCAAAAAGTGTGAAGAAGTATCCGCCGCGATCGCGGTTCAACTTAAATCGCGTGCCTTTTGCACTGCGTTCATTGCCGATGCGATCCATTTTCTTCTTCTTGGACGCCGCAACTTGCAGTTTCTTGTCGTCTTTGGAACGAGCTCCTTGCTCAGCGATCTTTGCAACCATTGCTGTCATCTTCTCCGTCTTCTTATCCAGCTTGGTCTGCAGCCTAGCGTTAAACTGACGCTTCGTGGCCATTGCTTCCTCAAAGGCATCGTAGTTACCGTCGTAGTAGGCTAGTGTTTTATCGTACCCACGGAAGAACA
The DNA here is from genome assembly GCA_011947355.1 of Phytophthora boehmeriae. Classification (NCBI taxonomy): domain Eukaryota; phylum Oomycota; class Peronosporomycetes; order Peronosporales; family Peronosporaceae; genus Phytophthora; species Phytophthora boehmeriae. The sequence continues at coordinate 404,915 of JAAVTJ010000399.1, read as the reverse complement.
CGATTTCCTCAACCACAGCGTTGAGGAAGAATCGGTCGTGTGACACAACAACCAATGTCACTGGACTACCTAGCACGTCGTCCAATGTGAGCAGATAGTTCTTCAGCCACAAGATCGACGGCATATCAAGATGATTCGTAGGTTCATCTAGCAGCAAGAAGTCGGGCTCCATGAACAGCACACGCGCCAATAGAATACGAACTTGCCAGCCACCACTCAACGACGACAGCGGCGCATCTTGTTTGTTTGGGTCAACGCCCATACTTGCCAAAATTCGCCGCGCGCGTGCTTCCATCGATGCTTCATCCAGTACTTTGAGAGCTTGTTGATACTCTTCTGTCCTTTCGTGAATTTCACGCAGAATCTCCGCTTCGTTTGCTGTATTGACGCTCTCATGCTCCCCACCACCTGCATCCGCTGCAAGTGTAAACTCGAGTCGTTGCCGAAGATCCGCTACTTTCGCCTCAGCCTCATTAAGCCGCAATCGGGCGTCTTTGCCTCTCATTCCACTTCGCTTAATAGCAATTTTACTCGCTGCTTCTCTTGCTTGCTCCGCCTCCATCAACTGAACTGTCAACAGCGCATGCAAAAGCTCCGCCTTATGATAAGCAAATTGCTTCTCATCTTGCTTTTCCGGTTCGGTAGGACCCATCAACACCTTCTGAAGAATATCAATTTTTCCCTGAAGCTCGCTCACTCTTGTGTCTGCACTCAAAACTGTTTGCAGCACCGACTGTTTCACGGATTCCGAGGTCATCGACGACGTGTCTAATTGGTTCACGTACAACATTCTCAACGACGACGGGAGGCCTTCCACCAGTCCGTCAGCTAGAGCCTGCAGCAACGTGGATTTGCCGATCCCGTTGGGACCGACCAGCCCATAGCGGGACCCGTAATTCAGTTTCAATTGGGTGTCTGTTAGCAGCTCGACAGTGTTCACCGGTTCACCCGAGCCATCGGGCGACGGGGTCCCGATCCCGAGCGTGAATTGGTTGAGCAAAACATTTTTCCCGTACTCGTCGTACGTCACGGTTTGGAACCGACTTTGCTGCGACGTCGCCACGATGATCGGTGCTTTGGTTGCGGCAGGGGGTCCTCTGGGATTTCGGGGTCGACCGATTTCGCTTTCGACGATGTCGAAGATTTCTTGGGACGACCTTGACCTCGTTTTAAAGAACGCTTTTCCTTGCGAGATAGCGAAGCGGTGAGGTCCAATGGACTGTTGGCGGCGGCGGTGCGACCGGCGTCCAGGCGGTGCATTGTCGGCAACATGGTGGAGTGAAAGGTGTCCTGATAGATATCGTCGAATGGCTTTTTCGAACACGTTTTGACTAAAAGTTTTTATTTGAAATCGCCGTAAAGAAAGTTCGGGGAACACTTCGTACGGGACAGCTGGATGGAAGATTGGTATGTTGAAGTTTCATGGACATGGCTACATTTGTCTAATTTGTTGATGAATGGCTACAGTCGTGATTACGACAAACAGCAATGTTGCTGCGAGGTGTTATGCACTTGGTATCCTGCTCGATCAATCAATATGCACGCACGAATCCGCTCGCTCACATCTTTGTGTTAAACAGCGCATGTTGATGTAGCTGTCAAAGAAACGAGTCGATGTTGATATTCGCGCTAGAGTCATGAAGTACCTTGGCGCGCGAAACCCGAACGACTTGTTCGAGTTCAAATCACTCCCGCCAAAAACAGCATTCCCCACTCGTTGCGCTCGGAAGCGCGCCAGCTTTCTAATAGAAATGCACCACGACGCGTTGGTGCCATTCACACCTTTGACCTTTTAAGCTCGCGGTCCAACCTCACTTTGCTTTGCACCAAGTGTCCACCAACACGCCAGTATCTCCACTTCAATATCTCTCATCGCGGCGTCATGGCTCCTTCGCGCTTGCCCACTGAAGACGTATTAACCGAAATGGCTCCGGCCCTAAAGAACAATGGACTGCCAACGTTAAGCAAGTCCACGACTCTCGCCAATGCGTCGGCCCCGATCATCGACGAGTACCTGGACAAAATTACGTGGAAAGCAGCGGAGAACTCGAACGTGACGTTCTCGCTGCAAGGTCTCAGTCAACACATTGCGACGAGTATTGTGGAGGAGTATTGGCTCAACAAACTTTACTCCGAGAAGGTCCGCGAGTTCGTCAAGGAAAACAGGTTCCACATCCACGATCTCGGGTACTTGAGTGCCTACTGCTCGGGCTGGAGCACGGAAGACATTTTGCTCCACGGCTTTGGTGGTGTGCCGAACAAACTGCAATGCCGTCCACCCAAACACTTCAACACGGCTTTGAACCAGATCGTCAACTTCTTGTTCACTCTTCAAGGAGAAATGGCTGGGGCTCAAGCGCTGTCGAACCTTGACACTTACATCGCTCCATTCATACGCATCGATGATCTCGGCTATATGGACGTGTTCAAGTACATTCAGTCGTTCGTGTACTCCCTGAATGTGCCGACGCGCAGCGGTTTCCAAGCCCCGTTCACGAACATTTCGCTTGATTTGGTTTGCTCGAGTGTTTTGACAAAGCAACCGGTGATTATTGGCGGCAAGCAACATCCGACGTGGGTGTACGGAGACTTCCAGGAGGAGATCGACATGTTCAACAAGGCTTTTGCCGAGGTGATGATCCAGGGCGACGGTAACGGGTCGATCTTCAGCTTCCCCATTCCGACCTACAATTTGTCCAAAGAGTTTGACTGGGAATCGCCTCGTTTCAAGCCCATGTGGGAGATGACGGCCAAGTATGGCGTGCCTTATTTTGCCAACTTCATCAATTCAGACTTGAACCCCGCAGACTTCCGTTCGATGTGCTGCCGACTGCGTCTTGACACACGTAAGCTGCATACCCGTGCCGGTGGAATTTTCGGAGCCACGCCCTTGACAGGATCTCTCGGTGTGGTGACGCTAAATCTTCCCAACCTTGCTTTGCGAGCCAAGTCTGTCCCCAAGTTCTTTGACGTTGTGAAGGAAACGCTGGTAGTGGCCAAGGAATCGCTCGAGACCAAGCGCCAAGTCATTGAGTCGCACATGGAGCTGTATCCGTACACACGCTTCTACCTGAAGAGCGTCTTCCAGCGCGCTAAGACCTACTGGGCCAACCACTTCTCAACGATCGGCGTCATTGGCATGAATGAGGCATGCACCATCCTCCTGGGTCGTAGTATCTGCCACAACAAGGATTTCGCTGCCAGCGTTTTGGAGTATATCAAGGACGAGTTGCAGGTATTCCAGCTTGAGACCAAACACCTTTTCAACTTGGAAGCTACTCCGGCCGAGTCCACATGCTACAAGCTAGCGAAGATTGACAATGAGCTCTTCCCCAATGCCGAGATACCAGAGTTCTACACCAACTCCACGATGTTGCCGGTCGATTCGACAGATGATCTCTTCAAGGCGTTGACGCACCAGGAATCACTTCAAACCGAGTACACCGGCGGCACCGTGTTCCATGCTTTCTTGGGCGAGCGTTTATCTAGCTGGACGCATGCGCGCGACTTGGTTAAGGCTATCACGACCACCTACCGTATTCCGTACGTCACGTTGACGCCGACTTTCAGCATCTGTCGAACACACGGATACCTTGCTGGTGAGCACTTCGCATGTCCTCAGTGTGGTGAAAAATCTCTGGTGTACTCTCGCATCGTCGGCTACTTCCGCCCGGTGTCGGACTGGAACGCAGGCAAGAAGGTCGAGTTCAGCACGCGCAAAATTTACTCTGCGATGGAGAGCGAGCCCATTGACTTCCAGATCGGAGGATTCACCAAGACCACGTACACGGATTTCCCCGGCAAACCTGTAGCCTCCATTTTGTTCACCAAAAGCTGCAATCTCAAGTGTGGCTGGTGCCATAACAGCGATCTGGTGAACGAGAGGCCTGAAGATTTGGATCCACACTCCATTCTGGACTACGTAGCCGCTACAATGCACAAAAGCTTGGTGATTTGTGGCGGTGAACCGACAATTCAATCGGGGTTAATCCCATTCCTGCGCCTCGCCAAAGAAAAGGGTATTACGGTCAAGCTCGACTCGAACGGAAGCAACCCCAATGTGCTGAAGCGCGTGTTTGATGAAGACCTCATCGATTTTGTCGCTATGGACGTGAAAGCGGACCCGGAGCGATATGCGAAAGTAGCCGGCAAGGCACTTCGCCCCAGGCTGCTTAAAAATCGATTGATATCATCAAGAAGTCCGGTGTCAAGCACGTGTTCCGAACGACAGTAGTGCCGGGCCTGGTCGACATTGAAGACATCGCGGTGATCAAGAACCTCGTTGGTCAATCGCCGAAATTGCAGCGATTCCGAGCGTCGGAAACTTGCATCGACGCGAAATTCCGCTCGCTGCAGGAACACAGCGAGGAAGAGTTCGAGCGTCTTGTCGAGAGTGCTTCGAAGTTGTAAGCAGACTACGTATAACAAGAAACCTTGACCAGAATAATGAAGCTGCTAATAATCAAATTGAATGTGTGTTAACAGGGTCTACGATCGCGTTGTTTGCCTCCACCAAGATGATAAAGACCATATCTTTTCGGCCGGTATGGTTGATTTACCAGAGTTGACGATTGCAGCAGAAATGATACCCATCACGGGTTCATCAACTGTGTCCACAGCTTCACGGAGATGGTGGCCGTTACCCATAAGCATCCAGCGTTTGATTTCCCGCAATGGATCCGGTCAGACATCGTACTTGATGAAATACTATCGGCGTGGGCCCGATCAGCAGCGTAGCGCAAACGAAAACTCGGCAGTAACTAGTTTATCTCTCTCGGTGCATAGATCCCTTTAGAATCTCTCGAGTCACGAGAGAGCTGGTCAACCACTCGCAAACAGAAGCTCTCCAAGAAGTAGCATCAAACACTCTTCGCTTGCATCCAAAAGCTGGCTGTGGAACTCTAGATCCTGCAGGCGAGAGTAAAGCACTAGTTGCAAGCATCAGGAACTGCATCGTCTAGTAGAAGACACGGACAAGTTTGAAGTGGTCACTGATGTGGATTTGGAAGTAGCGATAATTCTGTCATCAATATATTTCCATGACGTACGATATCCAATCAGTTTGCCTTGGTGCATATAGCATCCCTTACCACCGTCTTCCATTCCTAGGCGGACTCTGCTACGCTGTGGCTAACACGCTCAACATTCACCATCAACGGGTCCTTCATGGTCAATGACAGCGCCAGCTTGTATCGAACCGACTGTCCAGGCAATTCCACCAAATGGTAGCGACCAACAATGCAGGCAATCAGCAGCTTCATCTCCATCGTTGCAAGGCGCCGTCCGACGCAGATACGTGGGCCAGCACCGAATGCACTGGACGTAGCAGCAGGCAGGTCGAGTACTTTACCTGTCTTGGAATCAAGGAAGCGTTCAGGGATGAACTCCGCAGCATCTTCACCCCACACGCTCTTCAGACGACCCAATGCGTAGTGAGGCAACCCCAGAACTGTGCCAGCGCGGATGAACGTTCCGTCAGGAAAAATTGTGTCGCGAATGCACTGTCGACTAGTGTAAGGGAAGATTGGCAGTAATCGCAGGTTCTCGCTGATGGTTGCCTCCAGATAAGGTAGATCTTGTAGCTCCTCCATCGAAGGCATGTAGTCATCGGATGTTGCCGACTTGGGCAACTTCTGCAGCAATTCTGCTCGCAGCTTCTCTTCGACCCGCGGGTGTTCGTGCAGCATGTGAAGAATCCAGCATACTGCGTTCGCGGTGGTGTCTCTCCCCGCAATCAGAGACAGCAATGCGATGCTGCGGATCTCGCTGGGCTCGACAGGTTGGCCGTCGGCATGCATACGGTCAAGAATGATGGACACAATGTCGCGGTGAGTTCTTCGGTCATCCTCATTTATGTCGGCATGGCCACGCTGATGTTTAGCAATTCCATCGGAGATAATCCCCATGACGAGTGTATCCATCACCTGAATGGACTCACGAAGCTGTCGCTCGCTGCCCACGTTGAGCCAGCGTTTGGCCTTCCAAAGCCACATTGGGACCATCCGACGAGCTGCTGCAATATGGAGAGCGTTGTCCATTGCCTTTCCGAATGGGTGTTCCTCTCCCGATTCCAGACTACCGAGCTCGCTACCGAAGCCAATTTCCGCGAACGAATCCAACGTGAATTGATGCATCAACTCGCCAAGCTCAATCGGCTTCTGCCCCACTGCAGCCTTCTGGAAGATATTCAGCAGGATATGCGTGTGCTTCTGCACAATGGGCATCATGTGCTCTCTCAGCACCCGCGTACTGAACAGACTCACGAGAATTTTGCGTTGGTATTTCCAACGCTCTCCATCGATCAGAACGACATTTGGCCCTGCAACGTCCACCAACATTTCGTAAAACTGGTCGCCCTTAATGAAATTGTCAAACTGAGTCTTGAGAATCTGCTCGTGGTGGTCCGGGTCTGCATCGATCAAGAGATCACTCCTTCCAAGTAGGCGAAGCATGAATGGTTTTCCACCAGTCGATTGGCAGAGTTCCAGCAGCCAGTCCAAGAATCGGTCGGCATTGTGAACCATATCCAGTGTGTGGCCAACAACTGGCAGTCCAGGAGAAATATAAGGGACGGGAAAAGGTGCATTAGCTCTCTCGGGCAACTTCTTTGCCGTGACATCCTTTAACGCCTTGATACTGGCAGCGTACAGCGCTGCGATGGCTGCCGTGGCGACCAAACCAGACACCAACGGAGATAACTTCGGCTCGCTACCCAATATCGACTGCAGCATTGCGCGGTGCCGAGCTCTGCTCTGCCAATCGGAGTCTGGCGGTCCAGGAAAGGAGGTCAGGTCCACTTGGCATTGGCGATGGACTGGCATTGCAAAGGTGTGGGATTGAAGTCGAAGCATGACATATCCATGCTGCACCACCCAAAATTCAAGTCATATCCAGGCTTTTGACGGGGTTCAGCGGGTAACATGGTCGCTATCCTAACGCATGCCACCCTAGTAGCCGAGCAGCGAGTATACAACAAGCAGTGATAACAGGAGATAACACGTCAGCATCAGCAAATATTTCTTACCACTTACTCTCTCGGTTGTTCTTGAAATCGTCAGATGTGATAGATGAGGTCGTTTGGCATCCCCCAGCATTTGAATCCTAGGAAATGAGCGACGTAGCAAAGCCCCTCCGTCTCGATGCCATCGTAGCCTTCTTTTGCCCACTCGCTGCCGATCAAATAGTGCACTGGGAAGAGCACTCCTTGTCTGTGAACATCCGCCTTTACGTACAGCATGGTTCCACCCACCGAGTCCAGCGGAACGAAAGTCTCCTCCTTGCCGTGGAAATGCCACATCCGTTCGACCTTCAAGTCTCCTGGAACAAATGCGTTGGAGTCGCGCAGAGATCCGCGCTCTTTCCGTCGCCCAACCCACGCATTCAAGTCGTACTCGTACCAATCTTTGCCGTCTTCACGCATCCTTACGCACATGGGCTCCACAATGTCGAGTCCAGCTACATAATTCACCAAAAACAAGGAATTAGAAGCACCGCAACACCGACGTAAGACCACTAAAACTTCCTACAATGAATCATCTTCTTCATGAGATCGGCCGGAATTTTGTGGACGTCGGCATCGACCCAGAAGACATGCTGGTGCCAAGTCTCCATGGCTGAGAGCACTGCATAGTTGCGGTAGCGTGCGATGACACGCCGGCGATTCTTCTGAAGCTCGTCACTGTGACGGTTGTCCCGTGTGAGGACGCCGTCACTGGACGAGAAATCGTCGCGAAAGATCACCGACATCCGCGGATACCGTTGGATATAGCGTCGATACAGCTCTTTTATCCGCGAGAACTCTTGCATGCAGGACGTAAGCAATGCAATGGAGATTTTACCCTCCGGGTAGTCGAACGAATCCACCAACTTGAAGAAATCATCGACAGTTCGTCCTTCACCCCAGGATTCTGCGTCTTTTAGCACCACCACGAGCAGCACTGAGTCCTCCTCTCGGTTACCTGCTTGCATCAATAGCTTCGAATTCTCTAGTCGAAAATGCATCCCTGGAGAAGATTTGTCTCCGTACTGCGGGAAGATTTCAACAGTCGTCGAAACCCCGTCATCTGTCGTTGTAGTTGTGGAGTAGTCCACGTTGGCGTTCACTGCTGCTTGGAATGGCGTCGAAGGAAGCAGCACACTTGTGACCGGACGCTGCAGACTTGTAAAGACCCAGAGGATTAGAACCAAAACCAATGCCGAGCAAACGAAACCTCCTCGAACGATTGCAGTGCGATCGCCTTTAGCGACTGCCAGCTGCCAGCTAATGAAGCGCCGAGGAAGAGATTGCAGCATCTTGGGGTGTTTTCGACAATGTCTCGCCAGTGCTGGAGGTACACGTTCTACAAGCCATCGCCCGCGGATAACGCCAGAACTTCCAGTGGGTAGAATCTGGGGTCATCCGCGGCCATATCAGGCGTACTGGGTACGGTTCAAACAGCAAAAAATCAAGGAACGTACATGTATTGCAGTGGATCCTAGCGGTTCCTAGTCGGTAGAACTAGTCGCGCAGTTGGCAACTCGCTTGATCGTCACCAGGAGGGGTTTTTCATCCCAATGGACACTCCTCTGCTGTACGTAACATTCTGTCCAGGCACTTCTTCCAACTGGAAGCGACTGACAAGAGTAGCGGCAACGAGCTTCATCTCTAGCAGTGCCAAGTTCCGCCCCACACACACTCGAGGGCCTGCGCTGAAAGGAACAAACTTTGTAGATGAAAGTGGTAGAAGCTTACCTGTGTCTTGGTCCAGAAATCGTTCAGGTACAAACGATGCTGCATCGGGTCTCCAGACGCTTTCAAGGCGCGCAGTTGTGTACAGTGCCAAGAACACTGCGGTGCCTGCTGGAATGAAAGTGCCGTCAGGGAATACAGTATCTCGGGTGCAATTGTATGGGATCGTCGGAGCAGCGGGGTATAAGCGGAGAAGCTCGCGAATCGTAGCTTCCAGGTAGGGCAACTCCTGTACATCTTCCATGGAAGGTACGTAGCTGTCCGAACTCGCGAAGTTTGGTAGTGCAGAGGAAATCTCCTGCCGCAATTTGTTCAGAACCCGTGGGTTCTGGTGCAGCAAATGCATTAGCCAACTCATACCATCTGCAGTCGTATCTCGACCTGCGATCAACCCGGCGAAAACAATGTCTCGGATGTCAGTGGGCGTGACACTCTGTCCGCTCGACTCCATGGTGTCAAGTACAATTGAGACGACGTCTTTATTGGCGTGTTGCTCACCAGAGTCTTTCTGCACTCGTCGTCGCTCCACGGCACTGGAAATCGTGTCCATGATAAACCCGTTGGTCACCACCATCGCGTCTTTAAGGCAACGCTCAGTGCCAACGTTCAGCCATCGCTTGAGTCTCCACAACCACCCTGGGGCGGTAAAACGTTTGCCGCTGATACGGTGCGCTTGATCGAATGCTTGCTCAAAGGGGTGGTCGTGAGGTGAGTCCAGACTGCCCAATTGTCGTCCGAACCCGATTTCCGTGAACGTCTCGAACGTGAATTTGTTCATCAGCTTGTAGAGATCAATAGGCTCTGTGGTCTCACTAGCTCGAGACAAGATGCCCACAAGCACTTGCACGTTTTTCTGGATGACGGGTGTCATGAACTCCCGCAAGGCACGAGCACTGAAGAGATTCACCAGCACCCGGCGGTGATATTTCCAGCGATCTCCGTTGGTGAGCAAAATGCCTTCACCCATGAAGTCGGAGTACACGTCGCGAGTGAGAACCCCTTGCCGAAGTTACTCGACTGCGTCTTCAATACTTGCTCGAAGTGTTCGGGGTTCGCGGTGTAGATCAAGTCGTTCCTACCGAGCAAGCGCAGTGCAATGGGCTTTCCGTCGCGCTCAAGGATGTGTTCTGCAACCCAATCCAGAAGGCGCATCGTGTTGGCAGCCACCTCGATTGTATTCCCAAGAAACGGCACGGATGAAGGCAGATATGGCACTCGGTTCGCATCCTTGGGTGTCTTGGGCACTCGGGTTACCGTCGAGTAAAGTGCAGCTAGTGCACTAGCTGCCAACACAGCGACCACGACCGTATTGTGACTTCGAAGCAGTGAGATTGGCAGCATGGAAGTCCTATCGAGATTTGCGCTAGCTGTCTGATTTTACTGTGAGCGGCCGAGTCCGGCGGTGGGTGCTGTTTAGTTCTGTGACTGTTGTGAACTAAACCAACGTCAACTGAAGAGTTCCAAAGTTTGCGTCCAGGACTCGCTACGGACGTAATCACTGATCGGAGTTAATGCCAAGATGTTCAACCATGCTGCAAAGCTAATGATCTGTCGACGGAAGAAATAAATTTTAGTGCAGAGATCAAAGAGAGATCAAGCAGGTGATAAGAATTCCTTACCTTCTTCTGCAACATTTTATCCCTATACTTGATTAAAGTATAGTCACTAAAGCGAGGTGAAATTTACCGTAAAACAAAAGACTGTCTTACACTAAAAAAGGCAATTCCGCCATGGAGTCCTCTCTCTCGGTACGTGTAGGCTTGCTGGTTAGCTACTGTCTCTTTGTACTCACGTACTAACGCTCTGCATGCAGGAGGACGAGGCTCCAGTCAAGGCAGAGCGACCGCTGAAACTCACGACCAGCCTCCTGTTTGAGTGTCCGTTCCAACCAAAATCTAGTGATGGAGACACAAATCAAGACCCAATTGAGACGCAATGGGCTGCTTTTCATGGGTCAAAAGCCGCTATTTTGGGAGAAGATGGCCAGATGGTACAAATTAGACATCTGGACGACCACAAATCAACTAAAAACACACAAAATAAGGATCTTACCGACGCTGATGAAGAGAGCCATAATGGCACTATCAGGACGCAGGATCCAGTTCTGGTGATGGCATTCAGCACTTGTGGAGAGTTTCTTGCAGTTGCAGATACGAAGGGGGTGCTGTCTCTGTACAACAGCAACGGAGAAAGCTTGTTTGCTTACCCTCTTGTGAAAGAAGAGAGCGTCGACAGGTACAATTTTTATATACTTTATTCGAGCAATAGTTTAATTGTTATAGTCGCAATTGACTATGACGCTGCTGTAGGGTAGTTTCCATGTCGTTTGCTTCGACAGGAAAAACTGCGAACTGTGACAGCACACAAGAGCTGATTGTGGTTACTTCGGAGGGCAATATGCATCGATTGAGCGACCTACGGCTGAGAGATTTGGAGAAATGGGCTTGTGATCATCCGTTGGATACGAACAGCAAGCTTTTGCGGAATGTTACAGTTCAACATGCAAGCGTCGAGCGATTGAATGAACGTGCCCAGTCATGTGTGTTGGTAAGAATGCCTACTACGAGATTTGTGCGGATATTTTTTTACGTGGGTGGTTATCGTTGTAGGTACATCATTTAGATTCAGTGAAATACGTGGTCCTTGCGAACCACAGTGCCTTTTTCAGCGTTTGGGAGATTCCTGCCAGCGATAAGGGAGAGTCTGTTGAAATCAAGGTAAGTGGAAGCAATTGTCTGTAATTTATTAACTGTAGCCAATCCGTTTGTTATCGTTCTACACGTAGAAAATATCGGCAAGCAATGTTGTCGCGGAATCTGGGTCCGTCGAGGCAATGTCAATTGATGATAACAGCGGCTGGCTAGTAATTCTTGCTGAAGGAAAACTGTCATGGTGTGGATGTTTACGCTGGCGTTATTCGAATTATTTGGCGTAACGAGCTAACGTGCAGCGTTCGTGCGGTGGATGATAGGTGGGATTGGCGTGGATCAACCAACTTGTTCCAGGCTGACATCTCGGAAGTGTTGAATTTCGCGCTTTTGAGTACTCCCATCTCTAATCACGGGACGCAGACATTTTCTTCGCTCGTAGCCATATCTCGCTCAGCAAATGATGAGTAGTAGGTAGCGGCACATTATACCGTCATTTTTTTACTTACCGTAATTTATCCACGAGACATGCTATGCACGTTCGTGGAACATTCCAGTACTTTCTCACGAGCCAACCGCTCGATCACCTGAGAGCCTGAAGAGACATCCGTTGTAGCTGGAGGCAACCGCACAACCTCTCTCTCTGATGCAACGCTGACTCAACTTTTTCTAAACTTTTATAAATTTCGTGGAAAATTCAGAGCCAAACTATGAAATTCAGAAAAATGTCAAAAAATTACTAACACGAGCTTACTTTAGCAGTTCATCTACTTCAGCCTTAAGCTTAAGCATCTTCGTCTGAACGAACTCATTCTTGCTCAACCATTCAAGGTATTTAGTATCAACGGCTTGGATCTGTTTAATAGTCTTAAGCTTATACTTTCCCCACGTCATGAGGAACGATCCATCATCATTGCCAAACTTCTCAGTCAGGAACTTACCAATTTCACTACTATCTTCAATGAGATTTTTTGATTCGATAACCAGCGACAGTATCCTGGATCAGAGGCAAATACCTCTTGAATAGTCTTCGACTTGTGCTTGCCAAAAGTTAGTGTGCTCATGTTATGATTATGATAGCTATATGTATAGCCACAGTATTTTTTAGAATTTAATTAAATATTCAAATACGATGAGTTTGCTGGCGAACCTGATATTAGATCGTATATAGTATAACAATGAAAGGATATATCTATAAGATCACCAACGCCGACGAATCGATTGTGTTTGTGGGTAGTACTACCGAGACACTCGATAAACGCTTTGCCAATCATAAGCGAAGCTATAAGTGTTGGATTGAAGGTACAATGCGATGTGCAGCTATGATTTATCACCATTTTCGAGAGCATGGCATCGACAACTTCAATATTCACTTAGTCAGTGAGCATGAAGTTGAGAGTCATAAGAACTTGCTTCACTTCGAGCAACTCGTTATTGATTCAAATAATTGTGTCAATAAACAGGCAGCGTGGATAACGGAAGAAACCCGCCAGAATCAGAAGCGACTATATCGCGAAAACCATCGAAACGAACATAAACACTTCGTCTCACAAATTATTGAATGTGAGTGTGGAGAAACATACACTCAAGGACACAAAACACGACACCAACAAACGGAGCGCCATCGTTATGGTATCGCATCCGAAGAGGAAAGAAAAGAGATTGACAAAGCTCGTGAAGACGCTGATAGAGCTCGTAAAGAAGCTCTGAAAGCTCGACGAAATGCTAAAGTTGAGTGCGAGTGTGGAACGTCGTATCCAAAAGCCGGTAAATCGCATCATGTTCGGAAATCAAAAGTCCACCTTCAATAGTTAGCCGATCACCAATAACTTGATCTTTTTTAAATTCAAAACATCATCCTTACGCGGTTGACCATTCTAGAACCTCGCCAGTTAGTCTATCATAGGATAGTTCCTGCTCGGATACTACAAGTACCAGAAGGTTGCAACCCTGGCAACCAGCGTTGGTGCCACTGATCTGAATCGCCTGAGGTACGTCTTTTCGGTGAGGCGACTTACATCAGCTACGAGCACGCGGTTTGTCAGCGACCACGTCTGATAGTCAATCAGACCGTTAGTAATCTCAGGAGTCAGATCACCGTTGATCGCACCGAGCTTAGCGAAGTTATCAACGAACGTGGCGAAGTCGTAGTCGTGCGAGATCGCGAACACATTCGAAGAACCAATGCGAACGTTGAAGTTGCGGATAGTCGAACCAGGCTGAACAGTCCAAGGAGCTGAGTCGAACGGGGACTGGAACTGCTGAACAGAGGCGGTGGCGAAGTTGCTAGTTTGCTCTGCAAATGGCATCACCGCGACATACTTAGCATTCTTTACAGAAGCCGATAGCTGAAGGTCGAACGCAACGTTGTGCTGAAGACCAGAATTTTTGCCCGTGCCAGCTCGTTGGTAAAACCACTGAGCATACGTATCGAGGTAGCGAACCTTCTTCACGGGCTTAGAGATAATCGCCTGAGGGTTCTCGAGGTTGTGGAACGGAACATATAGACGAGCAGTCGTGAAAGGCATGTAAGTACCATCAATCGTCGGCTCAAGCGAATTGACAACAGCGCCCCAAGCAATGCTGAAACCAGCAGATGCAGCAAGGACACCAGCCATAGGGTTGCCAGTTGATGACGCAGAGACCATTACCGGGCAAACATTACCACTCGATAGAGTAGTACTCGTGAGCGACATTCCCTTACCAGAATCAACAGCAATCATAGACGTTCCCTGATTGACACGGAAACGAAGACGAATCTGAGGGTTAGCCATCAAATCGAGCTCTTTGAAGATCGGGTGAAGATCTGTAAGCTTGATCTTAAGAATGTAGTTCCACGTTCCCATGACAGCGTTAGCGGTAGCAGCGCCAGCGACGAACGCACCACGAGAAGACTGGTTAGCAATCGTAGTCGAAGCGGCGGCAGTTCCAGACGATGACCACGAGGAAGAGAAGTCAGCACCGGCAGTAGGAGGATTCGATAGAAGACGGCTCACGAAACCATCATTAGGAATCGTGGCACCACCAGGGGCAGCCGAAGCAGTGAATGAGAAGGAGAACACAGCGTTGTTGGAGTATCCATCACCATTCGCTGAGCTTGTACCGCTACTGTACGATACCGACTGAGCCGAATCAGGGAATAGGAAGCTCTCAGCACCGTGCTTCTCTACGTATCCCTTCGAGTACTCAGTCTGAGCGCGGAGGTTGTTCCAGAACAGTTTGTAGTCAGCCATGCTGATAACAGTCTTACCGTTGAGCTCAAGTGACATCGAGTCAATTACGTTGAAGTTGCCACACTTTAGCGTAGCGCAGTATCGGTTAGCAGCCGCGGTCTGAGCAGTAGAACCATTCTTCATCGAAACCTTGTAGGGAAGCATGATGTAAGCATCACGGAGCGAGGCAAATCCTTCAGATCCGTTTAGCTGGCTGGTAGCGTCAATCGTGATAACACCATTCTGGTACGAGCCCTGATTGAGATCGATTACGAACGGTACGCGCTTGTTAGAAGCAACTTTGATTTCGGGATCGCTCTTCAGCGAGCTCTGGTATAGAAACTGGTCGGCGAGTTGAGTAGCAGACATCGTAAAAATATATGAGATTTAACTATATGATCATCTATATAGTTCCAAAAATTAAAAAATAATCAAATGGATCTACTCAAGGCGATCACAAGCGATCACGATTTAATTAAATTAGCTAAGAAGATTGGAGTGAAATTAGATGGCATCTTCGAATCATCAGAAATTAAAAAGCCATTACCGCGAAAAGGTTCGTTTCTGATATTGCTTCGAAAGCCTGATATGGATGTTGGCCACTGGGTTTGTGTCTATAATAATGAATATTTTGATTCTATGGCAGAAGGAGGGCCCACAGTGCTTAAGATAAAAAAATACAACACGAAACAGTACCAATCAACCTACTCTGAATATTGTGGCATATGGTGTATATTCTGGTTATATTGCAAACAAAAAATAAGATGGACCTTCTGAAACGATTCAAGGATTTGAACCTAACTATTCTCACTTAACCATCGCTGATGCGTCAATGTACGAAAATGCTTAAGCTTATTTACATGTGTATATCTACCACCACACTCACACTGATGCTTCGCATTCAGTCTAGCACTGATAGCTTCCTTATTTTCTTGATAGTGTTGTTTCTTATACAGTCTTTTCACTAGAAATGGATTGTTTTTATTAACACACCTGAACTTAGACACCCATAGCTGTTCATAAGCCGTTAGATGCTTCCGATCTACGACATTATAGCTCTTGATTAAGATCAATTTAAACTTATCGATCCCGTACTCCTGGAAACTCGGATATATCTCACACTTACCATTCATTATAGTGCTGCTTATGTTTTTGCCAACGCTTACGAGGTTCATTGAATGTGGAACCAACGTATTGAATGTCGCTCTCAACGTGGATGATTCTGTAGATATGACCAATCATGGTACAAATGTACTATTATACTAATACTTCTGCTTCATTCAGAATTAAATTAAATTCAGATTTTCTCTTGTAGGATGAATATAGAACGAGTATGTACAAAGGGTTAGCAGTTTCAGCTTCCATCCCAGAAGCAAAGCTTAAACGAGCTTTCAAGTCAGGAACACTATCATTAACGAAAGATGAGCTAAGTGGATCTGGCGCCACGCTACATCTTCACCCAGAATCATATGCAAAAGCTCTACGAGATCGTAAAGCTGGTAAAGGAACGCGATTATCAATTACTAAGAAGGAAATCGGTTATCCATTCAAGCACCTTAATGGAGGTGGAATGCATGGTTCGAGTATCTGGTCCAAAGTATGGGGAGGTATCAAATCAGCTTTTACGTTCGCCAAAGACAGCGGACTACTCAGTAAGGCAGCCGATTTCGCTGTTCCAGCATTAGTAACCGCAGTTGGTGCACCTGAAGCTGCTCTACCAGCTCGCGCAGCGCTCAAGTCTCTAACCGGAGTTGGTGTATATGACAGCGATAGCGATATCGAACTCGACAAGGGTAGTGGAGCTACTGCTGGAGGACGTATCTCAGTTGCTGATGTTAAAAATCCGCTAAAGCTGCATTGGGTTATGCCAAACGCAAGGGTTTAATATCTGACGCCATCGATCAAGGTGAAAAGTACCTCCTCAGTAAGTCTGATAACCCAGATCACCATGAGATGATTCGATCGGTTCGTAAAGGAATTAAGAACAGGTATGGCGTGGGTGTAGCTTCTAAGAAGAGTAAATTAGTCAAAGGCAGTGCTGAGGCTAAAACCCACATGGCGAATCTTAGAGCTAAGCGAAAACCCGCTGGTGGTTCTTTTAGACTTTAAGAGTTAAAAAAATAGCTTGACTTTTTTATCACCTTACTTCTTAGGTCGGATCAGAAGCATGATCGACACGGATGTGTCTCTGAAATGCACTCGCTGATCATTTTGGTTGTAGATGGTGATCGTAATCGATGATCGAGCTCCATTGAAGCAATTCATCCACGCATACTGACTTGGTTTATAGGAGATCAATTGTCCAATGCCTGCATCACCTCGATCGAAAGCGCTCAGAATATCACCAGAAGCGACGTAGTCGTTCTTAACGAGATCGCATCGCACAATGTAGCTTGATGTTGGATGAACCATTGGAATAGTATTCGAGATCAAAGAATACGCAGTCGTTTGCGAAGCCGCCGGATACGTAGCCGTAGTGAAGCCCAAGACCTTACCAAAGGCGGCATTGTCGATGATCAAACGAGGAACGCGAGTCGTTGTTGGGAGTCCAGATCCTCCAGCAGAGTACAAACCGGTTGCAGGGCGTACGAACCCAGTTGGTAGTGAAATTGGCGTTGCTGAGCAATCGAGCTGACACGAGTAATACACGGAATTCTCACTGATTTGAATGTAGAAGACGTTATTACCGCTCGCATCAATAAGGTAAGCACCAGACGAGACCAAAGCTGTCTGAATATACCGATTGATATCGGCATAGCTGAAGTATCCATCGGGTAGATTGACTGAAATTGTAGATGTCGTTGCCGCGGTAGGGACTTCTACCTTGAATGAGTTGTTGAAGAATGCTAACGAATCAATGTTGAACTCAGAGTTGTATAGGCTGATCGACTGAATCGCACAAACGTTATCGCTGAAATTAGCAGCTGATCCAGGGAACGAGTATTTCCATTGAGAGTTGAGTCCGTCTTGGACCAGATTGGTGCTATCAATTTTCACGAAGCTCGCCATCTTAGTTGTATATGAAACTAACTAAAGTTCTCTCGGATCTAAAATTTTATCAAAATTCCAACGCATCTGACCCTTGACGCCATCGATCACCAGTGCCTGACCGATATGAGATGTGCATTTATTGTATGCTCTGAAGATCATTTCCTGACTCACTCCAGGTAGGTTAAAGTCCTTGAGAATGACCTGTAGATCACGCTTCGAGTTAGCCTTCAGGATCACGCAGTACTCACTGTTCAAACGAATCATCTTAGGTAGTGCAAAGAAGCTGTGGGCAAGTAGAATCGAACTCAGTTTATAGTGTCTGCATCGGATGTAGAAGGTTGATACTAACTTCTCGAGAACATGTTTATCAGTAGTAATATCATCGAAGATCACTAATTCTGGCTTACCACTATTAAGCGGTGTTCGTCTGATCTGATCTACAGTCGGAGCTGTGTCAGGATCATAGAAGGAGATGAACCCTTCGAGTTTGTCGCGTAGGTAATCATACAAGGGCTGGTTCGGGTTGCGACAAATGACGTGGAGGTATGCATAAACATTGGGAGAGCACTTGACGATGTGGAAGGCCATGTTAGTCTTGCCGGATCCACTGGGGGCGAGCATAATCATTCTATATAACGCAGGGATGGCTAAATCCTTAATCATAACCGATTTCCCTGGCCTATATTGCTTAGGGATCGCTCCACCATAGTCGGGTACTAAACTCATGATTACTTTGCTTCGATACTATATAGCTATCGGGGAAAAAATGAGTGGCTTCTCATATCCACAGCCCACATTCGTATCATCAATCTACAATCCAAGCTTCTACCTAACGCTCGACGCTAATGGGAATCTGACCTATGATTATGCTAAAACTATCTTCCTCGATCGGAACGACTATCGACTAGCCTATCTAAGCGGGGTTTCAGTTGGTATCGGTGCTCCAGGAACAGCGCTGGTCCTCAATTCATCCTCGTCTATTACAGGTGGTCTGGTTGATTTCACAGCCTCCGGAACGCTTAAAGGAGCAACCATCAATGCCACTACCGGGTTTCAGTTGAATGGAGTTGCTCTCGACTTTAGCAATCTGTCATACTTGAGCGGTATCACAGCGGGTACTGCTGCTAATAGCAAAGCTCTAATACTGAGTTCAACTGGTACAATATCTGGTATCATTTCGCTATCAGCTGCAACGATTAATGCAACGACTATTCAGCAGACAGGAACTACATACAACTTAGCGAATATGTACTCAACCGGCACAGCCTCGGTCACTTTATCAGGCACCCTAAGCGCAGGAACCATCTCATGTACTACCCTTCAGCAGGGTGGTACTTCATACACTCTGTCAAGCATGCTAACGTCGAGCACGACATCGATTTCGATGACTACGATAACTGGAACAACAGTCAATGCCAGTACGACCCTTCAGATCGGAGGAACTGCGATAACAGCAACTGCAGTCAAGATGAACTACTGTGATATCACTACTCTCGGTACTGCTCAAGCGAGTAAGGTAATCACATGTAATTCGCTGAGAGATATTATTAATATCAATTCATTGACGGCCTCTTCACTCACGGGAACTATCCAAACCGCTTCACAGCCCAATATTACATCGGTAGGTACTTTAGGATCTCTCACGGTGTCTGCTAGTGTTTCATGTACTAAAATGAACAATACTCAATCGATTATTACTAATGGAGGAGCTAACTATCTATCAGGTACATCGAGAGTAGATCCATATAATCTCGTTATCGTTAGTCCAGCTGATACCGCAGGAACTGCCAGCGGCATTGCCTTCTACAATGATGGATCAGGAGGTGTGGGCTTCACAGCGTCGTCATTTACTCCTTCATGTTCAATCGTTGCTCAAAGAGTTGCCGGAAGTTATGCCGTCAGTGATTTAGTATTTTATACCCGATCAGCGGATGCCGACATAAGTGCTCTGAACGAGCGTATGCGCATCTCACAAGCTGGAAATATCTCGTTGGGAGGGATTGGAGGAGCCCAGAACGTCAATCTACTAACGAATGACTCATGCGGCTTTCGCATAGGGGCTGCTGAATCAAGCAAAAACTGCTTCACGATGCAATATACTTACGCTGGAGCTGCTTCTTCCAATAATGCCTTATCCTTTGATTGCTACGGCACAAACAACACACTCGTTATCAAGTCTAATGGACAAGTTGGTATCAATGCAGCGCCGGGAACCATATCGGCGGAGCTTTACGTTTCGGGGTGGATAACCGGCACACAAATGGTGTATATCACTGCAAATGCGAGCTCTACGGCTTCATACGTAGGGAATTGGAGTTCAAGCAATTATTGGGGTATTGGTAGTGATGCGACGGTCGGCAGTATTCGCTTTGGAGTCTGTAGTATAACTGATAGTTGGTCTGCGTACGTACCTATTCGAGGAGGTGCCTACACTAATGCATCAGACGTCCGGTTAAAGACAGACATTGTAGATTGTCCTTATGGCTTGGAAGCAGTTATGAAGATGAAGCCTCGTCGTTTCAAAATGATTCAAGAGCAGACAGATCACGTTGGATTCATTGCTCAAGAAATGGCCGAGATTGTTCCTGAAGCTGTAGCTGGAGAAGAATGTCCCAACGATACTTTGAACGAACAAGGTTTCCCTGTGGATCCAATGGGTATCGATCTCGGTAGCCTAACATCCGTTCTATGCAAAGCTATCCAGGAGCAGCAGGAATTATTGCTATCTCAGCAATCACGTATTGAGGAACTGGAGAAAACGATCGCGAGTCTAATATAGAACTATGGGCTGCCTATCATCCAAAGAAATTGTTTCAAACGTGAGAACGCCACCACATCAAATTGTTGGCTCTACGAATCTTCAAGCTGATCAGATCGTAGTTCTTGGTGATAGCGTATTTTTACCCACTAAAGGCTCCGAAACGGGCGAGAGCGCGATCATTGAAATCGAAGTTGATAACAAAAAAATGCGACTCTACAAGGGCTACAAAGGTCGAATGGTAAGAGAAGGCATCAGCCTTTAATTAAATAGCAAAAGTCTTCACCGTCTTCTTTTTTACCATACAGCCAGACCTGACCGCCGCTGGCAGACTCAGTCTGAGTGGATGCGTCCGAAGTCGTTGGGAGCTTGGTATCAACCCATGTCTTAGCTTGCGTTGTCTGAGGTCGTTCCCGGATGATTAGATTCTTCATAATCGATTTGAGTTCAGTGATATTCAGATCGGCTTCGTCTCCGTACGATCCGCCTGACTGAGCGATAATTCTGGGGTTGAGGAAAAACATCGTATTATAGTAGACGAGTGATAACTTGTTTGAATTCATCATCAGAAATTAGGTGATTCGAGTACATGTCCACCGTGATCACCTTAAGCTGCTTGAGGATACTGGGATTGTCATTACCTAACTCAATCTCGCTCTTGAGCTTGAAATATTCGGCCTTGAGCGCCTCCAGTGGATCAGCCAACTTCTCGGAGAAACTGTGCTGGAGATGAGTAGCGGCAAGAGTCTCCTTGAAGATTTTTTGTCATCGGTTGATAACTGGTCATACGATGATTGGTTGATATTCTTCGAATACACCAGATCCTTGAGCATCTTCTGAAGCTCTTCACTCATCTCGCGCTTAGGACCAATCTTGCGACGGCTAGGCTGAACGATAACGATCATTCCGGCATCGAGATCAGGGATTCGAATGTATTTGCTTCCCAACGGCTTGTAGGTGTAGGCGGAGGGCGTTGCCATGCCTTGAATGTCGTTGAGATTGTACGTCCGACCTTTGCGAACAACACCATCTAACTTTGGCTGACCTCCAAGGTGACCTCTGCCCGCCCCGCGTAGGCCTCGGCCTACTACGTTATCTACCAACGATGATACAGTGAGAGGGGCTCTCGGAACTCAGTCCGAGGGTCTTTGACCTCGAACTTCGTTTGCCTCCCCACCTCACGCTTAGATGCGATGTTGTCAAATTCATCAAGATCCATGTCTGGGTACCCCTTTTTGAACAGTGTGTATTTCTTGAGCTTGCTGTTATAATTAGCCTTGGTAGCTCTCATCGCAGCGGTTGCAGCTTTGAGATTAGACTTTGCAGCCTTGCTATGTCTGGATTTAGTAGCTTGCTTTGCCTCATCATACCTTTTCATAGCTTCTCCATAATCCTGGAACGCAGCCTCGGCTTCGTCGTGTAGCAATTTTAGTGATACATATGGATCAATGCTCGCCTCCTTTACTCGAGATGTTGCCTCAGTGGATTTAGTATTCCTTTTCAGAACACCATCAAGTATTCCGAGATTCTGAGTTAGGTTATCTTGAGCAGCTTTCTCATCAGGACTCTTTCGATCGATACCCGTTAGATGTTTGTCAAATATTTGAAAGCCATCTATCAGTGCTGTGAATGTACCCATCCAACGAATATTCGCCATGAGATCGCGTAAATCATTAGCCAAGGTAGCCTTTTTATCATCAGAATATCTGACATTGAATAGACGCTTCTGAGTTGGATTACTGAAATAGAGACCATTCTGAACCTTCACGCCATCTGTAGTATCAATAACTGGATTTAGGTCAAATGCGAGCTTTACCTTTTGTTTGCGAATCTCTTTAAAGAATTCACCGAGAATGAGTTTGGCATCGTTATCAGCATTAGTTAGATTCTTATCCATATCGGCGTCAATGCCGCTTTTAATTCCATGCCGAGCCTCAGCCTCGTTTGAACTCGGTGTGTATGGATTTAGTGTCAATTCCCCTACAGTGCCATCGTCAGGCGATGTCGATGAATCAACAGCAAAGCTGTCCTCAAGTCGTTGTTTGCTACGATTTGAGTCATCATTCTTCAGTGGGTCAGATAATCGACGCTTTTTACCGATCAGACTCTCCCATACTTTCAGCGGTTCCGTAGTCTGATATCCAGGGAATACATTGGATTTTGCCTTTCTCAAATCACTGACATACTGAAGAAATCGTGGGTTTGTCTGCATTATAATCCTAATTGAGTCATATGTCGCATCCCAGTCAATTGCATCAACCTTAGCCCATTTCTTGCTCTTTGTCGTATAAATCGTGGTACCATTTTTAATGATGAATTTAGTCATAAATCGTCCGTTTTTATCCACGGGGTGTAATTGGAGTTTATTAAACACTGGATAGATCTTGTAAATCTTAACCAATGCTTCTTTAGTTTGCTGGTCCTCGTCAGATTCATCGTCATTTGCATCAGGTTTTACACGAACTTCCACTGGTGTCTCAGCTTTTACCTCAAGTGAGGGCTCAGGGATTTTTGGGAGCTTGTATCACTCAGACTTTTTTGAGGCCTCAACAGTCGCCGATGAGGTATCTGTTGAGGTATCTGTCGAAGCATCCGACGTAATCTTTTAGATAATGATAGCGTCTTATCAGCATCTGACGCCCATTGAGTGTCTGCATACATCGCACGCTTGGCGAATGCTTGGCGAACCCGTCGCTGGGAACGTTCTAACAAATCCAATCGCTTCTGCTCTCGTTGAGCAATGCTTGTGAAGTTCGGAAACATGGTTCTATCGTATATATTAATCAATTATTTTTGCTGTGGTTTTGAAAATTGATATCGTTTCTTCGCGATTCTTGGGACTGGCCCCTCCTCCCACTCGCCCATCGTATATTTATGAACGATGTCGTTTCGACGCTTTAGCATAGCATAGTACGCTGGGAGAACCTCGTCGATTGGGAGATCAAACAATTCCTCCACCTGATTTTTATACTTGGGATCGGTGATTACATGCTTGTAGGCTCTGTCTTTACCTCCATTGATTCGAGCGAGATGAAGCTTGATGTAGTCGCATCGCTCAATGTCAATGATCATATCGTTGAAGCGCGAAGTTTTCTCGACATAGAACCTAACTCTCTCGTGCATTTTTGCGAGCTCTCGCTTGTAAATAGTGATCTTATAGTCTTTATCGTGCTGCTTACAGTAGCCGGACTTGAGCGCTCCACGAGAGCATTTCTCATTCGATTTCGTAGTCGCGTTGCAATTGGGAGAGGCTATCCTAGGGTGTCCATAGGACCCCTGAGGGATCTTCGATCTTCTCCCTTCAACGTCGGTTGTCATGATTTTGATAACGTTTTGGGTATATTAATATATATATATAGAGAGAGAGCAAATAAAGTTTGCGATTCGACGATTGCATCGTCTTGGTGGGGATATTTAACTCGAAGATGAATATCGAATATATCGATGCTGATCCATTTGACGCGGAGGGGTATACGACAATCGGTTCCTTGAGAAAGAAGTAAAAACAGAAGCCTACGCTTGAACCAAAGCGTCGTGTGCATTTTGATCTAAGGACGCCCTCAACGACTCTGCGAATCGTTAAATGTCCGGAGGATCTGAAGTCTATCACCCTCTAAGACTCTTGTCGCTCCAATACTCCTTCTCGAGTGTTGATCTTCGATTCTTATTGATTAAGCGGAGATTATCCTGGGGCTCCCAGGAGTCGGGCTCATTACCAAACCACTTAACTAAATATTTGTATTTACCAGATCGCATTTTTTGTGGTCTAATATCTTTTCGGCTTCTAAGATATCACCCTTGTTAATCGTGGCGTCTGTTGTCTTCGTTTGCACTATTTTCAAATCGTTCGGTGATTTGTAGAGTGTATGTCCATTCTTTGACCTAATTTCAACTCGGTACCCGTCCATTCCTACAATTGTATAGACAGCTTTACTCCATCTGGCAGCTTCCTTGTCAAATGTTCGCTTCTTAAGGCGGTAAAGGACGTTTGTACCTACTTCAAGCTCGTTTTCAATTTTTTCTGCTTCCTCTTGGTTATGAACTATCTCAGCTTCTATAACTTTACCTTTTGCATCATTAGGGCTCATACCAATCGACCGATGAATGGTGCTATTGTAGTTTGTAATAATGTCATTTACCAGTTTTTGTGTGATTCGCTTCGGAGCGATTTTGGTTAGTCGCTGCTTTACGGTTCTGTTGAATCTTTCGATTTTGCCCATAGTACCATGATCACCAGGTTCGTTATTAAAATGTTCGATCTTTTTGGATTTGAAGAATTCTTGTGCTTGGGTGTTCATGAACTCGCTTCCATTGTCGCTGGTGAGTATATCGACCTTGTAACTACGAACAAATGTTTTAAGAGCTGTGAGTACAGTTGGCGCAGTCTTATTCATCAATAGCTTAGCATACCCAAGGCGAGAATTGATATTGATAGCCGTCAAAATTGGTCGTTTTTCCCAGAACGCAAGATCCATCTGCCATGAATTAGGGTTGTGAGAAGCAATCTTGAATCCATCGTATCTCTGTTTTTGCTCTTGAAACCGTTGTATCTCTGTCTGAGTCGCATACCATTCCTTCACAGCTTTGAATGTGATTTTGGGATCTAACTCCTTTGCCTTCTGATACAAAGCCTGAGCACCGACATATCCCGTTTTAGGGTCATAATATAACTTTTCCAGTTGCTGATCCATCGTACCTATTAGCTCTCTGTATATATTTATAATACAAAAATATATCTCTTGGTGTAGTTGCTTAGATTAGCCAACTTCGTTTAAATATCCAAAGCTACGGTGGTGATACCATCCTCCAGTACTTGACGCTTGTCGTAGTAGTAATTGAGAGCTGTTTTAGTTTGACTATAGGTAATGATTGACTTAGTCTCCTTGCTGAGTCTAAATCCTTTGTTTGTACCTCGTAGTGTGATGCGATCACGTACAACATTTTCGAAGCCATCTGGGTTTAGTACATCACTGTTGCGACCACCTCCCTGTTGCACTCCCTTGGCACTGACCTTGACCTTGTAAGATTCGTCTGGTAGGTAGCAGATATAGTTCTTTGAAGATAGAGATACCATAGCATCACCAGACCACTCATCCTTGAACAAACCAGGTGTGCGACAATCGAACTTAGCGACCTCATTGTTATAGTCGCGTGGGAACCAATCATACTTATGCTGCTTGAAGTGCTCGCGTAGCTCAGGTTTGATACAGTTTCGAAACGGATTTTCACAGCTGAATGCGATGTATGCCGAGTCTGTATCCATCTCCTGGTATTGAAAGTCCGAGCGATCAAAGTAGAAATCGATACAGTCATAGTAGAACTGTAGCATGCGTAGTTTAGCAAGCTGATAGATGGCAATCGACAAATGGATCGGATTCTTGTTCTTGAGTCGCCGTTTCTTCATAGTGATCTCACACGCATCATTAAGCTCCTCAAGTCCATGAAATGTGAAGTGCTCGATTTTGCTCTTGATGGCTTTGTCGTTAGACTCGTATTTGATTTCCTTGTGCTTACTCATGTCCATACCAGATCGACCGAAAGCGCTGTTTCCGACCAACTTCATCATTTCAGCGATCATAGCCTTGGACTTGTCAGCATCACCCTCCCGTCGAGCGTTAGAAACCGCCTCCATAAATGGTTCAAATGCTTTGTGGGAATTGGCTTTGATGAAGCAGTAAGTTTTGGTGATCTCCATTCCATGGGCGATGTACCACTTGAGCAACGGAGCATAAATAAGAATCTTTTCACCAACGTAGCTACCAATTAGCTTACGAGCTGGCTTTGCTCGACTTTGTTTGCGCGCTTCGTTGTACTCAAACATGTGCTGACCAATTACATTCTCATCGCTGCAGTCGATAAGCGTGTTCTTGAAAATAGGGGTCATCTCACTAAAGTACTCTTTGAGGTGTGGTGGGGTACGAATATCACACTCGAGGAAGCCAAATACTTTGGCATTGACAATGTCGTCGATAATACCAGGATAGGCATCAATCGTAGTCAATCGTCCACAAGGCATCTCATTACCGAGTGCCCACAGGTACAAAGCATTGGCATCGTATCCGATAATCTTTTTACAAACCTTGTCTCCGCGAATCTTCGTTTCATTTCGCTTGGCATAGCGATTGAAGATGATTGAAGGACCGCCAGCGATATTAGCCTTCATCTTAGCATAAATATCTTTCTCTTCCCTATCGATGCTATAGACAAGCTTATCCGAGTTGAACTCAAGCAACTTCTTGTAGCGAAACCCTTTGATGGACATGTTTTTACGAGCGGTGTTGCACTTTACGCAGCTGATTAAGATGTTGCCATCGATATGCCCAAGCTTGTTGTTGATTCTATCGGCTGAAACAGTATCAACGGTCAGCTGACAGTAGCATAGACCACACAGATACTTTTGCTGTTTGAGAAGGATGTCAAGGTGCTCAATAGTCATATTGAACTCTCGTTTAGCCTCAGCATCCTGGCTCTTGTACCCACTCATGCGTTTGGATGGGAAGCTAAATGCTTTCGCCGCCGCCTTGATGGGGTACTGGAGATTGTTGAAGCAGGTTTGATACATGACTTTCTCTGATAGACCTGGGAGAGATACACCATCGGTAAACATATCCAGACCGAATCGCTTGAACAATTCTCGTTGAGCCTTGATAGCCTTGATAAATGGAACTACATCAAGATTGTTGTACCAAATAAGTAGGTCCTTGATCGACTTCATTCCATAGTACTCCCAGACAAACTGTACCCGCTTGTAGTCATCATCACTGATGCTGGTATTACGGAGCTCACTGTCAAAGGCTGACTGAGGAGGCACTTCAGTTTCGTTGAGTACATTGAATGAGGTAATGTACTCATATGGGAAGATACCCTTACCCAGGCCGCAGACGCATCGAATCTTGTCATCACACTTGCAATCACCAAGGTATGTTGATAGGTATTTAGCATAGCTTGTACCTGCTGGTACATAGTTGCTAATGTCTAACATTTTCATGTCCGACGTGGCGATGCACATGTAGCTTGGGTTCTTAATAACCGATTTGATGTTGTCGGTTCCAATGGTAGCGAACAAGTCTGCCTTGATTAGGTTGATATCGTAGCGCCCTGAATTAAAGCCAAGGACTGGTACCTGATCCAGACTTTGCTTGA
Organism: Phytophthora boehmeriae; assembly: GCA_011947355.1. NCBI lineage: Eukaryota > Oomycota > Peronosporomycetes > Peronosporales > Peronosporaceae > Phytophthora > Phytophthora boehmeriae. The sequence goes on along the minus strand of JAAVTJ010000399.1, from coordinate 377,435 downwards.
TCTTACCATAGTCCGACCGCTTCTTACCAAACCCAAGCTTGCTGTGAAAATCAAAGAAGCTGGCAAAATCTCCAGATTGAATCCAAGCATCCACATCCTGTGTCTTGTACGTATTACCAAGAGGAGTACCTGGAACCTCCATGCCTGTCAAACCTTGAGCGTCGATTATCTTACGAAGCAAGGCCTCGTACTTGGAGGCATTGTATTTCTGGATCTTCGCTCCGACATCATTGATGTACTGGAACATATCCTTAAGCAATGCCTTTGGATCATCATTTACAAAGCAACGAACCTCCTCCGTCAAGCTATCAGCTACAGAGACGGACACCGGGATGTGCTCATTCGTGAAGACAGTATTCTCCCCATGTCGAGTCGCCGTAGGCTTAAGAATGGCCTCAAAGTCATAAACAATAAAATGATCGATGTATTGATCAGTATTCTTAATAGAGTACTTTGTCAGTAGCGAGCGAATTGTATTTGAAGCTGGGCGATAAATAGTTGGTTCTTCAGGGAATGATTCAATATTTACGAGCTCACACTGGTTCTTCTTATGGTTTCGAAGCTTGTCTGAGCTCACAAACACCATCTCACACTTTGGGCATTGGTATTTACACTGAAGCATATCAATATTCTTAATGTAAAGAGCATGGTTCTCGTGAGATAAAATATTGATAACATCGTACTCCTTGTCTGAACGTCGGATGCATTCAACATTTCCCGTCTCCACATCCATCGTAAATACATTAATGCTTAGCTGAAAGCAGTCCTCAAGCTCATCAAACTGGAGAATGTCGATTGATTTGAAACTGCGAAACAGGCTTAGTGAACAATTGATATCCTTGTACGAGCAGTACTGCTTGAATGTCTGCTTTACCAGAGCTTGAATTCTACGCGGATCCTTTCTTGGTTCCTCTTGCTTGTGGTAGGCGATGCAGTGGAATACACACTTGTTGTTAGTCTTTGGGAAGTTGATTACACTCTTGTTGTCGCGGATAATCTTTGGAATGACAGCTTCACTATCACCCAGTGCGTGTTCGCGCTGGTAGATGAAAATCTTGAATCCAGTGATTGCCTTTATCAGGTATCCCGATTTGGGGTAGTTGAGCTTGTCCGCTAATTCCATCGAACGAATCTCCGAAATGACCTTCTTGCGAATATCACCCTTACTATTGATAGCAATCGGTGAGCTGAACACCGAGGTGTTGCTCAAATTCGGGTGGAAGTAGCGGGTATCGCTATCATCTGTTCGACTGACGAGGTTATATCCAAGTGCAATATTAATCTTGAAAGCAGACTTCTGGCTCGCAAGTACGTTCTCGAGTTTGTCGTAGAATTCAGTTGGCTGAATCCCCTCGTATAAATGAGACTCGACATGGTTGCCTTGGTAGAAGCGATACTTCGGGTCAGCTTTGTAGTCTGGAGACATATGCTTCTTGAGAGTATCGATGCCAACATTGTACTGCTGAGCAACCAGCTTCATATTTTTGGGGTTGGAGATATTGGTGATATATACCATCTTCCCCGTACGACCGCGCACCTTGACACGGTAGCTACTGCCCCATTTGATAGGTTTAAGATTCAATCTCTTTAGACCTTCGAGCTCGTATGCAAACATGTTGGCTATATATGCGAGGATATATTTTTCTCGTAGTGCTGACTTTATAATATTGGGATCTTGTATCAGGATCGACTTTATATCATAGTCATTTACAAAATATTCTGAAATTAATTAATTCAAATATTTGGCTTATACCTTTTGGAGGTTTTAAGCCATTGTCATTAACTATATTGGGATTGACTTTTTATTTGAGAAAAAATTAATTAGTTAATTAAGTTAGGTTTCGTTGTTAGGTTCGTCTTCGTCATCAATAAGTTCGGTTTTGGGCTTACGCTTTCGAGCTCGAATTTGGTCTCTATTCTTGTCGTCGTAGCTCTTTTGATACGACAAGCGAGCGTCGCGTGTGCGCTGGTAGTAGCGCTTCTGCGCTGCCTTAATACGCTCTTTGTTAGCGAGGTATTGTTCTGGTGAGTACGCCATCTTAGTATATTACTAACTTTATATTTATCAAGAATAAAAAATAATAAGGGGAGGTAAAGCAGCATTCATTTCTTGCCGCATTGACACTTAGTACTTCAAACTGATCGGTTCCGCGTCCTCGACTAATCCAAAAATGCAGCGACATGACGAGAAGTCTCCCAGCTTAAAGAAAACGGTGACCCTCTCTGGTTTGCGGGCAACCTCCGTGATTTGTCCAGTCTTGTTGCCTCGGAAATCGATGACAGCGTATGCTTTTGCTGCAAGCGCAGCATATTTCCCTTTTGGAGCGAATCGAGACATATGCTCGCCGATCTTGTCACCATTGACGAGTAATTCGATTCCCCACCGAAGACTTCCATTCAAATAGAAGTCAATCTCTCCATCGATGCGCTGGCTGCGTTGACGGGGTGACGCAGGAAACACTCTCGATAGTTCGGGGCATATGTAACACGTGCTCGTCGTGTGAAGTGCAAGAGCAGCCATAAACTGATGCTGGAAAACAGCTTCTTTGGGAAAGTCGTATTCGCGGACCACGGATTGTTTTAGTACAGAAGCAGACATACTTCCAATCGCCTTCCGGACCAGCTCATACAATGATGTAGGATTTGCATATCCACGACCAGGAAACAGCCACTTGTAGTAGTATCTCTCAGCTAAGGGAGATGTAAACTTCACATAGCCGCCATCTTCAAATACAATACCGGCCTTCTTTAACCTTGTAAAGCATTGTTTTTCATCGTGACTCAATTTCTGCACCAATGGCTGACAGGTGGGGTCGCCGACCAAACACATGGTAAGAAACTTTTGCTGATCGGGATGGGTTGGAGTTGTGTGATCGCTTCCGAAGCATCGTGCCATTTGGTCCACAAAGGCCCCTGACATGTAATATGTCAGCAAATCGTGCTCGGTTGGATCTGCCTTTGAAAATGCGCGTAAATTGTGTTAATGGAGACGCGCAATGAACCAATGTGCCCATTGCACTCTCGTATGATCACCTCCAAAATGTCGGATATCGCAAGCTTGGCGGCAATCCGTTCTCCAACTCTAAACATTCATGCGCCTCGACATCACTGATCAAGAAGTCTTCCCTTGTCAACTTCCATGGAATGCTGCTGAAGGCAACAGGGCTGGTAGGAGCGTCTGTCTCCAGCAAATGCGTCGCAGATATGATGAACCGGACGTGCTTCGGTAACCATGACGACGAGCCCTTGATCAGACCAGTCCAAAAATCCAAATCTTTATACTGTCGTTGACAGTCATCCATCATGAAGACGCACAGCTCGCCTTCGGGTATTAAACACTTTTTACCACAAATATCGATCCCATGGCTGGAGAGAATCATCGTGGCATCAGCTGTGGCGCTATCAAACGCGATAGGTACATAGCGAAAGCCAGGATATCGGCGAGCAAATAACGTCAACAGCGAGGTCTTCCCTGATCCCGCAGGCGATGAAAGCAGCACGAAGTTGGTTCCGATTATCGCGCTGTATAATTTCTGCACTAGTTCATCGCGTGAAAGGTGAGGCAAATTCAAATCAATTCCTTCTGCATTCGGTCGATAGGTCGGGAATATCTGGGGAGGGTTGACAGGCGGCTCTTGCGCCGGAACCACCACCAGCACGTTCACAGGGCCTCTACCTTCTGCTTCTTCTTCTTCATCCACTCCGCCGACATCCTGATCCGACAACCCCACACGCTGTAGCCTCGCTCGCGCCGCATCCAACAGCTTTAAGTCAGTGGTGTCCTCCACGCCGTTCTTCACGTCTGCCTCCGTCAGCCACGCGCCGTCCTTCTTCGCCAGGAAGAGCTGCAGTTCATCCGCAGGTAACTGGTACATCTTCTCCACCTTGATTGCCTTCTTCAAGTCATCTACCGACTCACTCGCATCGATTTTGACGGAGAACGCGCTTCCCTGCACTCCAACGACCGCACAGAAGAGCTTCACGACTGCCATCTTTCCTCCAGACAGTAGATTCTCGAATGAGAGAAAAAGAACTTTCTGTTTCTGTAACGGGTCACTATTGGACAAAAATAGACATATTCCGACCAATAATAATGGCTCCGAGTAGGAATTTCCACGAAGACGCAGCCCCACTCTCGACCGTAAATCACGCGAAGACAAAAGCCACTGCACAGCGTCATCTCTAAGATCTTACCTATACGAACAATTGTGCGGATGCTTGAGCTGCAACGGATGTCTTCTTGAGCTCGAAGCTAGTCAAGAGGTTGCGTCGGTGAAACCAACAGCTGGACGTGGGGAACGGCTACACCTACTCTCAACGGTAAATGACGGGAAGTAAAAAAACTGTCGGCGTAATGTGCCAAGTACTACTACTATGATGGACTGCCAAAGCTGTCGTTGGAAATGGTTCATGTTACGTACCCTGAACCGCCCGGTGAAGGTAGCACTCAGGTACTGTCAAAGGCAGAGATAGCAGCCAATCTTGGGATCCGGTCCGTGCGTCTGCATTTTATCAGCAGTGTCGATCACACGCAAGGATTTATAGCATGTCGGACTCCTCAATGTGTCTCTTTGCTAATGGTTACTGGTGAAGATGCTCCAAGAATGAGTGCATCTGGTTGTGTCCGAAGTACTGGCGCTCAAAAGGATGATATAAGTATCAGTGAAGATGCCGTTGAAGCTGCACGATTTCTTGCGGATGTTCCTGTCTTGTCGCTTATGGATCCCGACATGATGGAAGGTTATCAAGCTCAGCTAGCCATGTGCGTCGCTAGTATCGGGAATAATCAAGAAGACTCGCGTATCGTTTTAGCACATTTGCTTCAGGTAGCGGGACGTATCTTAAATTCCAATGCTTCTGCGTCGTCGTCGACAGCATACTCTGCAAGTATTGCACATTGGTGTGACAAGATTAAGGAGCTATCATACACATGGACAACATTTCAGCTCCTGCGCAGTTCATCCACACCAAACACAGGGGCAATAGATAAAACGCTTCAGCAAAAGTGGCACATGTTTCAGTCGACACCGATCCTCGAGATGATGGAAGATTACGTAAAATTGGGATCGATGAGAGCAGTAGCAGCACTGTGGAGCCGGCACTTGAGTGAGAAAATGGTGCATAGCATTACTAATCTACTGCAGTATTTGCCCGCAACTCTACCAGTATCTGCATATGCGGATTGGATTCAAAACGAGGTGATACCGGTTCTTATCCAGCACGTTGACCAACTTTCGTTGTCTCAATCATCTACTTCTATGGTAGAATCTGATAACGGGTCTTTGCTCGCAGAATTAGCACTCTGGATTCTGAAGAGATCTGAAGCTGCTGCAACCAAGGGTGATTTAGAAGCTGCAATCCGCTTAAGCACCATATTTAGCAGTGATATTGGCAAAAGTGGAGTGTCACGCGTGGGGTACTCTTTTCACGAATTCAGATTGCAAACTTCGACCAACTGCACTACACATGTGGCTGATGAGTGTGATGAAGAAGCAACGTGCCAATTGGACGTGCTTGTTCGCCTTGATTTGCTAAAGCAAAAGCTTCATCACATTCAGCATCTTGCGACGGAGCATAATTTTCTTATCTCTCTCAGTGTTTTTGAAGATGAAACGCCAGCGACGATCGCAATGAGCATGCTAGACCGCGTTCCAACGCCAGAATTGTTGAGGGACGAAGTCAAAACTCATGTTCGGAAGTACCTTATATTTTGCGGCGTCAGCATCGATCCTGTGCTGCGTGACTACATTACCGAGCTAGCGGAATCTATCCAGGCGTCCGAGTCTGCAGTGGAAGTTCGTGCTCTTGCGCTGCTGGATGAAATATCTGATGTTAACATCCGTGCCGAGACTGCGCTAACGTTATTTCGATCCGCGCTCCCACCGTATTCGCTACGTCTAAAGCAATACGCAAATGACTGCGCTAAAACGTGGTGTACAGAGCACCTTGAAGAGATTCAAGAACACGTACGCCTGATGGAGATCCAAGATATGCTGATGATTTATGGCGTAACACAATTTGATATCGCCGATGCAAAGAGTGCATCAAGACTGCTAGGCCACGTATTGAGCCAAATCTCGAGTCCCACGTCGTTCTTGGATGCGATGTGCCTCGTTGATGCCTATAGCAACTTAAGTTGCGATCGCGCCGCTGTCCAGTTTACAGAAAATTTGTTGTCGTTTCCTTGTGGAACGGCAGATATCATGTCAGAGACTGCAGCTAGGACATCCATGGCAATGGTGGCTCTTGAGGAATTGAAAAAGCGCAAAGAAGTAAAAGTGCACTTGATGCTTTTCGTGTCACTGCTGGAAGAGATCATACAGTTTGGTGTCACGTTGTTGGAAATGGAGGCCACAGGTATGGAAGCAACTTACACCAATCATTGCAACAAGAGCTTGGTAATTCGGGATGAACTAAAAGCACCCTCGTTCGTGTTGCGTATACTGGAGACCATTGCTATAGCGTACTTGAAGGAATTGAAAACACTGCAAAAGTTGGCTGTTGCTGCACAAAATGAGGTCGTGGGTATATACACGACGAGCAATACTTACTTGCTCTCTAATACCCTGCTCACAGATTTACAAAGGATTCGCACAGTCGAGGAGGATTTCAACATACTGCTACCCCTATCGGTGGTGCGGGATCCCGGACGTTGCGAAACGAAATTAAAACAGCTGATGAATGCTGATATTTTGTTCGCTGATGACAATAGCGATGACGATGCGGTGCCCTTGGCAGTTCAGCCTGTTCCATCTAAAAGTAAAGGAAAGAGGAAAAAGCGTGCGGCTGTGGGGAGTGGAGACACCTCATCAGTTTTTCCATCAAAGAAGCATTGCAATTTGAACCGCAAAGATGAGCATTTGCCAACCCAAGGTGCTTCTCGCGACACTCAACAGGATGACGCAAGAGCTCGGCTTATTTTCGATTTGAATCGTTTCGCGTCGGTAATCGGTATCGACTACAAGACTTGCCAGTCTCTTATCGCTCAGAGAGCTGCCCAGAATGGATCCATATTGGAAGCCGTCCGCTTCTGCCGCGGCTTATATTCTCGAAGATTCATGCGCGGTGGTTGTAGCTTCACAAGGTCGAACAAACCTCGAGCCCAGCATGGCTCCAAACACATTAGATGTGCATTCAACCCTGCAGAGGCACTTAAAAGCATTGCGAAGGCGCTTTCATTTTACACGGCAACGCATGTCGAAGAAAGCTACGATTTGCCTCGAGTGTATAACCAGCGACTAACTTCGGCTCAAACTGCACGAATGCGTGCACCTTTTACTCCTTGGAACTCTTAAAGTACAGTGTGTGTGAATGTAATGTGGCGTCTTTCGACGAAACCCTGGGTCTCCTCAAGAACGCAGTACTGGTAAACGACGTTTTGGAATTGACGCAATTTGATTTATCGAGGAAAGGAACTATTCAGCGTTTATACCCTCGATGGTTTCGCGGTGATACCTGCGTGTTGCCAAGCCACAAGGCCATGAAATTCGCATCGAGGTTTGCTATTGCTGAACATAAAAATCTCGGCCAAGAAAGAGATGGAAGTGATATTGCGTCGAAACGTTACGTGTCATTTCTTGTAGAACATCAAGCAGATGTGATGAGTCTGCAAATTTTGTTGTCGATGCAAGTGCTACCTGATGATGCTGTTGCTGTTGTACACACTCAGCTTGGGAAGATTCTGTCGAGTGTCTTTCAATCACAAGAGATAGATAACTATTTGGCACTGGGGTAAGTCCCTTGTAGTAAACGATTACTAGACGTATCGTGCTTTCTAACAACAGTGTTTGTACAGATTAATGCTTTCAATGGAGCAGGTGGACTCTTTTCATGCTTTTCGCAAGCAAATTTCACGCGAGAACGTTGCGAAAGACTACAACCGATTTCAACAGTTAGCACTTGTTGGTGCGGATGCTGCTCGGGCATGGGAGCAAATAGCATTCTTGCACCAGTGTGTCGAGCTTGAAGGAAACGCGCGGTGGTGGCATTACCTCAACTTGCTCGGTATCGAGTGCAATCAGAAAGCTTTTCAGAGCGAATGTCGTGACCTGGAGTACATTCGTCGCCTCGTACCGACTTTGATCTCTCGAAGCAATTACGACTTATATACTGTTCTGGAGTTTACTCGTCACTATCAAATTGACGACAGCTTCCCAGCACTCGTTTACGCAGAAGCTCTTTTGCTACAAAAGTCGGCTACAGATAATCTCGAGTATCAAGACAAGATAGCAGCTGTAATTGACGATATTCACGATGGGCATTTGGTAACGATGTTGCTAAAGAGCGTACCAAAAGTGTCGGGTATGGACTACGATCGGCTCCTCTTTATATTCCAGTTGCTACTGGACAATACATCATATCCCGAGAGAGAAGAAATCGAGCGCCGAGTGGAAGTATTGCACACTCTGAAAGCATTCGCGGTTTTGCAGACGAAAGAAGTTACCCAAGCAAGTAGCACCACGTGCTCACAGATCACTGTGCGCGGTGTACATCTCGCTAAGGTTTTTGAACAGCCCGACGCTCCTTGTACTGACATGGTGGATCAGACAAGGATATCTTTTCATGAACTGATGTCAAAGCCACTACAAGTCCTGGCACGATTGTTGGAGAAGACGAATTTTACTGTTTTGATTGGGTTATCTGAGCCGCTTCGGCTTGATCCCGATGAGTTGTACATACTACTGCTGAAGAACATGGTTAACAGAGAGCTGCAGCACAACAGATTAGACCGTGAAGGTGGGAATAGTGGTCTTACTCGATTCAACGTGTTTGAAGGTATCTTGAAATGCTTCAGTGATACCGAACGTCGTGTGTCCGCTGCAGAGTGCTTAGCAGAAAAATTCTCTTTTGTGAGGAAAAATTAAAGGCTCTTGAATTTGCACAGAGCACCTTGAGTAGAGAAAATGGAAGTAACGACCCCTGTAATACCTCCTTCACAGGACACGAAGCTTCGGTAAGATTGGAGGCGAAGATTTTGCGGCTAAAGGTCGAGCTAATTCTCCAAAAGCCAACGCCTCAGAAGTCGAGTTCCGTAGAAATGTTTGATGACAAGCAGAGGGATCACCTGTTATCTTTTGTTTCGACGCCCAAGAAATTATTCTTTGAGCTCTATCGGACGTATGCTCTACAGTTTTACTCCCAAGGTTGTGAAACACTACACGTAGTCGCTGCAAGCATCGCGGAACTGCTTCAATTGCCCCGAATGGATCTGTGGTTTGAACTAGTTCGCGAATGGCTCGTCGCCGATGCAGTTCACATACGAAGGAGCTCCACAGCTACAGAAGAGAAAGAAGACCCGTTTACACTTCTTGATGATGAAAAGCTACTTCAAAAGGATGACGACTACATCAAAAGGATATTGTATTTGGCGACTGCTAGTGTGAAACATGGAGAGGCTTCTGGAGAGGAGATGCTAAGTTACCTCATCATGTTTGCGGAAGAGGTGCGCCCTCGGGCAGGTGTGACTTACAGAGCCAAAATGCGTGCACTTCGCGTGATCTTGCGGTTGGGTCAACTGCATCGTGCAATCACTGAACGATATGCTGCGGCGAAATACGGTATTGCAGATGCGGACGCGATATTCAGGGAGCTTCTGAATTATACGAGACATTGCGCGCACATGGTTGTGTTTGAAGAGCATCGTGTACCCTATGACATCGCGTCTGTCTTGAAGAGTGATAAGGAAGCTCTTACACGCAATCTTCTCCGTCGATTCTCGCTGGATATACCATGGGTGCTTCGGTGTGCAAGCCAGTTAATGCTAGATTTCGGTGTAGAAGCCGCCGATATATGGGAGGCTGTGCTGTCGAACATGAAGCAACTCCAAATGGTTCGGTCGTTGGCAAACATAATGGGCCCATTGAGCCGCAAAGTATTTGTACGATCACTGGAGTGCGGAAAGCAACTGTGGGAAGACGTGCTTGTTCAACCGGTGGTTGAGTTGAAGCGAAACCATGCTTCGAGGTTGAAGGCCAGCGATGCTTCGAAACAGGAGGGCCATGCAAGCCCCGCCGACAATTTGTGCTTTGCTGGGCTTAAAGTTTCTGATGTGCGGCCTGTATTGGAGCGTATGGTATCTTTGCTCGAAAGATGTCCATTTCTCGATCAGATTGATGTTCCCGCATTTGTAGTTCATTTACGAGATCTAACTGCGTTAGCGGAGGAACAGTCCGATGGCGATGCTATCGTTCAGCAATTAAGGTTGCACGACCTCGCTGTGAAGTGTGCTATGACAATTCCAAAGCCACAAACACGTTTCGAAGCGTTGGCGAGAATAATTCGAGCGGGCGCGTACCGATCAGTGCTGCAGGCGTTGTTGGACACTTCGTGTTTTCTCAATGGCGAACAGAGTGAGACAACAATGGAAATTGAAACGGGCAATCATGTGGATAACTTTCGTCTGATTCAAGAAGTTTTCTCTGTGGCTGCTAAACGAAATGATTATGCTGGCATCCTGGGCACCTCGTTCGAGCAGGGTTTTGTAGAGTATCTTGCCGCTACTTCAAACATCGACTATCTTCTGTCACTTGTAAGTTGCTTTATTGGGGAAAGGAGTAATTTTGAGAACTAACATGATTATTTTGTTTGCAGGTTGGAAGAAAAACGGATGGAAGTAGCATTGAATACAGTCGAGCTGTACTATGAGTACAATCCGACAGCGAGACGAATCGATGGCAACGTAAGTGACATATCCCACCCCGATCGTTGGGAGTTGATCACAAAATATCTGATGAGTTCGAGTTCGACTTGCTTAAATCGCTTTCGAGAAGCGAAAGAATAAAATTTTGATTTTTTTATCGATAAAGGACCAGTCTATCTACTGTATGCTTGACAAATCAACAATACCACGCTATCATGCAGCAGTAATGTCTCGCTCGTCGGCGAAATAAATGCGGAAAAACACGTAAAATCCAGCAAGCGCGGCGATATAGCCCGCCATGAGGAAAACCGCTGCCTTTGACATGGGAGCTTCCTCCGAGTCATGATGGACGCCTGCCTGCACTTGGAGTATACCGCTGGCGTTCATGGTGAAGGTCACGGGGTGTGCGAATTCCCCTGCCTTGCCAATCTTGTCCCGTGGCAGCGCAAAATTGAAGTAGCTAATGTGGTCATTCTCCTTGGCGATCTCGTTTTCGCCTTCATAGACCTCGACAGTAAGCCCACGTTGGTCATCTTCGAATGTCTGAAAATACTTGGTCACACTAGTTGGGATTCGAGCATTTCTTGGAAGGATAATCTCCATGGTTCCAGCTGCAGTCTCAAGCCCGATAGGCAGTGGAAGCACATCCATCATCAACACGTCTCGAAATACGCGTTGATCCATACCACTCAATATGGCTGCTTGAATCGCGGCACCTTCACACACCACTTCATCAGCATTCACGGACATGCAAAGTTCCTGTTAACAACGTCAGCGTACAGCGAGAACGCAACAATTTGAACTTGTGGGTAAGCGACAGCACCCGGACAAAAATCAATAGAATTGCCAACGAACCTTGCCATGAAAAGCCTCAGATATCTTAGACCGTAATATGGGAATTCGGGTAGACCCCCAACAAGGATAACTTCGTCAATGTCGGCAAGTTCTACATCTGCCTCCTTCAGAACGCTCGTAACGATTCGAAGGCACCTAAGACAACAATAAAGCGTAGCCATCGTTATAAGGAGGTCACTCTTTTGATTTCACGATAAATATACGTACTTTTTCCAGATGGGGTCACACAGCTGCTCAAATTTGCGCCGCATCAGTGTGTATGCGAACGTCGGAATACCCGCAACATCCTTCAAACTAATATCCGTGCAGTCCTCGCTTGACAACACAATTTTGGCCTTCTCAACTTCTCGTTTCATTCGTACTAGATCAGTTTTACTCACTTGCGCACGCGTAACATCATGGTGTTTGTGCAACACCTCCAATAAATGATCCACCAAAATGTTATTGATGTCCTCTCCACCCAGGTTCGTATCACCTCCAATACCCAGAACTTCAAAACGCCCATCGTCAATACGCAGCAGTGATACATCCAAAGTACCTCCACCAAAGTCAAACACCGTCACCAACTTGGTGCCAGAAAGGAAGAGTCCGTATGCCATTGCTGCAGCTGTGGGTTCATTCAGCAGCCTGATCGCCTTGAATCCCGCCATCGAAGCGCTAGTGATCGTCGCCTTTCTCTGAGAGTCGCTGAAATACGCCGGCACCGTGATGACAACGTTGTCCAGACGTGTCTTTCCGTCTTCGAAGTACGCTTCAGCCGATGCCTTGAGCTCAGCCAATACACACGCAGAGACCTCCTCTGGCTGCACAGCAACGGCTTTCTTTCCTCCACGCTCCATCCGAATAGCCACATTGCCTTGTGTCGTAGGCACCACTTTGTATGGCGCGTACAGCCTGGCCACATCCACAGCTTTGCTCTCGAACTTCTGCCCCATCAGTCGCTTGACGGAGCGAATAGTGTTCCCCACAGGCTCAGAGGTCTCTAATGCCACTGCTGCATTGCCCACTTTAACACTCTGACTTGTAGGGTCGAAGCGCACCACTGAAGGCGTCGTACGGCCTCGATCTGCCTGGTTTTTAAGGATCTTGACGTGGTTTCGGTCCACGAACCACATTCCGACGCCTAGAACAAGCCACAGAAGAAGGCATTCAACGTCAAAATAGTATAATCAGGTAGGCAACATCTTATACGTCAACATACAGGAGTTGGTCGTGCCCAGATCGATGCCTAGACAGATGGAGCCATCGGCGAAGCGCTCACTCGCACTGCCCCAGCTGTCGTACATGTTCGTCGTTGACATCCTTGCGTTTTGACTGGAGCGTACTATTGACGGTATATCAACCAATCCGATCACCTTTAAAGCTTCATTTCATCCAATCATAATCGAACAGAGTGATGGTCTTTACATCTCCCCGCGCCCATTCCGCATTCCGCATTCAAGAGCGCGCACTGCAACGTTCAGGATGAAGGCGGCCGGCTCGCGAGGCTCCTTCAAGCGCATTGACGCGCACTTCCAGCCTGCATCAGCTCTGTCCAAGGCCCAAGGTCACTCGGAAGCCATCGACTTGACGCTGGAGCTGTCGCCGCCGAAGGACCGACGACAGAAGCGCCCGCGCGCCTTTTACGAAGACTCGGACGACGAAGCGGAGAACCGCGAGCCCAATACGGCGCTGGACTTGATACGACAGAGCAGACAAAGGCCAGCAGCTGCAGAGAGCAAGAAACGCGCACGGGAGAGCGCTCAGCCGCCCTCGAGCGTCTTTGATTTGACTGAGAAGGAGCCTAACGACCTTCTCTCAAGAGCTAACAAAGCCGTATTTCGTAATAGCAGCTTCAGGATGAACCAGAGACAGGTTATTGAAGCGACGATGAGAGGAGAAGACTGCTTCGTGCTCATGCCCACAGGAGGAGGCAAGAGTCTGTGTTACCAGTTACCAGCAGTGCTCTCTCAGGGCGTGACTATTGTGGTGTCGCCGCTGCTGTCGCTGATACAGGATCAAGTTACAGCGTTGATACAGAACCCTGGATGCGGCATTCCTGCTGCCTTCTTGACGAGTCAGACAGCGCTGACGTTGAAGCGCTCTATCACAGCAGAGTTAAAACGACCGACTCCGAGTGTCAAATTGTTGTACTTGACGCCGGAGAAGATTGTCAAGTCGGCGGAAATGATGGAGTTAATGCAGATATTGCATAAGAATGGCATGCTGGCGCGGTTTGTGATTGATGAGGCTCATTGTGTGAGTCAATGGGGGCATGATTTTCGACCAGAGTATAGCCAAATGGGGGTGCTTAAGAAAACCTTTCCCGATGTACCGCTTATGGCGTTGACTGCTACGGCACCACCAAAGGTAATTAAAGGCGTGCAGCGGTCGCTGCGTATTACGAAAGGATTGGTATTCTCGATGAGCTTCAATCGTCAGAATTTGACCTTTGAAGTGCGAGACAAGCCTCGAAGCGATAACAAGGCCATGGAAGAACTCTACAAGTTGATATCGACCACTTTCCCGCCTGACGCTGTAGGCATAGTCTACTGCATGACGAAGCAAGATAGCGAGGATGTGGCCGACTATCTTTTTGATCGCGGACTGAGTGCAGACTTTTACCACGCTGGGCAGTCCGCCTCAAACAGGCACATGGTGCAGGAGGCCTGGCAGACCGGTCAACTCAGCATCGTGTGCGCCACGATTGCTTACGGCATGGGCATCAACAAACCAGACGTACGCTATGTGATTCACTTCTCGGTGGCCAAGTCCATCGAAGGCTACTACCAAGAAGCTGGCCGAGCTGGTCGAGATGGCAAGCCATCACAATGCATCTTGTTCTACAGCCCGCGAGACATCGGCAAGATGCGAAATATTCTGAAGATGCCGGCGAAAGGCATGACGAAGAACGCGAGAGAAGTGCATATGGAGAAGCTCAGAGCGATGGGCGAGTACTGCGAGGACGACACGACCTGTCGTCGCCAGCAGTTGATCTCGTACTTTGGCCAAACTTTTAACCGCAAGGACTGCAACCGGACCTGTGACAACTGCCGCCGCACACAGCGCGCAGCCCAAATGGGACGCCGTTAACACGCCTGGTAGTTCACAACATATATATCATCCCAGCAGTAACTAATACTATGCCCAGATTGCCGAAACTTAAACTGCAGCAGGTGGACAAGCAACTGAGGTTCTATTAATGTGAGATAATGACGATCGCTGGCTAATCGTTCCACTGCTTCTTGCACTGCACACACTTGTAGAAAGTCGTGGACGGCTCGTCGGCCGACCGGATCTGGATCTGCATGAAATATGCCTTGTTGTACTCGCAGTGAGGACAACGCGCTGAACAAGATACAACCAAGACACAGTAAGCCATCGTTACCCAGTTGCAGCACAACTCACTACAAGACGGTCCAAACGCACTCTCAGTCTGATCGACATTCTCCCAAGCTTCGTCGCCTCCAAGTACATCGTCCACCTGTTTGCGTTGCAGGGGCACTTTCTTCTCCACCTTATCATTGATCTGGAACAAGTACGGACATGTCTGACAGAAGAAGCGCATGCCATCCGACTACACCACACAAGCAGGCAAAGCCCCGAGTCAGTTTTCTAGTTGAGGCCCAGACAATAAGCGAAGAGATGGCGTACATCAGGCTCCACGAGCAGGATGTTACCGCAGCACGGGCAGAAGTGCATGATGGATGGATGAAATGCGTCAATAGTGTCAACAACTGATTATCAGCCAACCAGTATACAGGATTAAGTGATTGGCCAATCAGAACGCATCGACTCAACCTCCATACAAGAATGGCAGATGCAACGCCAGTGGCTGCGGCTGTGAAGGCAGCCTGGACGCGGTGGCAGCGGTATCGCGACTTGCATTGTGGCAGTCGTGTACTGGACGTCGCAGAGACTGAAGCGCAGTTCGAGCTGGTGGCTACAGGCCTGGCTTTGAGTGATGATCAAGCGGATGCTTTGTTTGAAGACGATGCACAAGCGTTCGTGACCTTGTTGACACCGTTACCCACCGGAAGTGATGAAATGGAGACCAGAAAATTTCACTTTACGCTGGTAGTGGCATCTGTGCTACTGGACCAGTACTTGCAGCGTGTTGCTGCTCCTGAAGAGGTTGCAGCGACTTTACTGACAGGGAGGTTGACCCGTGATGTACTTTTGCCGGTGCTGCAGTTTCAGCGATACACTTCGCTTCATCACGCAGCTTTAGAAATGGTCCGGACGCTGCTGCAATTGGCGGTTGGGAGCAATTGTGCCAAGCAAGCTGTGATCAACGTTTTCGATCAAGTACGAAGCCTCCTCTTTGGACGTGGAAATGTTGCTTGCATACAGGCGACTCACCAAGATAGTGAAGAAGGTGTGGTATCCGCTGATGTGAGCTACATTTCACTGTGCAGTTTGCTAGAGCTGTTGTTGCAGCAAAAGATGGAGGAACATTTAGTGAAGGAACTGATCGAGCTGTCAATGGAGATATGCATCAGCGCTACGTCAGATTGGAGACAAACACCCCAATTTCTGCGCGCTGTAACTGTACATGTCGTTCCAGCGCTGTTGGATGGATTTAGTAGCCAAAAGATGACGCGGCTTCGATGTCTAAGAAAGTGCTCGATATGGTGATGGGTGCTTCCATTCCGCTTGAAAAAGCAACTAGCACATCCGTTTTTCCCCAAGAGTTGCTGTATTTGGTATGCATTGTGATGCCATTAGCCCCGCGCGACTTGATTGCTGATGTGAGACTCCAGCAGCTTGTCTGTTTTGCATTACGTCACAACGACCCTTTACTGCGTAAGCAAGGATTGCACGTTTTGAAAGTAGCGTTCACTCATTGCGCTCTGTTGCCGAACCCCTGAAGAAAAATGTCAAGGCAAATAATGGCCCAAAATATGGGAAGAATATCAAAGTTCCAGCAGAGATGTGGGTGGTCACCTGGCAGAATTTTCTAACGGCTTCTGAAGTTATCCAGATGCACCATGAACAGCACCTAATTGAGCAGGTGTGGCCACAAGTCAATGAGCTCCTAGCGCAAAATTTGGTCTGCCCTCTTAGTCAGAAGCATCAAGAGGAGGGCGTGCTGAGTGACCAATGGCCTATGCACCTAACCTTTGAGTGGATGCAGAGCTTACTGGTGAGGTTGTTTGATCATGACAATCCAGTCGTTAAACGCTTGTTCCTAACCAATTTCATGGAATCTTGCGTACAAGCGTGGCAAGGGTGGGAAAAGCAGAGTAATGCTGATCAAGTCGCTGATCGGGAAATGTCCTTCGCGTGCTCTCCAGCTTTCCAGGACTTTGTTCTTGTTCACGTGTTGCGCGTCTGCAATGACCCTGTTCTTTTCAAGCATGCGCATCGTGCACGATTCCAAGTTTTGTTGGCCACCTTCCTGGCTTCGTTCCTTGCCTTTCAGTTGGCTCACAGTGAAAAGGATGATGCCCTGGATGGATTTGTTACTGCAATTGAGGAATCAATCTTTGGTGAAGGTGCAGAAAACCACTCCCCAGAGGCGCTGCTGAGCATGTTACAAGTATTCAAGTCTCCTCGTTTAGTGGATGCTGCCTCCTCCTTGCCTACAAAGATGTTATTAAGCGCGACGGCGGTTGATCGGCTGCGCTTCTTGCTGGATGTACATGCGATGCAGTCCTTCTCACAAGCGATGCGAACAAAGATGCTTGATGCATTGACGCATACACTGACTGGGGGCTTTGTCTGTGCTTCATCGTTATCATTATTTTCCCTGGCACGAGTGTTAAATGTCTTTCCTACGGCCAGCTTGTTGACAAATGATGGCGAGGCGCTGCTACGACTTCTAGCGTGGTTAAGGCCTTCCGTTTCTATCGATAGCTCTAGCAGCTTTTTGCCGGCACTCATCACTGCACTTCGTGCGTATTTGATGCCGCAAGCAGATGGATATACCCACTCGGAGGATGGGCTCAGTGCTGCCCAACTAGCTCGTTTACTGATTTTTACAGCGGAGGTTGCCACCGATACGAAAGAGAGTGGTCTACATAGTGAGCGGCCCGAGACACAAGGTATGGTGGAAGTGTTGTTAAAAACTCCTCTTCGTGAATTGATGTCTATGACCCCGAAAGACAAGCTCGACGACTCTCGCCTTGTTCTCCTGGTCGCAAATCTTGAAGAACAAGTCGAAGCTCTTATCGGTGCTCGCTCTACGATCTCATCGCGCCCGCGTTTCGTCTATACTTTCCAACGTAAAACGTTTTACGGAGTGAGCGGCGAACAACTAAGCTGTGCGGGTCTGTTTGTTGCAGCTATGACTGCCACCCGACAGTGGCTGGATAAAGTCACATTGGTTTCAGGGACTAGTGATATGCAATCCGACGACCATCTTAAGGACGATATTATGGAATTGGTGACTTCCGCGACGTTTGTGCTTGCTCAGCTAAGCGTACATTCGATGAGTGAGAGCGGCAAGCTGCGCAATTTGGATGCTCTCGACAATCTTTGCGACGATCTCAAAATGTGCTTTCAGCGACTGTGGGTCGAACGGTCTTTGACCTAGCTTTAGCTGCAAAATGCTTGTCCATCGTCGCGTCCAACGCTGCCGCTATCGACTCATTGAGGGCCTTTGAAAGTGCACGCATAGTTCCCCTATTGCTCAAACTTGACACAAGTCGGCGATACAGCGGAAAGGCTGATGCGCGATGTGCTATTAGTTTGGCAGCAAGCAAATGGGTGTTGCATCACCATGTTCTTCAAGCCTCGTCTTTTATTGACACAGAGCTGTTGCAAGCCACACTTGACGCGTGCGTGCATGCTTTGCCGACTGCAGGCATGGACCCGTTGGCATTAATCCAAATGGTACAGGTACTCTCTCTCACTCTTTCGCAGTTAGCTGGTCCGCTTGTAAGCGGTTCTGATGGATTCGAACGACTACACAGTCTTCTGGAAGAAGTTTGGAGTGCGTACAACGACAGCAAGGCTAAACCTGACGCACTCACCCGAGCTGTGGTTATGTGTATGTTCCAGCCATCTTTCCTCCTGCATGACGGACTGTCCACGACGATGAAGCACTGGGTCTCAGAGTTTATCCGCTTCGGTGCGCGCCATCGACCCAATGTGATCTTCCACTTAACCTGCCGGTTGTGTCAAGCCTGGCGCGCCCATCCCTCGTCGGCACTCAGCTTTGCCAACGAGCTTGTCGAGCTACTGCTTTACAAGGAGCCTCTTATTGATGAGAAAGAGCAGCTGGCCATGGATTATACCGGCCCATTCCAGGGCTTCCAAGGTTTCACTCCACCCACAGATACAGAAGCGCAACTGGCGGCGATTACAAGTCACGCCAAGGACAGGTTCGTGCGACTGGTGGTGCTATCCTTCTTGAACGATGTGGCTGTAGAAAGCTGTGCTTCAGCGTCAGATACGCAAAAACTGATGGACTCGTTACTCTCTCGGCTGCTGTCGCTCAATGCTAGCCCAGACTGGCAAAAGCAGCATATGCTCAATAGCGATGGCTTTGGGAAGAAGTTACGGTCGTGGCAGGCTCTGTGCATTATTAGTGCGCATGCTACACAGCAACAGGTGGCGACGCATTTACCTGCACTCAAGACTGCCATTGCGGTGCCTCAACTTCCAAGCGTACGATACTACATGGAGTTGTTTGGCATGCGACTAGCGACGAAGTACCCACTTGATATTTGCAACGGGCTTTTGTTGCCTATGCTTCGAGACGCAAATCTGATGCCACAAGTTGGTGCATCTTTGCTTCTTGTATCAGCTTATCTCGTAAACCATGGGCTAGATAACAACGAGATCGACCTCGACTATGGCGAAGTACTGGAAACGATGTTGCCATGGCTCAACACGTCACATGGCTATACCCGGGTACTAGCGCAGTTCCTGTTGGCCAAGGTTCTTCCTCGCCATGTGCACAAGCTCCGACTTGCTTCTAGCGAGGTTACACCTGGTCTACGGTTCCTGGAGGGCACCGCACGCTTTCTAAGCGAGAACAAGGAATGTAAACGAATGTTGCGTCGCCAGGCTCGTCAGTTGGAAGAGTTCCACCCGGACTATGAGAGTTCGTTGCTCGGGATGCTTTCATCAGGCTTCATCAGTGAGTTTGGTGAACTGCTGCCGCGCGATGAGGCTCTGCGTTTCAGTGAGCAGCTGAAAACTGCAATGAACGAGCTCTACGCACAATATCAGCTGGAGAACTTCCCGCAAGCTCTAGTACCAAACGCAACTGAAGATGCACCGACAGTGCCAACATCTGAGTCAGCTGGCGGAGCGCTCACAGTTCAACGCAAGATCGACACGACAGCGTTGCTCCTTGACGATAGCGCGCTTCCTTCGGTGATGCGTGCTAACTTTGATGCTGCTCGGCGAGGCGACGTATTAAATGCTCGTTCTCGCCCTCGGCAACCGATCATTATGTGCGCAAGCTTGGTGGACAAGGTCCCAAATCTTGCGGGGCTGGCACGGACCTGCGAGATTTTCAATGCGCAGAAGCTGGTGGTACCTAATTTGCGTGTGACTGAGCAGGACGCCACTTTCGCCACTGTTAGTGCGACAGCGCACAAGTGGATGCCTCTAGAGGAGGTCCGACCACAGGGCAATGATCTCCGTCAGGCGTTGCTTCGTTGGAAGCACGAGGGCTACACGATTGTGGCGGTGGAGCAGACAGCTTCTAGCGTTAGTCTTGCCAACCACACTCTACCGCGTAAGATGGTAGTCGTCTTGGGTCGTGAGAAGGAAGGCATTCCTGTGGATGTCCTACAGCTCGTGGATTTGTGCGTTGAAATCCCCCAATTCGGTCTCGTTCGTTCGCTGAATGTCCATGTGAGTGGAGCTCTGCTCCTATGGGAGTACACGCAGCAACAACTTTTGTCAGGAGCAATCGAGTCGACTCTGTAGTCGAAACTTTTCCTCTGGATTTGGACTACTCGCTGGACTCGTTATAGATAGATAAAAGATGGATATGAGAGATGACGATGTCGTTCAACGACTGAGCTTGTGGGCTTTGCTGAAATGCACCTTTGGTGGTTGGATGATGCTATCGTTGTTTCCTAACCTAAGTTAACCTGAGTCGCCTACCAGTCAGCATTGTTCTCAGTATTTGCAATCGGTCTTGGAGGTGTCATGCAATGAAAGCAGATAACATTCATGCGTGCGGACGTCTATATTTTATCGATCCCGTTCCACGACACGATTTGTTTTATTCTGCGAAATGGGGTGCACAGGTCCACAAAAACTAGCCACAGCTTCTAGAGGGCTTGCTCTGCGATGATGTTCGACAACCACTGAGATTTGCGAGCAACAACGAACCCCAGCTCAACACCCCACATCTCCTTCGGCCACGCATCTTCTCGAGGGACAATGAAGTCTTCCGGAACTCGCTTGTGACCAAAACGCGTCTTGAAAATCTCTAGCAGCGGAATGATGCGCTTCCTCCATGCCGTTTTCGACAGCTTGAAGGGATATCCTAGTGATTGCAATCTTTTCACGTCACGTCCGACATGGCCGAGATAGCTTGCATTGAATCTCACCTTAGTCATCTTGTCTCCTAGGCTGAGCCCCCAAACGCGCTTGGGCCATGGATCACATGCAGGGACGACAAATCTCACTGGAACCTTGCAGTGGCCATACTCCGCTACAAACACTTCTAGTGCAGGGACAATTTGTCTGTTCCACACATACTCTTTGTGATCCCATGCAAAGTCTACTTGGTCGAGAATATCCTTGTCTCGAGCACTTTGCTCGGCATAATTGCTGCCAATGCAAATTTTGTTAACCGCCGATCCTAGTGCGATCCCCCATGCTTCAGGTGGCCACGGAGAGCTTGACGGCACCTTGAACTGCTGATGAACGAGGCAGTGACCGAATTCCTGGTAAAATACTTGAAGGGATGGAACTAGTTTCTCCTTCCAGTCGCGCTCGTAAGTCGACGTGACACAGAACTTCATGCTTTTGAGCTCCTCCAATGATGCAGCAACATGTACAGAATATGATTCTCTCGACCGGATATGGGTGACTGTGCGTCCTAGGTTCCATCTCCACGACAGCTTCGGCCACGTATCATATTTGGGAACAACAAACTTGTTCGGAATATCCGTGTGGCCATGCATCTCATAGAACTTGCGCAGAGCAGGCAGAATGATCTCGTCCCATTGGAATTGAAACACGTCCACGGTAAATCCCAGCTCTGCCAGTTCAAAAGGCATATCTTGGTCTGCTGTTCTCAGTCTCCTGCGCAGATTATTTACACTTAATCCTAGTCTGTACCCCCACAACTCCTTTGGCCATCGCGGACCGTCGGACGGAACGACGAAAGATTGAGGCACCAGTACATTCCCCTTCAGTTCCTTGTACGTCCGCAGTGCCGGTAGCGGTTTATGCTGCTGCCAAGGGTTTCTCTTGCCAGACTCCGTGTTGGGTGGTCTGCACTCGTTAGAGCTATTCCCGTTCACCGATGAGCTGTACCCCTTCCTTCCAACCATAAAAAGCTGAAGACGCGCGTGGCTGGACGATACGAAGAGGGGTCAGTTGTCCTGGACAGGTCAATGTGACCCCGTAGCCACGGCCTCGTCGTCTGGAATCGCCTCACCCCAGGGGTGCAGCTCAGCACGCGTGACAGTATCGATTCGATTTGAAAGTGCCCAAATTGGGACGATCATTGTGCCCAAATTCTAAAATTACCCATATTAAATAATGAGTGCTACAGCTCAGTTGCAGCAATCCGAGTGTGAAATACTCGGCGGTCAAGACGATGCCACGCATCTGTATCTACGACAATTGCCTTGATCGTAACGAGTGGTCTTGCTTTGTGACGATGCAGTATATGTATAGTAGAAACAATGTGTCAATACAGGGTGTCAATGGATATAGCACTCATTACGAATGTGTTGTTGTTGCGGCAGACTTGTCCTCTCGTACGGCTCTCATCAACCTTTGGTGTTTTAGAAATCGAGGATCCTCCACGAAACTACTCTCCATATCGAACACTCCAAATGCTGAAGGCTCACTACTGCTCGTCAGAATGTCTTCCAGCATCTTGAAGCCATCGGCCGGACTCGTGAGCGTCATCCTGGCCACTTTTCTGTCTGGCGTCAGCCACAGAAAATACCAGTAGTCTCTCCGGTTTGTGAGCAAGCCCATCGGTGCACAGCGTCCTTCACATCTCAAGTCCGCCGAAATCAGCGAAAGAAAGAGTTGTGTGCGTTCTTGGTCGCTGGGTGACGCCTTCGTGAGATTCACCACGAGGCGAAGGCCAGCAAAATGCTCCTTCGTATGCTTTGCGACCCCATCCGAAGGATTTTAAATGGATCATATTCGGGTCATCGCAAAATTGGTCAACGCACATTTCAGCACTGGTCAAAGGATTTGGTCAAAAATCGTTGGTTGACCAGTCCCGTCATTCATCAACTAGACAGCCAGAGCCACAAGACCTCATCGCCGACTTCAGCATGTATTCGCAGCACTCCCCGCCCTCGGTGTCAACAGCGTCTTTCCCGCCTTTATCTCCTCCATCACCAGCAGCAAGTTGCAGTACCCAGTCAAGACGCAGGAGCTCAGGGGATCGGCCCCGCCCACACTCTCGCAGCCCATCACGTCCAAGTATCTCCAGCCGCGGAAGGTCTAGCCCTGAGCCCGAGTATGCTAGCCGGCAGAAATTGCCTCCGAGTGTAGGAAGCGGCTCCGGCCGCACAACTCGACGGCGCAGTGTGGACCGCTCGCGCCACTCCAGTGAAGAGGACCGCGAGCAAGCTGGCTATCAAGACCAAGTGCGCAGTTTATGGCGTGGGCGGCGATCGGATTGAGTCGCACCTCGCAGC
The DNA here is from genome assembly GCA_011947355.1 of Phytophthora boehmeriae. Lineage (NCBI taxonomy): Eukaryota > Oomycota > Peronosporomycetes > Peronosporales > Peronosporaceae > Phytophthora > Phytophthora boehmeriae. Next base: position 354,155 of record JAAVTJ010000399.1, on the reverse strand, counting down.
GTGGACGGCGTACAAGCCGAAGCCGCAGCCCGCGACGCCGGCGGCATGCAAGTCGAAGCCGTAGCTCGAGACGCAGCTCGCAGTCAAGACGGAGCCGCAGCTCGCAGTCCAGACCGTCAAGTCGTAGCACCAGCTTGCAACGACGCTCTAGTCGCAGCAGCAGCGCAACACGCAAACGTCGGAGCCAAATACCGACACAACATTTGATGGCGGCCGCAAGCGCTGACGCAATCGTTGTACGCTCGCGACGCACGGTTGTGCATGTGGGAGGCCACGCGTTTGCAAGATACAACCCTGGAAAAACGAGGACGTCTTACAGGTGTAGTTCGTACAGGAGCACCAAATGCAAAGCGAAGTTGCATTTCAACCACAAGGAGAACGAGTATGAATTTCACGGTGTGCATTCGTGTAAGAGCGGCCGGCGCGACGTGTTACCTCCAGGATTAGATGTGTCGGAAAATATGAAAGAGGCGACCGACATGATGGCCCTTACACGCATGGACCTGACAGCTGAACGCGTTTGGAAAACAATTCGAGACGACTTCTATCTTGAAGAGTTGATGTTAGTTCAGTATGGACTTACACGTGAGCAAGGCATTCAGCGTGTACATCGAACCCGGCGTAGCCACTTCGGTGCAGACTTGCATGGAGTTGTCGAAGTCCCACCACTATCATTGGTGCCAGGTACCAACCTGCCGTTTTTCAGTTCTATAGGTCTTACATGAATGGATCAACGCTTGAGCGATTGGTTGGGTGGGCACACCCTGCGCTCATTAAACTGCTGAAGTACAAGTGCACAACACTGTTCCTTGATGGAACATTCCGCTGTGCACCCCACCCATTCTACCAGTGTGTAGTTATGATGGTCTTTGACAATGCGACGGACCTGTTTGTACCGGTATTTTTCACGCTTTGTACGGCAAAAACACAAGATACGTATTGGCATTTGATGGAGGCGGTCAATGTGGCTGCTGACGACAAGATTGAGCCGAGCATTGTAGTTTGCGATTTTGAGGAAGGGCTTCAAGCTGCCGCCCAAGTGCAGTTTCGAGACGCGGATATTGTTGGGTGTTATTTCCACTTCAAACAGGCATGTCGTAGGAAGATGAAAGCGCTGGGTATCCCTGAGACAGAAACGAATATTGCGATGCGCAAGGGAGTTTTGGACATGCTAACTGTCATTCCCCACGAGAAGATTGAAGGTCCGGGCATTCAGTATGTGCAAGACAAGATTTGCGGCATGTGCATGGATGAAAACGTAACCTTCACTGCGTCCCTTTGGGAATTGTTCTGGGCGTATTTCCGCAATACCTGGCTAAAGACGTACAAACCGAGTGTGTGGAACGTTCATGATGTCGATAAGGCCATGGTTAGCCGCACAAATAACCCTCTTGAGCGCTTCAACCGTGAGATTAATTGTGCATTACCGGCTCCACATCCAGCACTACCCGCCTTCGTCGCCATGATTCAAGTCCTATCACAGCGTTACGTCGACCGGATCGCCGACATGGAGAAGTGCCGAGCCAAGAAGCGTCGACACCGGAACATTGAGCCAGTGAATCTTCCTGTGCCTGTAGCCTTGGGAGGGGATGTCGATGAATCCACAACAAAGAAGTAGTTGAGCGTTCCTAGTTACTGATTTCATGGTAATACAATAGGAGGTTTTGGCGGATCAACTTTAGTCAACGTTTTGTGGAGGGTCAATGGATTCGGTCAATTGACCAGTTTTGACCTTGACCGCATATGACCCAAATAAAAGTCTATCACCCCGTCGACAATGAACAAATCTGCCGTTCCAGCTACTGTGAAGGGCATGATACCGAGGCTTGGACCGTCACAGTCCAACAAGTCTTCTTCACCGGACACGTCCTCAAGATAGAGCGAGGACAAATCCACCCTTGCCGAGTCATCGTGCCTCAGAAGGCCGTCCATGTTCTTGCACATATATGCCATAGACTCCTCTCTGTCTCTCCGGGTCACTTCGGAAGCCCTGCCATTTATGACGCATGACCAAATGGGTTTTCCTCGTCCGGACGTCGATGGTCGAGTATGTAAAGCCTGTTCTGTCCAGCACGTCCATCTCTTTCCATGCCGGACACGTCGATAGCAAGTACACGGGACGTCTTTCTCGCTCACCCAGGGTTTGTTCCATGGTTGGTCTCGACGACGCCGGTGCAGTAGTAGCATCACCACTCGCTCCACTGTTGGGGATAACCACCAACACGTGGATTTGTCGGAATTGGGGCTTCGGCATGTCCCTCAAAACTTCTTCAATCGTCCACGTCGCGTTCAACGGCCGTGTCTGGGTCAGTTTCTCGATACTGTCGTGGGTCTCTCCTTCCTCCAGTTGCTGCGCAGCAGAATGTTGGGCTGGTAGCCATCCCTTGACGATGTCTCTATGTTGTTTCCAGTCTGCCATCGCCAAATACAGCTCCAGAGCACGCGCATCACACTTGACTTTAACCGAGTTCTTCTCCTTGATCGCCTCCTTCAAGTCGCCCACCGACTCCGTCTCGGCAATATCGACGGGGAACGCGCTTCCTTGAACTTGAACGAATGTGCAGAGCAGCTTCAGCATTGTTTGCTTTGTGCTGTTGGCGGCAGATTGGGAAATGAACGTGGAAACCAAGCGATGCGATCGGGTAGAAAGTGTCATAACGTGTCAATTGGCATTCTCCATCATGTCCATAAAGTCTGGCTAAAAGGATTGTTCCTATTTGTGTGTCATATTCTAACACTGGGTTGTTGAGAGTCTGTCACACGAAGACCACAACTAATTGTTCGGCGAAGTAATAGCACAAATGTGCTATTGGTAGGCGGGGCGGTGACACGAGTGGCGTGGCTTCCGACAACCGCGACGACAGGCCAGCAGGAGGAATCTACCACAGCCGGAGATCAACGAGGCCGCGCAGGACAGATTAAAGACGGCAGCAACGGCTCCACCTGGCCGGTAACGAACGGTCTGACCAGGTGGAAGCCTAAGATAGAGGGCGTGTGGAAGGTCGCGACGACGAAGAGCCGCAAAGGGAGGGATGACCAAGGACAGCACGCCAAGAAGGGACGACATCTACGGCGAGGCGACACAAGGATTGGATGAGTGGTATCGGCGCGACTGTGAGCGGTCGCGTTCGCGACCCTCAAAAGGAAACCAGAGTAAGTAGGAGTAAGAGGAAGAGTAGTAGCCAATTCGACAAGAAGGACAGAGTGCACAGGTAGCACGTTGGGGGTACCGGCTGGGTATTCCTAACATTAACGCTAAATACATTCCTAGTCAACACAAAGAGGTGAGGGACAAGCAGCTCCCGAGGTGACGGTTGTGGTGTACGCACGTGGTCGTGCAGTAGATAGACTAGAGTTGGGCTTGAGGTCTGGGACCAACACGGCCCGTAGGCAAAGCGACCGCACGGATTGGTAGGGACGGCAGTGTAGGGGCCGTGACCCGTATCGGTTGTTGAGGCGGAGAGGGTGGAAACACCCCGGGAGTAGCCTCAGTACTCAGCACATCGAGCAATCCACGCACCCAACCACCCACCCGAACTCCTGTCGACCCGTGGAAGTGGACACTTGCACTTGTACTGACCTAAGTACGACTAGGGTGGACACGACCGCCGGACACTGGCGCGTGACGACGAGCTAAGCCTGGCACGGTACGGCGGAGGGGTAGGACCGCAAATCCAGACACTTACTGCGACATGACGTCGAAAGACTTCAACAAGACTAAAGACGTTCCTATGATAGGATTCCTATGCTAGGATAGCAGTACGTAGTCTCTTTTAACCAATCAAAGCGCTTCATCGCTTCTTATTTCTAAGACTTCAATTACGGATACGCCGCATGGTTCCTGCTGCTATGACGCTGGTACTGAGGCGCTCTGTGCGTCTGCTGCTCTTCGCAGCCCTCGTGGTGGCTCTGGCGACTGCTGTGGACCGCAGCAAGTTCCGCTCGTGCGAGCAGACGCAGTTCTGCAACAAGTTTCTGCAACAAGTTCCGCAATGTGGAGCGCTCGGAGCTCTCGACTAAGTACCAACTCTCTCGATCAAGTATCCAGTTGGATACAGTGTCCAACCTCGTGTCCTTTGACGTCCACGAGGTCAACCACGGTGGACTCCCATTGAAAGGGTCCTTGAGCTTCGTCCTCACTGCTCAGCAGAGCGCAGTGCCGGCTCTGCGGCTCCGATTGGCCGAAAAGTTCGTCGACCCGAAGGACCCAAAGACCAGGTGGACTAGTGAGGACATTCTGGAGGCTGCAGCAGAGCAGACGAGGCCTCTGCGACAGCTCACAGCAGCTGAGGCGGGCTTAAGGACGACACTGGAGGACGACAAGACGCTGCTGTTTGCGCCGGAAGGACAAGAGAGGACACCTCAAGTGGTGGCAGCTCTGAGGCTGGAGGACGCTTTTGGAGTGGACCTGTATCTGGACGGAGAGAGAGTTGTGTCCTCCAATGACGACGGACTTTTCCACTACGAGGTCCGCAAGGATCGCGCCGTGGCGGAAGCTCAAGCAGAAGCGGCGGCAGACCAAGCAGCGATGGACGAGCACGAGGGAAAAGTGATTGTGGACTACAGAGAAGATGGCCTCGCCATCTATGAAGATGGATCCGTGCAGAAGAAGGCCGGACAATCAGCCACGACGACTTCTGCGGATGCTGACAACAAGGTGGAAGGGTGGGAAGAGTCCTTTGGAGGGCACACGGACAAGAAGAAGTTCGGACCGAGCTCCATCGGGCTAGATGTGTCTTTTCATGGAGCCGCAGGAGCTCCGAGGTCGCTGTACGGCATCCCAGAACATGCTACAGACTTTGTGCTGAAAGACACGATTGAAAACGCTTCGGACGAAGAGGACAAGGCAGACGGACACAGTAGGAAGGTGATAACTGATCCGTACCGCCTGTACAATTTGGACGTTTTTGAATACGAGTTGGACAACCCCATGGCGCTATATGGCTCCATTCCAGTGTTGATGGCGCCCAACAAGCACAACACGGTTGGTATGTTTTGGAACAATCCAAGTGAGACGTTCGTCGACATTTGGACCAACGACGATGTATGCAGCAAGACCAGCCACTGGATCAGTGAATCCGGAGTGTTCGACCTGTTCCTGATGGCGGGTCCGAGCAGCACTGACGTTTTCTCTCAGTATACATTGCTGACGGGTCGTGCACAGCTGCCACCGATCTTCGCGTTGGGCTACCATCAATCTCGCTGGAATTACAGGAATGAGGCGGATGTTGCACGTGTGGACGCCGCGTTTGATGAACATTTGATTCCGTATGATGTTTTGTGGCTTGATATTGAGCACACGGATGGAAAGCGTTACTTCACCTGGGACGAGCACGCATTCCCAACGCCCATTGACATGCAGGAGGGCATTGCTCGTACTGGTCGCAAGGTGGTGAGTATTGTGGACCCTCATATCAAGGTGAGCCAGCCTAAGGACAAGAAACCGTTCTACATTCACACCGAGGCTGAAGAACTTGGTCTCTTCATCAAGGACGAGCAAGGAAATGACTTCAAAGGATGGTGCTGGCCGGGTGAGTCATCTTATGTGGATTTCACGTCACCCAAGGCGCGTGTATGGTGGCGTCATCAGTTCCGCTACGAAAACTATCAGGGAAGCACGAAGAACCTTTATACGTGGAACGACATGAACGAGCCTTCAGTATTTAACGGGCCCGAAGTGTCTATGCGCAAGGGATGCATGAGCCTTGCTGGTGTTGAGCACCGTGAGTGGCACAATTTGTACGGCATTCTGTTCCAGCGGTCAACAATGGAGGGTCAGCTTATTCGCCAGCAGGCCCCGCCTCAACCACTCTCTGCGTTTGCCGAGACGTTGGATCTTGTTCCCGAAATGCAGCGGCCTTTTGTACTCTCTCGAGCGTTCTTTGCTGGTTCGCAACGCTACGGTGCAGTCTGGACAGGTGATAATACTGCTGATTGGGGCCACCTGCGCTACGCCACCAAAATGCTGCTGTCCATGTCGATTGCAGGACTTACGTTCGTGGGTGCTGATGTGGGTGGTTATTTTGGCCACCCCTCCGCTGAGCTTCTCACACGTTGGAACCAGGCTGCTGTCTTCCAGCCTTTCTTCCGTGGTCACGCTCACCACGACTCTCCGCGTCGTGAACCTTGGGTGTTTGGTGAGCCGACAATGTCTCGTATTCGCGCTGCTATTCGCGAGCGCTACGCAATTCTACCGTACGTCTATACGCTTTTCCATGCCTGCTACGCGCAAGGTATTCCCGTCATGCGCCCGCTTTGGGTGCACTTCCCACAGCAGCCTCAAAGCTTCAACGAGGAGGACGAATTCCTGCTGGGCGATGCGCTGCTCGTGAAACCGATCGTAGAGGAGGGCGTCATGGTCACTCATGTGTTCTTGCCGTCCGACAATGAACAGACGAAGACGGTGTGGTATCACGTCACGGACGGGTTCAAGCGTTTCTTCGGTGGCAAGACGTATGAGAACGTGCCCGCACCGTTGGACGTCATCCCGGTGTTCCAACGCGGTGGCTCCATTATGCCTCGCAAGCAGCGAGTGCGTCGTAGCTCGGAGCTCATGCGTGACGACCCACTCACGTTGGTGGTCGCTTTGGACGAGAATTTGGAGGCGCGCGGAGAGCTATACGTGGATGACGAGCGTACACTGGCTGCGGAGCTCAACGGCGAGGGCACGTTGATCTCGTTCCACCAGACCAAGGACGGATTGCGTTCGATGGCAGCGCTCGCTACTCCTCAGGGCAAGCGCTACACGTCGCCCATGTGGGTGGAGCGCATCGAGGTGTACGGGTTCCAATCCGAGGCTAATGTCCCCAAGCAGGCGCTGGTCGGAGGCGAACGCGCTGTGGAATTCCAGTACGACGCTGCTAGCGACCGCCTCGTGGTGCGCCAGCCCCAGGTGCTGGTCACGGACGACTGGGAGCTTCGTTTTGTCTACGACCAGGCCCTCGAGTAATTGGCGCTGGTGCATTGATGGCATATTGTTAAAAATGCTCAATGTGAATAATCACGAAATTCAATATGTATATGCCCATATGTCGTTAGTTAAGTTCGTGCGAACTTTTCTATCCCGTATTTCGATGAGCTATCCCGTACTTATCAGCTGGCCAGACAGCATTTAGCCCCAAAACCAAACCGAGAAAAACCTCTGGCGCTCTGGCGTTTAGCCTCATCCGTGTCAAGTCTCGCTTCAACGTCAAGTACTGATGAGCACTCCGCCGTCCGGTCTGGGCAACATTTTGCCTTTAACGCACGACGTGGCGGCGCCTCCTCTCACCAAGAAGAAGAAGCCTGGGCGCACTCCGAGCGCCATTTGGCAGCTTCTGACCGACGAAGCGGACCCTCAGCGACGCAACTCGGCCTCGTGCAAGCACTGCAAGCAGCAAGTTCTGTACTACAAGAAGTCGGAGCAGGCGATTCGCCATCTGAAAAAGTGCCAGGTTTTCCAGGAGACCCAGCACCAGCAAGCATTTATGACCCAATTCCACGATGTTTTACCCATTTATCAGCAAAAGCTGAATGCCAAAACTCCAGCTAAAAACGGGTTAAAACGGAACATGGTCAAGGTCAAGGTCAAACTCAAGGTCAAGATCAAACCCAGGTTCAGGTTCATGACCCGGATCAAGTTCAGGTTCAGGTGCAACAAGCTCAGGTCTTGCAGATGCAAGCTCTACAAGTGCAGACCCAGACCCAACAGCTGCAAACCCAGTTGCAAACCCAGTCGAACGCTACTCTTAGTGTTGCTGGAAGTGCTTTGGACCAAGCTGCTGCTCAACACGCGCATGCGATGAATCAACTAGCAATGCAGCAGAGTATGCCGGATAGTCTCATGGACCCGACGATCGGCGTGGGGCTGAAAGATGACTCGACGCAGCAGTCCAAGGACAGGATCGCCATGGCGAAGGACCGAAAAGGAACGGACCGCTTAACAAACCCCAAAGTGATCGATTCGAAGAGGCATTGGCGATGCACGCTTACACAACAGGAATGGCATTCGAGGACATGGAGGACTGTCATCTGGCTCGTGCCATTTCGATCCTTCGCCCCAATGTGAGACTGCCTGAGAAGAAGAGACTGGAGGAGGACCTCCTGCACCGCTGTTACGACAAGATGCACAAGCAAGTATGGGGGTACTTGACGGGGATGAGCAACCCCGAGTATGTCTGAAGCGCGATGCCTGGTCCAACATGAATCTGTACCAAACCAGCAATCCCGAGGAAAAGTACGTGACGTACTTGGCGGTGACCAACGACAAACGATTCTTTTAGAGTCTGAAAAAGCTGCTGGAGACGAAACTCAGTACAACTCGATCCTCATTGCACAAGATATCAAGAGGATGATGCAACCGATCGAAAACAAAGTTAGTGGTGTTGTGACCGGTAGTACCGAGTATCACTCGCGAGCTTGGGAAATGCTCAAGGCCGAGTACCCGACCAAGTTTTTCTATGGCTGTATTTCACATGCGCTTCATCTGGCAATTATGGACATTTTCGGGCCAGAGAAATCGTTGGATCACGATCCGAGACGAATGACGCCAATGCTGCCTATGGGCTTCCCTTTCCAGGAACTAGTGGACTTTACCAACAACTGCAACGAAGTATTGTCTTTCTTCTGCAGCTACCAGTATCCCGCCAAGTTCAAGATGTTCAACTCGCAGGTGCTGCACACAATGAAGGGCTTTGCCAATGCATCTCTAATGGACTGGGGCACTCTTGCCGCTCGGTTCCGTTTGCTAGCTCAGGCAGAAGACGTACTACAATCTATCGTGAGCGATCCAGAATTTGTTGAGACTGCGCCAACCAACCAACGTGCTACTCGAGAGAGCATCAAGGGGTTTATCATGAGCATTAACTGGAAGATGACGCTGGAAAAGGCAGTGACAATCCTCACACCGATCGAACTGATACTGTACAAATTCCAGGACGATCGGGCTCCCATTTCAGAAGTTTACTTCGAGTCCAAGCATCTACTGACAGACTTCGACGCAGTTTTCGGGCTCACAACGGTTGAGCTGGAGTACATAAAGAAGGTTGTCACGGAGCGGTGGCAGTACGTCCTCAGCGAAGCTCACGGCTTAGCTTTTTGCTGGATCCACGGTACATTGGCAAGTCCATGACTCGAGACTACCGCGAGCAGATCGAAGAGCTGATCTTTAACTTTCCCGAGACAGATCAGGACGTCGAGATCAATGAGGAACGCAAGCGAGCGATGTCGGCCGAGTACACGGACTACGTGATTTATGCCAAGACGCAGCGCACGAGCCGGACGTTCAAGTGGGAAATGCTGGAGAAGGGCAACCGCTCGCCACTGCAATTCTGGATGACTGAAGCCGATGATTGGCCGCACCTCAAGTCGCTGGCACTAACGCTGTTCTCGTTGGCACCTAGCAGTGTGGCCTCAGAGAATACGCTGTGCAAGAATACACTGACACAGCTGTACCGCCGCAACAAGATCAATTTTGATGACAAACGTCGCTTAGCCTTCATCTGCATCAACGACTCGCAGTTCACTGCCAACCGTGTGAATACCGATGTTCAAAGCACGCCACTGCCAGACTTCAGCATGGGTGACACGACGCTTTCGCCCGATGGAATGATGATGTGGATGATTTGAGCTCACTTACAGCATCGGATAACTCCGTGCAACATGGCGCCAAGGTAGATAGTGTACGTGAGCTATAATACGAGTGGCACATGTGTAAAAACTCGTGCTAATATGAAAGTTGTGCTCTGTTGTAGCTTAGCTCAAATTGTCCAGCATTGCATTCTGCTGCTCGGCTCATGAACAAATTGTTTACGGTCTCAGTTATTGTCTGTTTGTAAACCTATCGAATGGCGGAGGCGTTGTATCATCTTGGCGACTCGCTCGTCTGGACGCCAACTTCGGCGCCTCAAGGTCAATTGGTGCTGCTTCAGGACTCAGTTGATGCCGGCGGGGCGTTCCTGGTGCACCACTTCGCATCATTGTTCCTCAAGGCTGGCCATCGTGTGTGTTTCGTGGCCAGTGCCAACACTCCGGAGCATTATGCTGCGGTTGGACGCAAGCTGGTAAGTTTGCACGCCTTTATGAAGGCTGTTGGCATACACGCATCAGGCCTAATGTTGTGGTGTGTTGGTGTTGAGTACAGGGCGTGAACTTTGCAGCTTGCCAAGCGAAGAAGCAGCTCAAGATATTGGATTGGTCTGGGTTTGGGACCAAGAATGGCGCACAAATCCACTGGACGGCAGTGTTCGACACGTTGAAGACTTTTGTCGCCCAAGCAGTAGACGACGGTGAAGATGTGTCTATCGTCCTGGATGATGTCAGTGCAGTCAAATGGCGCTTTGGAGACGCCGCGGTGCTCGATTTTGTGCGTAGCTGCAAGACGCTGACGCATGAGAACAACGTGAGATTTGTTGGTTTTGCTTGGCTATCCTATAAGACATGGCCGTATTGACATTCGTGTCGTTCTGCTGCTTAGGGTTCAGCCAACGTGGTGCTTTTGAGCCATGCAGACACGGATCTTCCTGGATCAAGACCACTCGTACGGCTTCGTTCTACTTGAGCTGGTAGTATATTGCAACTTACACTTAACTGTTTACTGGCCTAGAACCCGGCACTAGCGGACATGGCAACGCTAGTATTGACAACCAAGCCTTTGACGACAGGATACTACAAGGATATTCACGGAACGGTACGATGACCACTGCAGTCGAAGAAGGAAAACGAGTAGCAACTAATCTGTTGGCATTCTATGTTTGTAGCTATCTGTTTGCCGTCAAAACCAAGGTTTGGTTGGGAACTCCATTGAAGAAGAACCACCGTCAATTCCATACAAGGTGTTGGAAAGCACGATCAAGTGCTTTCACGCTGGAGGAGAAGCTCTTCGTTGGGGTTAAAGCGCAATACTGCAGCGATACCGAGCACCTAGCTAATCTATGTCTCAGACCTGTGTTCCACCAAGAATAGCGTTGTATCATTCACTGGATAAGACTCATCGCATCTCGTGCTTTCCACGTGACAAAAGCGAATGTCCTGGCGAAGAATGCTGAAGGCTGATGACCTCCCGACCAAGTCACGAAGCGAGTACAAAAGACTTGCTCATATTGGCCGCGGTTCCTTCGCAGATGTGAGCTTGATTCTATTTGCCTTCCTTGACGCCTAGACTTACCTCAGTTTGCTATAGGTATACCTGTGTGAACACGTTGAAAGTGGAGAGCAAGTTTGCATGAAAGAGGTCGACTTGACGTTCCGATCCGCAGTCGAGCGGTACGTGTGATTACTTGTGTGTGATAACGTCACTGAGGCATATCGTGACTACAGAGAGCAATGCTTTAACGAAGTAGCGGTGTTGAAGCATTTGCCAGCGCACCCGAATATTGTGGCCTTCCGGGAGGCTTTCTGGGCTGGATTTGATGAGTCAGATGTGTCTAGCGCAACGAGTACCCAAATTCTTGTCCTCGTTCTCGAGTATGCAGATAACGGAGACCTCGAGCAGCAGTTAGCGGTTGGCGACATCACACCGACAGACGAAATGGAAATACGGCGGATTTTTATGGAGCTCGCACATGGTGTCAATCATTTGAAAGCTCACGGCGTAATGCACCGCGATATCAAGAGCTGCAATGTGTTACTTTTTCGTTCGAAGCGAGTGGTGCTTGGGGACTTCGGTACTTCCAAGCTGGTCCCGCCAATTAAAGCCTCTCAAAACGAAGTGGACGAACCGAACTTGGCCACTACGTTTGTGGGTTCACCGCTTTATATGAGTCCGGAACTGTTAGACGGCGAGCCCTACGGCTTCGCGACAGATATTTGGTCGCTCGGTTGCGTCTTGTACGATCTTCTGTCTGGCGGACGTCCTGCATTTGCCGCTCCATCATACCCCGCTGTCGTATTTCGGATCACACGAGGTGAATATGATCCACTCAATGGTGCAATTATTTCTCCTCAAGTCCAAGATCTACTTGCACGAATGCTGAGGAAGGAGCCTCGTGATCGGCCTAGCATTGAAGAGGTTCTTCAGTCATCGTGGCTTAGTGATCAAAATCCCCTCATACTCTCCGTTGTTGGTGAGAGCCTTGAACCCAGCAAATCTCAAGTTCTCTTACAACCTTTGGATATCGATGAAAGGGACTTCTGTGGCGGCTTAAAGAGAAATGACTTTCTTCATGTGGTTTCAAATCCTGAGCTGCCACGCAAACCCAGCAATCTTGAACGACCATCCTCAAGTATCCCTCCGCCAGCCCCCGTACATACAAAACCATCGCAATCAAGTCGCGAACACCACACACTGAACAAACATTCATACGATGAACATCACGCCCCGAGTCGGATAGCTTATCCGCTGATCCAGGTACCCTGACATATTCGCATACTACCGGTTTTTTGTTGAGTGAAGCGATAACTCCTTGTTTGGTCTAATGTAGCTGGACTTACAACCTCCTCCTGCTCCAACACTACATTCGGTGAAGCGCCTCTCGACGCCGCCGTCAATCCCGTGCAAGCACAAGAAACGTCAAGAGTTTCGTAGCCCAGTCACAACAATGTCACCAGTACTAGAAGTCCGAGGCATTCATTTCAAAAGAGCAGCCCGACCGACACAGCCACATCACTGATAGAAGAATATAAACTGCACCTTGCTGCAACGCAACTTGACGAAAGCTAAAACATATTGACATTTGTTTGTGTGAATGCTACTACAGTAATCGTCCATCACGGAAGTGCCGCGAGAGTATTACTGCTTTTACCTTTGACAATAGTTAGCGTTTAAACGCACTCGCCACTAGAGCCGCATACCCGATCGAATCCATCGCTTTGCGCAGATGTGTCGCTGCAGAAGAAACATTCGTGATCATTACCGTGGACGCCGCGTTTTCCGCATCGAGATAGCACTTGAGCAGCATCGTCAACTTCGAATTCCGGTATGGAATATGGTCAGAACCTTTGGACTGAGCTCGAATGCATTCTTTCAGCGCAAGCAAGCTCGAATTGATCTCCCGTGCCTCCTTCCGCTCTTGAGGTGTGCGTGCTAATCCCTCTCCCAGATACTCTGCGCCAGCAAGATCGACAAGCACAAACATCCCGCCAGGGCATTTCGCCTTTTCAGCAACAACACGTTCCTTCATGGCAGTCACCTCAACCTCAGCAGCGTCAACCTGAGCCTGCAAGTTTTTGAGTTTCTCCTGATCTTCTTGAGTTGGCTGTACACCAGAGAGGGTGTATTTTCCGTCGACTACCGTGTACATCTGGATTTGTATAGCGATGTACAAGTCATCGCGAGCTTTTCCGAGAGGAACGACGCGGGATTGCGCTAGCGCCACTTCTCGCCGTGCTTGAGCAAGTGCAGGAGTGACAATCTCCAGCTCGAGAACTGCATGGGAGCGACTGCTCTGATCATGCAGCTCCGATGTCCCCTCCGCACGAATACCTTTTCCCTGACGGATAATCTCAATGACAGCATCAGCAGAGTCACCATACGCAGCCTGAAGGGATTGCGTCAAGACTTCGCCGTTGAGTCCCATCGTCGTAGCGCTTCGCACGTGAATTGCACCATCGGCATCTTCACGAACGAAACCAGGCTGCCGATTGTTCAGCAAGTCGAACACTTTGCCGTTGTACAGCTCGTAAAAACGGACCTGGACAAGCAATCCATCTTCGCTTTGCTTGAACAAATCTTGAAGAAGACGTTGACACATGCCGAGTTCATCGCCGTACCCGAAGATCGTGTGCGTCTTGCCACTGTTGGTATGACCGTACGCAAAGCAACATGAGGTGCTACCACTTAGCATGGCTGGCACCAGTGGACTGATAGCTTGAGTGTAGGCCTCACTGTTTGTCATTGAAAGGATGCCGGCGAAGTTCTGGAAGTGCTTGGACGCGTTTGTCACGCGGATACCGCAATCTTCGACGACGTACTCGACAACTTCATCGCCTTGTTCCGAGTCGGCGAGCGGCCGTGGACGGAGATAAACTTTGGTCATTGGATGCAACTTGGCAGTGACGAGGAGGATGGAAAACGAAAAGTGTCAGCGAGATGGAAGAGCTCTTACTTGGGCCCTTACTTGTAGCACGGGTAGAGTGAATGCCTTTGGAGAGTGAATGCTTGCTGTGGGCTATCATCGGCTGGTCAGAGGGCGCGTAAAAACGGCTGCTTCATGATCATCATCAACCACGACGATAATCATTTGTCGACGCTTATCTCCATCTTTCATGTTGTCTCTAACAAGCCAGAGTGTTAGAATATGACACACAGACAGGAAAACCTCATGTCCAATCTTTTGGTTAGACTTTATGGACATGATGGAGAATGCCAATTGACACGTTATGACACTTTCTACCCGATCGCATCGCTTGGTTTCCACGTTCATTTCCCAATCTGCCGCCAACAGCACAAAGCAAACAATGCTGAAGCTGCTCTGCACATTCGTTCAAGTTCAAGGAAGCGCGTTCCCCGTCGATATTGCCGAGACGGAGTCGGTGGGCGACTTGAAGGAGGCGATCAAGGAGAAGAACTCGGTTAAAGTCAAGTGTGATGCGCGTGCTCTGGAGCTGTATTTGGCGATGGCAGACTGGAAACAACATAGAGACATTGTCAAGGGATGGCTACCAGCCCAACATTCTGCTGCGCAGCAACTGGAGGAAGGAGAGACCCACGACAGTATCGAGAAACTGACCCAGACACGGCCGTTGAACGCGACGTGGACGATTGAAGAAGTTTTGAGGGACATGCCGAAGCCCCAATTCCGACAAATCCACGTGTTGGTGGTTATCCCCAACAGTGGAGCGAGTGGTGATGCTACTACTGCACCGGCGTCGTCGAGACCAACCATGGAACAAACCCTGGGTGAGCGAGAAAGACGTCCCGTGTACTTGCTATCGACGTGTCCGGCATGGAAAGAGATGGACGTGCTGGACAGAACGGGCTTTACATACTCGACCATCGACGTCCGGACGAGGAAAACCCATTTGGTCGCGCGTCATGAATGGAGTGGCAGGTCTTCCGAAGTGACCCGTAGAGACAGAGAGGAATCCATGGCGTATATGTGCAAGAACATGGACGGCCTTTTGAGGCACGGCGATGAATCGGCAAGGGTGGATTTGTCCTCGCTCTATCTTGAGGACGTGTCCGGCGAAGAAGACTTGTTGGACTGCGACGTTCCAAGCCTCGGTATCATGCCCTTCACAGTAGCTGGAACGGCAGATTTGTTCATTGTCGACGGGGTGATAGACTTTTATTTGGGTCATATGCGGTCAAGGTCAAAACTGGTCAATTGACCGAATCCATTGACCCTCCACAAAACGTTGACTAAAGTTGATCCGCCAAAACCTCCTATTGTATTACCATGAAATCAGTAACTAGGAACGCTCAACTACTTCTTTGTTGTGGATTCATCGACATCCCCTCCCAAGGCTACAGGCACAGGAAGATTCACTGGCTCAATGTTCCGACGTCGACGCTTCTTGGCTCGGCACTTCTCCATGTCGGCGATCCGGTCGACGTAACGCTGTGATAGGACTTAAATCATGGCGACGAAGGCGGGTAGTGCTGGATGTGGAGCCGGTAATGCACAATTTATCTCACGGTTGAAGCGCTCAAGAGGGTTATTTGTGCGGCTAACCATGGCCTTATCGACATCATGAACGTTCCACACACTCGGTTTGTACGTCTTTAGCCAGGTATTGCGGAAATACGCCCAGAACAATTCCCAAAGGAACGCAGTGAAGGTTACGTTTTCATCCATGCACATGCCGCAAATCTTGTCTTGCACATACCGAATGCCCGGACCTTCAATCTTCTCGTGGGGAATGACAGTTAGCATGTCCAAAACTCCCTTGCGCATCGCAATATTCGTTTCTGTCTCAGGGATACCCAGCGCTTTCATCTTCCTACGACATGCCTGTTTGAAGTGGAAATAACACCCAACAATATCCGCGTCTCGAAACTGCACTTGGGCGGCAGCTTGAAGCCCTTCCTCAAAATCGCAAACTACAATGCTCGGCTCAATCTTGTCGTCAGCAGCCACATTGACCGCCTCCATCAAATGCCAATACGTATCTTGTGTTTTTGCCGTACAAAGCGTGAAAAATACCGGTACAAACAGGTCCGTCGCATTGTCAAAGACCATCATAACTACACACTGGTAGAATGGGTGGGGTGCACAGCGGAATGTTCCATCAAGGAACAGTGTTGTGCACTTGTACTTCAGCAGTTTAATGAGCGCAGGGTGTGCCCACCCAACCAATCGCTCAAGCGTTGATCCATTCATGTAAGACCTATAGAACTGAAAAACGGCAGGTTGGTACCTGGCACCAATGATAGTGGTGGGACTTCGACAACTCCATGCAAGTCTGCACCGAAGTGGCTACGCCGGGTTCGATGTACACGCTGAATGCCTTGCTCACGTGTAAGTCCATACTGAACTAACATCAACTCTTCAAGATAGAAGTCGTCTCGAATTGTTTTCCAAACGCGTTCAGCTGTCAGGTCCATGCGTGTAAGGGCCATCATGTCGGTCGCCTCTTTCATATTTTCCGACACATCTAATCCTGGAGGTAACACGTCGCGCCGGCCGCTCTTACACGAATGCACACCGTGAAATTCATACTCGTTCTCCTTGTGGTTGAAATGCAACTTCGCTTTGCATTTGGTGCTCCTGTACGAACTACACCTGTAAGACGTCCTCGTTTTTCCAGGGTTGTATCTTGCAAACGCGTGGCCTCCCACATGCACAACCGTGCGTCGCGAGCGTACAACGATTGCGTCAGCGCTTGCGGCCGCCATCAAATGTTGTGTCGGTATTTGGCTCCGACGTTCGCGTGTTGCGCTGCTGCTGCGACTAGAGCGTCGTTGCAAGCTGGTGCTACGACTTGACGGTCTGGACTGCGAGCTGCGGCTCCGTCTTGACTGCGAGCTGCGTCTCGAGCTACGGCTTCGACTTGCATGCCGCCGGCGTCGCGGGCTGCGGCTTCGGCTTGTACGCCGTCCACGCTGCGAGGTGCGACTCAATCCGATCGCCGCCCACGCCATAAACTGCGCACTTGGTCTTGATAGCCAGCTTGCTCGCGGTCCTCTTCACTGGAGTGGCGCGAGCGGTCCACACTGCGCCGTCGAGTTGTGCGGCCGGAGCCGCTTCCTACACTCGGAGGCGATTTCTGCCGGCTAGCATACTCGGGCTCAGGGCTAGACCTTCCGCGGCTGGAGATACTTGGACGTGATGGGCTGCGAGAGTGTGGGCGGGGCCGATCCCCTGAGCTCCTGCGTCTTGACTGGGTACTGCAACTTGCTGCTGGTGATGGAGGAGATAAAGGCGGGAAAGACGCTGTTGACACCGAGGGCGGGGAGTGCTGCGAATACATGCTGAAGTCGGCGATGAGGTCTTGTGGCTCTGGCTGTCTAGTTGATGAATGACGGGACTGGTCAACCAACGATTTTTGACCAAATCCTTTGACCAGTGCTGAAATGTGCGTTGACCAATTTTGCGATGACCCGAATATGATCCATTTAAAATCCTTCGGATGGGGTCGCAAAGCATACGAAGGAGCATTTTGCTGGCCTTCGCCTCGTGGTGAATCTCACGAAGGCGTCACCCAGCGACCAAGAACGCACACAACTCTTTCTTTCGCTGATTTCGGCGGACTTGAGATGTGAAGGACGCTGTGCACCGATGGGCTTGCTCACAAACCGGAGAGACTACTGGTATTTTCTGTGGCTGACGCCAGACAGAAAAGTGGCCAGGATGACGCTCACGAGTCCGGCCGATGGCTTCAAGATGCTGGAAGACATTCTGACGAGCAGTAGTGAGCCTTCAGCATTTGGAGTGTTCGATATGGAGAGTAGTTTCGTGGAGGATCCTCGATTTCTAAAACACCAAAGGTTGATGAGAGCCGTACGAGAGGACAAGTCTGCCGCAACAACAACACATTCGTAATGAGTGCTATATCCATTGACACCCTGTATTGACACATTGTTTCTACTATACATATACTGCATCGTCACAAAGCAAGACCACTCGTTACGATCAAGGCAATTGTCGTAGATACAGATGCGTGGCATCGTCTTGACCGCCGAGTATTTCACACTCGGATTGCTGCAACTGAGCTGTAGCACTCATTATTTAATATGGGTAATTTTAGAATTTGGGCACAATGATCGTCCCAATTTGGGCACTTTCAAATCGAATCGATACTGTCACGCGTGCTGAGCTGCACCCCTGGGGTGAGGCGATTCCAGACGACGAGGCCGTGGCTACGGGGTCACATTGACCTGTCCAGGACAACTGACCCCTCTTCGTATCGTCCAGCCACGCGCGTCTTCAGCTTTTTATGGTTGGAAGGAAGGGGTACAGCTCATCGGTGAACGGGAATAGCTCTAACGAGTGCAGACCACCCAACACGGAGTCTGGCAAGAGAAACCCTTGGCAGCAGCATAAACCGCTACCGGCACTGCGGACGTACAAGGAACTGAAGGGGAATGTACTGGTGCCTCAATCTTTCGTCGTTCCGTCCGACGGTCCGCGATGGCCAAAGGAGTTGTGGGGGTACAGACTAGGATTAAGTGTAAATAATCTGCGCAGGAGACTGAGAACAGCAGACCAAGATATGCCTTTTGAACTGGCAGAGCTGGGATTTACCGTGGACGTGTTTCAATTCCAATGGGACGAGATCATTCTGCCTGCTCTGCGCAAGTTCTATGAGATGCATGGCCACACGGATATTCCGAACAAGTTTGTTGTTCCCAAATATGATACGTGGCCGAAGCTGTCGTGGAGATGGAACCTAGGACTTACAGTCACCCATATCCGGTCGAGCGAAACATATTCTGTACAAGTTGCTGCATCATTGGAGGAGCTCAAAAGCATGGACTTCTGTTTCACGTCGACTTACGAGCGCGACTGGAAGGAGAAACTAGTTCCATCGCTTCAAGTATTTTACCAGGAATTCGGTCACTGCCTCGTTCATCATCAGTTCAAGGTGCCGTCAAGCTCTCCGTGGCCACCTGAAGCATGGGGGATCGCACTAGGATCGGCGGTTAACAAAATTCGCATTGGCAGCAATTATGCCGAGCAAAGTGCTCGAGACAAGGATATTCTCGACCAAGTAGATTTTGCATGGGA
The DNA here is from genome assembly GCA_011947355.1 of Phytophthora boehmeriae. NCBI lineage: Eukaryota > Oomycota > Peronosporomycetes > Peronosporales > Peronosporaceae > Phytophthora > Phytophthora boehmeriae. The sequence continues at coordinate 335,070 of JAAVTJ010000399.1, read as the reverse complement.
TCACAAAGAGTATGTGTGGAACAGACAAATTGTCCCTGCACTAGAAGTGTTTGTAGCGGAGTATGGCCACTGCAAGGTTCCAGTGAGATTTGTCGTCCCTGCATGTGATCCATGGCCCAAGCGCGTTTGGGGGCTCAGCCTAGGAGACAAGATGACTAAGGTGAGATTCAATGCAAGCTATCTCGGCCATGTCGGACGTGACGTGAAAAGATTGCAATCACTAGGGTATCCCTTCAAGCTGTCGAAAACGGCATGGAGGAAGCGCATCATTCCGCTGCTAGAGATTTTCAAGACGCGTTTTGGTCACAAGCGAGTTCCGGAAGACTTTATTGTCCCTCGAGAAGATGCGTGGCCGAAGGAGATGTGGGGTGTTGAGCTGGGGTTCGTTGTTGCTCGCAAATCTCAGTGGTTGTCGAACATTGTCGCAGAGCGATCCCACTAGAAGCTGCGGCTAGTTCTTGTCGATCGACTACAATGCAATCAGACCGATGCATCGCGTTTCGCACAACAAATCGTGTGGTATAATATCCGATCCGAGTTGGCTCGTGGAACGGGATCGATACCATACATGAGTATTGCATCTGCGTTCATTCATTGTATTGCATGACAGCAAATCAAAACTAGCACAACTCCAAGAGCGATTGCAAATAGCGAGAAGGGCTGTCAGCACTGCCGACTGGTAGGTGACTCCATTTAACATTAGGTTAGAAAAAGCATATTCAGTACGTGACAGTGCGCTGAAGACGACTTTCTTTGCATGTGATGCAGACACACCGACCGTCAACAATGGGGCAGCTCAGCGCCTTCGTGTGGTAGACTTCTCCTTTATGGTAGTGGCAAAACTGGCGATCGCACAAGCAGCAGAAGTGAAGGATGCGGCGATCCAGCGTGGCTGTGAACGGCACTTTCTTCCTGTACTTCGGGTCATGGCAAATATGGCACTGGTCACGCAAAGCACGAGTTTCTGACGGTGGGTGTCGCGGTCGGAGTTTACCCTTCAGTTCAGGAACTGGCACCATGTACGTGGAGCGACTGGAGCTGGTAACCAGTCCGAACTGGTTCGTGGCCTCGACGACAAACTTGTATGTCTCGCCGTGGTGAAGCTTGTCTACGATCACAGTAGTAGGAAGCGGCAGTGCTAGTAGCTTGATCCACTTGACCTCTTCCGTTTTCGTGCGCGTCCAACGCACAGTGTAGCATACGATCTGCACGCCATTATCCGCCGGTTTCTCCCACGACACTCGAGCTGCGGCGTTCTCCACGGACGTCTTGGTAGGCTCCACCTCCACCGTCACTCTCGTCGGCATATTCGGCGGTAGTCGTCGCAGTAGTCGAAGCAGAGAGTCCGCGTCGCCGTAAATGATGCCTCGAATCGGCAGCATCACTACCAAGAGGATGACGATAGCGTCATCCAACCACCAAAAGTACATCTTCAGCAAAGCCCACAAACTCAGTCGGTGGTCGAAATCGTCATCTTCCCCATCATCTGCATCGTAGCTACCTACTTCACTCTCAAAGCTCCGCCTGTGTTTGTTCTGAAAAGACAACGAGCGTGAGGACCGCGGTTTCCCCGAACTCAGCAACAAAGCCTGAGGTGCTCCCGAATCCGATGACGACGACGAAGCAGCAGCATTGGCCTCCTCACACCGCACAAAAGTGTGCGGACTCCGGCCGTACGAATTCCAGGTCGTCAGTCGGTAAACGACATGCTGACCCGGCTCAACGACGTCCAAAAACTCGGTGTCTGGTCCTGAAAAGACTGAGACCCACGTGGACTCCCCTGGACTGCGACGCTGCAGCTGGTACCGCTTCGGAGAGCTCTCCGCCGGCACCCACGCCACCTGCAGCAATTCTTTATTCTGTGCAGTGATCCCTTCCGACTTGCAAACACTCGACACTACAGCGTCCGGTTTGCGCCCCATTCCTAGATATTTCATCTGCAAAAACATTGCCAACTGGTGCCGATGAAGTTCGCTGTGCACGCCAATCTCCTGCAGCCTCGCTCCGTCATTGGCCATGAGCAAGGGGAACGTATATCCGGATATCGAGTTGGTCCGGAACACGTCCGCATACTGCGGCAACTGCACGGCGTAAGCAACCCAGTCCGCCACTTCGGATACCGTCATCTCCGCGCCGACAGTCTCCCAGCGCTCGTCCAGCTCCTTCCACGAGATTACTGCATCGTGATCACGGTCCAGTTTACGTAATGCAGCGTCCACGTCCTGGTCGTTTTGCGCCCGTGTTTTGAGCTCGGACAGATCCAAGCCGCCACTGTCGTCTGTGTCTAAAAGATGGTGCAGTTTGTCTTTAATCTGCTGAATCTCTTTCCTCCCGACGTGGCCATCGTTGTCGAAGTCCGCCAGTAAACTCTCTGCAGTTCCCGTAAGCACAAACGTAAGCACTTGAGCAATCATACGCAATACGGCGGAGGGCTTTAGCAATGATTACTAATGGTAGCCTAACCAGAATTGCTACAAAAAATCAAAAAGTTTAGGCGAAAAAATGTTTCTGAACGTACCAACTTGTGGATCGGGATGGGTCTTGTTGCGTTTGTGGGGCTTCTTACGGGGCTCCAAGACGTCGTCGACGGCTGATCCAGCCATCGTCACTGCCATCTCGATGGTACCTTTGCCGCTTTCTACGTAGATATGACATAAACGGTTAGGCTACGTCTAACCCCGGTTAGGTGAAAAACTTTTTACCTTTAGAGCGTGGCGTGACGACTTCTGTGGCAGCGATTGATGACGCGAACAACAGGAGAAGCGTGGCCACGGCTATTGCAGAGAGTATACTGCAGCGAGCGACGCCGCGTAGGGCTGCGCTGGGAGCGCGCGGAGGCCGCCGCATGTTCCTCGTCGCTATCTTTTGGTGAAATGACCGGTGCAGAGTACAGTAACCGAAAAATAAAAATTTTCGCGAAAAACGGATTTCAACGTCAAATCGCGAGCATTTGTCACATTTTCACAGCGGAACCAAGTATTTGGTACCCACATGGTACGAAATACCATTGATTCTGCAGACTTATCCGCCTGATTGTTGTGTTCCTTCGTGTGCATCTTGACGCATTGCTAGGGTTCTTTTTTAACTACTGCCGAGACATCAACGTCGATGCGTAGCAGCACTCAACACCACAAAGCCTATGCATGTCCTGGCTTTAAAGTGCTGATAGCTGATGATATATCATGACTGCGCAACTCTCACGACTACGACGAAGACAGCGGCATTTTTAGATAGGCTCAGGCTGAGACGAGCTAACAATGCGTTGGCTAGCTGAGACTCTCAACTAGTCAACGGCAGCATCAAACGGACTTTTACGTCTTAGCTCTTGATCGATGGAGATTCATTGACAGGATCTGTATGCTGACCGGCTTTTGAACTAGCAGTCCCCAAGACAGGACTGTCTTCTGCGCAATCGTGTCCACCAAGCGCCCCCAATCGAGCGTGGCGATTAAATCGTTGTTCCTCTCAACTAAACTTGCTAATTTAAATTGTTTTAGGTATTAATAAGTGTCATTGCACAGTAGCTAAGCGCGGCCACCACGAGAATCTTCTTGCGGTGCAAAGCTGTAGCCATTTTTGTAGCCATCTTCCCCAAACGTGAGTGAGGGTCGATCTAAAGCTCCAACATCTGTCATTTTTATTCGAATGCATCCGGTAAGTCTTCTCATTTAACCACATTTTCCTATCACCACGAAAACTATACGCTTGAGAATCCAGTCTCACGTATACAAACTATACATGTATGACTACAACTTTTGGCGCTACCTTCGGTAACTTCAGCCCGGCGTCATTCCCAGACATGGCGTTACGCGACGAGGTGGGGCTGGCGGCCTTGCGCCGCCAGGTGCGCGTCGAGTTCGCCCAGCCTTCCTGTCTGGCGGCGGAGATGGAGCAGCTCCCGGGGAGGTGGAGGAAGGCAACGTCGAGTACAAACAGCAGCTGCTGGAGCCTTCGGCCGAGCGATTACGTCAACTGACGACGCAGATGCACTGGCGCCTGAACGAAGGCGGCGGCGTGGCCTTCTACGAGTTGGGCGTGAGTGACAGCGGCGCGTCACTGGGGCTCAAGGAAGACGCGATGCTGCGCTCTCTGGGGACGCTCGCACGGTCTGTGATAGTACTTTTGTGATATCACAGTACTATTCTCGCAGAATGATATTGAAGTTGCCTTCAACTTCAACTTGCTGACGTATCTTTTGTGATGACGATGTTGATGACGCAGCATGTGTCGCGTGGTGCGCGCGGAGATGACGCTATCAACCTTTCGTGTCGGCCGTGATGCTAATCACAAAGCTGTCCGGATACAAGTCACTCGTATACTTGAGCATAACCCCACCAAACGGCTACGAGGTATTGCATTGTCCTACTATTTCTCTACTCATTTATTATTTTATTTATCTAACATATTTTTTTATTATTATTATTATTGTGTTATAGTGTCAGTCATTGGAGACTTTGAGAGTGGCAAATCCACTTTAGTCGGAGTTTTAACCCGCGGGTGTCTCGATGACGGCGCTGGGTTGGCCAGGATGCAGGTGTGTCGACACCGTCACGAACTGGAAAACGGTCGCACTTCTAGTGTGAGTGAACACACCATTGCAGTTGCAGCTGACGGCCATTTCCGGTGCACGGACGAGTTGGACACTTGCGACTTTGGAGACAGCGACGACGAGGAATTGCAACAGTCTCAGTCCAAGAAACAGGAGAGCTTCATCACTTTCAGCGATTTGGCAGGACACAAGAAGTACCTCAAGAGCACAGCGTCTGGATTGGCAGGGCAGTTCCCGGACTACGCCATGCTGGTGGTGGACGCCTCTGTCGGGGTGCGAGATATGACTCGCGAGCATATCAAGATCGCATCGGCTTTAGAAGTTGCCATTTTTGTGGTACTCACTAAGACGGATCAGGCTACAAGCAACAGGATACAGCAGTCGCTGGTCGAAGTTGCAGGCCTGCTTCAGAAATTCTGCCCCTGTCAGAGAGTCGTTCTAGCTCAAAAACGACTGCTGGCTCGAACGAAGACATCGCAAGCATGACAATAGCGTCGGCCGTGCCGGTGTTTGAAGTCTCGAGTGTAAATGGCAGCGGTCTTGATGTGCTGCAAAGATACTTGGCGTCGATAGAGCCCAAACGCGTGTGGGCGGCGAATGCAAAGAGGCCGACAGAGTTCCAAATCAATCAAGCGTACGACATTGAGGACGAAGGCACCGTCGTTACGGGACTTGTGCAGGCCGGAACACTTTGCGTCGGGGAGCGATTGCTGCTGGGTCCAGACTCGCATGGTCAGTTTTGTGATGTTGCGGTGGAGAGCATTGAGGTACAGCACAAGGCCGCTCTTAGTCTGAGCGCCGGTGAGACTGGTGCAGTGCTTGTGCGCTTCTTGTCTGCTCTGCAGCCAACCAACACGGCACACCGTATCCGGAAAGGTACAATGCTTGTGCACCCAAGTGTTCAACCGACGGCAACGCGTCAATTCGACGCAGAACTTCACTTTTGCCGGATGCGCGAGCATTTCGTGAGAACTTTCAGGCCGTTATTCACACAGGACAAGTGCGACAAATGGCCAAGATCGTGAGGATAGGTGGCCCCAGTAGCTCGGCCTCGGACATTCAGACGGCATCGCCGTCTGCATTGCCAATGCTTTGCCGCTTCGAATTCATGTACTGGCCTGAGTACATTCGTCCGGATCTACCGTTGGTCTTGCGTGACGGAATTGCGCAAGCGGTTGGCCGCGTGGTACGAGCAGTTCCTCATTTCCACGAGAATCAGCCGGTAACGCGAGTGCCATCGTGCTGACAAGCCAAGGATTCCTGAGTGTACTACTAACAGTGTACGAAGGGAATATGCATATCTACACAATTTATTCAAGCAGGAGAGATGGCTATTAGCTATTTTTCACATGACGTGCACTGTCCCGCATGGCATGGTCGCCTAAAAATATGGGGCCCTGGCAAGAATGATGGCAGCTATTTTGCAGCGACATCACTTGGATTAAGCTGGTAATCGCCGCTCCAAGGTATTTTGAACGGCTGGGAAAGTATGGTGCCGCCTGATGCCGCTGAAGTGAACCCTGAAGGCAAGTCCGACGCGAAACAACCGATGGCAAGTGGAATGCGCCTAAACCTCGATAGTTTGACGGCTGGACAAAGTACAGCACAGCAGCATGAAGAAGAGTCCAAGAAAAAGTTAAGGTGCACAAACGTCGAGGTGCCAGAGCTCAGACTATCGAGGAGATCTTTGCAACTCTCAGTTCTGTTCGGTCTTCTGGGATAAATCCACCGTCCGAGCGAATTGTGCTGACTCCGCGATCGGCTGAAGCTTGTCTACGCTGTGGTGTCAATCCAGAGACGCTAAAAATCCGAGATCTCGACTCGTTTTACGACCCGGATGTTACCCCAGCCGTGCAGCGTATGCGTCATGAGGCCTATTCGTTGCGGCGGCACGAAGAAATGCAGGCATTAAGGGAGGAAAAACGAAAGTTGTTGGAAGCAGAGGACCGCGCTGGCGGTACTGGAGGTGCTGTAGTTGTTTCGGGATCAAAACGAGCGATCTCGTCTGCTAAACGTTCTGTCCCCAATGGCCGTCCGCCGGCATTGTTATCTAGCTCACCTGTGAAGAAAAGTTCATCTTCTCTGCTAGACATTGAACGCCAGCGACTGGAGAAAGTAAGGGCACGACAAGAGCGCGAGCTTGGACAGATGCTCGAGTTTGAGATGAAGATGAATCAATTACAGCAGGCTGCAGCGGAGAAAATGGAGCGTGAAAAGCGCCAACATGAAGCCATGGAGCGGTCACGAATACGCTACGCGCAGGAGCTGGCAGCTGAAAAACGTGCGAAGGAGATTAAAAGAAAGCGCAGCAGGACGCAGAGGAAGAGCGGAGAAAAGAGCTAGCAGCACAGCTAGCAGCCCGTGACCGCGCCTTAGCTGAGGAAAAAGCTCGACAGGAGAAATTGCGTCGAATAGAGGCGCGAGAGCGGGAGGAGGAGCGCAAAGTTAAAGCTGAAGAACATCGTGCTCAAACAGAAGCTCTGCTCCACGCGCAACAACTGGAGGTTCAGGAACGCTTACGTGAGCTTGATCTGGCTGAGAGAGCGCGCGAGGAAATGGTTGAGCAACAGCGAGCAGAGAGAGCTTTAGTAATGGAAGCCCGTCGCCGCGAGGTTACACAGCGGATCCGCCGCAATTTGAAGGCATCGAAGAAGCTTGAGGCGTCCCGAAAACGTGAAATCCAGCGTAAACAGGCAGCTAGCGAGGCTTTGCGTCGTGCTCATGAGGAAGAAGAGCGTCGCTCACGGGAACTGCAGGCGCAACAGCAATTGGCTTTAGAGAAAAGCGTCAGCTGGTGCTTGAGGAAGCTCGGAGTGAGGAGAGGAGAAAGAAAGAGGAATTGTTAGAGCGTCAACGGGAAAATGATCTCAACGTGCAGCAACTTCAAAAGAACCAGCAACAGCAACGTGAGCTGCGTAGTGAATATCGAAAGCTGCAGACACAGCTCAAGTTGGACAAAGTGGAGCGAATGAAGCGGATTCAGGAATACCAACGGCTAGAGATGCTGCGCAAGATGCAAGATACCGAGGCGCGGACACAGCACATGCTGGATGAGAAAGATGCACTCGTGAACCGCCGTAAACAACTCGCTATCAAGACCAAGATCCAACGAGACTTGATCATGAGGACAATGGAAAATGTTAAAATCACGAAGAAGTGGCATCAAGCGTCCAAGACGATAGAAAAGGTTCTCAACGGCGGAGCTAGCAACCGGTCAGCTGGATCTCGATCACCTTCGCACTCTCCCATTAAATCAATCGGCAAGGAGCGCCCTAAGTCGAGTGCTGGCACCGTTAGCCGACAAACTTCGCTTCCAACGTTAGCACGACCCACGACACCAGGCACACTAGGTGCCGGGAAGTATGATCAGCAGCAGTCCAAGGTGTTCCGCCCTCCCTCACCGCCCCCAACACGGACAGCATTTAAATTCACGAAGGAGGCACAAGAAGGACAGGCATCTGCAGCCACGAGCGGTGTTGCGCAGCCGTACTTCTCGCCATACGATGAAGTACCTGGAGCTTCTCTACCAAAGAAGAGCAAGCATGTCCAGTCGGCAGTCTTTTAGCGTGTATGTCGTAGAGGTTAACACGTTCAAAGCCATTGTACTGTTGACCTCTTTTTGACTAGCAAGTCTGGGCGGGAAGTGATATTCGAGGTAGTCTGAGTTCAATCGCATCTGGTTTTCTTGAAACAACAAAGCGATGCACTATCCACCCTAGTTGATGGCAGACAGCAGTAACATCGTAGACAATTGTAGACCAGGCAAAGACGGAAATGCTCTGGTCGCTGCTGCTGGACTCGCACAAATCGACCGATAAAGTTTTCGATTATCGTAAGAGGTTAAGACATTAGTCGTAGCCACATCTGAATTCGCTTTCAACACTGCGATTGTTATCTGAAGAGACCACAGGTGCCGCTGTAGCGATCAATCTCGTTGGGCATCGTATAGGTAGATGCGTCGTCTTCAGCTAACAATTCCTCCAGGTCCGTTTCGATTAGCTCTTCCGGCGGCATCAAACTCTTCGGTTCTATGAATTCGTAGATGCTTCCAGTAACAGCAAGAAACATGGCATCGTGAGCGTTTATGGGCAGGCGCGCCTCTGATGTATCTCATGCAAAGTCGCCAATTCTAACGGAGGAACCAAGGAGAAGTTGCAGCGAATGCGCATTCTGACTGGCAACTGAAGATGATCCGCAATGGTGGCGTCGTCAGTCAAGACTTTCGTTGGTGTTGCGCTTGCGATCGATACTGGGCTGCACAACATCGCAAAGCGTATCGTAGTCGCATTGCTTGTGTTCGTTGCAAGATTGAGAGCCATTTTGTGGAGCGCTGTGGCGTCCGTCGCTCAGCATCTCGGTGGTTTCTTGTCCTGCAGCAATTGGGCCCCAACGCCGATAACTTTTCTCATGGCGTGCTCAACAGTGTAACGCCGGGCACGCTCTCATGTATTGCATCAAAAACGTTTTGCCCACCTGCATGTTATCGCCAACGGACGAAAGCAATTGGTCTCCGGGTGGCGGGCTCTTTGAGATGAGGGTGCATCGGCGCTGGAAACCAAACGGATTCTTGGTGGTGGTCAGTGGAACGTGGGGGAGGAGCGTGCAATCGCGACTCGCTTCAAAGTCTCCGTAAAAAGTGGTCCGACATGTCGGCGACATATAACTTCCGTACATCTTGTCGATATCTCCATGACGATCGCCAGCACTGATGTCCAGCAGGTAAGGCCGTAAAAGGCTTTCCAGCTGACATGAACGATTGCCACGGTGTCCGACATGGACTTCAGTAGTATTCCGTCACCACAACTCGACCAACTTCAACGACCAACGAGACTAAGGACGCCATGGACTTCTGTGTCACGCCTAAGACGCCTTCGTGAGGCAAGCACGGACTCTCTGCCCGCTCTTAACTAATCGCTGGTTTAAGCCTGTCCTCAGTGTTACTCTGCGTCCAGTTCGCTTGCATGGAGCAGGCTGCGCGCTCGCCTTAACTTTCGACGCCATCTGAACCTCGACAAGTAGTCAGAAGAATGGCGACTACGCCTCACCGGACGACAATTCGCCGGCGCAAGTCACTTCCGTTTTACACCCGGCACACGTACATTAACGACAGCACACATGGCGATCGAGGAAGAGAGCCAACTGCACCTTTGCCGACGTTCGGGCTCAATGCCCTTGCGGCGGTGTGCGTGATCCTGGGTGGCACCGTCATCTTCAGCAACAAACTGCTCCAGTTGGCCAGTCCAATGTTCATGTCCGTCCTGCTAAGTGTCTCCGGCGGCGTCATCATCTTCCAGGCTTTGGTCGTCTTGTTCGCTAGCGCCTTCAAAGAGTTCACCGACGCGTTCACCAGCGACGAAGCAGAAATTGGATCAGGCGAATCCGACGATATCGAGGGCAATGCCTGGTTAGCAGCGACCGGAGCTTTCGGAGGAGGGATCATCGTCAGCTACATCGTGGACTTTATCGTGAAGCAGCTAACTCCCGGACAGAACTCCAATGGCACGACACGCATGCAGCCTGAGCGTCTCTCGTTCGAAGACGGTCCTTTGGAAATCAAGCCACCAGTTGAGCTCGTCCCTAACCAGGGCAGTGACGTGTTCATCAAGATGGATGAGGCCGCCAAGGAGAAGCTTCAGCGTATGGGCATCCTCAGTGCTATCGCTGTGGCGATGCATAATATCCCCGCAGGGATTGCCACTTTCGTGGCTTCTTCAGAGCACGCGTACATCGGACTGTCCCTCGCTATTGGCATTGGCCTGCACAACGTCGCAGAGGGGATTGCAGTCGCTGCCCCGATCTACTTTGCAACAGGCAGCACCTGTCGCGGGTTGCTGTGGTGCTTGCTGTCAGCGATCGCACAGCACATTGGAGGGCTGATTGCGTTCGCAACACTGGGAATGGACGCCGACAACGAGACACAAGGAGCTCTGTACGGGATTTCATCAGGAATGCTAGCGGGGATCGCTATGAAGGAGATCATCCCAACTGCTTACATGTACGCTAATGGACGCATGCACCTCGTTTCGGCAGGGGCATTAGGGGCATGTTCCTCATGGCGGCAGGCCATATCCTCTTCAAGTACCTCGGCGTTTAATATTCGACAGGACTCCTTAAAGCGCAGAGGACAAGAGCGAACGGCTTTTTAGTAGTAAGCCGATTACTGTAGCAGTATCTGTACGCAGTCTCATGTTGATAAACAAACGTTATGATCAATTTGTGGCCAAGGTGCTTTGCGTTATCGAGCAAGAAGCGGTTGATCAAAGTAACCCCGGGGAAGGAGACTTCCAGCAACGATATTGGAGGAGGAATCTGGCATCAACTACTGTGGAAAATATTCATTTCAGGAAAAATGTCATGGTATTCGTAGGACAGTTGCGTCCACGTTGGATTCCCATGCGGCCTTGAGTGTTAGCTTTCATCGCAGGTGGTTAAGAATGCGATGCATTCATATTGTGCTGGTTTCCAAGAAACGAAGCATCCTTTCGACTCTGCGCTTTGCAGATTGTGTTGCAAGCACGCAGTGGCATCTCATCTGTTACCATGTGAGCAGCAACCAACGTCTCGGCTTACTGCATATTCGCATCGTTGATTCCAACCCACAAGAGGGTTTTATATGTGTATGCATCGATTTCATTCGTTCGTGCTGTGATTATTGGGCAGCTTGTGTAGTTGGCTCTTCAGTCCATTAATCTTTCCCCAAAGCTTAGCGAATTACTTCCAACACACAAGAAGACGAACCGCAGGATACTACATTGTGCACCTGCAACGGCGTAAGATGAGATCCATCACTTTGAAACGCATTGCCACCGATCATGTTTTCTGTTAGAATCGCCTGACAAGCTGACATAGTGCGATCATGTGCATCGTTACGCATTTCGCTGGGCTAATCATCCGTTAACAACTGCCGGAAGGATCAATCAAGCACCAGTTCCTCGTGGGATACGCAATGGTGCCTCAGTCGTAACTTACATACCATCTAGCAGCACAGCTTTGGTGCGTGAGAATCGAGCGGTGACTATAATCCTCACTTTTCATTTTGCCTTTTATCCCGTTATCAGCAAGCACCACAGCAGGCGAACATGAAGATCTACCCCTTGCATGCTTAGCCTTAGCCGCCGTTTCCCTGTTGAGGCGGTTTCTATTCGGAGATCACTCGGGTATCAACAGCAAGTACCCTTCCCAACTCCCACTGAGGAAGCACCGGCACCGACGCCGACAGAGACCCCGTGGCAGCAGTACCCGAAGCCGACTCCCACTGAGGAAGCACCGGCACCGACGCCGACAGAGACCCCGTGGCAGCAGTACCCGAAGCCGACTCCCACTGAGGAAGCACCGGCACCGACGCCGACAGAGACCCCGTGGCAGCAGTACCCGAAGCCGACTCCCACTGAGGAAGCACCGGCACCGACGCCGACAGAGACCCCGTGGCAGCAGTACCCGAAGCCGACTCCCACTGAGGAAGCACCGGCACCGACGCCGACAGAGACCCCGTGGCAGCAGTACCCGAAGCCGACTCCCACTGAGGAAGCACCGGCACCGACGCCGACAGAGACCCCGTGGCAGCAGTACCCGAAGCCGACTCCCACTGAGGAAGCACCGGCACCGACGCCGACAGAGACCCCGTGGCAGCAGTACCCGAAGCCGACTCCCACTGAGGAAGCACCGGCACCGACGCCGACAGAGACCCCGTGGCAGCAGTACCCGAAGCCGACTCCCACTGAGGAAGCACCGGCACCGACGCCGACAGAGACCCCGTGGCAGCAGTACCCGAAGCCGACTCCCACTGAGGAAGCACCGGCACCGACGCCGACAGAGACCCCGTGGCAGCAGTACCCGAAGCCGACTCCCACTGAGGAAGCACCGGCACCGACGCCGACAGAGACCCCGTGGCAGCAGTACCCGAAGCCGACTCCCACTGAGGAAGCACCGGCACCGACGCCGACAGAGACCCCGTGGCAGCAGTACCCGAAGCCGACTCCCACTGAGGAAGCACCGGCACCGACGCCGACAGAGACCCCGTGGCAGCAGTACCCGAAGCCGACTCCCACTGAGGAAGCACCGGCACCGACGCCGACAGAGACCCCGTGGCAGCAGTACCCGAAGCCGACTCCCACTGAGGAAGCACCGGCACCGACGCCGACAGAGACCCCGTGGCAGCAGTACCCGAAGCCGACTCCCACTGAGGAAGCACCGGCACCGACGCCGACAGAGACCCCGTGGCAGCAGTACCCGAAGCCGACTCCCACTGAGGAAGCACCGGCACCGACGCCGACAGAGACCCCGTGGCAGCAGTACCCGAAGCCGACTCCCACTGAGGAAGCACCGGCACCGACGCCGACAGAGACCCCGTGGCAGCAGTACCCGAAGCCGACTCCCACTGAGGAAGCACCGGCACCGACGCCGACAGAGACCCCGTGGCAGCAGTACCCGAAGCCGACTCCCACTGAGGAAGCACCGGCACCGACGCCGACAGAGACCCCGTGGCAGCAGTACCCGAAGCCGACTCCCACTGAGGAAGCACCGGCACCGACGCCGACAGAGACCCCGTGGCAGCAGTACCCGAAGCCGACTCCCACTGAGGAAGCACCGGCACCGACGCCGACAGAGACCCCGTGGCAGCAGTACCCGAAGCCGACTCCCACTGAGGAAGCACCGGCACCGACGCCGACAGAGACCCCGTGGCAGCAGTACCCGAAGCCGACTCCCACTGAGGAAGCACCGGCACCGACGCCGACAGAGACCCCGTGGCAGCAGTACCCGAAGCCGACTCCCACTGAGGAAGCACCGGCACCGACGCCGACAGAGACCCCGTGGCAGCAGTACCCGAAGCCGACTCCCACTGAGGAAGCACCGGCACCGACGCCGACAGAGACCCCGTGGCAGCAGTACCCGAAGCCGACTCCCACTGAGGAAGCACCGGCACCGACGCCGACAGAGACCCCGTGGCAGCAGTATCCGAAGCCGACTCCCACTGAGGAAGCACCGGCACCGACGCCGACAGAGACCCCGTGGCAGCAGTACCCGAAGCCGACTCCCACTGAGGAAGCACCGGCACCGACGCCGACAGAGACCCCATGGCAGAAGCACCCGCAGCCTACACCTACGGAAGGAGCGCCGTGGCAGAAACACCCAGATCCGACCCCTACCGAAGATGCAGCTGTGCCGTCGGTAGATGATTGGCATGACTGTACCGTCGTGCGCACATGCACGGCGCCCGGCAGCGTTTGCACCCAATTTTCCGAGTTTTATTGGCAATGCCTCCCTCAAACGCTACCGTCAGGCAGTTTATGTGGCCAAGATGACGGCACGAACAACTGGAAGTACCCTTACTGCCCGAGTGGAGAGACGTGTATGGCGCAGGGCACCGAGTTCTACTGCACTATTACCACCAATACCGACAACACTGAATCAGCAAGCGCGACGACGACTGTGGCTGACTGGGGCGACTGCACCGGTGGCAAGACGTGCACAAACCCAACTAGCGTCTGCGTCGCGCATTCGCAATGGTTTTCGCAGTGCAAGCCCGCGACTTTGCCGGGTGGTGAGCTGTGCGGACAGAATGACGGCACGAACGTGTGGAGATACGACCGGTGCCCCTCGGGACAGCAGTGTGTTGCAGTCGGCACCGACTTTCGCTGCAGATCGTCGGGGTCCGTCACCACGACGAGACCTCCTACAACCGAGGGAACGGTGGCCACGTGGGGCGATTGCACTGGCGGCAAGACGTGCGCCAACCCCACCAGTCAGTGCGTTGCTCACTCGCAGTGGTATGCGCAATGCAAGCCGGCGACGCTACCGGGCGGCGAGCTCTGCGGCCAGCGGAACGGAGCCACGCCGTTGTGGGTGTACGCGCGCTGCCCGACCGGACAGACGTGCAGGGCTGCTACTGGTAGCGACACGGATCTGCGCTGCCAGTAAGTGAGTCGCTCTTGTCGTCGGAAGTGACTACCGACAATTCCTCTTTACGTATTCAACTACATTCGTAGGCTCTAGTCGAGTGTACACGTCCCCCAGTAGGGACTTACATCTATCCATGATAATACACGTTCATCAGCATTACGTTTTTCTGCTTATTCCCACCCCTGGTAGTCTGACAGGCAATATACAAGTCATGCCAAAGCAAAGTTCACACGACAGCGTCATGATAACTTGGTATATGCATTCGATTACTTGTTGAAAGATTAAAACTGAAAGTTTGTCGGTCGTCCTAAGGCTTAGCTAAGAAATACAAGAACGGACATTGAACCCCATAGGGATTCACCAATTAGCGAGTGTTGCTAAGCGTAGGCATCGACGTGGGCGAGGAGAATCATATCACCTCTAGTCGTCACTCGACTCGTAATCATCGCCATCCTCGTACTCCTCGTACTTGTCCTCTTCATACTCCTCCTCTGCCTCCTTGTGGTGCTTCTTGTTCGTGCAACGGAAGTCCGTGCCCAGAGGAGCGCACTTTTGGTTGCTGGGGCAGTAGTCGTACTTCCAGACGTTGGTGCCGTCGTTCTGTCCGCACAACTCTCCGGCCGGCAGCGTCTTGGGCTTGCACTGCGAGTAGTAGTTGGAGTGCTTCACGCACTGACTGCCCGCGGTCTTACACGACTTGCCGCCGGTGCAATCACCCCAGTCAGCCACAGTGCCGCTTCCGCCGGTGTTGCCACCAGGGTTCCCGCCAGGGTTGCCACCGGTGTTGCCGCCCTTCTTCTTCTGGCACCGTTGCACGTTCTGGCCGTCGTCCGACCAGCGGCACTCGTAGTTTGGATCAGCGCAGCAAGTGCTGCCAGTCCAGTTCTGCCCGTTGCATTGGGACTCGTTGGTGATGGTGCAGCTTCCCTTCTCGTGGCTCTTGTGGTGGCTCCAGTGCTTCTTCTGGCACCGCTTGACGTTCTGACCGTAGTCGTCCCAGCGGCATTCGTAGCTCGGATCGGCACAGCAAGTGCTGTACGACCAGTTTTGACCGTCGCATTGCGATTCGTTGGTGATGGTGCAGCCTCCCTTGTCATGGCTCTTGTGGTGGCCCCAGTGCTTCTTCTTCTGGCACCGCTTGACGTTCTGACCATAGTCATCCCAGCGGCACTCGTAGCTCGGATCGGCACAGCAAGTGCTAAACGACCAGTTTTGACCGTCACATTGAGACTCGTTGGTGATGGTGCACCCACTCTCGGTGTGGACACGGAGGTGCACGGACGACTGTTCCGCAGCGTCGGTAGACGAAAGGAACGCGACAGCGGAGACCGTGAGAGCGAAGATCTTCATTCTTGTCGAACTTGGCACTTGGACACTTGAGTCTTGGGGGCGAGGAAGCAGATTGCAAAGTGAGTCGTAAAGAGAGAAAGGAGTTTGGTCAGAGCTTTCACAAGAGCGCAGTGCCGCTTGGCAGAAATCATGTGGCTCTTGCTGCAGCCACTCGTGCGGGTAGCCGTTGGAAGATCGCGCACCCATCGGCGGCATGGGGTCACGATGGAATCTCCGGTTCAGTGCGATCTTGACTGCGTTGGATTTTCAAGCCTGGGTCAAACTCATGTCAATAGCACGCAACCACGCCCTGAGCTCAATGCCGCATGTGTGAAGGTATGCATGATTCATGCCATGAAGAACTGCATCTAGTTCTCTCAGGTGCATCTTGTTTGCCTGAAAAGGATGCGTGGATTAAAATCTTTTCGACCGCAGACAGGACGAGTTGAGTTGAAGCGGTACGTTGAAGTGATCCAGTTGAAGCGGTCGCACACATCAGACCGGGATGCAACCCGGTCGCCAGTGGACTTCACTAACGAAGCGATCTCGCCGCTATCCATCGTCGGTGTCATTAGCTTGGTAGAACTTACATTCGAGTCGCACGAACTGTGTCGATCGGACCACTAAGCCTTGCAATCCGTTTGAAGGCACCCATGGTGCTTGTTGTACAATATGCCTGGAAAAACGGGGCCAAACATTGCCGGACAGCATTTTCCTTCACGTGTAGATCTGGTCGGGACTGGGCTATAGTTTGTCGGCGCGATGCATTGTCCTTGCTTGAAGGGTTAACACAATCAATAAGGCCGCGGTGCCATAAGCAGCTTCATCTTCGCCTCAACGTCGACCCATGCCTTGTCGAGCGAATCGCAGAGTGAGTAGCCATTGCCAACGGTGTAGCAAGTAGCTCGCAACCGCTGGCAACCAGCGGTTCCAGCTGCAGCTTCGGTGGTCCGTAGAGGATCCTCCAAAAGTTTCTGCGTTCGAAAGATGAGCTGCTCGACTATAACTCTCCGCACGTGTCAATTTGCGCTTTAAAAGTGTACCCAGCGAAAGCTATTGATCTCAACCAACGATGCCTATGACAGAAGCGCATGCGACCGAAGATGAGGCACCTTAGCTGTGGCTGACTGAGACGACCGCATTGCAACCTATTACGATTTCCTTCTCCGGAATAAGATTCCAGGCCTGGATTCGTCAATGCAACAGCGGCATGCACACACCAGCGAGCTCCGACGGATCGAGTCCATTTCTTCATTTTCTAATTTGCCTCTCGACATCCACACGTCTCCACTCCAACTTTCGACCCTCACAGCAGAAATGAAGATCTGTGTACTCGCCGCTACAGTTGTCGCTGTGATCTCTGCTGTCGAAGCCTCAAAGGAGTCGTCGCTGCACCTCCGCGTCCATGGCGAAGGTGGTGCTTGCACCATCACCAACGAGTCCCAATGTGACGGTCAAAACTGGTCGTTCAGCACTTGCTGCGCTGATCCGAGCTACGAGTGCCGCTGGGACGACTACGGCCAACACGTGAAACGGTGCCAGAAGAAACATTCGGCCAAGGCGCACCGCAAAGACGAAGAGGAGGTCAACTCCGGCGAGGATTCAACGTTGAATGACGAGAGTGATGAGAGCAAATCGTATGACGACGATGCAGACAGTGAATCATATCATGACGATGCGGACATTGACTCGTATCATGACAATGCGGACAGTGAGTCGTATGACGACGACGACGACATGGACTACAGCAAGAGCAGTGGCCATTCGACGTACTCGAACTACGCCGACGATGCGGACAGTGAATCGTATCATGACGATGCAGACAGTGAGTCGTATGAGAACTATCCGTACAGTGAATCGCATGACGACGACGACGACTCCATGGACTACAGCAAGAGCAGTGGCCATTCGACGTACTCGAACTACGCCGACGATGCGGACAGTGAATCGTATCATGACGATGCAGACAGTGAGTCGTATGAGAACTATCCGTACAGTGAATCGCATGACGACGACGACGACTCCATGGACTACAGCAAGAGCAGTGGCCATTCGACGTACTCGAACTACGCCGACGATGCGGACAGTGAATCGTATCATGACGATGCAGACAGTGAGTCGTATGAGAACTATCCGTACAGTGAATCGCATGACGACGACGACGACTCCATGGACTACAGCAAGAGCAGTGGCCATTCGACGTACTCGAACTACGCCGACGATGCGGACAGTGAATCGTATCATGACGATGCAGACAGTGAGTCGTATGACAACGATGCAAACAGTGAGTCGTATGATGACGACGACGACGACTCCATGCGCTGCAGCAAGAGCAGTGGCGATTCGACGTACTCGAGTGACGCCGACGATTACGGCGATTGCACCCCTTGCGAGAAGAAGCATCAGAACTACCGTCACCATTAAGCGTCGAACGTATCAATGAGGTGATGCCAAGCCAATTTTCAAGTGTCGTCCGAAAAGCTAGTTTTTTAAGGTATCACCAGCATCTCTTCCCATTGATGCAATCGCCTTCAAAATCAACATTATTGTTTCACCCCTGATGTCGGTCTTCTAGTATTGAATTCGGCGAAAAAAGCCTTCTTCTCAAACCCCTCGCTTTTATCGTACAAATTGTTGTAAACGTTCGGGGCACATTTAATCCAAACATGGACACGTGATTCCATAGCCAATCTTCTCCAGGTTGATTAATGAAAATCCACCAAACAAAAGATGTTTCATCCCCAGAATGCCATACACTCGGTCTAGTTATCCCACTTTGAACGAGAAAGACTGTCGTCATCATCTAAATCACGACACAAGGAGGTGATGTCTTCAATTGCTGTCTTCGTCTTTTCGCTTCTTGCTTTAGCTGTAACGCATCACTGCGGGTCATGAAGCGTGGACAGGATTGCAAGCTACAACGTAGCCGAGCTCAACACCCCACATCTCCCTCGGCCACGTATCTTCTGGAGGGATAATGAAGTCCTCCGGAACTCGTTTGTGCCCGAAATGCGTCTCAAAATGCCAAGCAGCGGAGTGACGCGCTTACACCATGATGTTCTTAATAGCTGAAACTGATACCCCAGAGATTGCAATTTGCTCACATCGCGTCCAACATAACCGAGGTATGATGCTTGGGTCCGCATAGTACGTACCGTCGTACCTAGGCGCAGTCCCCACACGCGCTTGGGCCATGGATCATATGCAGGGACGACAAATCTCACTGGAACCTTGCAGTGGCCATACTCCGCTACAAACACTTCTAGTGCAGGGACAATTTGTCTGTTCCACACATACTCTTTGTGATCCCATGCAAAGTCTACTTGGTCGAGAATATCCTTGTCTCGAGCACTTTGCTCGGCATAATTGCTGCCAATGCGAATTTTGTTAACCGCCGATCCTAGTGCGATCCCCCATGCTTCAGGTGGCCACGGAGAGCTTGACGGCACCTTGAACTGATGATGAACGAGGCAGTGACCGAATTCCTGGTAAAATACTTGAAGCGATGGAACTAGTTTCTCCTTCCAGTCGCGCTCGTAAGTCGACGTGAAACAGAAGTCCATGCTTTTGAGCTCCTCCAATGATGCAGCAACTTGTACAGAATATGTTTCGCTCGACCGGATATGGGTGACTGTAAGTCCTAGGTTCCATCTCCACGACAGCTTCGGCCACGTATCATATTTGGGAACAACAAACTTGTTCGGAATATCCGTGTGGCCATGCATCTCATAGAACTTGCGCAGAGCAGGCAGAATGATCTCGTCCCATTGGAATTGAAACACGTCCACGGTAAATCCCAGCTCTGCCAGTTCAAAAGGCATGTCTTGGTCTGCTGTTCTCAGTCTCCTGCGCAGATTATTTACACTTAATCCTAGTCTGTACCCCCACGACTCCCGTGGCCATTGCGGATCGTCGGACGGAACGACGAATGATTGAGGCACCAGTACATTCCCCTTCAATTCCTTGTACACCCGCAGTGCCGGTAGCAGTTGATGTTGCAGCCTCTTGCCAAACTCTGCGTTCCGTCCTCTCCATTTGTTGGAGCTATTCCCGTTCACCGATGAGCTGTACCCCTTCCTTCCAACCATAAAAAGCTCAAGACGCGCGTGGCTGAGCGAAAAGAGGAGGAGTCAGTTGTCCTGGACAGGTCAATGTGACCCCGTAGCCACGGCCTCGTCGTCTGGAATCGCTTCACCCCAGGGGTGCGCCTTAGCGCAAGCGACAGCATCTGTGCCTTTGAGCCCAAAATGTGGTCATAGTATAACAAATACCCATTTTATTTATTGAAAGCCTAAAAACGGTTCTCAACCCGAAGACTTTGCGCTTATTTTACGCATTCTTCGACAGCTCGTAGAGATGCCCTAGTGATTGCAATTTGCTCACATCACGTCCGACATAACCAAGGTAGGTTGCCTCGGTCTTCATGGGTCCTATTTTTCTACCTAGTGGCAGTCCCCACACACGCTTGGGCCTCGAGCACTTTGCTCGGCATAGGCGTCACTATTGAAAGCAAACTCGCATTCTTGAGTACATCATCATTCAAAAATACAGCAAGGCCATACAGATGAACTATAGCCGTCGAATATGCCAGCATTCTACAGCAAGTGATCACTGTTCATGTCTACCACGGTGAAAATCCTTCCACCACCTCAACTCATCCGCATTGCACAAGCTCCGGCCACGTCAACTCTGACGCATTCACCCGTCGCAGCAACTTCAAGCCGCCAGTATACTCGTTGTGTTCGCCGACCACCATCACCGGTAAAAGCAACACCTGATGAGGACGCAAGAGCGATTGGTAATACGCCAATTCCGTCGACTGATCTCGACCGAGTTTCGTGCGCAAATACACGAGCGGGTCGCTCATCAGCACCGCATTCATGAACGCCACATTCGCCTCCACATCATCTCCACGACCGTGCAAACACCTCATCTGGTGCTGGATGAACCGAAAGGTGCTGACATTCATTCGAGCCGATGGCGGACTGTACCTGTGTCGCTGAATCTGCACTCGCTGTTCTTCCACCGCGATGCTTTTAAAGTAATTGTTGGCGACTGGGATCACCTGACCACCCATTCTTTTCAATTCCTGAAGCTTCATTCTACTCGGACGTGGCTGCCGTTCTGGTGGTGACTGGGTTTGATTCTCTCGGATACAGAAGAAGTCACTAGTCCAGTGCACGCACATACTCATGGTCGGCCATAAAACGCCGGCGGAGTACGGTACTGGTGTCGGTGCGAGTATGAACCAGTTTGTGTACCGTGCGCCTCCATGTTTCCTAAGCCAATATTCTAGCACGATAATGCGAGCCGCCCACACTCCGATAACGACGAGAACAAGGCAGATGAAGAACTTGAGATCAATAATGACGCCCCCTAGAAGCAAACTACCACTGCCCCGATGCGTGAAGCTGTGCTGATACTTGATCGGAACCCAAACTTGACTCAAATTGCTAGGTAACACCATCATCTCAAGAATTTTCGACGATCGAAATGAGGTTGATCGGTACTGCGCAGCCAGCGTGACACTCGAAAACGCACTCAGTAAAAACTCTGGCACGCCAATAATGCCCTTACTCAACCGGTTGCTGCGAGATAGCCAGCGCGATGTTGACGCAGTCACCGCCACATGCCACACCAAAGCATAGATCCACACGTTACGCATTTGAACCACAGCGTACGATACGAACGATTCCACATTAATACTGAAAAAGCCTCCCTGAGAGAAGAAGTGACTCTCAAGTACATCATACGAGAAGGGGGCGTCTAGCAAGTGCGCAAGTACGTAACATACTACTGGAAATGGACTTCCAAACACAACACATTGAGTTGGCACCTTCATAAACAAATGCCGCGCCTTGCGCAACCGTGTCCAAGTCGAGATCTCCTCGTCTTTCGAAGAACCGTAAACGTAATAGCAGCTTATCATTAGTCCGATCCCGCGAAGCAAGAAGTAGCTTTGACCGATCACTCGGAGTGCTGCCACTAGCCGATACCACTGGACCACATCTGTCGTTAATAACCCGGTTTCGTACCGATAGTCGTCTACGTACAGAGTCTCACATGAGCTCATCGTCCTGAAATCCGCACATTTCCGAGCGCGAATAATCGTACTCACATCAGACCGTCGAAATCCCAGTGAACCGAGCCCACCACGGCACACTTGCATGTCTTCCTGGCTCTCTAAGAATGTCAAGTCGACTACAAGGTTTGGGAAGCGATTCTTCACATCACGGAGACGAAGCATTGTGTGCTCGTGCAAACGTCCCACCGCCTTACATCCAATGTCTGATGAATCGCATGAATACTCAAAGTTGGTCCACAGCTCGCGACAAAATCGTGGACACAGCACCTGTTTGCCGTTCGGGGGAAAACATATCGTGCGAGCGTTAGTCCTTGTAAGAAGTTCTGGAGAGTAATACAGTGCTTGGTTGGTGCGCCAATTGATGTTTATGAACAAATTCGGAAGCAAAAATTGGTGAAGCCGATCGATATACTCGCTTGCAGTCCGTATGGTCATCCCCACAGGTCCAGAGTCTTTTCTGAAAGTCGCTCGAAGGCCAGGTGTAACTTTGGTTTGCCTAATATCCATGCTCGACACAGCGTCCACGACAGAGTCAATCATTTCAAATGCTGCGGCTCCGCTGAAAACTGAGCTAGGGCAAAGCGAGTGGTAGAGAAGGCAATTCGGGTAGGCTGCAACGTTGAGGTAACTAGCGAATGCCCGCCACACGATTGATGTTGAGTCGAATTTGTAAATCCATACGCGTGCGGTTGCATTACTAGCTTCAGCTTCAGTCTTAGTCATTGCAAATACCGAATAATTCCACGATGAACCGAAGTTCACCACCTCATCTGGTTGAAGCGGTGGGTAGGCAGCTTGTAGATTTGATACGCCCAATCCAGATCGAAGGACGTCGGAGAACACTAACGCAAGTGAGACCACCCCCACGACAAAACGCATCCAGGAGAACGGGAGATGTCGCTCGAATACTTTTTCCCGGGCAGCAAATTGGCGAGCGTGTGTTTTGTGGATAAGAACGGCCGAAGAAATGGCTGTCCTTGTACTCTCAAGTGTATTTCTCTCCGCGTAGCCGGCAGCCCATTTGGAGAGCGCGAGAAGTGATCGACTGCTGTCTGCCCCTGTAGGTGTTACCTGAACGGAAGCCATAATGCAGCTGAATGCAAGTCAAATGCACCCGAGCTGTTGGTTGCTGCGTCCCATGCAAGCCCAGTAGTAACATTAAAAAAGACAGCGTTTTACCGGCATGGTGATGATTGGATGCAACCGTTATTTCGTTGAGAAATGATATATGGAAGATCAGTCCGTGGGTTCACTGCTTAAACTTTTACATTAGTGGACGCCTAATTCCCATGGAAGCTCTGCTCTGAGAGCAAAGTTTCTATGCAAAAGCTTCTCTCAGTAGCAACTGTCATTCTTCAATTCACTTCTTCGTGCAGACTACAACCAAGACATCTACATTTGATCCCCATCCTCAACGATGACACCGATACACTTTCCGGCCGTCGGTCGACGGTCGGAAAGTTCGACCACCAGTCGCAAACGGAGACGCACAAGCTCCACACGAGAAACTACCGACGGCCCGGCTGTCAAGCGATGACGGACAGATGTCACTGCTCGGCACAAAGCTCATGAAGACACAATCTCAGTCTCAGTCAAGACAACTATGAACTCATTTTGCTAGCAAATGGCTAAGGACTTGCACTTGCCTTTTGAAGGAGTTCTTGCTGATATGAATAGGGCGGTCCTTGAAGGCTACATTGTTGCTAACATCCACGTCGTCCGTCTGTGTGCTGCTGGACAGCCGATCAATCAGCTGGACCAAACATTTTTCTCGAGGTGTATGTACGCTTCAATGTCTGGAGTAGCACCGCCACTTGCCGACGCAGACTTCCACGAGTCCGTTCGCCTTTACAACCAGTGGAGAAATTCTCACGTTCCGAGGGCTAACAGTGAGCACATCGCGACTGGGTGACAACCCGAGGCAGCCAAGCAGATGAAAGTGAACGCAGAGAACGCTGTGTGTGGAAACTGTTTTCGTCGTTTCAACAAGCATTGGAAGAGTCTCTATGCTATCAGTGGACGTGACGCCTACCAACTGCTACGACTGATTCTTGACCCTGGAGTTTACACGGGCTCTGACCAGCGTGTAATTGAATGGAGGTCTCGTATCCCAAGAGATAGTCATGGCCGTCTCGAAATGAAACCAAACTTGCTCCTACCGTTGACTTTTCGGTTTTTATCGTACATCGAGGAGCGCAATCAAGAAATAGGAGACAACATCGAAGGTGAAGGAAACGGAGAGGTGCCAGAATTCGGATCTGTCAGGTTGTTCTCTTTGCTGCCGTTCAAGAAAGGGTTCCGCTGCAGCTATTTCAAAATGAACACGACTGGACTACACTCTTTACTAAGACGCGCTAATCTTGATGTCCCTCCGCTAGATAGCCGTGACCCTGAACGTATACTATGGCGTGATGTTGCCAGCACCTATTGGTGGAAGCTTTTCAATATTGAGAAATTTGAGACTACGCATCGACGATTCGCCGGTGAGATCCTTACTGATGGCAAGTCGGTCAGTGTTGTAGTGCGGAAACCAAAGGTAGAGGTCACCAAGAGCGCGTCACCTCGATCTGATCATGACGTACTGTGGGGTCTTGACCCTGGTCGCCGGGACCTCCTTGTCGCAACAAGCTCGTTTGGCCAGAAGATTTCTAGCTCAGCTCGCGAGTCTTACGAGGACGCTTGGTACACTGCAACAGCTAACAAGATGAAAGGATGGATCAACAGGACATCTGCAGTGGCAGAAGCCTTCACAGCAATGCCGACGCGTAAAACAGCATCGCTTGTCAACTTGAGGGCGTACATGGAGTACGTCATCCCTCAAGTTGACATGCTGTTGGGCTTCGAGCGCGACCGACCATTCCGTAAATTGCGCTTGAAACGCTATATTTTCGCAAAGAAAAAGCTACGTGAGCTGTGCCTGGCGCTCACTGAGCAGGGTGGACGTGGCACAATCGTTGGCTTTGGTGATTGGAGCAACAACGACTTGGCTGGACGCATCAAGAGACACCCGAAAGCCCCAGTCAAACCACTGGAGCGAGAGCTGAAGAGGTACTGCACGGTTGAGTCTATCGACGAATTCCGGACAAGCAAGCTCCATGCAGACTGCCATCGAGAGCTAAGCCACCAGTACTCTCTTCGTCTTTGCCGGGATGGCAGGACGCGAACGTGCAAAGCTTACAGCGTACTCCACTGCAGGAACAGTGGTTGTTTTGGTACAACTGTGAACCGCGACGAGAACGCATCTAGGAACATCTTGCTTCTTCTTCAAATGGGTGACGATCGACCAGTAGCATTTCGTAGGGGAACAAGAACATAGGGACAAGCCAAATCGTGTCCACGTGTGCCTTCGGGTGGCACGAGGATAGTCAGTGAACTCTGACATTAGCCGAGGGAGCAGTAAGAAGATGGCTAAGTGTGGGTACGCAAAAGAGATGACGAGACCACCGTGAAAGAGTTTCATGATGTGTGCCTTTTGTATGTGATGTTGCCAAACCACCAAAAATCTACACCCCAAGTACCAGTCTGCCCTCTATCTCTTTAGAGTACGCTGCTTTTCGGCGTGAACAACGATCTTTTCATCTCTTGACAGCCCCTTCCGCTTGCGCACCGCCTCAATGTAACGCCTCACATAGTTGTGTTCATACACACGTTCGCCGTAGTCTTCACGCTCTTCCTCCGTTTGCGGCTGGAAAAACGGATCCATATCGATGACGCTCCAATGTGAGAAAATGAGCTGGGGATTGCTAGCAGCGCCTGACGTTTGAATCAAAAGGTCTGTCGCGAACCCGAAGCTCTCAACGACCGGCAAATGCGCTTTGACAGTGAAAAGCGCCGTGCCGTCAGACAATTCCTCAGAGTAAATATCACCACGTCGCTTCGAGATGACGCTATACAGCTTACCCAACTGCTCTGCTTGGCACTGCACGGTGCACTCGTAAATGGCCTCCACCAATCGAACAGGTTGCTTCACAAATGACATCAAACAGGTGGTGCGCATGATTGAGATCACCTGCCCACTAAGCGGTCCGTACTTGCTCACCTCAGCTTGCTCCTCCTCCGACTTGTCTACATCGCTCTCTTTCTCGTGAAAAATGACGTCTTCAATGATAAACGCCACTCCCCACACAGGTTCATCACACAGAGGTCCTGCCGACGAAGTCATTTGGAAGCCTGTCACGATACTGTTCTCCAATTTCTTTATAGCATCAGCTTTCTCCGAGTTTGAGACAGACTCCCCAGCGGAGGGATCAGCAGGGAATAGACGGCCAGATGCACAATAATCGGGAATGTTGTTGATCAATATGTTAGGACCAACACGTCGCGGACCACAGCTCCAGATCTTGTCTAAAGGGAGTGTTTTCAAAAAGCTGTTTTCACTCTCATTGAGCGACTTCTCCAGCCTCTTCTTGAATGCCGAGATTTCTTCAGCTGCAGCTTCCCCGATTAATTCCGTGCCATCCTTTTCATCACTGCTCGTCTTCTTGCTGTGAGTCACGCGTTTTAACAGCACCGCGCTCTCTTCTAAAAGCCGAGCTGTCTCGAGCGGTAGTGGTAGCGCACGCAGTTTTATCGATAAACTGCCATCGGGAGTTGTTCCCAACGCAACCTTTGGGTCTGCATCAGTGAAAGCAGTAGCCTCTTTATCAGCTTGATCTTCCTTAGGAGCGTCAGGGGTGAGAAGGTCCTTAAAAACAATGTTCTCCTGAAAAGAAGATATTGTTCCGTCGACAATGCTTTCTCGGAATCCAACTAATGGCTCAGAAACCTGAACCGCGACCTTGGCGAACCGGTCTTTCAAATCCTTGATACATCGTTCCAGATGAAGCTCGCCAAGTGCCACAATGACATGCTCTCCAGTTTCTTGGACGTGGACTTCAACAGTCGGGTCGGATCGATACAGCCTCTGCAGACCAGCCTCAAGTGCACCAAAGTTGCGTGGGTCTTCAGGTTCCACCGCGACACGGACGATGGGCTTCGCTTGATACGGCATCTTCGTTAAGGATGGACATGCCAGCGTTGATGACAACGTAGCGGTCTTTAAAACATGCTCCTGCAGACCTACGATGCCCACAATATTACCTGCTGGGACTCGATCAAGCTCGAGTAAATCCCGGCCCATCATCATGTATGGTTTAATCAAGCCGTTATTGATACGCGTGACGTGCTTGAGAGTGGTGGGGTCGATCGTATCAACGTCAACATCTCCAGAAATGCCCTGGAACTTGGGATCCAGCACATACACGGGCTGACCAGCTCGAAGAACACCAGAGTAGACGCGACCCACGCCAACATACACCTCATCATTGGCAGCTAGACCGGCCTGGTGATAATCGGATAATACGCTGGCCTCTACGGACAGCACCTTGCAAACGTAGATGACTAGAGGCGCTTCTTCCGATGTTTGACACGCCTGCAGTGACCGGAAGACACCCGCATGCTGTGGGGACTTATCAAGTCGCTCCGAAGAAATTGTGCATAGTTTCTCAGCACGCTTAACTTGTGCTGTAACTGGACTCGGGAGTACACGCGTCACCATTTTCAGAACGGTCGTCGACAACGGCAACCACCTTCGCATGACAGCCTGAATGGCATTCTTACGGTCAGACTGCTTCAGATCCCGGTCTGTGACCAGCTTGGCTACTCGCAATTGTCGTGTGAGCTTGCGCAACGGCTCCAAATCAGCATCGGATCCCACTGGTTTTGCCAGCGTTGTGTAGGTCGACCAGACTAGGTCTAGAATAAACGAGCAGAACATCGTCTGGCTGTTCGAGGTCGGCGGCTTCGTCACAATCTTCTTCGTTTTGCCATTGTAGTAGTACTCCCCCATAATGCTTGACGCACGACACGAACCGGCAGCTCTAGCTTCTTGGCATACAGTGCTGCAAAGTATCCAATTCCAAAGGCCCATCCATCCGTAGCACTAGCAAAAATGACGTTCCCGTTAGCTGGCGAAAACAGCATCTCATTCTCCAATTGCTCGGTCTCCTTGGAAATGGCTTCGTCATCCAGCGTGATCTCAATCGTGTCGACACTCACTTCGTCGCCATCCACCGACTCTCTAACCTCTTTTTCTCTTCACTCGTATCTTCCCGGTCATATTTTTCCAAAACATCCATCCGGATCATCGAGCTGAGCACTGCATTCGCTTGTTCCAAAATCCGATTGAGTCGCTGATACGCTTCCATGGGTGAAAATTGCAGCTCAAAAATAAGTCGATCCATCTTGTTGATGACCAAGCAGGGGCGAATGCCTTCTTTCCAGGCTTGACGGATGACAGCATGGGTTTGAGCACACACGCCTTCGACTGCATCAATGAGCACAAGAGCTCCGTCACAAAGTCTCACTGCAGTTGACACATCAAAGGAAAAGTCCACATGTCCTGGAGAGTCCACCAGGTTGATGAGGTACGGAGCCTCGCGCTCTTTGTCAGCCACTGGCTCTGGCTGATACACCAAGGAGATAGCGCTGGATTTCATCGTGATGCCTCGAACTTGTTCCTCCTCCGTGTTATCTAAGTATCGGACCTGCAATAAAAACATTTAGTAAAAACATCATTAATTTTATATTACAATATACTATATGATAGAAAATGGGTTCACTTCTACTAACTCACTTTGCCCGCGAGACGCTCCGAGATGATGCCGTTGGACGAGACCAAACTGTCGCTGAGTGTCGTCTTGCCATGGTCCACGTGCGCCAAGATGCAGATGTTGCGGATGCGCTCGGGCGCGTGCTGGAGTGATCCCAAGAGCTCTGGTGTCGCTCTTGTCGCCATTGTTTTTTGGGTCGATTGATGTTTACAAAACTCCAAAATATTTAAAAATCGGTATCTTTTGGGCAAAACACTACATTCTTATCCATTTCGGGATTTGAATGATATCGCGTGCGTTGGTGGCCTGTACCCCTCGTGCAGTAGGGCGATTCCAGACGACAAGGCCTTTGACCAAGGAATGCCTCCGCCTATTTAGGACAGCGAAGACTTCTTCAGCTTTTCTGCCGGGCCGGTATTTCAATTCTTCAGCGAGGAGAGAAGGGAGGGGGACAGCTCTTCAGTGAACAAGAATGGGTCAGAGGAGCGGATGGCTGGAGAGGGTTATGACTGGGGAAACACGCGATTGCGGCAGAAACTGTTAATGGCACTTCGGACATACAAGGAGATAAATGGGAATCTATTGGTACCCCATTCTTTCATTGTTCCGACTGACAACACGCAGTGGCCAAAGGTGGCACGGGGATACAAACTAGGGCACGCTGTGAACTACCTGCGTTTTCAACTGGGAAGATTAGAGCAAGATATGCCGTTGGAGTTGGAGGAGCTGGGATTCATCATGGATGTGTCTCAACACCAATGGGACAAGATCATTTTGCCTGCTCTGCGCAAGTTCTACGAGTTCCATGGCCACACGGATGTTCCGAATAAATTTGTTGTTCCCAAAGATGATACGTGGCCAAAGCTGTCGTGGGGCATAAACTTAGGGGTACGGTCAGAAGTATCCGGTCGAGAGAAACATATTCTGTACAAGTTGCTGCATCATTGGAGGAGCTCGAAAGCATGAAGCTCTGTTTCACGTCGACTTACGAGCGCGACTGGAAGGAGAAAATAGTTCCATCGCTTCAAGTATTTTACCAGGAGTTCGGTCACTGCCTCGTTCGTCAGCAGTTCAAGGTGCCGTCAAGCTCTCCGTGGCCAACTGAGGCATGGGGGATCCCACTAGGATCGGTTGTTGCCCATATTCGCATTGGCACAGCGTATGCCGAGCAAAGTGCTCGAGACAAGGATATCCTCGACCAAGTGGACTTTGCATGGGATCACAAAGAATATGTGTGGAACAGACATATTGTCCCTGCACTAGAAGTGTTTGTAGCGGAGTATGGACACTGCAATGTTCCCGGCAAGTTTGTTGTCCCTGCATGTGATCCATGGCCCAAGCGCGTGTGGGGACTGCGCCTAGGAAGCACGATGAGTGACATGCGGTCCCGAGCAGCCATTTCAGTTATGTTGAACGCGACGTGAATAAGTTACAATCTCTGGGATATCCCTTCAAGCTGTCGAAAAAGCGTGGAGTAAGCGCGTCGCTCCGCTGCTAGAGATTTTCGAGGCGCATTTCGGGCACAAGCGAGTTCCGGAAGACTTCATTATCCCACCAAAAAGTACGTGGCCGAAGAAGATGTGGGGTGTTGAGCTCGGCTTTATAGTAGCTCAAAACCGACGCCACTTGGCTGATTGAAGACGTTGGATTGCGCTCTGTGAGTCGCTTTGAACTAAATTGGCAACTATTTTAATCAATGGTTTAGTGCAATATTGGGCATTCTGAAGGTGTATGCTGGCGCGTTCGCTGAGCAGCACTCGTCGGGTGGGGAGGCACCCGACGGGAAGGCATTCGCCTTATAATTGCCTCATCCAAAAGACTCCTGTTGTACCGGACGCACGGTTTTCCAACTCTTCAGTGCCCCGGAGGACAGCTCTACGGTGCAGGAGAATGGCACAGTGCAGCAAATAACTGGTGGAGGTTTTGACTGGAAAACAGTAGAGAGAAAGAAGCTTTTGTCGGCGCTTCGGAAACTTGTTGGTTTCTCCAGCTTTTGTTGTGCCGTTCGGTGATAATCAATGACATATACAGCACTTTTTAAAGTACAGTGCTGTGAAAATGGGTCGCCAAAAACATGTTACCCATATTTGGGCACTTTCGTTACAACCACGAAGCGAACAAGTGCATGCTGGCGCTTGCGCTTAGCTGCACCCCTCGAGGGGGACCTTTGAATGCAAGGCCTTTAATCTACGGAGCTTTTGACCTCTTCACTGCAGCCAGGACTTATTCCTCACTCCCACACACACGAGTTTCCAGCTCATTACCGCTGGGAACTGGGGAGGACAGCTCATCGGTGCAAGGGAATGGCTCTACGCTAAAAACGACTGGAGGCGGCAGATTTAACTGGTCGAACACGCGATCGCGACAGAAACTTCTGCTGTCGCTTCGGGCGTACAAGGACTTTAAAGGAGACTTATTGGTGCCTCAAGCGTTCATTGTTCCGAGTGGTGACAGCCACTGGCCACAAGAGACATGGGGGCACAGACTTGGAAAAGCTGTGGGTTCGCTCCGCAACAAGCTGAAAAAGCGGACTGTGCTTTGCCTTTGGAGCTGGAGGAGCTGGGACTTACGCTGGACGTGTTGCAATACCGCTGGGACAATATCATTCTGCCTGCTCTACGCAAATTCTACGAGGTCCACGGCCACACGGATGTTCCAGGATCGTGGGTCGTTCCATCAGGTGACGAAGCATGGCCAGAGAAGGCTTGGGGCTGGAATTTAGGATTTTCAGTCAACGCCATCCGATCCTATAATACGTACCCTGTACAAGTGACTGAGGCCTTGGAGGAACTCGAGAAGATGGACTTTTGCTTCACGACGATAGCCGAGCGAGACTGGAGTGAGAGAATTCTCCCATCTCTTCAAGTATTTCGACAGGAGTTTGGCCACTGCATCGTTGACTTGCAGTTCAAGGTACCATCAAGTTCCCCTTGGCCTACTGAGGCGTGGGGGATGGCTTTGGGACCTGTGGTTAACTCAATCCGAGGAGGTCGAAACTATACCGAACAAAGCGTTCGGGACAAAGACATTCTGGATAAATTAGACTTTGCATGGGATTTCTACGAGGACATGTGGAACAAGCGGATCATTTCAGCACTGGATGCTTTCGTCGCGGAATATGGGCATTGCGAGGTTGCGCAGAAATTTGTGATACCCGAAACCGAACCATGGCCTAAGCATGTGTGGGGGATGGCACTAGGTGTCACGATGAGAGATATGCGGTGCAACGCGACCTTCCTCGCTTATTCCGGACGCGATGTGAGCCGGTTGCAAGCACTGGGGTATCGCTTCAAACTGTCAAAAGGAGCGTGGAAGAAACGAGTTGTTCCACTGATAGAAAGATATTCGGCGCGGTTTGGACACAAGCACATTCCGGCAGATTTCGTCGTTCCGCCAGAAGCTGGATGGCCCAAGGCGATGTGGGGAGTTGAGCTAGGGTACATTGTGGCTCGCAACTCTGACCACGTACTTGAGCAGGTAGGAAATGAAGAATGAGACGATAGAATGTTAAACTGGGAGTTGACTTCGAATGAATATATTTGTTGGCATCCAGCAGTACGTGTGCTATTCCTAAGAAATTCGTTGTTCCTACAGATGAAGTATTGGAAGAGCGTCGGTATACGAATGGAGAAAATTCTTCCATCGCTTCAAGTGTTTTACCACAAGTTTGGTCGCTGCCTCTTTCCCCGACAGTTCAAGGCGCGATCAATCTCACCAATTACGTTATCCCGTCAGAAGATAGGGAGTTGCATGTAGCTACATGGTAGCTCGTAATTCTCATCGGTTAACTCTAGTCTGAAAAGCAGACTGCTGGAGCAATTGTTGAGGGAAGTCTCGGTGTGCCACGCCCACGACTGATACTTCTAGTCATCGATCTGAAATTCCTCATCTGTCTGGTGCTCATCATTGCTGGAATTTGGACTGCCCACTTTGTCCTGTTGGAATGTTGGACAGTCAAACAGGGAAGAAGAACACAAGAAATTCGACCGAGTTTATATTCGCTCCGACTCCTGTACCGTACTCTGCCGGGATGTTGTGGCCAGTCGTGAGTGTGTCTGCGTACTGGACCAGTGACTACTTTTGCATCCGAGAGAATCGAAATCAGTCTTGGCAGAAACTTTTACATCAGGTACAGCGGAAAAACGTGCAAGTACGAAACAAGCACAGCGACCAAGTGAATCCGTTCAGGTTTAGTCTCAAGTCTCAACGTGTTGTGATCGACGATCAGCGAGGGCAGGCTCGCAAGTACAGGTATGACTCTTCATCTGGATCACTTCAAGCGCCTCAAGTGAGCAATGTGAATCCATTGCGGTTCATCCAGCACCGGATGAAATGTCTTCATAGACGTGGTGATGATGTCGAAGCTAACGTTGCGTTCATGAACGCCGTGGTGATGAGTGATCCGCTGGTGTTTTTGCGCACGAAATTTGCTGAAAACACCACCACAAAGTTGGCGTACTATCAGTCGATTTTGTGTCCTCGTCAGGTAGTGCTTCTTCCGATTGCAGTCGTTGGTGAACACAACGAGTATTCCGAGAACCTAAAACTGCTTCGTCGAGTGAATGCTGCTGAGCTTACTTGGTCCGAGCTTGTGCAGCGTGGATAACCAAGTATCGTATAATGATTTTGAATACAATACTATAGTGTCGCAACATGCTTGATCCCTTCTGTTTGCGGCCGTCTCGTGCGATGCCTTACTCGTGGTTTGCGTAGCAATTTATTAATCTTATTCAGGGCAGTGGAGCTGGTTATCGTGCAAAGTGTCATTTTTGCATTCTCCAGCAGGCCACACAAGCCTCACGCTAACCACCGCACAAAGATGAGCTCGCCATCGATGGCAACGCAAGGGATCGCTCGACGCCAAGTCGATAGGAACTCGAACGCATTGTGGACGAGACATACGTAATGATTTCGTACTGCCGACATCAATTGAGTTGATACCTTCAGTTGATACCTTCAGTGAACTTATCAACTCAAGGTCCTTCACTGATGTGCATTCACGTTGTGCGAACAAACGGCTAAATGCCTCGAATATGTCAAGGCGCATGCGGAGAGAGGCAACCCAGCGTCGGTGCTTTCGTACATTGACGAGTTCACGTCCACGAACCGCATAATGTAACAACCATGACGCAACCATGACGGCAGGCGCTGGCGTCATGGGTGAAGATCGCTTGAACTTGAATGTCCGAGTCCACACCCAGGTCCGCTTCGTAGCTAGTGAAATACTAGATGTCAGACGCTTCTTTTATTTCAGTACTTAATTCCAAGACAGAGCTCAAATTGTTTGTCACTGAGACATTTTCAAAAGAGCACGACCCCTCACACTCGTCGGCCTACCAACACCTCTGCACCAGGATGAGCCGCTTCAAGGACGACGATAAAGACCGCTACCTCACCTACCCCACCGTGATTAAGCAAGGCGATGCGGTAAATGAAGGCACACAAGAAGTAGTGACGAAGAAGATGGCAAAGTTCATCGGTGGTGGTACAAAACAGTTTCTAGAATGGACCCATCACTACTTTCCATTGTTCAAGTTGAAAGATTGGTCTCCCGAGGATATGATCCTGAACGCCAAGGTACCAAAGAGGTAACAGCATCGCGCATTTATTTAGCGACGTCATGGATGTCAGCTGCAACGTTCTCATGGTGGCAGGTATGAGGCATGGAATTTGTGAATGCCATCAACTTAGCACTAAACTGCACTCGCCCTTTGCACTTCTCCTTGCGTCGGTAAAAACTACACCTTCTTTGAAGACGACGAAGCCTTAGTATACTGAAAGTCTTTTAAACGAATCACTGACTTGTGTCGTGTGCGTTCTGGCTGCTCGTCTATGCTTTCGCAGGATACACGTTCCTCTTCGTTGAAGGCTCTCCAATCTCAAGCAATTGTGGGCGAAGGAGGTGAAAGTGAGACCGTAGGTGACAGGGAGAGCGACGGCGGTGACACCGGTGGCAGCGATGGGGCTGGGGACAGTGGGGCCGTCGACACCGGCGACAACGGGGGAGTTGATGGAGAAGACGTTACCGGCGGAGACGTAAACGTAGCATGCTCTTGACAGCTGAAAGTCGAATCCAGCAATAAGCTGGAGGTTGCATGTGATACTAGATGGTACATCTGACATGGGGCTGGATGGTGCATCCGACGTGCCTTCAGAATCTGCTACCTGCTGCGGATACAGTGTTGCCAAGCTCGGTAGTGGTGAGTTGATCCTAGAGGGGGAAGTAGCACTCGCACGCATTGTTCGAGATGTTTGTCGAGCTGGTGGAGTAGGTACGTGAGTCACTTTGCGCGACGTCCTGGATACCTTGTGAGGCCGCTTGGTCGTGGCCATGGTGGTTGGCTTTGGGTGCTGGTTTTTGTGCTGGTAGGTTAAATGCGTTCTATGAGGGCTGAATAGAAAGTGAGACTCAATCACTGGACCTGGATCAAACTAACCAACACAGTACCTTGACCCAAAACATAGACCAGGTCGAAATAAGACCCGTTTTGTGTTCTACCCACGCGGGGGTCACCAGTCCCCGCCTGCTGCAGCGTTCCAAACTTAGATTAGAACTTGAGGGGTTTTACCGTCCTTTTCCTCCGCCTCGTGCCAACCTAGTACTACGCCTGCTACCTGGACCATATATTTAAAGATGACAAGACCGAGGTATTGGGCCATTTGGTAGAGGATCTTTCGACCAAACCCCAGGTACAACCCTGCTTTGATGACTCTGCAATCTAATTGTGTTGACTAAGCGATGCTGTTGTGTTGGTGTGATATGAGGCCATTCACGAGCGATTCCTTATCGCAACACCCTCACATTAGCGTCTCAAGTTGCGACTGGATAGTCTGGATACAACATGATTCCGAAATCAAGTACCAGGAAGAAGTGCGTGGGCTCAAAATTATTTTGTTCTTCTTGCACCGAAGTGACTAGTCGAAACTAGTCTAATTTCGAAGTGCCGTTTGCATTTTCACATAGCCATTTCTTGCGTGTCGAGTAGTCGCTAGTTCGTACAAAATGTGCATCCTCTGAATACAGCTGCGTGGAATGGTGAGGCAACACTAGTCTTTGCATTAAGTACTTAGTGCATTTGTGACGGTCCGTATGAGTTTCAAGACCTCCAAGGGTCATTGAACTCACCGCACCGTTATTTATTCATTCATTAGCCACACTCTTTGTTGGACACAATGCAGCATCCACCTCATCTATGGTGTATGAAGTCTTGATTGACAGAGCATCCAATGTCTGCTGGCTCATGCCTTCTCTCTGACCGATGCAATTTACTGGTGCGATGAGAAGAATAAGCAAGCGGGCAGAAAGCGAGGACGAGGTCGTTACTTCCCCTTTTGCTTCGGAGTTAGCACAAATCGATAGGACAGCAACTAGATAGAAAAATAAAGGATTTTAATAAAGGCTATTGAACTCATAAAAGGATTCTTGTGATTACTAACATTTCGAGTAAAAGAAAGTCAAGTCAACATGGCAGTAAACAAAGAGGGCAAGGTAATCTACCGTCTCGTCTTCCCAAATGACACTGAATACGCAAGAGATGGTCACGTGGATTGTAGCGTTTGGCGATGCGATGGCTGTGGGTTTCCTCGGTGGGAAAGCTCATCGTCCGCGCGAAAGAGTCGCGCAACACATAAATCGACCGTCACGGGATGATCTCAAGCGTGTGACGACGATCCCAAACCAGTATGCGGCCGCGAAGGTCCTGATTCTGTTTCCAAGCCAATACTGGGGAAATCACGCGGGCTATACGAGAGTCCTTTCACCTGGATAAGGTATACTCCATGCTACGTAATTTTTTCATGTGTATGAGCTGTGGACAAATTAAGACTATGCAAAGTAAGCCAGTGGCTGTAAACCATGATACCACATACAAACACTCAGGCAAGCGCAAGGCACGGTCAGATGACCAAGCCGCAACGTGGGGACAGCGCTTCTACTGCGAAGGACGGTGCAATTGGGATGGCGAGTCCCACCGAAAGGCCGGCTGTCCAAAGGTGCAGAAAAGTTGGAGTCTGATGCGGTCCAAAATCTTTGTGAAAAGCATACGCGTTCCGGTTGATTCAGTTGAATAAAAAATAAAAGCAGTCCACAAAAAAGACCCAGCAACAGGAGATTCCGGGCAGATGAGTCGCTTCTACACCCAATTAACAAACTACGAACCGTTGCGGCAGTGAAGGCAAAGTTGTTATAGCCTGGGCAAAGTGCAACGCTGACATGGGAGCAGGCCAGGTACGATAAGGATTAGTTGAGAATGTGTCCACCGTCAGTGCTCGGACCGTCTTCGGACAGTGAAATGAGCGAAGATGATGGCAACCTGGACAAGGTTGCATAAGGACAGGTTGCCGCTCATGCTATGAACGTCACGGAAGCTTACCGCAATATTCAAAAGGCCTTAATGACGATTGAATATGCGATAAGATCACTGTACCCTGAGTTGATGCACTGATCTAACGCGCTCTGATTGGGTGTCAGATTCCGGATGTGGTCATAGACAAACCGCCGAAGCGTCGCTGTTCGTGCGGAAAATTCGCAGTCAAGAGTTTAGGTTTACACTTGCAGAAGGAACTAAACTTAGCATTACATAAGTTGGATGCATTCAACTCTACTTGTTTAGCCTGATGGAACAAAACCTTCCCGGTTTCATAATATGGCACTAGTACCAAAACAAAAGCAAAGCAAATAAAAAAGCGAGTATTGGTTAAAGTGAAGTGGGTACCAAATAGTAGACAGGGTGCAAATTTGTTCTCTGGTCAAATAAACTGGCATGGGCTGCTATCGCGGTGAATGGGGCATCAGATATATAATTCTAGGTCCACTTTCGATTCCTTAACTATAGGGTACTGTAGCCAATTTTTTTAGTGGACTGGACGCATGGTGTCCGGTTTTTCCAGCCATCTCATTGGCTAAAACTCAGTCAATTAGGAAGAGCGGCCCTTTCGTGCAAAATGGATATTTTCGACTGCAACTCGAAAATAGCTTTGGAGCAAAGGTAGCAGAAAGAAAACCAACGTAGGAGCCCGCTCACCTCGGCGACCGTTAGTTTCAGAATTTACTTCTCTCGATAAACCTCCCGCCATACCCTGGCAATGGAGGTGCACTAATAGAGAGCCCTTTGTGTACCACACAGCAATTTGTATGTACGGTATCGGATTGGTCAACATAAATATAATTTAGTTAGGTTAGAGTAGAGTAGGTTAGAGTAGAGTAGGCTAGAGTAGAGTAGAGTAGAGTAGAGTAGAGTAGAGTAGAGTAGAGTAGAGTAGAGTAGAGTAGAGTAGAATATAGTAGAGCAGCGCGCAATTTGACAGCCGAGGCTATTCATGATGTACTTTAAGCAGAGCATTAAGTCTGTAGGTACCGCAGGAAGGCGCAGTGTTGGTAGTTTGTTACGCAATTACAGCTAGAAAGTAGATTGAGGGAAGAAATTAAGGAGATTGGCAAAATATGCTAAACCACATTCGTTATTTATTCAATCGGCTAAAATCTTAGCCACACTCTTTGTTGGATACAATGCATTTAATTCAGCAGTGGATGCTGTATGTATAGCCCGATATTTTTAGTCGGGGCAAATCTGGCCTATCTCCCTCAGTTGACTTCCATCATGGCCCCCATTCAGGTGGCCCCTCCTCGAACTGGGGATGCAGCCAACCTCGTTGTCAAGAACCCTACCATTCCTGCAGCTCTGACCAGATGGGCTACGCGCTACGTAGAGAGAAATAAACGAAGTGCGAAAATGGTAACTAGTCCTGGCGTCCTCATTCGAAAAACACACACTCGGCAACTCGCAGCCCGAGAAAAGGAGTTTGAGCGGCATCTTCCATTCTCTTGGTTGCGATTTTTTGTTGGAATGGTGTCACTTACATTGGTGTCGTCTGACGTCCTTCGATCCGGTATCGGTGTTTCAAGTTTAAAATCGACCTACCCTTCGCTCCACCCGGACGAGGCTTTGGGCTTTGGTACGTCGTGGAATTACAGTGTATTTGCGATAACGAAACAAGACGCGCTCGAGGGTAACAAGGCAGCAAGTGTGTGGAGTTACAAGTTCGATTCGACTTCCATTGTATGGCGAGCATTTGCGAATCACTTTGCCCTGCCCAGTTTCCCTGACTGTTTGTTGTATCGGTCGGCATGCTTAAGTGAAAGTTTTAGTGGAAGGGTAGCGTTCACAATGATCGATTCTCTCGTCGATGCAATTTCCGCCGCGAACTCCAGCCACAAAAGTGTGATTGATAAAGCTAATAGCGTGCCAGTGGGTTTGACGTTGCGGACGGAAAACGAGTACATCGACCGCCTTCATCAATTTCTGCTACCAAAGCTTTTTACCAACATGAACTGGCGCACCAACCAGGCGTTGTATTATTCACCGGAGCTGCTCGCAAAAATGAGCGATGGCACAATTTGCTTCCCTGTTAATGGTAGACGTCATTATACACCGCGCTTTTGCCAAGATCTTTGGACGAATTTAAAATATTCTTGTGGTCCAGAGGATAAAGCGTGCCAAGCTGTAGGACTTTTGTACGTGCACTCGATGCAGCGCCTCCGTGGCATACAATCCAAGTTCCCAAATGCGACGGTGGATTTAACGATTTTGGAGAGTCTAGAGGACTTGCAAGTGTGCCGAGGTGGGTTGAGCTCAACGGGGTTTCGAAGATCTGACATCAGCACAATAATTCGCGCTCGAGAATGTGATGAAGCTCTTGGTTATTGTGAGACTGTTTACGTGGACGACTATCGCTATGAAACCGGCTTTGTTATCACTGATGTGGTCCAATGGTACCGTGTCGTGGCAACACTCCGAGTAGTTGGACAGAGCTACTTCTGGCTCCGTGGCATAGGATTGATGGTGAGCTGTTACTACATCTACGACAACGTCAGCCAAACAAAGAAGACTTCGATGTGGAAACGCTTGCGCAAAGCACGTCGTCTATTCATGAAAGTACCCACCCAGTGCGTTGTGTATGGCAGCCCGTTCCCGATCTCTTGCTACGTATTTGCACACTTTTGGATGCCCCATTCACTTATAACGTACTCGAAGGCAATTTTTCTCGCAGGCAGGAACTTTGAGCATTGAGTTTGAACCATTTATCAGATACGCAGTGGTCCAAATGCGCAATTTATGGGTGTATGCACTCACGTGGCAGATGGTGATGAACGTGTTGGCTTCGCGTTGGCTAACACCTCACCACCAGCTGAGCGATGGAATCGTAGGTTTGCCTGAGTTTCTATTAAGTGTGTTCTCGAGTATTACTTTGTCCGCCCAATATCGGTCAACTTCTTTCCGGTCGTCCAAAATTCTTCAGGTAATGGTGCTACCGAGCAACGTTGGTCGTGGGTGGGTAGCAGCTAAATATCAGTACAGCTTTCGTCATCGAGGAGTCGGCAGCGTACTTCTTGGTGGAGCTGTCATCGATCTGAAATTCCTCATCTGTCTGGTGCTCATCATTGCTGGAATTTGGACTGCCCACTTTGTCCTGTTGGAATGTTGGACAGTCAAACAGGGGAAGAAGAACACAAGAAATTCGACCGAGTTTATATTCGCTCCGACTCCTGTACCGTACTCTGCCGGGATGTTGTGGCCAGTCGTGAGTGTGTCTGCGTACTGGACCAGTGACTACTTTTGCATCCGAGAGAATCGAAATCAGTCTTGGCAGAAACTTTTACATCAGGTACAGCGGAAAAACGTGCAAGTACGAAACAAGCACAGCGACCAAGTGAATCCGTTCAGGTTTAGTCTCAAGTCTCAACGTGTTGTGATCGACGATCAGCGAGGGCAGGCTCGCAAGTACAGGTATGACTCTTCATCTGGATCACTTCAAGCGCCTCAAGTGAGCAATGTGAATCCATTGCGGTTCATCCAGCACCGGATGAAATGTCTTCATAGACGTGGTGATGATGTCGAAGCTAACGTTGCGTTCATGAACGCCGTGGTGATGAGTGATCCGCTGGTGTTTTTGCGCACGAAATTTGCTGAAAACACCACCACAAAGTTGGCGTACTATCAGTCGATTTTGTGTCCTCGTCAGGTAGTGCTTCTTCCGATTGCAGTCGTTGGTGAACACAACGAGTATTCCGAGAACCTAAAACTGCTTCGTCGAGTGAATGCTGCTGAGCTTACTTGGTCCGAGCTTGTGCAATGTGGATAACCAAAATAGGTACGTTTTGGAACACAATATCGAATACTTAGTACAATACAATATAACATAAATTAACACAAAGATATTATATCTACCTGAATTTTGGGTATAGCCATTTTGGGTGTTGTCCTAAACTCTTACAGCCCGCGCCCAAGCGCATCTGCATCTTGTCGCACGTGGACCATGGCAAGACGACACTCAGCGACAGTTTGGTCTCGTCCAACGGCATCATCTCGGAGCGTCTCGCGGGCAAAGTGAGTTAGTAGAAGTGAACCCATTTTCTATCATATAGTATATTGTAATATAAAACTAATGATGTTTTTACTAAATGTTTTTATTGCAGGTCCGATACTTAGATAACACGGAGGAGGAACAAGTTCGAGGCATCACGATGAAATCCAGCGCTATCTCCTTGGTGTATCAGCCAGAGCCAGTGGCTGACAAAGAGCGCGAGGCTCCGTACCTCATCAACCTGGTGGACTCTCCAGGACATGTGGACTTTTCCTTTGATGTGTCAACTGCAGTGAGACTTTGTGACGGAGCTCTTGTGCTCATTGATGCAGTCGAAGGCGTGTGTGCTCAAACCCATGCTGTCATCCGTCAAGCCTGGAAAGAAGGCATTCGCCCCTGCTTGGTCATCAACAAGATGGATCGACTTATTTTTGAGCTGCAATTTTCACCCATGGAAGCGTATCAGCGACTCAATCGGATTTTGGAACAAGCGAATGCAGTGCTCAGCTCGATGATCCGGATGGATGTTTTGGAAAAATATGACCGGGAAGATACGAGTGAAGAGAAAAAGAGGTTAGAGAGTCGGTGGATGGCGACGAAGTGAGTGTCGACACGATTGAGATCACGCTGGATGACGAAGCCATTTCCAAGGAGACCGAGCAATTGGAGAATGAGATGCTGTTTTCGCCAGCTAACGGGAACGTCATTTTTGCTAGTGCTACGGATGGATGGGCCTTTGGAATTGGATACTTTGCAGCACTGTATGCCAAGAAGCTAGAGCTGCCGGTTCGTGTCGTGCGTCAAGCATTATGGGGGAGTACTACTACAATGGCAAAACGAAGAAGATTGTGACGAAGCCGCCGACCTCGAACAGCCAGACGATGTTCTGCTCGTTTATTCTAGACCTAGTCTGGTCGACCTACACAACGCTGGCAAAACCAGTGGGATCCGATGCTGATTTGGAGCCGTTGCGCAAGCTTACACGACAATTGCGAGTAGCCAAGCTGGTCACAGACCGGGATCTGAAGCAGTCTGACCGTAAGAATGCCATTCAGGCTGTCATGCGAAGGTGGTTGCCGTTGTCGACGACCGTTCTGAAAATGGTGACGCGTGTACTCCCGAGTCCAGTTACAGCACAAATTAAGCGTGCTGAGAAACTATGCACAATTTCTTCGGAGCGACTTGATAAGTCCCCACAGCATGCGGGTGTCTTCCGGTCACTGCAGGCGTGTCAAACATCGGAAGAAGCGCCTCTAGTCATCTACGTTTGCAAGGTGCTGTCCGTAGAGGCCAGCGTATTATCCGATTATCACCAGGCCGGTCTAGCTGCCAATGATGAGGTGTATGTTGGCGTGGGTCGCGTCTACTCTGGTGTTCTTCGAGCTGGTCAGCCCGTGTATGTGCTGGATCCCAAGTTCCAGGGCATTTCTGGAGATGTTGACGTTGATACGATCGACCCCACCACTCTCAAGCACGTCACGCGTATCAATAACGGCTTGATTAAACCATACATGATGATGGGCCGGGATTTACTCGAGCTTGATCGAGTCCCAGCAGGTAATATTGTGGGCATCGTAGGTCTGCAGGAGCATGTTTTAAAGACCGCTACGTTGTCATCAACGCTGGCATGCCCATCCTTAACGAAGATGCCGTATCAAGCGAAGCCCATCGTCCGTATCGCGGTGGAACCTGAAGACCCACGCAACTTTGGTGCACTTGAGGCTGGTCTGCAGAGGCTGTATCGATCCGACCCGACTGTTGAAGTCCACGTCCAAGAAACTGGAGAGCATGTCATTGTGGCACTTGGCGAGCTTCATCTGGAACGATGTATTAAGGATTTGAAAGACCGGTTCGCCAAGGTCGCGGTTCAGGTTTCTGAGCCATTAGTTGGATTCCGAGAAAGCATTGTCGACGGAACAATATCTTCTTTTCAGGAGAACATTGTTTTTAAGGACCTTCTCACCCCTGACGCTCCTAAGGAAGATCAAGCTGATAAAGAGGCTACTGCTTTCACTGATGCAGACCCAAAGGTTGCGTTGGGAACAACTCCCGATGGCAGTTTATCGATAAAACTGCGTGCGCTACCACTACCGCTCGAGACAGCTCGGCTTTTAGAAGAGAGCGCGGTGCTGTTAAAACGCGTGACTCACAGCAAGAAGACGAGCAGTGATGAAAAGGATGGCACGGAATTAATCGGGGAAGCTGCAGCTGAAGAAATCTCGGCATTCAAGAAGAGGCTGGAGAAGTCGCTCAATGAGAGTGAAAACAGCTTTTTGAAAACACTCCCTTTAGACAAGATCTGGAGCTGTGGTCCGCGACGTGTTGGTCCTAACATATTGATCAACAACATTCCCGATTATTGTGCATCTGGCCGTCTATTCCCTGCTGATCCCTCCGCTGGGGAGTCTGTCTCAAACTCGGAGAAAGCTGATGCTATAAAGAAATTGGAGAACAGTATCGTGACAGGCTTCCAAATGACTTCGTCGGCAGGACCTCTGTGTGATGAACCTGTGTGGGGAGTGGCGTTTATCATTGAAGACGTCATTTTTCACGAGAAAGAGAGCGATGTAGACAAGTCGGAGGAGGAGCAAGCTGAGGTGAGCAAGTACGGACCGCTTAGTGGGCAGGTGATCTCAATCATGCGCACCACCTGTTTGATGTCATTTGTGAAGCAACCTGTTCGATTGGTGGAGGCCATTTACGAGTGCACCGTGCAGTGCCAAGCAGAGCAGTTGGGTAAGCTGTATAGCGTCATCTCGAAGCGACGTGGTGATATTTACTCTGAGGAATTGTCTGACAGCACGGCGCTTTTCACTGTCAAAGCGCATTTGCCGGTCGTTGAGAGCTTCGGGTTCGCGACAGACCTTTTGATTCAAACGTCAGGTGCTGCTAGCAATCCCCAGCTCATTTTCTCACATTGGAGCGTCATCCGTTTTTCCAGCCGCAAACGGAGGAAGAGCGTGAAGACTACGGCGAACGTGTGCATGAACACAACTACGTGGGCTGGTGGTTTGGCATACCACTAAACTATAATCATTCTTACAACCATTTTCAACTTGTTGCACGATTATTAACTCAAACTGTGTCATTGCACAATCCATCGTCTTCAATCAGCCAAATGGTGTAGGTTTTGAGCTACTATAAAGCCGAGCTCAACACCCCACATCTTCTTCGGCCACGTACTTTTGGTGGGATAATGAAGTCTTCCGGAACTCGCTTGTGCCCGAAATGCGCCTCGAAAATCTCTAGCAGCGGAGCGACGCGCTTACTCCATGCTTTTTTCGACAGCTTGAAGGGATACCCCAGAGATTGTAATTTATTCACATCGCGTCCAACATAACCGAAGTGGGCTGCTAGGGACCGCACGGAACTCATCGTGCTTCCTAGGCGCAGTCCCCACACGCGCTTGGGCCATGGATCACATGCAGGGACAACAAACTTGCGGGGAACATTGCAGTGTCCATACTCCGCTACAAACACTTCTAGTGCAGGGACAATATGTCTGTTCCACACATATTCTTTGTGATCCCATGCAAAGTCCACTTGGTCGAGGATATCCTTGTCTCGAGCACTTTGCTCGGCATACGCTGTGCCAATGCGAATATGGGCAACAACCGATCCTAGTGGGATCCCCCATGCCTCAGTTGGCCACGGAGAGCTTGACGGCACCTTGAACTGCTGACGAACGAGGCAGTGACCGAACTCCTGGTAAAATACTTGAAGCGATGGAACTATTTTCTCCTTCCAGTCGCGCTCGTAAGTCGACGTGAAACAGAGCTTCATGC
Organism: Phytophthora boehmeriae; assembly: GCA_011947355.1. Taxonomy (NCBI): domain Eukaryota; phylum Oomycota; class Peronosporomycetes; order Peronosporales; family Peronosporaceae; genus Phytophthora; species Phytophthora boehmeriae. Next base: position 290,469 of record JAAVTJ010000399.1, on the reverse strand, counting down.
TTTCGAGCTCCTCCAATGATGCAGCAACTTGTACAGAATATGTTTCTCTCGACCGGATACTTCTGACCGTACCCCTAGTTTTAAACCCGATAACTGTTTCGGCCATATATCATCTTTGGGAACAACAAATTTATTCGGAACATCCGTGTGGCCATGGAACTCGTAGAACTTGCGCAGAGCAGGCAAAATGATCTTGTCCCATTGGTGTTGAGACACATCCATGATGAATCCCAGCTCTTCCAACTCCAACGGCATATCTTGCTCTAATCTTCCCAGTTGAAAACGCAGGTAATTCACAGCGTGCCCTAGTTTGTATCCCCGTGCCACCTTTGGCCACTGCGTGTCGTCAGTCGGAACAATGAAAGAATGGGGTACCAATAGATTTCCATTTATCTCCTTGTATGTCCGAAGTGCCATTAACAGTTTCTGCCGCAATCGCGTGTTTCCCCAGTCATAACCCTCTCCAGCCATCCGCTCATCTAACCCATTCTTGTTCACTGATGAGCTGTCCCCCTGCCCCCTCGCTGAAGAATTGAAATACCGGCCCGGCAGAAAAGCTGAAGAAGTCTTCGCTGTCCTAAATAGGCGGAGGCATTCCTTGGTCAAAGGCCTTGTCGTCTGGAATCGCCCTACTGCACGAGGGGTACAGGCCACCAACGCACGCGATATCATTCAAATCTCAAAATGGGTAAGTATTGCTAGCGACCCCACCCTAGAAGTGCCGCATAGCGGCTGATACAAAAATCCATTACCGAATTGATTTATTTTTTGTATCGGCCTGGAACAGGAATTAGGAAGAATTTATTTAGTTTAAAAAAGAATTCGGTAAAACCGATACAACAGTCCATAAAAATTCGGTAATGGACTTTGTATCGGACGAATAGTTATGTGGAACATGGTAAACCACGGCTTGCCGTTATTAACCCAAAGTGTGTGTGTGTGTGTGGGGGGAGGTACAGTTCATCGAACGGGAATTGCTCTAGGGAGTGGACACCACGACGCACGGCAACGCTGTCAAGGTTTGAATCTATTCAAGATTTGTGGTGTGAATGCACCATCAGAGGAACTCGAAAGCATAGAGTCCTGTTCCGCGACGACATACGAGCGCGACTAAACGAGAAAATGTTCCTTCGCTTTAACGTTTTACCAAGGATTTGGTCACTGTCTTGTTCAGAGGCAGTTCAAGACGCCTTCGGTTTGAGAACAAGCAAAATTCGGATGGCACCCTACTTCGGATATTTTGGACATGACAAGCAGTGGAATATTCTTTCAAAGTGGCGTGAAACTGCGAGTTACTTCGCTGCAAGAAATCTATTCTACGTTGTTTGAGCATACGCCCGTTTTGAATTTTAACATGTTGTCATCCCGCCCATAGGGAAGAGGTCTAAGAAGATGCGGGGAATTGTGCTTGGCTGCGTTGTATCTCGCAATGCTCAACACCATTTATCTCGTGACTAGTAATCAGTCAGTGTGTGCCGACGAGGAACTATCGTTGGTTGGAATGTCATTGTGGTAAAAAAAAAAAGTGTTCCGGCAACCGAAGATACAAGTACGTACGAAGATAACTCTTGGATTATTGTGCAGTTCGACTTCCAATGCACGAAGATCGATTGTTGTTGTTTTATCGCAACCGCGATTCCTGGCTGTAACAATACTTCACTTGCCACGTCCACGATCGATTTTGTTGTCGACAAAATCTTTACGTGAAGAGTAAAAATGGATAAAATCCTGTCGTGCCCACAAAACGTTCTATTTGCTCCGCTGTGTCATTTAGATGAGCTTCGACAACGTGGAAACCGAGAAATGAATGATACCGTATTGCCTCACGACCGACAAGATACAAAATCGATGCATTATGAACATTCAAGGTCCAGCTTCCACTACCCCGAGCGTGCTATTGGTATGTCAGTGGATATAATCGACCATCTTACCAGAGCTCGTCGAATGTGCCGAATGGGTGCTCGCCCGTGTTTAGCGAAAAGGTGGCACACAGCGGGTTGGCCGCCGCCGTCGAGTTGTACACGTCGCAGTCCGTCTCGGGCTTGATGGCCACCACGAAGTCGCAGTCCTCGGCCACCTTCTTGAGCCCGTGGCCAACCTGCGGGTAGTACACGCTCCAGTCGTCCGCAGTCAGGGTGAACTGGACAGCCTGTGTCTGGCCAGGCTCCAGACTGATCTTGGAGAACTTCTTGAGCTGCTTCATCTCCGGCACGTTGAGCGAGTTGTACGGCTGGATGAGGAACAGCATGACCGTCTCCTTACCGGCAACGCTGCCCGAATTCGTCACGTCCACGGACACCACCACGTCCTCTGTCGAAGACTCCACGACGCTCCGGCTCAGATGAACCTCCGAGTAGGTAAAGTTGGTGTAGCTGAGACCCGTGCCAAAGTCCCACTGGTTCTCGCAGTAGTACGCGGAGTCCGCTTCCTGGGTCTGGCACATGCTCGTCACGGGGTGGTTGTACGTCATCTGGATGTTGGCCTGGTCCTTGGGGTACGTGATCGGCATGCGCCCGCTCGGGTTTACCTTGCCGTAGATGATCTCTGCCATGGCCTGGCCACCCAATTCACAAGCCAACAAACCGTTCACCACGGCGTGCACGTTCTCGGGCAGATCGCCGAGTAGGCGCGGACGGCCCTCGAACAGCACCAAGATTACCTTGGTACCTGTGGACGCGAGCTCTTTGACGTACTGGATCTGTCCAGCCGGGAGCGCTAGGTCGTCAATGTCGCCGGGCTTCTCGGCATACGTGTCTTCGCCGATAACGGCGATGGTGTACTCTGCTTTGCTGGCCATTTCTTTGGCCGTGGCCAGGTCCGCCTCCGAGTATGATCCGTTCGGGTACAGTCCGTTGAAGAACGCGACGCTGTCGTTGCCCACGATCTTTTCGATACCGGACTTGACAGTGATGCCGAGCGGGAGGAGATGATCCTGGTCGCTGTAGCCTTGCCAGGCAATCGTCCATCCACCACACATGCGACCGATGTTGTCTGCGGTGAAACCAGTGAGAAAGACGGAGGCGCCCTCTGCGAGTGGTAGCACGCTGTCGTTGTTCTGCAGCAGCACGATCGACTCGCGGGCGAGCTCTAGAGCGGCCGAGATGTCGTCGTCGTTACCGATGAGCGCCAGGTTCTCTTCGCCAGGGACAGGGGTGTCGTACAGACCAAGCTGTAGTTTCATCTTGACCACACGGCGAGCCGACTCCTTGAGGCGCGCCAAGTACTGCGGACTCTGTGCAATCAGCTCCTTGGTGCCATTGTAGAAGCTGGTGTCCTGTGCTACCATACTCATGTCAACTGACGCGCGTGAGCGAGATGCGCGTGGCTTCGGTCTCGTTGCGCGCCGTGCGGTGAAAGTCCGTGAGCTGGTTGATCTCGGCGTAATCCGTCACCATCATACCGTTGAAGCCCAGGTCGTCGCGCAGCAGCGCGTTCATGAGCTTGGCATTGGCCACGGTCGGGACACCGTTGATGGAGATGTAGTTCTCCATGGCGCTGATCACGCCGGCGTCCACGGCGGCCTTGAACGGCGGGAAGAAGTAGTTCATCATGTCGTAATCCGACACGGTGACGGCGTCCTTGTCGTGGCCCGACGGTGTCTTCGGGTACACGATCCAGTGCTTCATGCAGGCAGCCGTGTGGTTGTTGCTCTGCAACCCACGGATGATGGCGTCTCCCATAACGGAGTTGATATAAGGGTCTTCGCTGAACGTCTCGAACGTTCTGGCCCAGAGGGGTTGCGCGAGATGCCGAGGATAGGGCCGAACACCCAAGGCACGCCTGAAGCCTCCGTGTCGCGGCCTGTGATGCGGCCCTGCTCGTAGACGAGGTCCGGATTGAACGACGCGCCGCCGTTGATCTGCTGGCCGAACAACACCGCACCCTTGACGAAAATGGCGCCGTGCACAGAGTCCACACCGTACACCATGGGGTGTCCGCCGTTCTCCTCCATTGTAATGTCCTGGATCTTCGTGATCACCTTGCGCCACTCTTCCGCCGTCCACATATACGTTCCGTTCACGGGCCCATTGTTGAACGGACTTGTCAGGTACGAGCCGACACGCATCTTGGCGTACGCGCGGACCTTGTCTTCATCGACCTTGTTGTCGTCCGTCAGGAGCTGGTTGATGTCGATCTGGGTCATCTGGCCGATGATGTCGTCTTCAGTGAAGGAGGCCACGATTTCATCGGCCCGGGCGTCCCACTGGTCTGCCGAGACGAATGGCTGCGTGGCGATCCCCAGGGCCGTGCACAGTACCGCTGCAAACCACGATTTCAGCATGGCTGTTGTTGCTATTAAGTCCTGGTGAACGCTGTTCTCGAGGGAAGGCAAATTGTAGAATGAGAAGAGTCTCCCAGCTTCAGCGAGTCCTCATTGGCGTGTGATGAAACACTGTTGATCGATGGACGTAAGAGCGTCAAGCTGGTTTCCCTCCGTTGCTCGACAGATCTGCTCGGGACAGCCCTTTCAGCACTGTTTCCCGCATCCACAACGCACCCGCCGCAAGGATGCTGCACGTGCAGCACTACCCATAGGAAATGCAGCTAGCTGTCTCTTCCACATTAAGGCACGAAGACGATTGCGTCGTGATAAGGTGCCCGAACGTTGATGCATGCAGCACGACAGCCTATCATCGACGCCTGCACACTATGCCACAGGCTCAGCCTGTCAGGCTGCAGGACCGGCACAAGGTATCTGCTGCTTGGTGTCGATCGGTCATGCGCGCGACGAGAATGTTTTTATGCACAACTGAAGGGGATGCGGCCAAGCTGAAGATGATTACATGTGCCGTCCAAGGGGTTGAACTTCAGGTTCAACTACAGCGCGGACGTGTTTCTGTTGACGGCTGGGCAAATTGAGTGGACTTGGATTCCAAACGCCTCCAAGTTGGAGGCCTATGCATGCCTGCAAGGTTTCAAGCGGGCTGTACTGTAGCTTGAAGGCAGGTACTGTAGACCCCCTACTGCTGCAGTTTGTAGTGTTTTTATCGCCGTCCACTGTATGAGTGTGCTTTGGAATACAAAGGTTGAAGTTTTGCTGTCCACACATCCGTGATGAGCAAAATATTTCTTTAGAGTCGGAGTAGATTACGTATGCAAGGTGTAATCTAAACAGTATGATGTTCAGCGAGTAAGTGAAAATATTCTTGTGGCACCACTAAGCAGAAGAGCATGTTCGTAAATTTGCAGCACATTACGACTTGCGCCTAGCATTGATCACAACTGAAACCACAAGGTGAACTTGTACAGTGTAGCAATCTGTGCACGCAAGTCAACTTGTCTGACGCAAGCTGCAAATCAATTAAGGCTGGCCCTGCTTGAAGTACTAAGCGTAAACGATCTGATCCTGATACAACTGCATTGATGGGACGTACGGTGTACCAGTACTAAGTTTTTCTTCATTGTCATTTCACGAAAAAGAAGCAGAAGTTTACGTGCCTTCAAAGCTACAGCCACTCAGTCCAAAAATTGAGATCTCGCAGACATGCATAGGCCTCCAAGACCAGCTCGACTTGAGCCTCGAGACCAATCGGCCAGTCGTCAACAAAAACACGCCAGTTGAACCGCGGGCGCTTGATACTGCAGGGACGGCACATAATCATCTTCAGCTTGGTCGCATCTCCTTCAGTTGTGCATAAAAACACTCGCGTCGCCGACTCCAAGCAGAAGATACATTGTGCGCGCAAGGTATCAAGTTGTGTCGTTCTTGCAACATGTGGCATAGTGTGCAGGCGTCGATCATAGGCTGTCGTGCTGCATGCATCAAAGTTACGCAATCGTCCACGTGCTTTCATCTGGAAGAAATAGCTAACTTAGCTGCATTTCCTATTGGCAGTGCTGCACATGGAGCACTTCCATAGCAGGCGGGTTGCAGCAGAAGACGTGGATGTAACAATTTCCAGCAGTATTGCCGGCAAGGAGATGGTCATGCTGTTCCTCATCCAGCCGTACATCTAGCAGCACTGTCAGTGGTTGTTACACCAACACTACGGGGCAGATATTCCCACGGGATGCTGCTTCTCGATCTATTGTACAGAGACTGTAGTTTGATGTCGAAGACAAATGGCTTGTGGCTACTCAGATGTCTGATTGCATTCACGGTTGTTTGCCGAAGCCACTCAAAACTTCATGTTTGCGCTAAACTTGTTGGGGATGGAGCTTTTTTAATGCGAGTCCTATACAACAGCCTTGAAGATCTCGGAAACATCAGGCGGAGAGCTGCACAGCATGACTCCATTTTTTTTTAACGGTGTACTCTGAGCCAAGTGCACTTCCGATGGAGCTAGCAGCCCCTCGTCAGTTGTGTACATCACGTAGCAGCCCAACGGGAAGTAAACCAGTAGCGCAATACCTACCTCTATCTTCCCCACATTTTCACCGTTTCCTATGACTTCTTCAGGTAGAAAGAAATCGGCAAAATGGTGCAGGTCACTGTAACACCAACGAAACCAGCAGGTACGTAAAAATCGTCCTTGAGCACGGCAGGTCGATTCGACGTTGCTTTTACGGCAGTGTAGTCAAAGATAATTCTACGAGGCTATAGTTCATTTAGTTTGTGTTTCTCTCATTCGAGCAGTACTCTAACCTATGAGTTGTTTTACTTTGATCCTTCCAACGAGAACGTATTCTGCCGTTAGGACATTCGCTGACGCGGAGTGCCAGCGACTCCGTGACAGCAGCAATAATTCCACCAGTCTTCCATCCTAGAAGTACCCCGAACGTCTTCGCTGGCCGGAGTGTCAGCGTCACCGTCACATGTGGATCAATCACGCTCCCAGTGTTCTATAGTAGTGGTTCCATACCTCAACTAAAGGCTCACACAGCAATCAAAGGCATAGTCAGGATGTCCGTCCAGATGAATAACAGCGTTTCGTCCAGCTTGTATCCCTCGCCGCCTCGCTGTGCCACGCCGCGGTACGGAATGCCACCGCTCGGTTTGCGTGGCTGCGGGTACCGACGAGTGGGAGAACAATGCAAGAACTAATTAGACAATATCGGTTTATACATTCCCAAAAAACTGTAAAAAAGGTTTCCTGATAAATTTTATACACCTCTGATTTTTTGAGCAAACTATTTTGGTTACCTTTTATCTACCAATTTTATCTACCAAAAGGATTACCTCTATTGATGAGGTAATCCTTTTGGTAGATTACCTAATAAAAACCTTGATAAATAGATGGCAGCCATGACTTGTATTCTCATTCTAGGGCTCACTCTAGGGTAGAAGTGCAACCAAATGAAGCATTTAATATGCATATTTATCCTAAGTGTGTGTTCATGCTAGTAACAATTATGGGTTTATGTATAGGGTGTATGTGGCACTGATAGCAGGTCAGCTGCTGAGCTAGGATATAAAGCTAACAGTTCTAGTATCTACCGCTAGAAGGCCAAACAAAGCACGCTTGCTGTGGCCAGAAAAACTCATCTAAACCATTGCTACGCTGACGTGCCGAAGGAAAGAACAAAGCACGTATTTTTACAATTCTTGGAGCCGAACAAACAATACGTTAATGGTAGTTTATGGAAGACCATCAACTCAATCTGAAAAGGGACGAGAAGAGCGTGCCCCAGAATGGCCTTGCAGTTTGATACCACTAATGTAAAGTCGAATTTCCCTTTGTGCCGGTAACAATGTTGACTGACAGGGTCGTGACAGACTCTTCGCAGAGCGTGGTATATGACTTGAATGCATCCGAGATCCAGCGTCCGTGGAACTGTATAGGGAGGGCATCATTGACGGTATACACACATGAAAGTAGCTCTAGAAAATTGGTATCAAATCGGTGAGTAATGCCGATTTTAAACGCACCGATCGATCGATCTCAATGCAAGATTCATCGATATCCGCCGCTACGTTAAAGTGATCATCGATCCAGTGATAGTTGAAGAAGCCGCTTGTGTTCTCCGAATCGGTATGTGAACCGAGCGCAATGAAATCACTCAACTGAAGATTTCGTAGAAACCCAGCCAAACGGAGTTGCTAGTTAAATTATCAGCGCGTCTTATTCCTCAATAAGACCTGCAAACCAAGACCTGCAAACCAGCGGACACTCTTGCTGTGGATGCTGATGTTCCGAAAAGCCGAGGCGACATCACCTGCCATGGTTTTAACAGCTTCGTGATGCTCGGTGACGGCAAGACCACTGTTGGCTGCGAGACCACTGTCGACTGCGGGGTCAACTAAAATGGTGAAGCTATTGGCGGCTTCGTAATCGTCACCAATTGGGTGGTCGATTTTGAACGGGAATCCGGTTCTGTCACTCGCGGTGAATTGACTACTTCGTTCGCATATTGGTTGATCTTGAAATCCTGTTTGATGGTTGGAGGCTGTGTTTGTAACAGGAAAACAGCTGTCAGGGCAGAAATGTACCCACTGCTGCGACCCATACTTTACAGAATCTGCAGACTTGTTCTTGGAGACGAACCGTAAACCGTGTGCGAAGACGAGACGTCACCTTGCGTATGTAGTCATACCACTCTTCCTGACCCAACGCATTCAAACCGTGAATTCCATCAAGGATTTCTTCGTATGATCCGCAGTCAGTTGGCACCGTCGGAAGGCTTGCTCGAAGAACTGAAGTCACTCGAGAAGTTTTTGTTAGAAGGCCCTGCCTCCAGGCTTGAAAATCGCTGATTTCCCGAAGTGCATCAGCATCAGCCCCTCGAGCCCAGCCGGCCACTGAATATAACCATTAGCACGGCAGGAGGTACTTGACGCACTCAAGCTTTTACAACCACATAGCAGAGACAGGCTTACCAGATGACGCGCCGAAACCCTTGAACATTCGGCTGGCAGTCTGTAAGTGCGCTTGTGTGTGTGTGGGGGGGTAGACGCCTTTCGCCTTTTTGGTGACTCTGAGAAGCTTGAACTTGTGGGGTAGCAAATGGCATTGGTTGGCAGCTCTCCCGTCGCGTTTGAAGCCGTGTCGGCCGGGCGCTCTAAGCGATTCAGTTGTCTCGTGCTTTGGCCTACCAAGCCGCGGAGACGCTGGACTTCTTCTCATAGAGACCTTAGTTCCACTTGGACATCGGCATTAAAGTCTTGAACGCGACCGAATGCCGCTGTGGACGCCGCTGGAGCTGGGGAGCTCTCAGGTGTTCTCGTACCAGACTGGAAAGATGCCATGAATGCACCGAGATCAAAACCTCGACCAGGTAGTTGAGGTAGGAAGCTCGTTGGTAGCCGCGTATCTCAGATCGTGTCTTTGTTGGGGTTTTCTTAGCTCGCTTGGCAGGCGCTGGAGCTGATTTTTCTCCATGTCAGGATCACTCGCGCTGTCCGTTGGAGCCGCATCAGCCCTGGACGAAGGAGAGTTGGGTGCGCTAGTCGTGTCGGTAGTTCCGCGGGTAATCATGTTGGGTAGGATGTATGAAGCCCCTTGTTGTTGCGGTTGTCACTTGTTCTTCTAAAATCGACGTGCGATTCCCCGCCCGGAACCGGGTGGTCTGTGAGCAGCAGGCTAGAAACTGAAATCGGTATGACACCGGTATCATACTGGTGGTGGGTAAATTTTAGTGTAGAAAACACAACTCCGTTAGCTCCGCACATAGAATACACCATATCCCCCATAATCTTCTTTACAAACAACTTTAGAATTTATAAGAGGAAGGGGTGTCAACTATACAGTTTCTGACTGTCGCACTTGACAAGTTTGTTGCATTCTACCCGTATTTTACGGTACATGTATTAGTGTGGGCAGTTCAAAACCGGTATTTTGTTTTAGCAATTGTGTTTTCATCTTTGGAAGGGTTTAGGGATCTGCACGGATCTAAGCGTAGCGGGGGTGTTTAGGGAAAAGTAGAAAGGGTTCTTAGGGTTTTATTTTTTCACATTGAGGTATATTGGTGTTACCTAACTTCTCTGGATATCGACTCGCGATGACTTTATTGTGTTCATCCCTAAACGTCCGCCCTTCGAAACATAGGTCTGAAGCGCTTCTTGACCGCTAGCACCGCTGTGACTCGCATTGAAGCAAATCCAGTTAATTTTACAACGACGTGGCGACTACCTCGAACTTCAACAGTTTGCTCGCGCGCGTCTTCAAAGTACACCGCCGTTTCATCCATTAGAACGGTGTGTCCAAAATGGTACGTTTGCTTTTGCTCACTCAGAAACCGCATGTAGGGTACTGCACGACCATCCAGCTTTTCGTCGCTCAACGTCGTCAAATTTGTCCGACGACGGAGCGACAATCATTGCGTTTCATGAAGTTGCTAACCCAGTGTGATGACGCTTGGAACGTACGGGTAGACCGCCATCAATCTCGCTGTAAATTTGAAGCACTTAGATTGAAATCCACTCGCGGGTCACTTTCTCCTTCTTAAGTCTGCGCAGCACAATAGATTCCAGCAGCAAATGTTCTAGAACACCGAGCGCTGGCTTACGACCTCCACCAGCAAGGCGTTGCTGATGTGGCTTCGCCGCTCAGATGTCTTCACGCTGTCGCCACCAACGTCGCATAGTTCCTGGGTCTAGATTCCAGTTTAAACCTCGAAAGTGCTTCACAGCTCGGGTGGGGATTCCCTCTCCTTCTGTGTTGATCCAGCCGAGAACCTATTTCTTCTTCCAGATGCTGATGGAGCTTCGCTTACTTGACATTTGTCAAATGATAGAATGTAGTGCTAGGACATCGAAGCAGTGCACATAAGACGACGAGAATCTCGAGGACGATCTTGTTATATTAATGAACCGGGTTTCTAATTGATACGGGGCTTTTATTCCTGGACGTTGAAGTGAGAAGTGGCACCGGTTCTCTAATATATACAGGGCTTATAAACGGTAAAATCCGTTATACATACAACCAGCTGCATGTAGCCTTCCCAGCTCTCTCCCCTCCTCGGACTCAGAGTTTCGGCTACCTGCACCTCATGGACAGGGAAGACGACATCGTTCTCTGATATCCCTCGCGGTCTGATCCAGCCCGCCAGTCCCCATACGCTATTGCCCTCCCTGTAAACTCATCGCCACGGTACACCATCTTCTACCTCAGTGCTAAATAGGGCACACAATACTCCTGGAGTTAATTAGCCCCTTATCCGATCCTTGTCTAATAGAGAACTACCGATCGTTTACCGACTCTCTCCCGTCACCTCCTGCCACCCGCGACGACGTCGCCCTTCCGCGCTCTTGTCATCCAGATATAGATCCGAGGACATGTCCGTTCCTTCCCTCGGACGGGCGACCATCCCGCCATCCAGCAATAACCGTTTTCTTTCTGTCGGAAGCAGTGCTCTGCCGGTCAAACAGCACTCTCCTGCCACCAAAACTTCCTTGCTGCTACAGCGTCAGGTCAATGATCTCGATCGTCGGCTGGATTCTTGATACCCGTGCACTGCGACGACGCACTACCTGCTCATAGTATACATGTTAACTTATTATTTTTAAACTATTTGTATCTTAAGCATTTAGTTATTCACATGGAAGGACTATCATTCCTTATTATGCCGTACTTGGGTCAAGTTAGAAGAAAGACAAGGGAAAAAATGGAGCTCGCAGGCGCGGAGAGACAAACAAGTGTCTACATGGTTTATCCTCTCGTACCAACCTAGTACTAGGTCTACCACTTGGCTGAGGTATCTTACTTGAATTAACTATAGTATATACTAGCCTACAGTTAAAGGTGCTTGGTACCGAGTGTCAACTCCCGCAATCCCAAAACTACTGTGTGGGCGATCGGTGTGTTGTCTCTTTCTTGCGTGAAAGTCAAAGTTTTATATCTTGGTTGGACCAAGATAACAAGACTGAGACAAATGTGACATTGAGCCATTTGTTTGATCGACCAAATTCCAGGTATGGATATTTACCTTTATGATGATTGCAATCTTTTGCTGACTAAGCGATGCACGCACGGAAGACTGGCCTTTCTTGATCTCGTTCACAAATATGTTCCATGGTGATCCAGTCTCACATTGTTTCAAACGCGATATATGGCCTACACTATTCCGTTTTATCAAATGGCTCAAACGATGTGTGTCTTCTCCCGGATGTACTCACATTTCTCAGTGTGTGTTTCTTCGGAATCTGCAGACTTTCTGACATGGTGGGAAAAAAGAGACGGTCTCAAGTGAGTGGCTCATGCCTACATCAACCTTCAGAGCGCGACGGCGCTAAGCGAGGCGATGATTCAAGCTGCCCAATACGACATGTCACTTAGGTGGCGAACGCATGCCTGGTATGGAGAAGCCGGTGCGTGGACAGCGCTTTCGTGGGCCACCAAGATCGATCTCATTTCAAGCCGAGAAACCATCCACCAAGCGCTCATACAAGCCTGATCATAGATGTCCTTCAACTTTGTGAGCATGTAAATATCGTCGTAAAGCGAACCTGTTTACAACCTCTTGAACAATGATGGGTTCAACCCACGCATAGTCGCTGATCATTGCTGACGCCCCATCGGTAGCACGAGGCATTCGTAAAGTCCGCAGTACCTGATTGTAATGGTCAAAGATCCAGGTGGGGACGTGTACGTTTCAGGCATGTACGTGCTGATGGATTCGAAGCACCAAAGTGTCTACTGGAATGCACTAAGTTTTGTTCTTATTGAGACGGGTCGCTTCCTAGAGCCAGCAACAATCACGTGCGACGTTGAGAGGGGTCTAATGAGCGCTATTACTGAGAAATCCTCGTTGGTCAAGATTGTGGAGTTCCTGCAGAATTGGAAACAGGCACTTCGCCGCAAAATGGTTGACCTTTGGATTTTATTGTCGCAGCGCTGAGCTCTGACATGGTTGATGTGCTCATCATTATTCCAGTTGCAGAAATTGCTGACAAGGTACCCAAATTAATTGTCATTATTTTTTGTTTTAGGTTTTAACCCTTTCGCGGCAAAAGGGCGCAAAATGCGCCCTTTTCCATTTTTTCAGATAAGTGCGAGAATGCACCCATGTAAAAGGGCGCATTTTTCGCCCTTTAGCAAACAACATGACAACTCGTCTCTACAAAGTACTGATTTCGGTACATAGTATAGACGAAAAAGGATTTGAAGAAGATTTGTAGTAGTACCGTGATCTTGTAAAAGGGCGAATTTTGCCCCCTTTTAGGAGTAAACCACCTAACTTTGTATAGTATAGTTTAGTAAAGAGGCTCGCGAAAGGGTTAATCTTCTTGCATTGGTTCTATTTTTCTTAAAAAATTAGAGACATTTTGGCGCTACTTCCGCTATAGCTGGATGCAGAATTATTGTGGCGATCTACGATACGTGAATATCATGCTTGAAGCTGGCATTGATGTGTACAACCGCGCGAACAACCCGTTCGAAAGCTTCTACAGGGTATTGGGCAAGAAGTTTATTGTCAAACATCCAAGCTTAGAAGCCTTTGCCAAAATTGCAAAAGAAGAGGTACGTCAATTCGTTCACCATATCGACGACGTGAAAACCCACCGCCATGAGCTATCTCCACATGCTCGGTGTATCGAGCTCGTCATCCCACCAGATTGTGAGGAGTTCCTTTGACGAAAACGTTTCTTTTTCTAGCGAATATGCACCAGGTCGTGTTCTAATAGCATTGGAGCGATCTAATAGCACTAATGATCTTTCCTAAATACTGTTCTAATACCGATGGAGTTCCTGTTAGCATTCCATTTTTTGTGCATTTAGAGCAGTTTTAGAACACGTCTTATGGGCGATTTAACCGCGTAATCAGTACTAGTGGTACGTGCTACATCTCTTTACGTCACAATCATATTGTGGGTACAACAACAACAGCGCATTTTATCAATATGGGGTTAACGCCCGAATTTATCTTAGAATAGGTTTTTACCCGCTCCCCAAGCGCCTGGCGCACTGCGTTATGTTGGAGGCTGATACTATGGAACTCTTTGTACCTGATGCTCATGCCAAGCGGGAGTCCCTCCGCAGGTACGAAATCTCATGGCTGGCTGGATTGCAGTTTGTGCGCCGAGTTGAAAATGCATAATTTCAAGAACATGTTGACTCTATTCTATCCTTCTGTCTTGATTATTCACTTGGTTTTTGTATAGCTTTGAAGTAGAATACATTTTGTGTATCCGTACGCGTGAGTAGTAGCTGACTTCGTCGGCCGCTTATGTTACAGCGCGGAAAATCAGCGACGAATACTTCCCGTTGTATTCCTTGATCTTAATGGCCTGGCGGAGCGCACGCTAGTTCTGTCGCAACACCGCTTGACAGTTAGAAGCCTCAACGTGCGGAAATGCTCCCACGTCTGCTTCTCGAGCGGCGTCTTTGAGGCCCAGAACAGAAACCATTCCGACGCAGGTTTCTCCATCGCGGTACCAGCAGATACACGTCGATGTAAGTCGACAATAAAATCTATTTTGTATTAATATATATATACTTTGTCAGACACAAGGAAACTTCAAACATGAACATGAGAGTGCCTCTTAGACACTAGAAGGATTGGTTATCGCTACCGCTTGTGGACCACGCACTATAACGGTTGTGACGTGGATAGTTCTTGGCTTGGTCTTAGCCTGATCTTGGTCAAGACCTGCCAGAGACCTATGTGGTGAACACCAGCGAGCACCCAATCGTGGCATTCGACGAGGCTGGTATGATAATAAGCACTGCTTTGATTTTGGGCACTTTCATAGAAGTAGTAATAGTTTGGGTACTGATAAAAAAGTTAATTGAATCTTGCGTCAGTTTCTGGTGATAAGATCAATGGCACTTATCATTACTGAAATATCAAGTCTAAAAAACGCTTTTGCCAAAAAAATTCGCGTCGGAATTATTACGAACTAGAAACCTATCGAGCTCACAATGACACGACAGAGCAGCTTGAGTCGTTTAGGTTCAAAACAGAAGTTCATTCATTACGTACTTCGTGTTCACGGAGGAATATGCTCATATAGTGTCGACAAATGAATCGGTCGTACCAAAACCGATACATCAAATCGTCAGGAAAGCGGCCATAAGAATTGCTGTGGGCGCGCGTAGAATGTATAAGGAGTTGTAGCATGATATGAAGGGGTATAAAAGACATTTTTGAATGAATGGAACAGAAAGCTAGTCTTGCTGTTCTTTACATGTTTTTATGTGGTAGTTAAATGGTACAATATCAGTATGTTGCTACCAGCCATTTAATATTACGTTTAGAGTCACGAGCACTTATAAAGAATAAGTGCATAGATCAGGCCTGTAACAGTCCTATCATCACCAGCATCCTTAGCTCGGCATCAGGGAGCTTAATAGTCGAAAAGAGTACCCCACAAATAGGTTGATCAAAACCGTTTAAAACATGCACAGTCAGGTTTCAGATGGCTCCACAAACACACTTTTCTGTTCATTTTGGAGATAATAGCGGGCCTACGGACAATCCGAGGCCAGATTTGGAGTATCCTCACCAGGGTGGCTTCTGATTGGGATTGCCGCCGCGTGACAATCTTCTTGAGGACGGTTTGAGGATTCTATTAAATTTGAAAACGAGCGAGTCAAAGCCGGCCGAAAACAAGACTTCTTCCAATTTGATTCAAAACTCTACCCTAGCGTTTCAGGTGCACACCCGGTAAAACCATGCTTGTTCCTTGTGCTGGAGCAAACCGTTGTGTTGGTGGACTTTTTTCTGGTGGATTTAAAAATACATACATAGTCGAATTTCTTGCGCGTTTCGAGGAGCTCTGCCAGGATGTATCACGTGGGGTACATTGGCGTGCATTTCGAGCTTATATTATGTAACTATATGTATCTGGTTCACGGTTGTCGATGATCAATATTGTAACACGTTCCAGGGAAATGGTGTTCGAGTTCCGGACAAGCGCCGGCAAGCTACATGAACAAAGGGATGCGAGGTTTGTTAGTAATTACAATTAAAGAGTTAATCTAAAAGGATACTTACAAATATTACTCTGTCAATTCACCCTCCACAGAAAATCAACTTACACCTAACGTTATCGCCGTGTACTGTCCTCCTGGCACCACAATCCTGGAGGCCAAATGCGTAACCAATAGCCCTTATGTTATTTTGTGTTACTGGCAGTGACCAAGTAGATGCCATCCTTTAAATACAATCTGTTGATACCAGTAACACCTAGAACGCGTAGGACTACCAGTACGCGACGAACTGCAAGTTCTACGCGTCCTATATGTGAAATTCAAGCTAAACTGTGATGAATGGGTCTACGTGCTACCGTTGATTCAAGGAAGCCTAAATCACACTCCGGTGCACTCATTGGATGGAGCCCCCAAGTGAGTTTTTCACTGGGTTATCCAGGCCCAATCTGTTTGGGTCAATCCTGTTGGAACGATGACAGAGAGTCGAGGTGCTGGCAGTGCCAAATGAACTACCAGTCTAGCAGCTAGAGAACCTTTGTGCTGGTCTGGCTGGTATGCACACGGAGATAGTAGATTAGCGCGAGAAGCGATGTCTAGACCTATTGAAAGGCACGAGTGCGACTTTAGGGTGGGGGACTTTGTGTGGGAGCCGCGACGATGAGAGAGCGTGGGAACGGTGGTTGCGGAGGGAGGAGGAAGCGACTTGTGCTTGTTGGAGTAAATGTAATGATGAACTAGTTGTGAGCCTTAGAGTTTGTCGGCTACGCAAAAGACGTACAACTATCTGAAGGCCACGAGGGCCACCAGAGTGGCTATACAGCCCGGATCTGCCCGATCCCGTCCTGAATCGCGGCTGCGACGCACCTTGAGCTTTGCTGCGCGCACGCAGCCATGCCAACTGGTCTAACATGAGGCTGTCGTGGCTTCTAGCTCCTCGGAGTCGATGTAAGAGGCGGCCAGCGCCGGGTTTCTGGCAGAACCTGACACTTTGTCCTCTGGTCACGGATTAACCGCCAGTTTGAACTCTTTGTCGTCGCCCCCACTCTATCACCATCCGCCACTCGGTGGTCTATACTGGTTATGTCGTACATGGGCCACGCTTTTAGTTTTACGCTGACATTAATCTCAACGTCGGTGAAAAACCCTTACCCATGCTGGCAATCAAGGCATGGCTCTCGTTGTCGAGGTATTCACAGACCATCACAGGAGGCCGGCACGTGGCAGCTCCTGGTACTTTGGGAAGAATTGTAGGGTATATGGGATTTCTGGGAGTCCCTTGTTTCCCTACTGAAGGGTGTTCCGCCCGTGTATAGCAGTATGTTTACACAAGTGGCGATGATTCCCTCAAACATTCATATTTTGCACTGATATAAAGTTATGTGAACTAGCAGAGCTTACAGTGATGTTGTCAACCAGTTGAAGTGCAACTTGACCGGTAGCAGTATTGTGCCTCCTTTCCTGGATGTCCCGTCTATTTCCATCTGGTGATAGATTTCTATCAAGAGTGATATGTTTCTATCGACTATTTCTATTTCTATTGAAGATTGTAAAGTGAGCTCCAAGCTCCAAGCGAACGAAACTTCGGAGCTCTCCACAACAACCAAGACGATGTAACACTAGTGGTTGGAGACTCCCTAAGTTAGGCAGCGTCGTAGCAAGCACATACCAATCTCACTTTTGCATTTACCTCGCAAGCACAAGTTGACACACTCACCACCCTTTCGGTGACTTTTGTGGAGAGCTCAACTTGCATCGTTTGCTCAGTAGTGTTGCGGGGATCTTGTGCGCAAGTAGAAGGAAGTCAGGGTAGACAGGAGAAAAGAAGAAGAAGTAAGATTAAAGTTTAAGAAAGTAGATGGCTACTCACTAGAAAATAGTATGCGGCATTCAGAAACGTAGTCTAGACTTGCCGCTACCATTCATCGCACTGATGTTACAGACATTTTAGTACATTATTTATTAGAGTCAAGAGTGCCGTGTCTCTTCATTATTAGTTTATAGAGAACACGGTGTAGAGGCGGTCCCTGTGATGAGCCCTAACCTCAACAAGTAGGATGCAGATTTCAGATTGAGGAATCCTCAATGAGGATAGATGCGCAGCTCTAGAGTCTTCGGCGTTGAGCGAATCGAATCTAAAGTCCGTCTGATAGTGGAGACCAGGGCGCATCATCAATGATTCATCAAAGTAACATTCATTGCTTATTCTCCTTGATACATGGTATGCGCAGTCTTCTCAACAACTACGAGCTGCAATGATCGGGGACGGAATATCATTATTGTCGTTAAGCTACACACTTGGGTGGTTGTACCTTTCGGAATTAGCTGTCCGACAGGAGAAACAGCATGGTGAGCACTGGGATTCTGCGTCGCTTGCCTCCGATGCCACCTTTGACCGGTTGAATGGTTCTTGTGCGATCGATTGAAGGCAGTAGCTCAGTTCCAGTCGCTGTGCGCTCAGTCGCTTGGTCGGAAGTATCGCAAGGTTTCTTGCGGAACAAAGTCCTCAGCGTAGTCATCATGGCCATGGTCTCGGTGTTCTGGAGGGGCACGATGCGTGTTCAAGCGAGCAGATTCGCAAATGGCGAAATGTATCCCAGAGTTCTTCGTCTTAGAAGGCGACCTCAAGGTCCACACATTGCAGTCAAACAATTGACGCCTCCGATCGCCACTACAACGTGCTGCACCGCCGTGGAATGCATGTAAACGGGCGAGGAATGCATGAGGCATGCACCGTCGTATGCACGAAGCGTGCCGTTCAATTTGATCATTGGCCCTCGGCACCATTCCCTCTCCTGCAAGACGTTCCACGCAACATCATTTGTTGATGCGGCAACCGAGAGATCGTCAACAGTTTGATTGCGAGCGAGGGCTCATCCGCTACGGTGTAGCACCACCACAACACTCATACACCCCACGCCAACTAGACCTTGGATACTTTGATGCCTCGTGATTTGCATTGAAACGTCGTTGACGGTTGCTCTCTTCGCTGCTACGTGCGACTCGAACTCAAACCGTCGGATGTCTTGAAGCGTCCTTAGAGACCGACGGTAAATCTATTCTCTGCGCAGGTCCTAGAGCAATGGCGGAGAGGAAGCGATGGGATAAACACCAGGACTCCAATCCTTCTCGCGCTGATCATGCGGCTGCAACGTCGGAAGCCAAAGCGGATCCAGTTCTGACCAAGCAGATGCAGTACATCAAAGTGTTGGAAGAACGCAACCGCGTCAAGAAGCGACTCGCTGCTGCCTCCAAGCGCAACGATCGGCTCCACGAACGAGAGGAAGCTTTTGTCACTGCTTTCAACGTGCCGACAAGAGCAGCGCAAGCCAATTCTTCGTCCTCGACGAGTGGTCGAACCAACAAATCCGCGGCGGCAGTTCTGCCGACAAAGCTGGCTCCGTACAGGGAGCAGTTGAGACTGAATAAGTGCAAGTCGGCGCCATCAACGACGCTCAATTGTGCTGGTGGTGACGATAAAGGAGCGGACCAAAGAGTACGCCGAGCCAAGTGGAACCGCCCGCAAGCGCCGATGAACGTGGCTGTCGAACATCATGATGGTGTGCGCCAATTCCGACTAACAACGGCGGACGATGAAGAGAAAGAGAGTGAACTGAAGGGCGCAAATGAAGATGGCGATGATGAAGAAAACTACCTGGAGGAGTCGTTCGAGGAGTTTGACGAGGAAGATGAGAGCGAACAAAGTGCTGCACCACGGCAGTTGACGAAGGAACTTGTTATTGAAGAGATTGAAGAAACTGGCGAGAACGAGTTGAAAGCAATTGGCAAGCACGATACAACGGAAGCGATGAAGTCGTCAACTGCTGTTGAGGCCCCAAATGCTCAGCAAGATTTTTCTCGAACGACAAACGAGCTATTTGGGCTTATTCGGCACCTTTCTCGGTCGAAACAACGCGCTCTGGTCGATGTGCTGCAGCAGTTCCAGTGCAGTGAACAAGATGAAAGCGATGTTAAAACGCTCCAAAGCTCAATTGGAGACCCGGCGATTTGGAAAGAAATCACGTCTGCACTCGGCCCTTCTAGGACCGCTAATACTTCCGATGCTCCATCTAAACGAGAAGCCCCATCGAGTATTAAGACGACTACAACTCGCGAATCTACTGAAAGGCAAGCGCTCCCGTCAGTGGCACCTCTTAAAAATCTACTTGAGGAACAATTGCGATGGGAAGACGAGTATGCTAACAAGATGAAAGAACAGCTTGCACAGGAACGAGAAGAAAAGCAGCGAGTATTGAAGGAGGCAGAGGCACGTCGTGCTAAAATGATGAAAGAACTGGAAGATGAAGAGCGAGAACTTGAGCGACTCATGGAAGTCAAGCGACAGGAGCGATTAGCTAAATTGCGGGCGCTGCAGGGACAAGTAGATGCTGCAAACAACGCTACACTATTGACTAGCTCAGGAGCTGAGGCAAAAGAGAGTGACCTAAAGGCACACCAAAGCTTCGAAGTGGACGATGCCTTGTCTGCAGCTGAAGTCAAGTATATACCCCAGCCATTAACTATCGAAGAAGATCCTCAAGACGCAAAACCGTACCAAGATCTATCACCTATTGTGCCACCATTGAAGCTTCCGACTCGTTCAGAAGCAACTGCAACTACCAGATCTGTACCATTTGAAATTCACGTGAAGTTGCTGTCGACGTGGGGCAGGACACGAGCCGTGGGGCTAACACAAATCTGCGTCTATGATCTGAACGGTGAGGAACTTTCAATTGACTTGGAGAACGTGCGGTTGTATGATCAAGTTAATGGTAAACCCCTCTCCAAAACAAACGATATGGTGCGAGGACTGAGGCGGCTTTTTAACGGCATTGCACACACAAACGCCGATAAGGACATGTGGCTGGGGCGCCTGGGGGACTCAGGTAAGCTGGTTTACTTTGGTTTTTGCTAGATAGCTGATAATAACTTTTCATGATACAGGAATGCTCGTCATTAAACTCGAAGTCTCATCGGCACCGAGTAAACTATGTGTGTGGAATTACAATAGCGTACGTGATGTTGCTGTAAACGTAGCTGATGCTCCCGTCGTCTGATCTAACATTATTCTCTTTGTAGAAAGCTCAAACTGCTTGTACTCGGGATATTGAAGTGTTGATGAGTGGAAAATCAGTGTGGACTGGTTCCCTTCCTGAAACTTTTGGCGATGAAGACGATAATATTTGCACTTGGGTAGACTTACTCAGCACGGGGAGGAAGACTGCGCGTACTGCTCGATCTCAGGAAAATCTTGCAATACCGACAATTAGAGAAGGTGTAAAAATGCCTCAGCAAGAACAGAAAAGCACAGCTCATTTACTGGAGGCTTCTTCCGAAAAGACCGGTGGAAATACTCCAGTGTGGCTAATGACCAGCAGTCTGCGATCGTCGGCATCTTTTGAAAGTTTGCCTACAACAGGTCGATTAAGTTCTGACTTTGACTCATGGAGTGCGGATGAGAAACCACTATCGGGCAGCGTAACCAGCCGTCGAAGACAGAGTAAAGCTGTACATACGGATCGACACGAACCGGTCAATGAGAGGCAGGACAATTTTGATCACGCCGACATGAAGTCACATGAACGCCGTGGAATCGAGGCAGCCCAAGAAGTTAAACATGGGGAGCAGCACAAGGTGATACGACCCGCTCTGGCGAGCCTCTCATCGTGGGACAGCCTTGAAAACTTTAGCAAAACCAATCGCAGTCGTCTACCGCAGCCTGTCGGTGATCCCGATGGGGGTTTCGCTAGAGACGACGAGTTCTTCGACGCCAAGCCAAAACAATCTACTGAAAGTAGGACGTATACGACGTCAGCACTGCTAACTGAACTCCGTCAAGGGGCTGCAGGCTCCAGCTTCTCTAGTGAAGACGCAACAGCATTGTATCGAAATCCTTCAGTGACTCCGCTACCGGGAACAAATTTTGTTAGCCACACAGGTGCAAACACCGATATTCCAGTCCTTCCGAGTGGAAGGTGGCTGCAGATAGAGATTCTGAGCACTTGGGGTGACCCATACTATGTCGGTCTCAACGGAGTAGAAATTTTTGATCACCGTGGCGAGCTGCTCAGATTTCAAGACCCCGTGGCGCAAGTGTCTGCCTGCCCAGAGAGCATTAATGTGCTTGAGGAGAACACGGACGATCCACGTGTCCCGAAAAACCTGGTGGACGGAGTGAATTTCACCTGCGATGACTTCCACATGTGGCTCGCACCATTCACAGAGGGCCAGCAGCACTACGTTTTGCTGGAAATGGACGCTCAAGTTGCAATTTCGATGGTGAGAATCTGGAACTACAACAAGTCACGGACACATACATGTCGAGGTGTTCGTGCTGCACGTCTCATCCTGTTTGACACGTTTCCAGCGAATTTAGTGCAGGGACTACCGAGTGGTGACAGTGCTGGGCGCTTGATTTTTGAAGGCGAGATTCGACAAGCCCCCGGCCTGATAGGTGCTGATAGTGTGGAGCTATCAAACGAAGTGATCCTGTTCACCCAAGAAAGCGACATTTTGCAAGCTATTGAGGCGAACGATGAAGCCTTACGATCTCTCGCTCGTGAGCAGGAACGCGAGGACGAGGAGACTCGAACCATCGTGAATTCAGTTCACCGTTCCATGGAGCTTCGTCGGCCTCGCACTTCAGATGCTGGGTCACGCACAGTCGAAGGTAGCTCCAAGAACCAGGAAAGTGACGTAAGTGATCGGCATTTTGGGAAAGATGGACGGCCAATGACGATGGCAACACGAGGTGTACGAAATGACAGTGCGAGATTGAGAACGTCTATCGATTCTTGGGTGGCTGAAGAGCCTCAGCAGAAATCCCCCGACGGTGAAAAAATGAACTTAAGGGCATCAGATGATAGGCCACTAGACGACGATGTTAACGCCGAGGATACGCTGCTTCACGGTCGGCGGATGGTTTTGCAGCTGCATAGCACGTGGGGAGACAGAAATTACATCGGTTTGACACAAATCGAAGTGCTGGTGGGTTCGCGAGGCACTCCGATCCCTCTAGACGTCTCTAATATCGACGCAAAACCGCGAGATTTGGCATCGGTACGTAGTTCAATGCAAATGATAACGAGTTAGGCGATGGTGTATCTAACTAAAACTGCTCTTTTGTTTGGGCTTGGCAGTTGGGGTATGTTGGGGATCCACGTACCCTAGACAAGGTGCGTGAACTTCTGTATTATCTTGTCCGTTTGATACTTTGCTCTAATTGTTCTGCTTACTGCACATGGAATAGTTAATTGACGGTGAGGGCACGACGTGTGACGACACACACATGTGGCTAGTTCCACTAGGAGACATCGTTGTACCCGAAATTCTTATTGAGTTTAAGAAGGCCCAATATCTTTATGGTTTGCGGATCTGGAACTACAACAAGTCTCCAGAAGACACGTATCGCGGGGCCAAACAAATTGTTGTCATACTTGATGGCGCTGTGGTTTCACCGAAGAAGACAGGGTTTTTGTTGCGTAAGGCTCCCGGTGTCGCCGAATTCGATTTTGGACAACTGTTGAGATTCCCGCTTGCTGTCGAACGTCCAGGAGCTTCATGCAGTTTTTATCTTCTTCGTATTCCGAGCGCGTACACTATCCGTTTAGCGTGCATTCGTACAAGACGCCGATCGTGAGGCAGGACTACGAGGCGCCACTTTATCCACAGGGATTCATACTGAAAATTATCTGCTGGACAACGTGGGGTGATCCGTACTACCTAGGTCTCAACGGATTCGAACTCTATGATTTTGCTGGCGTTCGGATTGCCGAAAAACCAGAGATTATCACCGCAGCTCCCTTCTCAGTGTCCGAACTAGACAACGGTGTGGGAGGGCAACAGGATACTCGAACACCCGACAACTTGCTTAGTGGCTTGGACAAGAACACGTGGGAAGCGCACGATGCGTGGCTAGCACCACTGGCGAGTTCTCTGGGAAACCAACAGGGAAATATCATCTACGTTGGATTTGACACACCGGTCGTGCTCTCGATGATTAAGTTCTGGAATTATGCCAAATCACCAGAGCGTGGTGTGAAGGACATGGATATCTACCTGGACGACCTGCACTTGTTCTCGGGAACACTTCAAAAGCACCAGTTGCGGATATTCACGGAGGTTCGAGTCGGTTCTCGAAAATGCATAAAGTGGTGGAGCAATTTGGTCAGCCTGTGTTGTTTTCGGCAAACCAGGCGCAAGTGGCTGCCGAGAAGCGCTATGTCAGCTACTGCGGTGCAGAAGAACAAGACGTGTTGGGGATAAATGAAGGACAAGTCATGCAAGAGTCTCGTGCGATGTATCGCAAACCGGATCCCGGTGCAAAGGGCGTTGTCGTCGATCTTGAATGTCGCCCCATGACGGCTGTGTGTCGGCAGTGAATAGCATTACGCTTGGATTTTAGGGATTGTAAAAAGACAAATCAAATGGAGTTAACTCGTCAACTTACGGCCAGACCATATCGATGCCAAATCCACGGTCTACATAAACTGCCTCGGGTGATGTGCGCTTGCTTCTTTTCTCGTGTTTTCAACTGACCACGCTTCGTTGTCGCGTTTAACGCTCTTCACATGCTGGCTTAGATATTACCCCAGAAAGGTGGCGATCGACAAGTCCGGCAGAAGCTTGCGGTCCTGTCCACATTCAATGGTACGGCGGATAGCTGAGAACTGCGGGCTGTTCTCGATGAACTCGAGATAATCCGGAGCACCTGGTCTCATTACGTTGTCCGCGACAATAACTGATCCCGACACCAACGTTTCGCTGGCAAGAATGAGCTTCAGGTCGGACAAATAGACGGATTTCTCGTGGTCAATAAAGTACATCTGACAATCACAGCAAAAAACAAAAACAATTGTTAAAGACCGATCCAACACACGCATTGTCCACAACAAATCCACGTACATCGACTGTCTTGCCGCGGAGCTCCTCGTACTGCTCCGAAAACGGACCCACGTACACCGTCACCTGGTTTGATAGACCAGCGATTTCCACCATTTCCCGCACGCGTTCGGCAAAGACCGGTGAGTACTCGAACGAGTAATAGTGCGAGTCCGCGTTCACTTGGCCTTGTAGGCTCGCAAAGCGCACAGCACTGTATCCAGTGTAGGCGCCGAGTTCTGCCATGATAGCAGGCTTCTTCTTGCGGATTTCTTCGTCAATGATGGCACCTTTGACTGGACCGATGTTCATCATGCGGTTCGTGGACGTGAACTCGTCAATGCACGAAAGCACCGACGCCGGGTTGCCTCTCTCCGCGTGTGCCTTGACATATTCGAGGCACTTAGCCGACCTATTTAAACACAACGTGAATGCACATCAGTAAAGGTATCAACTCAATTGATGTCGGCAGGACGAAATCATCACGTACGTCTCGTCCACAATGCGTTTAAATTCCTCTCGACTTGGCATTGGGTGGTTTCTTTGCGTTGACTTCGATGGCGAGCTCATCTGTGTGTGGTGGCGAACGTGAGGCTTGTGTGTTCTGCTGCAGAATGAAAAATGAGACTTTACATGATATCCAGCTCCACCACGCGTAAGAAAAGAATGATTGCTAGGCAAATCACGAATGCCTTTCAGAGGCATCATACAAACGTGCAATTGATTGTGCGATTAATGAAAAATCCGGTCGTGCGACTCTGCCATCGTTGGAATCGAAAGTCATCCTTTGAAGCGGTCATTTCCCAATCTGCGTCGACTAAACATTTTCAAATGGCCTCGCTATTGTCAGCACTTCAAGGACTATTGTTCCCGTGGGTTCGTGAAGAAGAAAAGTATGTATGAACGTCCGCAAAAATTGTTTGTGTGATGATATTCACGATGCATCTCTTTGTGAATCGTTGCAGTTCGGCCAAGTGTCTCGAGTATGTGAAGGAGCATGCAGAGTATGGCGATCCAAAGTCGGTTCTTGCATGCATGGATGAGTTCGCGTCCAAGAACCACATCATGCACGTCGGTGATGTCAAAGGAGCTATTGTGGACGAAGAGATCCGCAAGAAGAAACCGTCCATTATGGTCGAGCTCGGAGCTTACACCGGATACAGTGCGGTGCGGTTCGCGTGTTTGCAACGGGAACTTGCTGGGGACAAGGAATCGCATTACTACTCCTTTGAGTATTCACCTTTGTATGCTGAACGCGTACGTGAAGTCGTGAAGATTGCTGGTCTTTCGGATCAGGTTACAGTGTACGCCGGCGCATTCTCGGAGCAACATGAGGCGCTTCGGGGCAAGACTGTCGACGTGAGTAGCAGTTTGTCGCTGTAAAACCCCTGTTCGTGGTGAGACGTTAACGATCTTGTTTCTGCCACTGCACTTTTGTAGATGTACTTCATCGACCACGACAAGTCCGCCTACTTGAATGATCTGAAGTTGATTCTTGCTAGCGGAACGTTGAGACCAGGATCAGTTATTGCAGCCGACAACGTTGTGATGCCAGGCGCACCGGATTACCTAAAGTTCATCGAAGACAGTCCACAATTCACGGAGAAGCGTCACACCGTCTTAATCAAGCGAGAAAATATTCGTATCCCTGATCTATCGATTGCTACCTTCTTGGAATAGGTATGCTGTACCTGTTCCGGTCGGAAGAGGGGCGGAGGACTGTAGCTACCTAGTGCATTCTTCAATGGGGAACAATCGTGGCGAGATCGCTGCTCAAATGTATGCATCAAAATTATGTCACCTACCTCTTTCATTCGCAAATGCTTCTGTCGCCCACTCTAACTTTGTTGTAGTGATCTTCATCGAATCATGAGCCCTTGATCACCTCCGTTGGTTTGGTAAGCACGTATAAGTACTGGTCAACCAGTTTGTCAGCGTTAAAGACATGAGGTGACGCTAGTGTATCAACGTGCACCGAATCGAAGCCGAACAAAGTTTTAGCCTTGGTAAAGAATGATAGGTCATTTTGCTCGTGACCGGGAACATGATGAGCAAAGCTTACAAATGCCTGCGTAAACGTATAAAGGGGGAAATGTCAAGAGCAATAAGCCCATAGATCTATCGACGGTGTATTCTCACCTTTCCACCAGGAACTAAGCATGAATCAATAGATTTGAGGAGATCCTCGTGCTGAAAAACACAGAAAAGAAGGTTATCAGCAACAATCCTGTCTAGCAAAAACAAAACATGATCGCAGTAAACACTGTACCAAGTGATGCAGCCATAAACACTCTGCAACAATCGCCACGTCGAAGTGAGTTTGTTTAGCACTCTCACTGTTGTCCGAACTCGCTGGTTCCTTGTCACTATCTCCCGAAGCATCGTTAATCTCCAACTTCGAAGGTAGAATCATCTCTTCACCCAAACACTCCAACAACATTTTGGTGTCACTGCCCCACAAATGCCCTAGAACATGATGCTTTCCATCCTCCAGCAAGTGTTCATTGCGCTTGATGTTTGCCTCAATATTCTTCAACAAGAGATCATTCGGATAGTCTACAACATCAAAAATAATAATGAGAAAAAGTGAGTGCAAAGCTACAATAGCTCAATAACTCAAAGACGCAATCCATCACCTGTCATAACAGCAGCGCTTGCTCCAAGATGCAGCGCCACAAGTGACGGTAATGCGCTGAAAAAGTAAAAAAATTGTCAGCATGTCACTCTTGCGAGGGAATTGAAGAATTGAACGGAGACTTACGAGGCAGCTCCGAACTCCACGAGGCTTTTGCCCTTCACCAGCTCTGGATGCTTTGCAAAGTATACAGCAATAAATCTCTACAAGAATTGCAGTAAAAAATATTGTTACTTGACGTATTTCACTATAAAGTATTGACACTGGTGTTCGTACTGCGCCGTTCCAGAGCGCACAGGCAAAGAGAGAGCCAGGGATCCCGCCGTCGTCTTCAGCCAGCGAGATGCGGAAGTGGGGGGCTGCAGGTCCGACATCCACGTCCTGGATCCAGTCCTCCGGGTTGTAGCCGTCGGCCTCTCCGTTCTGCACGAACAGAGTCCCCACGAGGTTGTCCTCTGCGTTGTCCATCACGAATACGTGCTTTTTAAATTAAAAGAGAGACGATTGTTAAATTAAGGGGATCCCTAAGGGCACACAAAAAGTTAAGGGCACACTTCTTACGCGTAATTACTTCGGAAAGGTGATATTGATGGTGCTAAATATTGCGGATTAGAATCGAATTAACCTTCGGCGTGTGTTGTCGTGGCCTGGTTTCCGGCATAGTGTGCATCTCCTTGGTAGTTTTGCGGACATGGCGTCCGCAGTTTCAAATGCAGATGGCAGACGCCTTGTGTTTCGACGATGGTTTGCTGATGTTTGTGGCTGTTGGGATGCTAAGGTAGGCCTTTCGCGCAAATGTTCTACCCGGTAGGGATCTAAGACGCCGTGCACTTCAGGATCCAAACTAATTCGATCCTTGTGCCAGTGAGGATGGAAGTCCGTCATCGAAAGTTGACTGTTACTCTCTATCTTCTCTCGGAGTTTATGTGCACATGGCCATCCCATTACGTTTCGCTGATACCGTGTGCAAACCGACATTTTTCGGGATGAAGCGCGTAGCAATATTGTTTGTGAACCTGAGAAAGCGCGTAGTGTGTTATCCCGCGGAGCACAGGGGCGAACATTGATTTCGGTAGAGAAAGCATCTCAGTACGTTCCTTTGCCACTTTATCAGCGATAGCACGCCGACGTTGAAGTGTTGACCGCTGAATGCGGTCATACACATCAAGTAAATTCCCTCGAGATCGTTTTGATTGACTTTTGATGTTGCTCCAATGTGCACCTTCCGCTATCGATGTAACGGTGTGGCCGAAATGAAGGCGGTCGTTGATTGAAAACCCGGCAAACCTTGACAGCAAAGGGACTTTGTTCTTGTCGATGTAGGAAAACGCCTCAACCAAGCATTTTACTGTGAGCTCGTCTCGAGGTTCGTGCAGCCAAATGTACTCGGGATTGTCTGTAGATGTGACGAGATTAGTTTTGACCGATTTCCAGCTTGTATTAAACTCTTCCTCAGTAAGAGAATAACGCGCAGCTTTCCTCCAACCCTTCATAAGTGCACTAAATGCGTCTTTCATCATACCAGGCTTCTTGCAGTTTGAGACGATGTTTTTTCGATGTGCCAGCGACACAAATGCACTTGACAGGCTGGCCAGGTCTGCTCCAAAGCTTTAATCAAAGCGTCTTCATTGTCCACAACCACGATCGATGGAGGTCGTATCAGTGCGCGTTCTAATCTCGCTATTGCCCATAGATAACTAGGCTTTTTTCATCGTTCATGAAACAACACGCCACCGTAAAATGATTGTGAGTGCCAGTGACTCCAACAACATGCAACAAAGGCATTTTGTGCGTGTTTGTTGCGTAAGTGCAGCCCATGGGCAAAACTTCAGGATACTTGTGGGCTAACGATCTGCTTTCATTTGGAGCGAAAAATAGTCGAACAAGTCGATTGTTTTCGTCACGAAGGCTATCCGAAATCACTGCCTCAGCCTTTAACTTGTTGTGCAAAGCTTCGATCTGAATTAGTCCGTCAAGTTTTGCCACTTTGTGCCGGGCAATGATGTTGTCCACATCTTTGTAAGTGGCCCAGCCATGCTCATCCCGGATCATTGACCAGATCGCTGCAGGCTCAACTCCCGCGTCGCAGTACTCTTTGATCACGCCTTCTACACCATTTTTTTCACTAAGAACCGACGCGCAGCAGGGAGAGATGATATTTCCTGAGACGAGAGACAAAAATGTCCGGTGTGTACTTCAACTGAGGTGTCAATTGTCCATGAAACACTTGGCTTTGTTATTGTCGATAGCTTGATCTCGTAAGTGCAACCGGTCTTTTTAGTTCTCAGAGCTCGAAGGCCAACATTAGGATTCTAACCACCAGCCTTATGACTACGCTTGTCTCCACCTTGTGAGCAGACGAGAGTCACTGCATTTTTGATGAGCGTTTAACGACTAGTGCAAATCCGTGCGAAATAGCGTAGTCATTTAAGACCGTCTTGGCTTCATCAATTGACTTGAACGAAGTCCTCGGCGCTTGAACAGCAGGGCACCACGCTTGCGGGTCCAGGTTGTCCATACTGGGCGAGAAGCGACGTAGGCTATGCCAAGAGCGCGATGCGTATTTTTGGCTATTACTTGGCTACGACAAGAGATCCTACAAAGCAACAACGCCGAAGGTTAATTCGATTCTAATCCGCAATATTTAGCACCATCAATATCACCTTTCCGAAGTAATTACGCGTAAGAAGTGTGCCCTTACCTTTTTGTGTGTGCCCTTAGGGATCCCCTAAATTAAAAAAGATAATCTGCCCAAAATATAATGTTGCTCGAATGTGTCTTCTCTCTTCGTGCAACATCACTTGTCGAATCCGTTGCAAGGCGCTCCACCACGACTTGATCGCTTGCTCCCGCGTCCGCGACCGCTCCACCCTGGCCGTCTCTGCGTCTCCCAAGATTACCATCTAAGTCTCCACCGTCTCCTCTATCTCCCTATACCCATCTCACCTTCTGACTCGCTCTCTAGCCCATGGGGCAGCACTTTTTGTTCCATCGAGACCTCGTGGCGGCCACTGCCGTCCACCACGCGCTCCATGCGCGCTTAACCAACGACATCCAGGCGGATCTGGTGCTTCTGGGGCCTCAGTGGCTTCGCATCTACCGTCTGGAGCCTTTTCAGCCAGCGGAAAGCTCAGCTGAAGCCAACAAGGGCCAAGTCCTGCACCTCCAGGCCTCGTTCCCCCTTGCGGGCGTCGCTGAGAGCGCCCACGTGCTCCGTTTCGACCGCAGTTTGCTGAGGAAGAAGCACCGCTTTTTGGCGGAGAAGACGTGCTGTTGCTCACTTTTCCAGTGTTCAAATGGGTCATTGTGGGCTACGATCGACGCTCCAGGACGTTGGCGACTCTCGCCATGTTCTCCTTCGAGGAGGACGCTATTGGCCCAGGAGCGACGCTGAAAGGAGAGAGAAATGGACGTGAACAGCTGTTGGGCCTTGTGACGCAGGCTTCGGCGAGAGTGGATCCTCAGACACGCTGTGGAGCCATGCTCGTGTACTCGGACCAACTGGTGATTGTGCCGTTCAGGAGTGAATCTATGGAGCTGTCATTCTTTGAAGAAGATGAAGACGAGTTCGAAGATGGAGACCATTCAGGATCGACCACTGCAGACACAGACGATGAAGAAGATGATGAAGAAGAGAAGAAACTAGAGGAACTCGTGAATGAGAGCAAGAACCGCGGGGTCACGAGCGATATGAACAACACGCTGAATGCGTTACTGGACAAGAGTGTGAAGGTCGGAACGAAGCGGAAGCGCAACCATATGAGTGGGCTTATGCCCAACGATATTACCGGAAGAGAGTTTTTGTTGCGGTTGCGCGAGCTTGAAATTACAGGCAAGGTCATCGACATGGCCTTCTTAGACGGATACTTGGAGCCCACGTTGATGGTACTGCACGAAGAGAATGAAAGAAACTCGACATTCGGACGTCTGGCAGCTGGCTACGATACATATTGTATCACAGTTATCTCCATCAACATGAACACAAGGTTCGTACGATAGGCATTCAGTTTCTTATTTGCACCGGAGACTAACAGTTTTACGCTTTATTTTGTGTATTGTTTTTGCAGACTCCATCCCAAGATTTGGACGGTGAAGAACCTTCCATCTGACTGCTTTAGGTTAATTCCGTGTCGCGCGCCATTAGGTGGTGTGGTGGTTTTGTCAGCAAATGCTTTTCTGTATTTCAACCAGACGCAGTTCCACGGCCTCGCGACGAATGTGTTCGCGAGCAAAACGGTGAATCAAGCGGTCTTTCCGCTGGGTGAAGCAGTGTATGAGACGCCCGAACACGAGACAGCGCAGCTAAATACTGTTCTCTATGACTGCCAGTATGAATACTTACGCGAAAAGGAAATTCTGCTGACAATGCCGAACGGAGACGTCTTTGTGTTGTCGTTGCCGTACGAAGACACATCTAACCGCGGTTTATATGGATTCGGTAGCGCCTCATCCAGCCGGAATGCGTCGCTATCACTGCGGATGCTGCGATCTGGAGTTATGTCAAGCTGCCTGTGCATTGACGATGAAAAGAAAACGCTATTCGTGGGCTCACGGTCGGGTGATTCTGTATTATACTCACTGGACCAAAAGAAGCTATTGAATACTGAAGAAGTCGTGCAAGATCCTCCTGAGGACGTTGTTATGGAGGCTGTCAAAGAGGAGGCGGTAGCTGAGGTAAAAGATGAGCCTGCCGAAGAAGAGGAGGACGATGAGGACGATCTGTTCTTGTATGGTGCGGCTCCTACAAAAGAAGAGCCGGCAGCATCTGCCGGTGAAACCACAGACAGCAACGGTGCGAATGGGTCCAGTGTTAAGAAGGAGGAAAGCACGCCTTCAGCGGAGGAATACAATGGCCCGTATAATTACGAGCTCCGACAAATTGACGTGCTTCCAAGTATCGGACAGATCACATCAATTGAATTAGGAGTCGAAAACAACGCCGATTCCAATGAAAAACGGGAGGAGCTAGTGATCAGTGGTGGATACGAACGCAATGGCGCTATTTCAGTTCTACACAGCGGCTTGCGCCCTATCGTTGGTACCGAAGCAGAATTAAATGGATGCCGTGCCATGTGGACGGTCTCATCGTCGCTGCCTTCTGCAACGAAAAGTCCGGATGATCGGAGTTACAACGCGTATCTCATTTTGAGCGTTGCGCAGCGAACGATGGTGCTAAGAACTGGTGAGGGCATGGAGCCCTTGGAAGATGACAGCGGATTTTATACTTCTGGGCCGACGCTTGCTGCAGCAAACTTGTTCAACAAGCAACGAATTGTTCAAATATTTAAGCAAGGAGCACGCGTGATGATTGAGGTTCCTGAGGAAGAGCAGGAATCAAACGAAAATGGCAAAGCTGAAAATGCTCAACCTGGTGACAAGGGAGAAGAGGAAGAAGATGAAGGACCGAGGGTGAAGCTGGTTTGCACGCAGGAGATTACCCTGGAGGGAGATGTTGAGTCAGGTGGTATGAACGTGGACACATCAAGCGTTGGAATTGTGTCTGTAGATGTAATTGATCCTTACATCCTCCTACTTTTAACCGACGGCTCGGTTCGATTGCTGATGGGAGACGAGGAAGACATGGAGCTAACTGTGATTGACCCTGAGATCGATTATCTTGATGGTCTGGCTGATACCAACGGAGCTGCGGATACGACGAAGCATGGTAGCAGCTCCGCGTGTCTATTTTATGACTGGTCAGGGATGTTCAGTGAGAACGCGTGGGGCGAGGATGACCATGAAGAACACAAGGAGCACCAAGCAGATGACGTCAAGAAACCCGCAAAAGATGATGAGGATGATGACATGGACGCGTTGTATAGCACTAAGGCAAGCCCTAGGGTCGCTTCAGGTAGCCGCAGTAGTGCACCGAAATCAGCAGCAGCTCAGGCAGCGGCGACGAATACGGATGGTTCTGTATCAATTCCTTTGCTGAAGCAGAAGAACGCCAAGATGATGTGTGGACTGTGCTTCGATGATGGCTCGCTACACGTGTTTTCTCTTCCCGACTTCCAGAAGAGAGGTGTTTTCCCATACCTCACGTTTGCGCCGCAGTCGCTCGTTAATACGATGGAGCATTATCAGGTCAGCAAGAACAAGAAGGTGAAGTTCGCTGCTCCGGTGCTCGGACTCAACGCATCAATTGCTTCAGCAAATGACGGCCGGATAAAAAAATCACAGACAATCAATTCACCTGTGGCTGATATCTCTATTCACCGAGTAGGTCCGAGTGAAGGCCAGCAAAACTCTCAGTATCTCGCTCAGATGGTGATGCTGGTGTTCCTGGCGAACGGTGATCTGCTGATGTATGCGGCGAAACCCAAGTTCGAGAGTCTAAAGCCTGGAGCTTCGACTCCCGTGTTTCATTTTGTTCGAGTGGGAACTGATTTGATCACACGACCGCTTCTCCCCGCGGGCGCGTACTAATGCGCACAACGAGGCTGGCAACAACCCGGAGGTAAACACAAGTGCAGTGATTGCAAAACTTCGGGCAGGGTTCCGGTACCCGATGCTGACGTCTTTTTACAATGTCAACAACATGAGTGGCATGTTTTTCCGAGGCGCGCACCCAATGTGGATTTTGGGCGACCGTGGTCATCCATCCTTCATCCCGATGTGCGTGACAAGCTCCGCTCCTCCAGCTCCGAAGGCAAACGGTGCTTCACAGAACAAAAATGCAACTCCACGGGTAAGCGTTCCAGTATTAAGCTTCACGCCGTTCCATCACTGGAACTGCCCGAACGGTTTTATTTACTTCCATTCGCGTGGGGCATTGCGCGTGTGTGAGCTTCCATCAAGTAAAACTTCGACAATCCTCCCTTCAAGCGGAGGGTTTGTGCTTCAGAAAGCCGAGTTCGGTGCCACTCTTCACCATATGCTTTACCTTGGCAATCATGGCCCTGGTGGTGTATCGGAGGCGCTAGAATCACCTACGTATGCCGTGGTTTGTAGTATCAAAATGACACCAACTGAGGCAGAACGCGCTACAGAGAACGACGAGGTCGAAGAAGAACAAGAGCCTGAAAACCTAGACGCAAACGGGCAGCCGATTGGAAGTAACGTCATGGCTCCCACCGCTGAAATGTTCCCTGATTATGAGGTAGAGCAGATGGCACATACAGAAGAGGACGTGTACGAACTTCGTCTGGTACAGACCGACGAATTTGGCGATTGGGGGCGGAATGGAGTTTTTCGCGTCCACTTTGAGCGGTACGAAGTGGTGTTGAGCGTAAAACTCATGTACTTGTATGACTCGTCGCTGATGAAGGAAGAGGTGGCATCTACCTCTCCCGAGTGGAACAAGAAGAAGCGACCATACTTGGTAATCGGTACAGGCTGGGTCGGTCCGCACGGCGAGGATGAAAGCGGACGCGGTCGTCTTTTGCTTTACGAACTTGACTACGCTCAGTATGTCAATGAAGAGGGTGGTGCAACTAGCAGAAAGCTGCCAAAGCTGCGCTTGGTATTTATCAAGGAACACCGACAGGGAGCCATCTCGATGGTATCGCAGCTCGGACCGTATGTGCTGGCTGCTGTTGGATCGAAGCTTATCGTCTACGAATTCAAATCCGAGCAGCTCATCGGCTGCGCATTCTACGACGCTCAGATGTTCATCGTGACCCTGAACGTTGTCAGGGATTTCGTCTTGTACGGTGATGTGTACAAGAGTGTTCACTTTTGCGCTGGAATGAAAAACAGCGGCAGCTGGTATTGCTTGCGAAGGACTACGAACCTTTGGCTGTGTCTGCCACAGAATTCAGTGTGTTCGAGAAGAAATTAGCTTTGTTGGCGGTTGACATGGACGAAAATCTGCATGTGATGCAGTTCGCACCGCAGGACATTGAATCCCGCGGTGGCCAGCGGTTGCTACGTGCAAGTGACTTCCATTTGGGCGTGCAGGTTGCCAGCATGTTCCGCAAGCGGGTGGACACTGTTGGACCAGTTGCTCCTGCTACAAATGGGCAGAATGGACGAGTCGCAGCCCCGCCATCATTTTACGTGAACATCATGGGCAATTCCGAAGGTGGAGTCAACGCCTTAATTCCTGTAAGTGAGCGAGTATTCCGCCGTCTATTCACGCTTCAGAACGTGATGGTCAACACGCTGCCTCAGAATTGTGCACTAAACCCGCGCGAGTTCCGCATGCTCAAGACCAATGCACAGCGGCGATGCGGAAGACCGGACGCATGGACCAAGAAGAAGTGGAAAAAGAGCTTCCTGGATGCTTTTGTGTTATTCCGATTCCTGCAGCTCGACTATGTGGCGCAGAAGGAGCTTGCACGGTGTATTGGTACCACACCTGAGGTAGTTATCCACAATCTGCTCGAAGTGCAGCACTCCACGGCTACCTTTCTGTAGAAGTCTGCAACCAGTCAATTCAATCATGATCTTCAAGAGTTGAAGTGATACATACATTCTTACTTGCTGAACATGCCAACGCTCTTGACGGAGCACACTTGCACTGCCGCTCTTCACAATTACTTTCTCCTTCAAACGATCATGAGCCAGCTAACAGCCTTTGAGACCTTCACCTCGTTCGTCGCCCACAAACTGTTCAGGCCTTCGTTTGTCAGAGGGAAATTGGAGAGCAAGTACGTGTCATGTTGAACTAGTTGTTGTTTCGGCAGGACTAAACCCACGCTGTTTCACAGCTCGATCGCGTGCCTGGAGTTCGTCAAGCAAAACGCTACTCGAAATGACCCCAAGTCCGTGGTCGACACTATCGACGCTTTTGCGGCCAACAACCTCATGATGAACGTCGGGAAGCCAAAGGCGCGATCGTGGACCATGAGATCCGTCAGATGAAGCCGCGCATCATGGCAGAAATTGGGGCCTACACGGGGTACAGCACCGTGCGCTTTGCTGCCTTGCAGCGTGACGAAGCGAAGTCTGCTGGTGTGGACTCGCACTATTACTCGTTCGAGTACTCTCCTGACTCGGTGGCCCGTGTTCGCGAGGTGAGCATCTGCCGAGCGTGCTTTGTGCAATGTGTTTTATCTGCGTTGTGTTGATGTCGAGTTGATCAACTGGTTTGATGTAGATGGTCAATTTCGCTGGCTTGGATGACCAGGTGACGGTCATTGAAGGCGCTTTCTCCGACAAGCTCCCTCTTTTGGATGACAAGACCGTTGATGTGCGTTTGCTTACCTATTTACTACAACGAGATTACGCTCACGCTGACGTTGTGTCATCAGATCTACTTTATCGACCATGACAACAGTTTGTACGCGACAGACGCCAAGAAGATTCTTGCGAGCGGCACTCTGCGTCCAGGGTCTCTGCTTATTGCCGACAATGTGGTGATCCCTGGTGCTCCAGAATATTTGAAGTTTCTGGACGAGACGCCGGAGCTGAAGACTACGTTGCATAAAGCTCCAGTCGACCTTGCCAACTGGAGCGTCGTCGATGGGCTGTCGGTGGCTATCTACACACAGTAGAGATCCAGCTACTAGCTGTGTCAAATGACATATCTTCTCCAGAAAGCATTAATCCAATGTCGATAAAAAACACCTTTGTCATTCCAGGCATTAGTACTGTAGTCATGTCAATTCGCAATGACTGTCAACAACCGAAGGCGCACTCCAAGGGAGTAAAAATCCTGCTGAAGATCGACCACATGAGTAGCGTTCGCACATTTTGACGCCATCCGCCACAGCCCAGCCATCATTCTCGGTTCACCAGAATTCGGCGTTTATGCCGGATGGACTACCACGTTTCTGTAGGTGTAGAGTATCTGAAGTCAGCTGGCTGCTGTTGCAAGTTGAAGTGATGCATTCATTCTAACTGGACACGACAACATTCTTGACGAAACGTGGTGCTCTTCTCGCAATGATATAGCACACAATTGTTTTTATCGCTCAAACTCCGACATCATGAGCCAGCTATCCACCCTGGAAACCATCACTGTAAGCGTCATTGGAGGCGCAGTCACTCATGTCTCCACTTTTCCTCAATGGGAAAATGGAAACCAAGTGCGTATGCTGTATACACTCATTGTTTCGTTTCTGATCTCATGCTGTTGTCACTGTATAATCCGTAGCTCGGTCGTGTGTCTAGAGTACGTCAAGCAGCATGCAACGCACAATGACCCGGCGTCCGTTGTCTCTGCCACCGACGCTTTTGCAGCGAACAACACGATAATGAACGTGGGTAAAACCAAGGCGCGAATCATTGATGCCGAGATCCGCCAAATGAAGCCGCGCGTCATGGCGGGGTCGGAGCCTACACGGGATACAGCACCGTGCACTTCGCCGCCACGCAACGTACCGCGGCCACAGCTGCTGGTGTCGATTCCCACTATTACTCTTTCGAATACTCTCCAGAGTTCGAGGCCGTGTACGCGAGGTGAGGGGCTAAATAGCACGTGTGATACACTTGCAGATAAAACCCATTCGGCCTTGCTAACTTGACTGTCTCTTAAATGTAGATGGTTAGCTGCCGGACTCGACGATCAGGTGACGGTCATCGAAGACGCTTTCCCGGATCAGCTCAAAGTTCTGGAAGACAAGACTGTTGACGTACGTGATCCGACTCTCCTTCACTGCCTTCATATCGTTGTGACGCGCACACACACAAACTCTCTCCAAAACTGCAGATTGATTTCATCGACCACGACGACAGCTTGTAAGTTACCAACGCCAAGAAGATCCTTTCCAGCAATACGCTACGTCCTAAATTGATTCTCATCGCCGACAACATTCTGGTCCCAGGATCTCCCAAATATTTTGCATTTCTCCAGTCCACTCCACGCTAGAAAATACTCTGGATAAGGTGTCGGTGGACAATTTCAGCTGGATCACAGACGCCATTTCGGTCGCCAAATTCACTGCGTAGACTCCTCCACAGGTTTCGGGGCGCTAATGACCTTCTGCAGTTTGTCCGCAAGCTCCATGACCTGTTGCTTCCTGTCTCCGCTCTGCTGACGCTCTTGTGCTGTTACCAGCTCAATTCTGGCCAAAAGTTCGTAGTAAAAGTTCACTTCTTCTCGTAGATATAAAGCCTTGAGTCTCATCCTTGTGTTGTCCCTTAGAAGCTCTTCCTCGAGGCAACGGGCCACTTGTACACGACGTTCCAGAGTCTCTTCCTGCTCAGCATTTTCCTGTTCTTCTTTTGTCTCTTGTGAGGCTTCTACTGCTGATTTCTCCTCATTTTTTCTCCACTTGATCCTTGCGTCTCTGTCTTGTCTTGAGGCTGCAAACTGGCGGATTTGAGCCGCTTGGGCGGCTGTAATCCACTCAAACAAGACGCATTACTGGTTTCCTGAGATCTCTTTTTAAAATCTTTATTTCTCGACAACCAGTGGGTTTCTCGAGGTAGCACGAGCTTCGTTGGAGTGCGGATCTTCGTAGGAGTGCGCATACCAATCTCGGTCGCAGTAAAATGTCTGGAAGGCGAGCTACAGCTCCGTGAAGACGATGCTTCCTCGTCACACATGACACTTTTTATTTTCCCGCCTCAAAATTCAAAAATGAAAACTGTACCTAAAACTATACCTAAAAAGACTTTTAATTAGAAAATGGGTAAACAATTTAGACGCCGACGTATTGGAAGAATGATAGACCCGTGGCCATGAGGATCATCCCAATGAGAACTCCACTGGAAACGAGATGGACACGCCCATTTGCATACACGTAGGCAGTAGGGAAAATCTCCTTCAACGTCGTCGTCGTCATCATGCCGGCCACAATTCCGTACAGCGCAGCTTCGTGGCTGTGGCCGTCGTCATTCACAGCAGCGAAAGCGATGAATGCGCCAAAGTGCTCAGCGACTGCGGCAACAATGCACCACGCGATGCCCTTGCACTTACTGCCCGTAGCAAAATACACTGGCGCAGCGACAGCGACACCCTCCGCGAGGTTGTGGAGACCGACGCCAATGGCCATCGCCAACCCGACACTAGGGTGCTCCACCCCAGCCGTGAACGTGGCGATACCCGACGGGATGTTGTGCAAGGCAATGGCGATGCCACTGAGGATACCCATTTGTTGTAGTTTCTCCTTCGCTGCTTCGTTCATTCGGATAAATCCGTGATCTTGCGGCGGCGACGCGATATACACATTCTCGAGCGGATGTGGCTGTGGCGACTCTCTCGCGTCGCTGCCGGTGGATTGTTTGGGCGTCTGGGAGTCGGCCGCTGGAGTGAGTTTCTGCACCACGTAGTCCACGCAGTACACGATCACGATCCCAATGCCCAGGCAGATCGTCGCAGCGAGCCACGACAGACCCGTGTTCGTTTCATCGGTGTTGTCGTCAAAAGTGATGGAAAACTCAAGCACCGAGTATCCCAGAAGAACCATCAGCGAGAGGAAAATGGTGACTCCGCCTGAGATGCCGAGCGTAGTGGCAAGAGCCATCGGGGTGGCAAGGCGAAGAGTTCGCTGGCTGCAAATTACAAGTCCGCCAACCACGGTTGCGAGTGCAGCAGCGACATTGAGCTGGAACGCCGTGGCAACGTGCATCTCCTTTTCCATCATGATTGCTTGCTCTTGATTCTGTTTGAACAGCCTGAGTTTAAGACGAGATGTTGTTAAGTGGGTGGTGAACAGCAGCGTTTTTCCTCAGAGCTGACTCAATCATGTTGTCTCGTGGCAATAGTTTGCTGTAAAAGCAGTGGCGCATGTGTTGTCACCCCTCTGGACTTGAGGATGCCAAATGGCCCATTTGAAATGGGTGTCGTCGTTGCAATTAACACTACATGGATTGCCGTTGATTAGCCGTATAACGATGTGCCGTGCAAGCTAAGACGGAGATGCGCATCGTCCTCTGTATTCGACGATGAATGTGATAATTAACCGGATTAATGCGCGATTCGACTTCGACTAACGTGAAAAAAAAACTTGGTGATTCCAGTAAGCTGAACACTTCGAACAAATCTCATCTCCCTAACGCTAAAGGCACATCTTGCTCTTCCTTTTTTGAAGATGTAGGAAGATGCTTCACAGCGCCAACTACTCTGTACCCTCATGCCACCGAGTGTCGTTCGGAACAAAGAAATAGGCATCGCTAGATCCACCTACTTGAACATCCGAAATGCTGACAGAGTTTTCTTTCTCGATCAATTGTAGTCTCCTGGCGTCCACTCTCAGCAATTCGCGTTCACTGAAGAGCTGTCCTCCCTCCTTTAGACTGTTTAAGGCTGTAGCTCCGTGTCTGCGGAATACAACGCGAGCGTAGACTCGTACTCTTAGGATGGATTATTTTTAAAAAGTTCTTAGCAGACATCGACGACAGCTCACTACACACCTACATGTTTAAAAATGACAGACTTATGGCCATGAGAACCATTCCAAGCAGTCCTCCATTAGAGACGAGGTGAATACGGCCATTTGCGTACATATAAGCCGTCGGGAAAATCTCCTTCATGGCCGTCGTCGCCATCATACCGGCCACAATTCCGTACACAATCCCTTCGGTGAAGTTGTTTTCTTCTTTTCCGACGATACCGAAGGCAATGAATGCACCCAAGTGCTCAGCAATGCAAGCAATGAGGCACCACATGATGCCCCTCTTCTTACTTCCCGTAGCGAAGTACACTGGCGCAGCGATGGCGACACCTTCTGCAATGTTGTGGAGACCGACACCCATAACCATTGCCAACCCGATTCTAGGGTGCTCTACTGAAGCTGTGAAGGTGGCGATACCCGACGGGATATTGTGGAGCGCAATCGCAATGGCACTGAGGACACCCATTTGTTGTAGTTTCTGCTTGGCTGTTTCGTCCATTTTGATGAAGCCTTCGTCCTGCGGCGACGCGAGGTAAACACTTTCCTGCATATTTCCCTGTTGAGACTCGCGCACGTTGCTGTAGACGGGTTGTTTAGGCGTCTGCGGGTCGACTCCGGGGTGAGTTTCTCCACCACAAAGCCCACAGAGTAGACGATTATAATTCCAACGCCAAGGCAGAGCGTCGATGCGACCCACGACTTGCCGACGATTGTGTCGGCACTGTCGCGAAAATGGCGAGCGAACTCGATTGTCGAATAGCCGAAAACCACCATAAGGGAGAGGAAAAGAGTGACGCCGCCGGAGATACTAAGTGTAGTGGCAAGTGCTTTTGGGGTGGCAAGTCGAAGGGTATGGTTGCTGCAGATCACAAGTCCACCCACCACGGTTGCAACTGCAGCGACAGCGTTGAGCTGGAATGCAGCGGCGACGTACAGCTCTGTTTCACCCATTGCA
Source organism: Phytophthora boehmeriae (assembly GCA_011947355.1). Classification (NCBI taxonomy): domain Eukaryota; phylum Oomycota; class Peronosporomycetes; order Peronosporales; family Peronosporaceae; genus Phytophthora; species Phytophthora boehmeriae. Next base: position 249,027 of record JAAVTJ010000399.1, on the reverse strand, counting down.
GACTCGTCGAGACTTCGTTGAAGAAAGTAGACTTGCTGCTTGTGTTCCAAACGAGAAGTTAGTGAATGACGACAACCTGCCTAGAGCAAACACTGTTACTGCGCTGAACTTGAGGGTGGAACTCTGCCTCAAGTGAATTTTTGCTGCGTTACCATAGCATATTTTTCATCGATTAGCGAGAAAGTTTACTGGCCACTTTGTAGGCAGATCCGCCAGTGACGAAATGGTGGCTACCAACACTTGACACCATTGGCCACGAATCACCAGTCGTGGAGACAACAATTTGAATGCAACGTTCGTATGACCGTGCAACTTGTTGTGGTTGCGTAAAACAGATAGGCTCATCTCGCCATATCGGCATTACACGCCTCAAAGGTAAGCTCTTGCTCCTTGTGCTCCAGGGGCATATACTTATTTCAGGGTTTCGAATTACGTCCTTCCTCGGTGGATTCACTACCTGCACCATCGGACGAGGCAGCAGCAATACGACCAGGCACCGACATGGCTCTATTCACCACCTTGCCTGCTTGAACGCCGACAATATCGCGGATAGTTACGCCGTTATCGGCTGGAAAGCCCACATACCCTCGGCCGCCCACTAATGAACTGACCCCCTTTCCTCAGGGGCGACGAGCTAAACATTGCGTGCAGCAGAGCAGGAAAGTCTCCGTCGTCACAAGAGATTGATTGGAGCGAGATTTCGCTGCTGGATTCCTGCTTACTCTAGTAGGGTGCAGCTCAGTGCACGTACCATTAGCTACCTCAAAAGAGTTGAGGGTACAAACTCCTAAAATCTCATCGAGAATCACACTCACGCCACGACGTACACCCCCGTAGTCGAGTTTCAGCAGAGCCGCGCATTGTGCGTAAGCAGATTTTGCTCATAACCAATTCCGTCGACCGGGCATGAATCGATCCGTAGTGAAGCGTACTACCACCAACAAACTAAGTTAGTGTCTACGTATCTCTTTCCTCTCAGACATAACTCGGTATCGCGCTGATGGTGACTCCAAATAAGTGTTAGTCCTTACCGAGAACTATGTTAAAAAATATCGGGAAATACAATGGAACTTATTGTGCTAAGCTAACTAACTACACACCCAGGTTTAACGAAGACTGATCAACTTGTCGACGCCACATTCGTCCCAATCAGTGGCTATGAGATTCACCTCCCTCTAGGTATCTGAAGAACGACAGGCTTACGGCCATGAGAACCATCCCAATCAAAATTCCGTTAGAGACCAGGTGGATGCGGCCATTCGCGTACATGTACGCGGTGGGGAGAACATCTTTCAAGGTGATTGTTGCCATCATTCCGGCCACAACTCCGTATAGAGCAGCTTCGTGGGAATGACTAGTTTTCGTCACGATGGCTAAAGTAATAAACGCCCCCACGTGCTCAGCGATAGCAGCAATAGTGCACCACATCATGCCCTTCCACTTGCTGCCGGTAGCGAAATACACAGGTGCAGCGATGGCGACACCCTCCGCAATGTTGTGGAGACCGACGCCCATAGCCATGGCATATCCGACGTGCGGATATTCGACACCAGCGGCGAACGTGGCGATGCCCGAGGGAATGTTGTGCAGCGAAATCGCGATGCCACTGAGGATACCCATTCGCTGAAGTTTTTCCTTGGCTGCTTCGTCCATTCTGATAAAGCCTTGATCCTGCGGCGACGTAAGGTAAACACTTTCCTGCATACTCCCTGGTGAGAATCATGTTCGTTCGTAAAGACCGGCTGCTTGGGTGTTTGCGGGTCGAGTCCTGGGGTGAGTTTCTCCACTATAAATCCCACAGAGTAGACGATCACGATCCCGATGCCAAGGCACACGGTCGAGGCGAGCCATGAATCCCCAAGGATTGCGGCGGTGTCGTTTGTGTCTTCGTGAAAAACTTTCGAGAACTCAAGAACCGAGTAGCCGAAAACCACCATCAGCGAGAGGAACAGAGTGACTCCGCCGGAGATGCTGAGCGTAGTGGCTAGAGACATTGGGGTGGCAAGTCGAAGGGTGCGGTTGCTGCAGATCACTAGCCCGCCCACCACGGTTGCGAGCGCAGCGGCAGTGTTGAGCTGGAACGCTGTGGCGACGTGCATATCCTTTTCAAGCATGGCAGCTCGTCCCCGTTAAATGCCTGTTAGTGTCTTCGGCTGCTTGAGCTCCGAACGAGATATTCTGAAATAAACACCACCTCCGCGTGAACCCAAGTCGCCACATCGCCGCTGCGCTGGACTTGAGGCTGGCGCGCTACCACCAAGTGATCCGTTACCACAGCAGCGGCACGAGAAAGCTCTTTGATCGGCGCTAACTGAGCATTTTCCACCGAACTTGTGTCGCCTTTCCTCGAAGGTGTACAAAACGAACAACAAGTGTAAACATACAATACCATAGGTAGCGCCCGGTGACTTGAGGTGAGCTCTTGCCAATATCGCCTCCTTCTCACGTGTTCATTGGAGAAAGAGAGGCCCGGTTGCTGGTCAAGTTCGCCGCTCGTCAGCTGATATGAGCTCAATGTACACACGGTAGGGAGCAGGAGGAATAAATGATCGTTGAGAAACTCACGTGTTATTGAAGCCAGAATCTACGCAGCCACCTTTCGTTTTTTGCGAGCGGCACGCAGGCTGGCTTCCGCTTTCTTTTGTGCTTCATCTTCCTGGGGCTTCTCGTCCTCTTCATCCTCGTCGAGCAAGTCCATTTTCAGTTCCTGACGGTTGCCGAACGTGAGCGCCACGTACACTTTCACACGCACACGATCAAAGACTTGAAGTGTGCGGTTGTCCTTCTGTACCAATGTGAGCGAATGCCGTGTGGCGTCATACCGCACAACGCTGTCGTCGTCCTGCTCGTCTTTTTCGCAGAGGAAGATCATACCCTCAATACCGAAACGTGGTAGCAGCACACCCACACCATTGTTCTTGACCTTCGTGATGACGGCATCCGTACTTGTAGGGTATTGCTGGAAATACAGCAACGTGTGCAGGCTCACCGAAGCTCGCCCAGCTAGCTGGGCAGCATGGTGCCGTCGGTTTAGCTGTTCACTAATTTCGTGCAAGTGCGACTTGTTCTCCAAGTAGTCAGGGAGAGGTGCCACACCAATGGCCGCGGCTAACAAACGGTGAACCACCACGTCTGCGTAGCGACGAATTGGCGATGTGAAGTGAGTGTAGATCGGAGCTGCCAGACCGTAGTGGTGGAATTCGGGCGGCGCAACCTCACCTGAACTGAAATAACTGGCAGGCATCATGCAGCGCGTGGTCATGATGCGCAGCATCTTGTTAAAATACGGGTTCGCCTTCTTGCCGTGCTTGCGCTTATTGCCCTTGGCCTCCTCTTGAGCAATCACATCAGCAGCGTCCAGAGAATCTTGCAGCTGCTTAGAGGTGTCAACGTGCATCTCGACACCAACCGCCTTGGCCTGACTGCAAAGTAGGTCAAACTGACGCTTAGATGGCGCCGGATGCCGACGAAGCATAGAGAAAGTCGGGAAGTGGCGCACGATCTTCTTGGCTACAGTGATATTAGCCAGAAGCATAAATTCTTCCACGAGTGCGTTCGTGTCGCGCAACGCGTACATCTGCACATCAAGTGGGTTCTGGGTCTCAGTGTCCAGCACAAAGCGCACCTCAGGAGAAGCTAGAGTCAAAGCGCCCGCCTCAATACGCTTAGCTCGCAGGCGTCTAGCAATCACGTTGAGTGTCTTGATGCCGCTTCCAAGTAGCTGTCGACGTTGGAAGTCCTTCTCGCTCTCGCCCTTATTCTTCTTCTTGGTTTGTGTGTCCTGGCCATAAACTCCACCAGCGTTCGGGTCGTCCAAGAACTCCTGAGCCTGCTGGTACGATAACGAGGCAACCGAGCGAATAAGACTCTTACAGAAAGACACATCAATCACCTGCACCTCATTGTCCCCAACGAGTTTCATCTCCCACAGCACACTGAAGGCAAAGTGGTCTTCCACGTCCGTGAGAGAGCAAAGCTTGGTTGTCAGCAAGCCCGGCAGCATGTCAAGACGACGATCTACGAGGTATGTTGACGTGCCTCGGTCCGCAGCCTCCTCGTCAAGCGGACTCGCAGGTGCCACGAAGTGCGTCACATCAGCAATGTGCACGCCTACTTGGAGATTTCCGTTTGGAAGAAGTTTGGCGTGGAGAGCGTCATCAATATCTTTGCAGTTAGGCGGATCAATACTCATGACTGGTAAATCACGCAGGTCACGTCGACCTTTCGAATTCTCAGGAGTGATCTTCCAATCCTCGGGAGGTAGACAACGCATCACTTCATCGCTGAACTGATCACACGGGATGTCGTGTTCAATTAGAAGCACGTTGGTCTCAGTCTCCTTATCGCCTATTACACCCAGCGTACGCACATAGTGGCCCAGGGGAAATTTGCTGTCAGCTGGCCAAGAGTCAATTGCGACCAGAATACGCTTATCCATCAGCGTCTCTTGCTGGCGCGTCTGGATCTTGATCTTCGGCACCTTGCGATCCACAGGCACCACCAGGCAACTTCCAGACGCGTTGAGCGTCGCACCATCACGCGGAGGCTCCAAAGAGCCACAGAACTTGCGCCAGTTGCGCTGGATAATTCCCACAACACGACCAGCAGGTTTCACACTAGCGTCACTCTGTACGAGTGCTGCTTGCTCCAGCGACACTGTAGGTTCAGCCACGCCGACTGGTTCCGGCTGCTCAGCCTCTTCCTTATCATCATCGTCCTCTACAGCAGCTTCCGCAGCGGCCGTACCGTTCGCAGCAAACGAGTCAGAAGGCTTCTTCCACTGGTTTTTCGGCAGCAACTGAATAGCCACGAGATCTCCATCAATCGCACGGTTGATATGCTCGCGTCCTTGCAGTAGCACCGGGATCTTCACTCCATTCGCTCCATGAATCAAAACATGGCACTCTAGCCAATGATCACGGTTGCACCGAATCGTTCCTTTAAAAATCTCTTGTTCTTAATCCCAGCCAGCAATTCCGCTGCTGACAGATGTTCCGGATACAATGTCGTCTTCTTGTTTCTTCCCTTGGTGCTGCTCACTCCTTCCGTCGCGATCTTCTCTTCCGCCGCCGAAGCCGACAACAAGTCCAGCAACTCTGGGAACTGCGTGGCCTCCGGTTTCAAGAAGTTAGCAATGGTGATTCCTCCTGTGACTCCAAATTTCTGCGCCTGTTTCAGATCTTCTTCGTCGTTGGCTACAAACAGCACCTTGACATCGCTTCTCTGCAGCTCCTTGAGGTGCTCCGTGTACCACTTCCACGCGGTCGCCACTGCTCGCTCGTTGCGTTCTTCGTCACTCTCTCTCGTGGCATTTGGGTCCTCTTCTTCTTGATACCCAACTGGCAGCAACTTCTGTTTCTGCACAAAGCACGCTCGATGGTGCTCGTTTGCAAACACCACAAAGCGTCGGTCCGCGTTCATCAGCAGAGCACGGAGCCGGTTGTAGACGCCCAGATCTTGTCGCTTCACGAACTCCCACACCGTCTCCAGCACGAGGACGTCGGCGAACACTTCGGGGCCTTTTTTCTTGGTGGAGAACTCCAGAGCGTCCATCTGCAGCAGAACCGTCTTCATGGACGGCACCAGGTAGTTCCCGTGGCGCGGACGGTCCCCGAGGACCGTCTTCACTGTCCCCAGCACGTGCGCGGCGGCCGAAGCGTCCCCGTCGGCGCTACAGAGCGCGCACTGCGGCAAGGAGCAGCTCAAATCGTCGCGGAGATAACGCTCTCGAACCTTACGCACGACGCGGCCGCGCTTGGTGGCCACGTTCAGCTCATCCACGCACCACAGCAGCGGCTCGGAAGCGGTGGACGCCATTGCTACTCAAAGCCTGAAATGGGCGATTGGTGGGCGTCGAATACATCTGTGATTGGCTGAAATAAAACGGTAATTGATTGGTTAATATCTCATCAAAATGTCCTCTCATTCGTCCAAATGAATTTCAACCAATCCGCTTCACTATAAATCTCCCACATCACACTTTTTTGACTGGTAGTCATAAGTATGGACACTAAGCCTCAAGTGGTGACGGACTTCTTGCGGTATCTGGAGGACCCGGATGTGGCGGTGGCGGTGGCAGTCATCAAGGCCCTGACGGGCGTCATCCTCCACAGCGAAGCCAGCACGATGATGCAGATGGAGGGAGAGCTGCAGGAGGCCGCGCAGCAGCTGCGGGCGTTCCAGGCGGCCGACGACCAGGCCACGCGCTTCCACAACTCGATCGCGACCACCGCCGGCTGCCAGCTGTTCCTGCGCTACGTCACGCGCACGTTCCTGGAGTTCGACGACTTCGACCACTGCCGCTCGCAGCTCATCGACCGCGGCAAACTCTTCGCCGAGACGTCGCTGTCCAGCCGCAATCGGATCTCGGAAGTTGGCCACAACTTTATTCGCGACGGAATGGTACACTAACAATGATTGGCTGCTAGTGATTGCATTATTGGTGACTAGTTATTGGAGTATTGGATACTAATTTTATTGCCGTTGATGTTGTAGAAAGTGATGATTCACGGCAAGTCCCGTGTGGTGATCGCCTTGTTGCGCGAAGCGGCCAAGACCAAGAACTTCTCGGTGTTTGTGACGGAGGGACGTAGCAATGGATCGGGGTGAGTGTCATCATGATGATTTTTTGTTTTGTAAGTGTGAACTAATGTGTTGCAATACTTTTTTGGTAGAGTCGGCACTGCTCAGAAGTTGGCGGAGGTGGGAGTCCCCACGACCGTTATTTTGGACTCTGCAGTGGCATACTACATGGAGCAGGTGGACATCGTGATCGTCGGTGCGGAAGGTGTCGTTGAAAATGGTGGCATCGTCAACTCGGTATGTGTCACATAATTTTTTGTTGTTTCAAACAATTCGTGTTGACGAGAAAACTTGGGGTGAACCTCACGCAATGATGTATAGATCGGCACGTACTCTATTGCAGTGATTGCCCAGGCCCTGAAGAAGCAGTTTTACGTGGCTGCTGAGAGCTACAAGTTTGCACGTCTGTACCCACTGACACAGCGCGACGTACCGCAGAAGCAAATGGCTGCAATTTCTGGAGACCTTGCTGGGGGCGAGTCCACTGACGAGACAATGAAGAACATTACGTTCGAGAGCCCGTTCTTCGACTATACGCCGCCAGGATACATCGCGCTCATGTTCACAGACCTGGGCGTTTTGACTCCGTCTGCAGTTTCGGACGAGTTGATCAAGCTGTATCAGTAACTATGCGGTATGCCAGCAGATGGAGCTCAATCTAACCGTGTGCCACAACCTGGTGTATTATTGTTTTCCTCAAAAGCAATCTTGATACTACCTTTGGCTAGCCTTCTTCGCAGCGACCCGCTTCTTAGAGCGTTTTTCTTTCTACGTCGCTGACTGTGGTCACCGTGCTTGGGCGCTGATGGCTCTTCACTGTTCGTGGTAGGTTCGGGAAGAAACTGTTGAACGACCTTCTTTATCGGTTCATACCCCGGGTCTTGCTTTGCCTCAGGAACCTGCAGCCAACTATTCCATACCTCTAGCATTCTGGCGGATGCTCGATCTTTAAACCTGCAGTAGGGCAACAAGGTAATTGTAACAAAGCGTATACAAAGGGCAAGTAGCAATGGCAGTAAGTTCCGCCGCACCTTGTCGAGTCTTGCACCTTTGCACCAACGACGTCGTTGAAAAATGGGTCAGTTGAACCGCGAAATTCTTCGTTTGATTTCACCATCTGTGCGTAAGCCAATCCCAGGTTCTTCAAATTCGATGCTTTGTTCCAGAACTGGGGCGGCTCAAATTGGTAGGAGGCTTCCATGGGCTTGGCGGCCTTACTCAATAGTAACAGGTTTTCGGGGTCCTCAGCGATCGTTTTCTCTAACAAGAACGTACCCCAGCTGAGCTCTTTCATCCCGTGGTCACGAGCCTATATGTAAGCATGCAAATGCTTTAGTGGAAATGGTTTTATGATACTTGTGAGCAACTGCACTATACTTACAATGGTCCATTCCCATGTTTCATCGTTATAGAGTTTATCGGGTGGCAGCATTGGCAGTCGCTTTCGCACCAATTTCTTTACCTTTTGCTGTGACGAATGCCACGCTTTCAAAGTCGGAGGTGGCGCCGATAGACTACATAATTCGTCAAGTAAGCCGAACGGAACCATAGTATACTTCTCGTTGAAGTCCTGATCGTTGTAGTTTAGTTTGCCGCCGAGGAAAAAGCGAGGTCGTTTACGGGAAGTCTGGTGCGAGAGATGACCACCATTTACGTCAAGAAGCTGAGCCATACTAAACCCGTCGCCCTAGATGAGCAAAGTGACGGCAATCTGTTAGATCTCGGAAGAAAAACACGACAGCTTCATACAATCTTACGCACCGCTGAGCCGAAAGGAACCAGCCGAGTCCCTGGAAACTCGAGATTGGGGTAATGCTCGTGTTTAGTGGCAAACCATTTGTAGGTCATCATCGACAGGCTAAGCACCGTGACGTCCGGACGTCTCAACTCACAGCGCTGTAAGTATCGCAGTGACGTCCACTGTAAATCAAAATTCACGAACAGCACAGCGTTTGGTGGCAGCGGATCCAGCAAGGCCTGGGCGTAATTCCGGATGTAAAATGCCTGACTTTGATCGCAGAGTTCGTGCCATTGCCAAATCTGAGCACCAACAAGTGCAAGGCAGGCAGCTTGCAGGATAGCAACCACCGCATCATGTAACACTACGTTGTTGATTGCTCGCCCGACTAAATCCATAGCGTAATTCAATCCAATACCGAGCCACACGAATACCACGACGTTCGGCTGTTGCCAGAAGCGCATCTGGACCCCGTAAATGAGCCCTTCACTGATCGGTAGGTTCGCGAGTGCATGGAAAACCAGCATGTAGAAGGCATACATAATGACCACAAACCATCCGATCTGGTGATTCATCCCCGTCCTTGGCCGGAGAGTTTGCAATATCCCCAAAGCAATGACAGGAAAAGCAAGTTGAAACGGAATCTCTCGATTCGACAGATCAACGGCATACAAGTAGAGCCTTGTCCACATCCCTTCGTGACCTTCATTACCAGAGAACAACTGAAAAGTGCCATAATCTGCTCGACGAATATGATGCACCAGCCCGGACAACGTTGATACATCACCCCAGGATCCAGGCTGCGGATTCCAGACCATGGCAATCGGCATGTAAATGTATGGAGTTAACCCAAGTATGAAAGCTCCAGTAAGTTGCGCAAACTCTCTCCACCACAGCGTCCGTCTTCTGGTCCACAACACCCACGCGATAATTGGCAACTCGAACAGCACAATTGTGTGCTGATTGCACATTGCTAAGCCACACGTAAATGCCCCTGTCAATGCTGATTTCAGATCTTGAAGTTGTGCGTATCGCAGCAACAAGTACATCAACAGCGCTGCAAACATGTTGTTCAGTGCAAACACTTCCGCCCCCACCGCATACGTCCAGATCAACGGCGAAAAGCCAAATAGTGCCTACAATGCCACATCAAGCACAAACATAATGAACGTCAAATCCCAATTCCAGAACACAGCAATTGAAGATGCTGAAGGACTTTACAGCTGCAGTGAAAGCTGCAACCCGCCGACCGGCCCACTCCGTAAACGCCGTCCACCGCAGCAAGCTCAAATAAATGTAAACCACTGCTACTGTGTCACAAACTGACAAAATAAAGTACAACAATAAAAAACATGATAAGTAAAATAGTCTGCAGCAAAAAAGTATCTTTTGACGCCTCACCAGCCGAGAAGAAGTTGGCTCTCCACGCTGGGGTCGCACCGAACGGCAAGTAGCGCGTGAACAAGTGGACGACCATATTGAAGAGAGGGTAACCGGGCGGGTGGGAGACGCCCAAGTGGCAGGATTCGGCCACAAGTTCCCCACTGTCGCCTCCTGCTATGGACGGGTACAAAGTCATGGTATAACCAGTCAAAGTACCCGTCGCTAGGACCACCAGGGCAACCACATCGCCATTTGACAGCGAGAATTGCTGAGGGGCAGTACATTTAGTGGTGCTGCTCTTACAGACAGCATTGGCGTGGGTAGGGACAGCGTGGATGGCGTTAGGACTCTCCTTCCGACGACGCATGTTGAAAGGCATATCAAACGGATCTTTTCAAAAGATACACGACTTTTCACATCTGAGGATTTAAATATTTTTAAAAATATGTCACATACATGCATACCAGCAAAGGCAGGTGGCAATGCGTCGGCATTTGTTGCAAACACCGCCACCTCTACACCAGTTGCATTAATACCCGTCCAACGCTACCACCATGGCTGCTAACCCATGTTGACGACGAAGTGGGCGCTGTGAAGACTCAGGCGCTTCAAGCACATGGCGAGCACATGTGGACGCAGCCATTGCAACCGATGAAACGCGCTGAGACCATCCTGTGCCGGTGCCTTTGGCCTTCCAACCTTGGCAGGCAAAACGGACTCGCTACTGTACTAGCGACTAGGCAGAAGAGGCTGCAGAGCAAGTGATGATACAGGCGCTGCTAGCTCCAGCGATGATCGACGGCCACCCAAACGATGGGTGGCTGCATGTTGCGCTTCCAAGCAGAAACCTGCGGTGTCACGTGATGATTTGGGCCGAGATCGTCGACATGCAAGCCGCGGGAATGCAAGCCGCCAGTTGAAGCGGACACGGGCCGTTCGCGTTCTGCTTCGTGCGTGCCACGCTTGGCGAGGTTGAACCTGCACACGCCAATCGCGACGAGGCAGCGGGAAACAGCTGGGGCTCGTTCGCGGACTGCTGCGTCGGCCTCGTCACCTGGCCGAGAACCTGGCCACCCTCGGAATACTTTAGCGGCTTTGTGCCTGTCCAAGCTTGAAGCGCTGCTTGGTGTGCAGCGAAACGTTCTGGCTTTGACCGCGTGCTAATTCAACGCGTTTTAACGCGGGAGAAAATAGGGAGCGGACGGACGCGGCCTTGAAGTTCTCGCTGGTTTACACGACAGCAAATATCGCGCCAACGCCGTCCGTGTCGCGCGAGCATCACCCCGAGTGTTTGCTCGCAGTAGTATGTAGTTGCCAGAGGCTTCGGTCGCCCCTTTGACTTTGCAGAGATGTATGTTACAGCTGGAGCTGTGCAATCGAGAACGAGCGTGGGGCTCTCGCCATTGTGCACCCAGGTGGCAGGTCAGTAGACGGCAACACTGGGCTTGCGCGTCACGCTGGACTGCAGAACAGTAGCGTTGAAGTAACGAGAAAAACGCACAAAGTCTCTGCCGACGGCCGATCGTCGAAAACTTCAGTCGCCGCCTTGAACTTCACAGCCTTCCACAGAACGGCGATCTGCCATCGCTCCAGTGCTCATGCAAAGGCTCAACAGAACGCTGCGCACAATATCCGCTTCGGCGCAAGAGAGACGCTACGAAATGGAAGATCACTGAAACTTAACTTTTCAAAAGAACTCGCGCCGCTTGGACCTAAAACAGCAGGACGGCGCCTCGTCTCTCGCACCTTGCAGGACAGACGGGGACTGACGAGTGGACGGTTGCCGGCGGGCATCGCCCTGCTCGGGCTTTGATCCGATGGAGACTCACTTCAAAATTTGCGTCCGGGCTGCCGTGTTCGATCAGCAGCAGCAGCCTCCACAGCTTCTTAACTTCGTCCTCCTCGCAATTGCACCGAAAGCGCCACCAATGGAGACGATCCTCGCGCCTCTTGACATGCAGCTCGGCAGTGACGTCTGGAAGCAGACGCCGTCGCCCGCCATGAGCTCTGCCGAGGCTTCGCCCGATGCCAAGAGCAGTCTGGTGCGCCTCCCAGTCTGTTCGCAATGACCGCCGCAAATCCCTCGACCGACTGGTCGCCACGCCAAGTGGGCATGAGCGACGTGCTCAGCGCCCAAGTCTCGCCTGTCAAGGAAAAGGGACTCGCTCGCCTCCCATCCATCGGCGCAATGATCAACCGCGACGAGAGTCCGAGCAGCTACTCCACACCGACAGAGAGCCTCAGTCCGGTGCAAAAGCACTGCATGGACCTCTACAAGCAGCTCCAGGACGTGTCAATGTCTCCGAGCCGAGCTGACTCGGCGCTCAACAGCCTTCTGGCTGGCGCTGCATTGAGCCAATTGGCCATGAGTCAGCCGGATGAGAGCAGTCAGAGCTGCAAGATCCTGCCGGCGCTGGCTCGTCCCAGCGACAAGGCGGAGAAGACCAAGCGCTCGAGCAACGCCAAGCTCTGCGGCATGGCCGACTGCAACAAACGCGCCAAGGCCGGCGGCTTCTGCATCGCCCACGGCGGCGGTCTGCGCTGCTCGGAAGAGGGCTGCCAGAAGCACGCAGTGAGTCTCGGCCTGTGCATCAGCCACGGCGGAGGCAAGCGCTGCACTGTCGAGGGCTGTCTGAACGCGTCCCGCAAGAACGGCGTGTGCTGGTCGCACGGCGGCAAGCGGCTGTGCAAGCTGGAGGGATGCAACAAAGGCCCCAAGTCCGGCGGCTACTGCTGGTCGCACGGCGGCAAGATGAAGAAGTAAGCGACACGACGCGGTAGAGTTTTATTGATATTTATCCGTCGATTTTGGATGGAGACGCCACAGAGAGAAAGAGCCATGAATGGCGAATAGTTTACGTATTTATTCGATAACAAGCAAGTTTTTCGTACACAATTCTGCTGCATTGGTGTCGAAGATACAGTACTATATGCCTTGGTCTAACAAGTTCCTTGGTTCGCAAGGATCAAAGAGGACACGACTTTGCTCGTCTAAACTTTGCGCTTTTGGTTGTTTACAAGAGCTGGTCGACAAGGACAAGGCTGTTGCTTGCTGTTCAAGTTGCTGTTGCAGTCATTGTGCTGACTCCTTGATGCCACAAAGCACTTACATTTTGTAGGGAGTGACAAGCACCACCCACTCGTTCTTCTGCGCTGGTATTCGGTTGAGACGCATGTTGCCGTCGAGCGCTTCCCGTTTCTATTACTCTTCGAGTTTGTATCGAGCGTTGCGTTTCCAGCGCCGTGTCTGAATACTTGCAGTGCACACCAAGCAGAAGATGTGGCGGCTATGCACCGTTCAAGTTCAACCAAAATCGGTGACACGCGCGACGCGTCGCAAGCACAGTATCGACCAATAAGAGCGATGGATTGTGTACCCATTCTCGTGCAAACCAAGCAGCAATTGAAGTTCGAAAGGGCGCAATCGCTCCAAGCAGCAAATCGCGTCGGTATCAGCGCACCGCAAGTGCTTCAAAGCATCAAATGGTAGAGAACGGTCGAAGGTGGCTGAAGCAAGCCAAGAGCCAGCAGGTCTTGAGGCCTGCAAAGCCCCAGCCTCTTGCTTTGTCTGCCTCATCACATCTTCAGGACGTTCTGTGTACGGTACTGCGAGTAGGGCTTCAAGGTGTGACGAGGCTGCAGTGTGGACGAAAACGGGCGTGTGGACCACCCAAACTGATGTTTAACGTTATCAGAACCGGGTGGATACCATCGACTTTACAGCCAAGTGGAGATTTTTGTGGCTGGATCATAGAGATATGCCCGCTGGTATTCCTCGCTCCAGTACTGCACAGGTCCTTGTGTGTCTTGCTGCCAGGAGATATCTTCGTAGTCCTGCGGGGCTTCATAAGGTGATGAAGGGGCAGATTCAATGGTGTCGGGGTCAGAATTCGCCTGTTGCAATGCCGTCTCTCGTTTTGAGGACACACGGCGAACTGCAATCACCGCCGCGTGTGATTCCTGCTTTTTCCTGCGCTGTTGGGTCTTCTCTTCCAAGTATTTGTGCACAACCGCCCGTTGTTGTCGTCGCTTCAAGTCTGCGCACACAAGGATCTTGTACCGCTGCAATAGCAGTTTGCCGTCACGTTTGTCAATAGCGCGCCTGAACATCCGCTGAATGCAACGCGCTGCGCGACCTTCGACTTGTTGGTGGCGCTGCTGCTCAATAAGCTCAGCAAGTTTGTTGGCCTGTGTCAAAAGCTCCAGTCTCCTCGCAGAATGCCTCCTCCAACATCGAGCAATGCGGTTAACAGCGCTGACACATTTCGGCAGCTCCTTAGCCAACAGCCAAGCAAGCATGGATCCCCACTTATCATAAAGCCGCCGACGATACCACCGCTGGATGTGCAGAGCTGCTGACATCTGCTCGACAATTGATTCTGCTGATGTTGATTTCTTACAACGGAAATGCCGGCCTCGAACCCAACGCTGGAGTTTGGTTGCAGCTGCAAGCCGCTGGCGATAATGCTGTTGCCGACCTTCAAAGACGGAAGCACGCCACTGAGATAGCCTGGTCCATCGTTTCCAGATCCGCTGGAGGGTTAAGGCGGCCACGAGTCGCTGCGCTTTCATTTTTTCATACGCAAAGTGCTGTCTCCATCTTGTCTGGATCACTGTGGCTGCACTGCTGGTGATCTGAACTCGGTACTGTTCGCTGTAATTATCTCCGAGGTGGCGAGCGCGCATGTATAGTGGGCGAGTAGATCTATACATTACAACGCGATGGTTGTGGGATTCCCTTCTCTGTCGAAGTGTGCGTTGCACGCAAGACGCTGCTAAATCGCGCCTCACTTGCAACATCTGCCGCTCGACCCTCGCAGTTTTTCGTCGAAAAGTACTCCGCCAACACTTTTGGATGCGCACAGCACTATTAGACTGTGCTTTCAGGATGAATCGGCAATGAAATCCACGCAGATGACTCTGGATCGACAAGACTGCGGATACGACCTCCACCTGATCCACTAGCGCCTCTATCACGTTACGTGGCAAAACCCAGTCTCGCCATAACTTGTAGGCCAACCAAATTCTCTGGATGCGTTGTGCCTGACGATTTCGACTTCGGTCAAGGAACTGTGCGATTGCAACCGCTCGCTTGTGATTGCATCGTTTCGAATACGAGAGGCAATTCCTCTGTATGATTATTGCTGCGCATTGGCGTGCATAATGCGCTATCCGTGCCATCGCGATACGTTGAATTACTGTTGCCGCATCTTCACGTCGGCGTTGGACATGTCTTCGACGGAATCGACGATATCCTTTCTGAATCTTCTCGGCGTGACGTGACATATCCTGCAACGTTTTCGTCAAGGTCGCTTGCATAGCAGCGAGCACTGTAGTGTCGCGACGCGAGCAAATACATCGAGCAAATTGTTGGAGAGTAACCGTTGCAGCAAAAATTTCTTGAGATTGACACTCCATAACCCACGCTCGCCACCAATTGAACTTGTCACTGACACGGTCAAGTGATAATTTCTCAAACATCGCGATTAACCTCCGAGATGCACTGAGCTGTAGACGTTCCTTACGCTGCGCGTCAATCACTTTACCGTGCCAAAATCTCCACGCTTTACGGAGAATAACATTACCAAACACATGTATAACTGCGTTTCGGAAGAGTTTTTGACGCAAAGAGCGCGAGCATCTCGCATTGGCGAGCTTCAGCACTGGAAAATGACCGTGGATCCACTGCAACTCAATCCTCAAGCTGTCGGCATTCTTCACTTGATCGGCATGTGCTTGAATCAAGTCAACGCGAAGCTTCTGGACATGTTTCTCTTCAATAACGCCACTGCTGTTTGCCTGGTTGCCTTGTGGATGATCAGCTCGTTTTGGGTTCGCTTTGATAGCCATTGGTTCAAGCCTCCTGTGACGTTTTCGCTTTGCTATGACATCATGCTTGACATGGGAGGTTGCATCGTTGCGACGAGGTAAACTTGTTTTATCCAGTTGGTGTCGGTGGCGAGTTTTCCGAGATGTTTGAGGCAATCGACCATAAGGACTCACAAACTCGTCAGAAGGCTGGTTTCCACCGCACTCTTGCTGTCTGCTGGTCAATAACGGCACGTTCGACACGGTTTGCAATCTCTTCGCGGTGAAAACTTCTGGAGTTGTAGTCGTTGTGGACACTGCAGTAATCGAGGGATTAGTTTTCACAACGGGAATGGTACAACGAAGCATTGCGCAGCAACTTCAACATGTGCCACTGATAAACTCCGACCGACGTGGACTTCGATGCCCGCGATATTTGTGAGCGGCGTTTCATCCGAATTGGGGAATTAGACAGAAGCGATTCTATACGAAAAATATGTTGTGGGTTATTCAAGATGAAGTGCATTACGTTTGAGTCCGATCAAACTGATTGTTTATTCATTATTTATTTATTGCGGTTTAGTCGGCAATCTACGCTCGAAGTTGCGCCAAGCTACACCTCGCATACGGAGGTCTAGCAGATTAAGCTAACCCACTAGAGGCGATAGTTTAACATATTCACGATCGCTGGCGTTTATGGGGGTTGCCGAAATGATCTTTGTACCATAGCCCGACCTCAATAAGACCCGCGTCCCACGACGTAGAATAGATGTCGGAATTGTTGCAGTGGTCTGAGTTTAAGCGGATGAACTCAAGCAGACCCACATTGTCCGCTCGAGCAGCGTCAAACTCGCATCCTGGATACAACGGCTGCTTCACTTCAACGTAAAGCCACTTCACTGCTTCCAGCTTTCCGTTCTTTACGGCAGCCTTCATTGCTTTGTCAGACCATTCCTTCTGGAACGCCATGTGCAGGAACTTCATCACGTCAACGTGTCCACGTTCAGCAGCCCCAGTCATCGCTTCATTGAGAGTGCTCGTCTTGTAGCGCATTTCGGGGTAGTTCACGTGCAGCCATTTTACAACCTCCAAGTGGTTGCCCCTAGCAGCTCCGAGCATGGCAGCTTCAGTACATCCATCACTGCGATTTTCGTGTAAGAACTTCAGCACCTGAAGGTGCCCGTTTGCGGCAGCTCTATCCATTGCTTGCGTCGAACACACGAAGCGGTCCTGCAGGGATAAAGTGTAAAAACGATTGCTCCCGAAAAACTCGTTGCCATTGACGTGCAGCCACTTGACCATCTCCAAATTGCCATTCTTCGCTGCAACATCAATACTTCCTTTAGTGCCCTTGATTCCTTGATGCTCGTGGAGCCATTTTAGAACACCCAGTCTGTTGTTTTTCAATGCAGCTATTGTTGCTTGCTTCGTGAACCCTTCGCACCGATTAGCATGCAGCCATTCTAATACATGCAAATGGCCATTAGCAGCAGCTGAGTCCATTGCAATCGTCGTGCACCCTTCCAACCGATTTCTGTGCAACCATTGCACGATCTCAAGATGACCAGCTCCAGCAGAGTAGTCCATGGCCTGAGAGGAACAACCGCCTTGTCTCTTAATGTGCAGCCACTTCACAACCTCCAAATGGCCATTAATTGCTGCTGTGTCCATGGTAGTCGTCGTAAATCCTGACATTTTCCTTTCATGCAGCCACTTAATGACATCGAGACGTCCTCGCCTCGCAGCATGAAATACCAAATCGTCCCATGATTCCCCACACTTGGTGTCAAGTAGCCACTGCAGGAGCTCAATTTGCCCGCTTTCAGGAAACAGGTACACTCTGACAGAATATGGGGTTGCACTTCTCCCGTGCAACGATTGAGCGAGCGCAAGGTTCCCATTTTTAAAAGCTGCCTCAACAGCTTCACCAACAGAGGACGCATTCCAGTGACTGTGCTCTATGAGCCACTTGACTAGTTCAGGCTGGTCTCCTTCCGCTGCGTAGACCAGATCGCATTTAAGATCGGGGAATAGCTTCAAAATCCAATGCACGACGTTGTCGCGGCCACTTCGACATGCATGATGAAATATCTCCATCTTGTTTTCCTCGATTTTTGTATGCTCAAAAGGGTACAGCCATTGTAGCATGGGCAGATCCCCCTTGTGCACACCGCATTGACAGTCTCCGGGTCCATGGCTAGGGGGTGGCGAGCGTATAGTTCCTGCATAATTGTCAGTGCTCCTTGCTCCGTTGTGAATTTTGCAGGGATCAAGTGCATCGCTTCTCGGTATTTCTGAAGCTTTTCGTAGTGAATTAGGTGCGGACTTTGATCCAAAATGTGCAATGCCATATTGACGAGGTGGGTATTGCGCAGCTCCACTGCATTGTGTAACGCTGAACTCGGGTCTGGATAAACGTATTCTTGGAGCAGATGCACAACATGGGGCAATGATCCCACTGCTGGATGTTCGCGACACACAACACGGACAACCGTCAGCACTAATTCGTTCAACGTAGACATCGCTTCACTTGATGTGCTTGTGACTTCTCCGCTCGAATGTGAATGGATAAAACCTGAATTGTACCCAGCTTTTATGTACCCATCAATAGATATAGGTAGACAGCAATAAAAATCCTTCACAATAGAGACCATCGTGGATAATTTGTGGGAACCAGATCAAGGTGATCTTCTTGCACTGCTTAACCAGATCGCACTCAAAATCAGGGAATAGCCTCACGATCCAATGCATGGAGCTGTCGTGACCACTTCCGGATGCACGACATTAGCTCTTCATCTTGATTTCTTTGAACTTTCGGCTCAGGAGTTTTTAGTCATTGCAGTACGTATATATACAGTACTCCATTTTCACAAGAGCCTCCGTGTTGCATGGCATTTCGATGTATTATAACAGTTCAACTGACACGAATCCTGGGATGGATAAAAGTCCCTTGGCTGAAATGAACAACATGATCCACATCTGGTCGTTTAAAACACATTGACACTCGTTAGAATATCGTCGGACGACTTCGTAACTAAAGGAATGACAGCCAACAGTCTGAGAACTTCAACATGCACGACCTTCATTCCTCATGATTGTTTTAGCCAACCATATGTACACGTATTTTCAACCAATCGGATTCTGTCTCTCAGAACCAGTCAGTTATCTCGACACCAGTGTATCAATGACGTCTCCGGTTACGGTCGGCGGCTACCATGCCATTGCGTTGCCGCTTCCACACAGTGCGTTCCGCCGGTTTATCTACGCCAAACAGCACGACTCCAAGCCTTCGGTGGACTTCGCCAATGGCGAATCCGTTCTCGCTTCAGGTCGCACTGCGTACGTTGTGAATCTGCCTTTGACCGCCTCGGAAGAGTGGCTGCGAGCGTGTTTCGAGCCCTTAGGAGCCATTCAGCACGTCGTTCCAGGCTCAGGGGTCTCTACAAAGAAGAAGACGAAGATGCACAACTTTCCACGGAGTTTCAAGCTTCTAGGACCGCCCACGTCGTGTTTAAAGCCCAGGAATCTCTAAACAAATTGCTTAAAGTGGAGACTTTGGAGACGCCTGCTCCGAGCAAATTCAGTGGCCTACAAGGTATTTATTATTCATTTTTCTATTGAGTAGGTGGCATTTTGCTGACGATTGTTTGCTGGTCAGCAGCTTATGCAGCCAAGTACCGGCGGAACCGACCAGGCCTGGCAGCCGTGAAGGCTATTGCCGACCGATTCATGGCTTCTTTTGATGAAGAAGAAGCTGAGGACTTGCGTCGTCGGGAAGAACTAAAGAACCAGGTGGATGACGATGGATTCCAGACGGTGGTGAACACGAAGAAGCGTGGCATTGTGTCGCAGGAGGACACAATCGCGAAACCAGCTAAGAAGCAGAAGGGCAAGGAACGGAATGACTTCTATCGCTTCCAGACTCGCGAGAAGAAGCGTGATCGTACGTGTGTTGAAGTGGATGATACGTGGGATGATATACTAAAATTGATGTTGGTGCTGACTGTACAGAGCTCAAAACGCTCCGTGAACGTTTTGAGGAGGATCGCGAGTTGGTGGAGAAGATGAAGAAGGCCAACAAATTCCGACCTGAATAGATGGTTCTCTTTGTGCATTACACTTGCTGTTACTTTCATTATGTACATTTACAAGGACACTGGATTATATTGCGGTGCTCAACGTTAGCACAACCGGCCACATTAAAATGTTGAAGTCGAACCTCACTCTATTAACTTAGAATGCAACTGAAACGCTGAAGCAATCGTGCAGTGTTTTACATGTAAACGACGGCTGATGCAGAGGCAAACTACCGAAGTGCAGGCTTTCATTTACGACAAGAAAGTTGCTCATAAATTAAATCAGATAATGTTCGCTAGAATTAGGTCTTGTGTTTGTAGTGCTTCCTTTCGTGCATTTGTTGAGGTGGCATATATCTTGGACCCAGTCGTTGAAGTCGCTTAAGCTGTCTGAGCCTTTGGTTGATGTGTGGGCATCATCTTGCTGGTCATCTTCGTTTCTCCGCTCCATTCCTGTCGGTGTATGGCAAAAAACATCAGCAACTTGAAGAGTTTGGCTACTGTATGAATTCGGAAACCTTACTGGAACGATTGGGCCCAGATCGGTGCTATCGACCTCCCAGTTGACGACGTCGTGCACGGACGGAATCGTGTGGTCAAGAATGAAGACCAGCACTTGGGCGAGCTGGCCCAACATGGCGTCTCCGAGCTCCAGGGTCGAGTGTGGGGTGTAGGGCATCTTGAAGTAGTAGTGATTTCTGTCTTGCGGTGGCTTTGTCTTGCTTGGTATTGACGACGCAAATTGCTAACTGAAATTCGAGGTGGTGTGTATTTTTCAACCCTTGGGCAAGATGCATACGTCGACCGAAGAAAGCGGCACGCACGCCTTAGGATCCTCATGGCGCTCTTTTGCGCAAAAAATGCTTACCGCGAATCTTTGCTGCTACAGAGAATCAACAACGTCACCCTGCGACAAAGCCAAACATTTGTAGGTGGGAATTAAGCTTCGAGAAGAGGCATAGCAACATCGGCTGCCAAAATCTTTTGGTAAGTGCATTATTTAGTGCTATGCTGCAGGCGGTCTTCAACACAAACTACTACGCCTTGCCTCTGCGAAAAGTGTAGAGTCCGCTGCGGTAACAACATGTGACAACTGCACAGCGACTTGCAGTTCGCTGTTCGTGCAGGACCGACATCGTAGTGATTAGCCTCACTGGAGAAGCCTACACTGTAGATGTGCCAATATCCTTAGCCATAGTTTGTTTGCAGAAGCCATGTACGTCGGTGCACATACTGTAGTAGGAATCTTCAGATTTCCAGCCGCTTCAGCTAGGAAAGTCTACGTCCGTCACTTTGTTGCCGAAAAAGTGTTGACGAAACAAATGCGGAGAAACATGGTCCGCGCTCATTACAGTGAGTCGTCACCACCATAGCTTGACACAAAGATGCCAATCCTGAAGAAGTCACAAGGTACACGAAACAGTTGCAGTGGTGCTTGGAGGAATGTGCGTCACAGCCAACATCTGTCCATATCCAAAATCGACGCAGCGCTGTCAGCTCTGCTAGAGTGAAGAGCACTTATCACTGGCAGCGGAGTTGCTGGTAAGAAACCCGTGTCTTTATAGCGTCAACGACAACTAGCCACGCCCACCGTACCGCCCACCAACATTCCTGATGCTTGACCGACCGTCCTTGAAGTCTCGCGCATTGATCTTGTCACGTGCAGAGCACGATAGCAGAGAATGACGATGACGTGGTCAGTAATTGAGTGGCGGCAACAAACTCACCAAGATTTGCCTGGCGTCACGCTACTCAGCACCACAATCTCGCCAAGTGATGACCATCCGAGCAGGACAGCCACTTCAACTTGCGGCATACTCAACTTCATACAATCATTTCAACCAATCGATGCTTCATTTCAGCACAACTGCAATATGATTGATTAAAACTATTCGTTCCGATGACGCACTGACGTAGCGGCACACTGTACCCTTTCGCGTACCGACTGGCTGGTGCGTCTCCTCAGAAACAGCGTGTCCGCTCAGTATCCATCAGTTAAAAATCCCATACAAAAAAGCAATGTCGGACTCTGCTGCTCCTGCCGGTGTGAAGCTCAATGCTTCCACCATCGCCGAGCCTTTCAGTCTGGCGGTCCGCCAATACATCGACACTGAAATGGGCGGCGTGGGGCCCAAACTCGTGGGCCTTTTGGCCCATGGAGACCCCGCCGCCAAGAAGTACGCGGAATGGACGGGCAAGGCTTGCGCCCGCGACGGGATCCGCTACGAGCTGCGGGAGGTGCCCAAGGACGAGCTGCTGGGCGCTCTGGAGAAGGCCAACCACGACCCAGAAGTGCACGGCATCCTGGTGTACTACCCGTGCTTCGGCCCGTTCCCGAGCTTCTTCGGCGGCACCATGGACGACTTCCTGCGGGACAGCATCTCCATCAAGAAGGACGTCGAAGGGCTGTGCCAGTTCTACCGCGGCAACTTGTACCGCAACATCCGCTACGTGGACGACGACAAGACGCAGAAGTGCGTCCTGCCCTGCACGCCGCTGGCGATCGTCAAGATCCTCGAGCACATTGGCGTCTACGACAAGACCAAGGCCGCTGGCAACCACCTGGAAGGCGTCAACATTACGGTCATCAACCGCAGTGACATTGTCGGTCGCCCGCTGGCGGCCATGCTGGCCAACGATGGGGCTGACGTGTACAGTGCCGACATCGACTCGCTGTACCTGTTCCGCCGCGGCAAACTCATCCCGAGCGAAGAGACCCAGGAGTCTGCCTGCAAAAAGTCCCGAGTCATCATCACGGGCGTGCCGGTCAAGAGCTACAAGCTGCCGCTGGAGTGGGTGAGCGAGAACACGGTGGTGATCAACGTCGCGAGCTTCAAGAACGTGGACGAGGCCGAACTGCTCAAGATCAAGGGCGTGCAGTACGTGCCTCTGGTCGGCAAGGTCACGGTCGCCATGCTTGAACGCAACCTGCTGCGTCTGTACGAGAACTTCCACTGGAAGCCTAAGAAGGTCTGGCAGTAGATCGAGTGGACAAGATTAGAGCGGGTTGTCCATCTTACGAGACGCAATGCCAATGCCTTACATTTCTCCTTGCATATATCAACTAGATTGATGCTGTCATGTCTCCCACGTTGCTGACGGGATGTAGAATGAATGTGGTACAGTCCGCACGAAAACTGCGTGTTGCAATGTTGATGGTTGGCTACTTGACAGCTGATCTAATCACATTGCCACGGCTACATCTCAAGGTGTCTCGACGTTTTGGCGCTCGAGAACATTGACGTGCACTGTACTGGACGCAACAAGCATATCTCTGTCGTCTAGAGCCTTAGCTTCAAAAACGTGGGCCCCCACGCTCAATCCACGCAGCAACAAGTTGCCATCACTAATGTAATCTTTCTTCAAGTGAGCTTTTCCGTCCAGGAACACGTACATTTCGTGCACGTTCACTGCCGTGTACTCCAGCACAATGGACTGGCCTTCCTCGAAAGTGGTGCCGTCTGCAGGAGCTGTAAATTGGCAGCGTGGTATTTCACTCGCTTTGGGGGCTGCTGGTTTCCAAACGTAGACAGTCTGCTCGAATGTCTTGAGCTCTCCACTTAAACCTGGGATCGGAATGGTGACTTCAAGATGCAGCTTGAACTGCTTGGCATCCGTCGATACATCGTCCGGTGCTCTGAATTTCCTCAGAGGAATTGGGAATTGCACTGTCTTGTTGAGAACGTCAGCGTCCTTCAAAACAGTTTCCCCCTCCTCAAGTGGCAGAAAGCCAATTTCCGACACAATCTCCTCATCATTCATTGAAACTCGGTACTGGAACACCTCAGCTCCATATTGGTGCAGCGCCTCCAGAGGGAAATTGGCGATTTTCCACTCGAATTGAGCTCCTCGTGGAGTAAGCTGCGAATTGTTGACAGGGTTCACAATGTCCACCGACACGTTGGAGATGTCGAACGCTGAGTAAAAAGCTCGGTAGTCGGGTAAAGGCACCACCAAGGGATGGAAGAAGCTGTACACGCACGCAACAAGGTACGCAACCAACGCTGCAGCCACACACCCGACGAAGAGGAATTCTTCCAGCGCGGCCTGCTTCTCCTCACTTTTAGTCTGATCTCTACGTGGCTGCAGTTTAGCAACTACCGCGGGTGGTTCTGCGCGGAATTTTGTGCTTCTTCCTCTTTTAGCTAGCACCTTCAGCTTGTTGTTCTGAGGTCGAGGAGAGGCTTTACCCACCGACGGAGACCTCTTCGAGTGGCTGATTGCACGGTACAGTCGTCCTCGTGCTCTGCCTCTTGGCTGGCGGTGTCTACAACGTGTTCAGAGCTTGGAATTCCCTTGCAATTGTCCGCAGTAACTTGTTTCTTCTCAGTCTTCACTGCTCTTGCTTGCACAGACAACGGATAGGTATGATCTGCGTCAGCAACATCTTCAGAGTCAATAGGCTCCAAGTCTGGGAGGTCTTCTTCTGTTGGGACCAAAGCATTCAGCCGTTCTGATGGCGTTGCAGTGTCCGCAGTCTCTAATTCCTGTGCAGACGCAGAGCCCAAGAGGAAAGCCAATACAGCGTTGGGGTCATTAGCGTCCGACATTGTTGTTGATACATCAAAAGTCGTGGTATCTTTTCAAAAGATCGCTATGAATGAAGTCGTGTGGGCCACACACCAAGTCAGTTGAAGCTGTTGTTCAGCGACAACAAAGCTATTGACAAATTGTGGCCGCAATCACTGGTTGCTCAGTAAAAATCCGCTGTTCAGGATCTTCATTTATGTTTTGCACTTGATCTCTCGTCCAGTCTCGCGTCATTTTCGCTTGATTTCTCTGGCAACTTTTCATTCGACAACAGCAGCCACTGCAAACGTAGCTGTCCACTACTTCTCGTCATGGAAACCACTTCCTATGAATGGCTCCAGCAGCTACGCTGACAGCGTCATCGACTCGACCGGCTCCATTTGTTGTCGAGCTGCTTTCGCGGTGTTTTAGCACGTCGTGCATCTGGTGTTAGCGTGCGACGAAAGTGCTGTTAAAACAGATGCGCATACATTCCGCAAGTCAATCAGACCGATCCTCCGACTCGACCGCAAGAAAACAGCCATCTGGACTGGATTTAAGCGCCTTCTGGACGCGCTTTAGCCGCGGAATTAGCCGCTAAAACGGTGGGTGTCATGTCGCGGCCGGTTAGCCACTTTCACTTCCCTTCTGCCACTCTTCCTCTCCCTCCATCAGTGGCAAGTCGAGTGGGTGTCTACACGTGAACAAGCTGCGGCGACCGAGGAAGCGCTCCCTGTCGCTTTAGGCTCCTTCCGTCTCTAACCTGCTGGGGTAGTGTCTAACCTTGGCGCAACAATGGCAAGTGGCCAGTCAGTGTTTAAAGGCGCGCTTGGGTGGGACGACTGGATCTGGTGGGTGGCAATCGGCGCCGTGGCACTTCTCATCCTGCTGCTGCTCGTATGCTGTTGCGTTTGCATGCAACGAGCCAAGCGCAAGGGCCACGAAGAGGCACTCGCTGCGGTCCAGGCAAGGCAACGGTTAACACAAGAGAGGGAAGTGCAAGAGCAACAGCAACAGCAACAGCGCTACCAACAGGCAACTTTCGCGAACAACCCGACCCCCAGTGGCTATCAACCGCCAGGTTACGCCTATTCGAAGCCTGTGGCCGTGCCATTGGCGCCGCCACCTAACCGGAAAAACCTCGGCCCGCAAGTGGCAGCAAACGGTTACGCTTCTTCGTCGGACGGGTTACACAGTAACCATAACCAGCAATTCGCCAAGGCGTACCCGCCACTGCCGGGCCAACCCGCGGGTCAAAACCCGGGTCAAGGTCGACAGTCTCCTGCCCCACAACCAGCGTACACGGCGCCCAACAAGTGGTACACTCCGGGGCACCAATCGGCACAGAGCCGGAGCCCGTTGAGTCAGGGCTACGAAAGCAATGCGCCCCGTCTCAGCAATCAAGGCAGCTCCAGTGTTGGCTATGACCATCACACTAGTTCTCAATACCCAGACAGTATGCGGTACGAGGACCCGTACCCGGAAGGAGGAGGGCCTGACGGGGTCCCGTTCATGTCGGTCACGTCTCCATCGGCCTCCAAGAGCCTGAAGCAGAACCGGAAACACGGAGTGAAGCTCCAGAACACGTCGGCTCCGAACAGCGAGCACGAGCAGATCCCAGCGCCTGTGGTGGTGCCACGATATGCTCGAGCTCCTCCCAGTCCCTCAGAGGCAAGAGCGAGTGTCGGATCAGGTTCAGGAGCTTCGGGAGGCACGTTACAAGCCAGGATTGATGCCTTGCGCTCTGCTGACACCAACGACATGGTGCATTCCAGGATCAGCATCCCGCCCAGTAGTGAGACGGGATCAGAAGGAGGTTTAAGTACGCTTCAGATGCCTAGAACGCTGCAGACACAAGAGTCCTATGCGTCCACACCTGCACGGCGTTCCGGACTGTTGGTGGGCAGCGTCTTGTCGCCAAACTCGTCGGCGTTGTCGTCCAAAATTTCATTAGGGGACGACGATCTCGAAAGCGGACGGAGCTACGAGACGTTCGACCCGAGCACGTTCAATAGCGCCAAGTCTTCGGAGGTGAGTGCTCAGCTCGTTAAAAAGACGTCGAGCCAATCCATCGGAAGCGACTTCTCCCATGGCCAGTTTGAAGATGCAGAGCATTTCGGAGATAGCGGACACAAATTCACGCGACACGACAGTGGGAAGATCGTGACGCCGGGGAAACCCTCACGAGGCGACAATCTATCCTTCAACAGTCGGGATTCTGTTGAGTTCTGAGCTCTTGCAGTAGGGAGGTGACAGGACAGGAGAGAGGTTGCAGTACAAGACGTCGCAGTGGAGACTTGTCAGGTCGTATCATAGTTGCAATGCCGTATCTAATGTTACTCTAGTTTTTGACCGATCTTCGTCTCTGCGGTTGTCGACTGTTACCACCAGCGAGAGCGTGCGCTTCCTGATCCTGTAGAAAGTGGCGGCAGCACTGCAGCCAGATTGCTGAGTCCTCCATTCAGTCCAGCTCGACCGTCTTCACCTGGTCTGTTCATCGTCTGCCTGAGCCCCACACTGTTGCTCGAATAGTTGTTGCTGTTGAAGCCACTCTCGTCTCGGTTGGCAAACGCCACTGTCTGCTGCAAGAAAGCATCAAAAGCCCCACTCGGCTCCATCGACAAAGGCTCTGCACTCTGCAAAAAGCAACAAATGTCAGTCACGGTCTCCGATGAAAATCGACTAAACGCCAAACTCACGGATTCGATGCAGGACGCCGTCCTGAATTCTGCAAAACCTGCAGGTCCTGCAGTTTTCGGTCGATAGTTCCGTGGCAAAGGTTTTTCGTGCCGAGCACGAGCTTGGGGAGGTTGTGCAGCGTCGGCAAGTCGTTCTCCTGGCCCGTGGACGGCACCACGCATCCTTTCAGTCTTTGAGCGTCCACGAGCTCTCTGTGCCAATTGCGAAGGTGCTCTCCTGACTTTCTATTGCTCAGGTCGTGAGTGAAGACGACCCCGTGGACGTCGTGGTAGAACGCAGTGCGACTGCGCTCGTATTGGCGATGCCCGCCGACGTCCAGGAACTCCACGAACACGTCGCGGCCTGCAGGTCCTGCAGGCCGCAAAAGCACGTGAACGTCGCAGCCGGTCGTCCAGAGGGACTGCGATTTGTCCTGCGGACTCTCTCCGAGCGAATGGACGCGACAAAGCGCCTGCAACAGCGTCGTCTTGCCCACGCCCGAGTCCCCGACGACCAGGACACGAACGCTCGGCGTCTCCATAGTAGATGCGATATCATACCGGTATTTGACAACAAGAGTGATGGTCCTACCTAGAATAGGTCCTCGGAGTGATGGTTCTTCTAAATAAAAAAGTTTTTTTTTTTAAATTGGTCAACATGGCGGAAGAATGGGCGTATGAGGAGGCCACGGACGACGAGAAGCTGCAGATTGCGCAGCGCTTCCTGCTGGCGAGTCCCCGGGACAGGTCCACGAGGTGCTGAGGGATGTCGCCAAGCTGGTGCCTGCCCACGTGCTGCCCGAAGCGGCGCTGAGGGGCGCCCTCCATGCTTACAACGTCAAGAACTGCCTGCCTGTGGACGTGCCCGACGCTGATTACAAGGCGAGGATTGATTACAATTATATTATTATTATTATTATTATTATTATTATTATTATTATTTAAGTAGCTGAGGGATGGATGTCTGACGCAATTGTCTTGTGCCTGTAGATCTTGATCTGCGAGGAAGGAGAAGTGGATGCGGCGCACTACGTGGACCCCATTGGCAACCGCGTGCTGGGCTTCGACCATATCAAGCAGCAGATTGTGGCTGAAGATGTGGCGGAGCTGCCGGAGGCGCTCGTCACGGACTTCGAGAAGGACCGGTGAGCAGCAATTTTTTTTTATTTCAAGTGATTTTTTACTGCTGTCTGCATTGTACATTTTGGAGATGACAAGTAGTTTACTTTTTGTTGTGGCTTGACTGACTGTTGTGGTTGTTGCAGTCAGGCGGTGCAGAAATCACTGCAGTCGTATTTGCAGTTCGAGTACATGCATGGGTGAGGACTTGTTAACTTTGGCTTTGTGGGATATTTGGATAATAGTTTTTTTGTTTGAAGTGGAACTGCTGGGGTGTACGTGGTGGGATCGAGGCTGGTGGTGAACTTGTGTACGGAGCGTATCAATCTCCGTAACTTTTGGGGTGGACGCTGGAAGTCGCGATGGGAGATGGACTTGACTGCAAACCCAGCCAAAATCACGGGAGTAATTGAACTGCATGTCCACTACTTTGAGAATGGCAACCTTCAGCTGCAGAGCTCCAAACAAGTGGAGGAGGAGGTGACGATTCACCGTCCCAACGGACTGGGTGATGCCATCCTACGCGTAATGAAGGAGGCCGAAGATGACCTGCAGACGAACCTCGAAGACATGTACATTAACATGTCGGAAGAGACGTTCAAGGAAATGCGCCGTGTTATGCCTGGTACGATTTTTTCTTGCAGATTACCTTCAGTGGGGTGGTCGAATATTCTTTTTTCTAATCACTATCGCTGTTACAGTGACCCAAACGAAGATGGAGTGGAGCTTGCATGCGCATCGTACGGCCAAGGACCTCGGGCGCAAGTAGAATGTTTGAAGCAACAACGTTGAGCTCGCGATAGACGAGAACGCAGACGAAAAGAAAAGTGAGTAAGCGCAACATGAATAACGAGTTGGTGCGTTGGTTATCTTTTGCTTGTTATAGGTTAGAGCTCTACCCGCTGAGCTCAAGCGCTTCCAGCATTTCATTTTCGCCTGACTGGAAGTTGGCAAGTTGCCATGATAGCTTCCAAATGTGCACGACGCCATTTGCGTCACCCGCAGCTAAGAAGTTTCGCTGTCGTGGGTTGAAGTCTAGCGCAAACATTGGTGCAGTGGTTTTGGAGGCTAATGAGGCGATGTTGTTTGCAGTTTTACCTGTCGAAGACGAGGATGCAGACGTGGTGGACGCATTGGTTGATCCTGCTGAGTCAGATCCAGTGGCGGGATCTTTGCCGCTGAGAACGAGTGCAGGGCCTACACGGTCGACCTTGAGGTCATAGACATATACGTTTCCATCCTCACTGGCAGCAGCAAAAGCCATCGGACGTGTGCGGGACCATTCGGCAGCATAGAGATATGCAGCTGATGGTGCCACCTCAAGCGACAGCAACGGTTCTCGCTGGAGCGTCGAGTATACTCGTGCTGTGCCATCAGCTGACGCCGTAAGGAATAAGCTCTTTCGGAATGGAGAAAAACTCGCATCGTAGACAGGAGCTGTGTGGGGCTCGAATACAAAGTCCATCGCATTCGGGAAAATCCCTGCGGGGTCCAGTTTGGCTTCGTACACTGTGGCTAGCGTTATTTCCTTGCTGCGTTTGGCAGTAGCTCGTGCCTCGATCTGCCGCCGCGCCGCAGGAATTTTCGATGCTGGAAGTTTGCTCACCAATCGTGCTGCAGTGGCCGTCCACTTTTTTCGCCTTTGAAGTCGGACGAGCGCACGTTGCCACTACCCTTCGCAAAACATCGAGCCACAACGCCACCCTCGGAGCCCACAACAAAAGCACGACTTGCTTTGTCGATGCTGCTGAAGGCTAACGCCTTGCCGCCGATCACTGGTGCGCGAGTTTCATCGCTGATGCTGTTTTTACCGCCGCTACCTTGAGGCAGGTGCATGACGTAGCCCTCGACGGGGAACGCAAGCTTGTCTTTGACTCGCCAGAAGAGAATTTTGCCGTCGCCACTGACACTAGCGATCTTAAGACACAAACCACGCCGGAACATCAGAACACCTAGCTGCAAAACATGCAATGGTGGCAACGTACATTGTAATCTGCACTCTGGATATCATAGACCCAGGCCACTTTGGTGACAGGTTCGCGGTGGAAATAGTCTCCGATACCTGACGAGAGGAAGCGGTAGTCGCTCGGCTCAGTATCCCAGACGAAAACCTCTCCGTTAAATGATCCGGCTGCTACGATCGCCGGATTCTGCGGGTGGAAGGCCACGCACATGAGCCCGCTCTGCGTGGTGATGGAAATTCAATTTTGTTAGTCGCATGGCAATCGTCACGAAAACAATACGCATACTCACAGAGGTTTCGAGCACAAGCGAGGGTTTCTGCGGGTTTAAATCGCTCTGGAACACGCTCCACAGACACAATGCAGAGCGGTAATTGCACCACCCCGAGTGGTCGAATCGTCCATACGCTGCAGCGATCACCGAGCCTGTTGCATTCCAGGACACGCCGGTGCACGATAACCTCAGAGAAGCTGCAGCTCCTGTCCCGTTGGCAGTCGTCGAGCCTTGCTGGGGCTGGAAGTACGCGTCATAGTCAAATTGCAGCCGGAAGAGCTTGGAGATATCCTTCTCCTCCGACTCCTCCAGGTATTTCTCCAGTCCTACCACATCAACTCAAATGTGTCAAAAGGGAGTCCATTTCAACAGCTTTTGCTGCCACTCACCGCCAAAACAAGAGCTGGTCTGTCCGTTCTTGGCCATTTCTCGCAGCACGAGTCCTCCGACTCGTTGCAAACAGTGGAGGCCTCGTTGCTGGTCCTCGTCTTGAGCGTCGGCAGCTGCGTCCTTGCTGGCTTTGGGCTTCGCAGCAGGTTGCTGCGCTGGACCAGTCTGAGTGGCGCTGGACGTCGTGGCGTCCTCCGTCTGCGCTTCATCTTCCGTCGTCTCGATCGGCAACGTCTGAGCGCACACTTCGGCCGTCTGCTTGGTGCTCTTGGGCTTGAACCGAGCACTGCCCAACGCCACGTCCTGGAACATGACGAATGACAGAAGGACCGACTGCGCCAAAAGTGCTCGCGTCCCTTCATGGTCCAGTCGACTGGATTCAGTCACGACAGCGCTGCCAATTGCAATCGAAAACAAGAGCAGAGCACTATGAAGCAGTGCCCATGGACATCCGAGGCTCATCGTCTCCGCTACCAAGAGATCAGCAGCTCATGGCTACATCATGCCACAGATGTAGCCATTTCATGTTTGCGCGAACACCGTTGACGTCTGCGGATACTTTTCTCCATGCAGTGCCGTCATGGCGAGCGACATGGCAATACGAGCACTGCAGACATGCTATCCCTTGACTACCATACAGTAGTGTCAACGCTGCAATCTCTTGGCGTCGAGCGCACAAGCCATGAAGCCAAGTTGGCTGCTAAGTTCCGGTACAGAACCGCGTCTGAGCCGAATGCGCAAACAGCCAAAGTTCGCGTCTCCCCATCCCGTCGTCCTCTGCCATTTTGGAACGCACCACCGGACCGGCCCAAGTCCATTCCGCCAGTGTCAATCTCCTCCCAATTGCTCAATCTCCACGCAATTGCAACTTCCGACACAATGACGACCGACGCGGCTCCCCATGAACGTCATCGAGAAGATTCTGTGCCACCACGCAGTGGGGCTCTCTGCGCCTCACGTCAAGGTCGGAGATGTGCTCTGTGTCAAGGCGGACTGGACGATCGCCAGCGAGCTGACGTTCCAAGCCATGGACACCATGCACGCCGCGATCGGACGACCGCCGCTGCACCGCCCTGACCGCTTCTGGCTCGCTCTGGACCACACAGTGGACCCGCGGGTCAACCATCTCCCCAAGCAGCAGGCGCTCATTGAGATGTCCACGAACTTCGCCAAGACCCACGGCCTGACGGACTTCCAGCCCGCCAACACCACCATCATGCACACCGAGTTCGCTCGCAAGCGGGCGCAACCCGGACAGATCGTCATTGGCGCTGACAGCCACACGTGCAGTGCCGGCGGGATGGGCTCATTCGCCGCGGGGCTGGGTGCCGGTGACGTGGTCATGCCCCTTGTGACGGGGCAGACGTGGTTCAAGGTCCCGGAAGTCTGCTACATTGAGTTTGTGGGCGCCCCCGGCTTCGGAATCGGAGGCAAAGATGTGATTCTGCACATTCTGGGAGAACTGAAGCGCAACACGGTTGCATTTGAGCGCGCAGTTTACTACGGCGGCTCGGGACTGAAATATCTGTCGGATGATGCGCGGTTTGCAGTGGCCAATATGAGCACTGAATTCGGCGGCATTGCCGGCGTTTTCAAGCTGATGCCATCACGCAGCGCGTGCTGGAAGGCCGTGACAGCCACTTTGAAGAAGCTCTGTTCTTCGAGCCGGATGAAGGCTGCAACTATGCTGCACACCATGTCATCAACTTGGCGGACGTCAAGCCGCTCATTGCGCTGTATCCGTCCCCTGACAACTGCGTCAGTGTGCACGAGAAGCTTGGCATGAAGTTGGATGGGTGCTTTATTGGCGCCTGCACGACTACCCAGGAGGATCTGATCCTTGGTGCGATGGTGCTGCAACAAGCTATGCTGGAGGGCAAACGCCCGTCGGATAAGGGTGAACGTCGTGTGACCCCGGAAGTCTCGAGATCATCGACCGACTCAAGGAACTGGGTCTGGTGCGCATTTACGAGGAGGCAGGGTTCACAGTTGGTGTGCCCAGTTGCAGTTTCTGCGTCGGTATTGGTGCAGATGTGGCTGGTGAAGGCGAGGTGTGGCTGTCCAGTCAGAACCGCAACTTCCGCAACCGTATGGGCAAGGGCTCTATCGGCAACTTGAGTTCGGCGGCCGTGGTGGCTGCGTCCAGCTTTGATATGGAAGTGGTGGATCCTATGCCGTACTTGGAGAAGATCAACAAGGAGGACTTTGATAACTACCGCAACTGGATTGAGCCGGATGCCACGACGCCTTCGGCTGCCAAGACAGCCAAGTCGTACAAGGTTAGCGAACCCCAGCCGGTGCTGGCCACTGCTAACGACACGGAGGAGACTCAGGTGGCTAAGGAACAAGCTGCGGTTGCGGCCTTGGAGGCGGCGTTGCCCCCAAGTTCAGCGGTAAGGTGCAGAAGTTCGGTGACAACATCGACACGGACGCTGTGATTCCGGCGCAGTTCATGGGCCTGAACAAGTCGTCGCCATTGTGGCCGAAGGAGTGCGAGACGGAGCTGGACGTGCTGGCCGCCAAGTCGTTCGCGTATGTGCGACCGGAGTTCCCACAGAAGGTGAAGGAAGGCTTCAACATCATCGTGGCCGGCACGGCGTTCGGTAGTGGCTCGTCTCGTGAGGAAGCGGCAATTTGCCTTAAGGCGGTGGGTGTGCAGGCAGTCATTGCCAAGTCTTTCGCGTACATCTACGCGCGTAACCAGCCCAACAACGCACTGCTGGGTATTGTGGTGACGGACGAGAAGTTTCACGAGCTGGCCAACGAGGGCGAGGAGGTGACGGTGGACCTGCGCAACCGCGTGGTGAGCGTCAAGGACCACCAAGTGGCTTTCTCGCTTACGCAGCTGGAGGAGGCTTTCCTGAACGGCGGCGGTCTGAAGACGCTCTTTAAGCAGCACAAGGCCGACCTGTTCCGTGCAGCGATGCGCGGCAAGGCTCCTACCCCGATCTCGTCGGGCGGCGTTGGCTGCGGCGAGGGCTGTGGTAGCGAGGCAGCGTCGACCCCATCCTGGTAGACAACAAACTGAATAGGTCTTTTGTAGCAGAGCCCTCAGGTAGCAGTAGATAGTTGCTCAAAGTGATAATCAGATACATGTCAAAATGGTCAAATGCTTGGTGACAAATACACCGACTCACGCCGCTAAACGTGTTATACGTCAAGAGTAGAATTACGTGTTGAAGTGAAGATACAACCAGGTTGGCAGCCCACCGTTGGCTCATTTAGCTCGAGCTGGCAGCCGAACTTCTCAATGAGCCGAGCAAGCTATGGAGTGTTCTTGTTGAACTCAATTCCATTTTTCTTGAATGCTTTTTCGTGATTCCTCGGATTCCTTCAATGTCTCAGAAAGAAATCACCATGTACGCTTTTGAGCTCTTCGCAATCGTTGGCGTCTCAATGTTCATTCTACCGAGTCCGAATAGTTTTTCTTCTTCATCGTCGCTACACCCCACATCGCAGTTTATCGGTCGCGTAATAAGAAATGGAGAGTCTTTTAGCAATACCAGATGGCAATATTTTCACAGAGATCCGATTATGGGTTGTGAAAGCGACGGTCAAAGCTTTATTATATTCAGAGGCGGTGCATCGATGCATCGAGAAGTAAAGAGAGATGCCGCTAAGAAACTCGAGCTTTGGCTTGCTGACGACGGGCATTGTACTGCTTCTTGAAATTCTGCAAGATCTCTAGTTTCTCTTTTGGCGAACCTCCACGAGTCTTAACTGCTTCAAGGACATCGTCTAGTGTGTGTTTCTTGTTGAGAATGAACTTGATCAACGTCTGCTCAGCATCGTTCGCTTTCCTTTTATCAAGCTGCATCTTGTAAGTCGATATTTCCTTGGAGTAACGATTGATTTCCTTGCCGAGTGTTCCCCCCAAGTCCTCTTTCTTCATTGTAGACATCCTTCACACCCGAGGTTTTGCCTCGCTGTAGGTGGCTGCGGCTGATCTCGTTATAGCGAAGGTTGGGAGAGTGAGTCGTAGCAGCGGACTTGATAAATGTAAGCAGGAGAGTCAGCGTGAAGAGCAACACCTTGAAAGAACGCATAGTCGGCCTGCGATGAAGTGGTGATTGTGCGCCACGAAGAAACTTGAAAACTAAGATCACTATAGAAAGGTGCGTTGTGCTCCATGCAATCGAGTTTGCGATTTCTTCCCTGGTCGGGCAAAATGTCGTAATCTTGTAAGTCTGTCCATGAACAGGTAAGTTAGTACTTGCTTACCAATTTTATCCTTAACTAGGTACTTTTTATATTAACCTTTACAGCATACTTTTGTATTAACCTTTACAGTATACATGTAAAAACTATACTAGTCTCAAGGTTACTATCAGCAATTCCAGTTTACACGTAGATCATACAATAATATAGTTAGATGTGAATACAGTACCACGCTTCGGCAGTGAACCAGGTACAAGAGGTGCCAATCAGCTAGTACGCCTCTTTAATTATCAAAGCCCAGAGCTGCTTCTCATTGCACTAACTCTATACGTGCTATATAAGAAAATGCAATCGAGTACGAAAAAAGCGTC
Organism: Phytophthora boehmeriae; assembly: GCA_011947355.1. Classification (NCBI taxonomy): domain Eukaryota; phylum Oomycota; class Peronosporomycetes; order Peronosporales; family Peronosporaceae; genus Phytophthora; species Phytophthora boehmeriae. The sequence continues at coordinate 213,980 of JAAVTJ010000399.1, read as the reverse complement.
TCTGATCGAACTGTTCGAGATAAGGATCCAGACCAGCAATTCCTTCTTTGGGTTAACCGATATGTACGGTAGCGAAACCAATGAGCACACCCGGTGTTTCTTAATGAGAGCGTTGCACCTATGAAAATATTACGCCGCAATAATCTAAAGCGTGATGCTTTTCGTCCATACGGTACGTGTACTGTATTAATATTAGCAAAACAGTATTAATAAAACAACAACAAATTTTGCGGTAACTCTTCTTTCTCACCAAGGGGACCAGCTGGTGCTTTAAGGAAACAGTGATTGCGGCATTTTCTAATGGCTCGTAATACTACGACATGCTTGGCTGTGCTGACGTGTTCTGAAGTCTAAATTTGAGGAATCCCCTAGGATCAATACCTCTACTGAGAATTGCTTGTGGCTCGCACTAAACCTCAGCAGGATCAAAGCAGTGTTGTAGTCTAGCTGCCAATTACAGCAAATTGATACTACAAGTAGTAGGGTAAAACGTGAATATAGATACACAAACTCTGTCGCGCATCTAGTCTTACTGTACTATAGCACAGTATTATACTACGTTTGTATCATATGTAGTTTAATGTTCGATGCATGGCAGAGTTTGGTGTATTGATGGATTTATTGTCACCGCCTTTCACCTATCAACCACGCTACCCTCCGGATCATACTTTGATGGCATCCACAAGAAGCTTGAAGCGTCTTGTGTACTCCTCCAAGAACGGAGAATTCTTGCTCACCACACCATCCTTAATTCCGAGATCTTTTGCAACCTTAAATGGCGGTCTGAGTTTCTTCAGCAAGCTACTCATCAGCTTCTCCTCCTCTTGCTTTTCCTTCTCTGCAGCCTTCGCCGCTTTCGCAGCCTTAGCAGTCTCAGCAGCCTTAGCCTTCTCTTCAGCCTTCGCCGCTTTTGCGACTTTGGCAGCCTCTGCTGCCTTAAGCTTCTCTTCGGCGTTCGCCGCTTTCGCAACTTTGGCAGCCTCTGCTGCCTTAAGCTTCTCTTCGGCCTTCGCCGCTTTCGCAACTTTGGCAGCCTCTGCAGCCTTAAGCTTCTCTTCGACCTTCGCCGCTTTCGCGGCCGTAGCAGCCTTAGCAGCCTTAACCTTCTCGGCAGCCTTCAGCTCTGTGTTAGCTGCATGGCGCATCTTCGCGAGCTGCATCTTCTCCGAGATCTTGCCAAGACCGAGAATTCTCTGCTCGTCGATGCTATCGTCGTCATCATCGTTATCGCCGTTGTCATCACCCTCGTCATCATCGTCCTCACCCTCCACTGGGTCGGCGACACGAAGAAAGCGCTTCAAAACATCTCCGTTATCGGCAGAAGTAAGGGAGTGAACCGTTGGTGCCGTGGGGTCCGCGTTGCTGACCATAGAGATGAGCGCCACACTCAGCAGCAAAATGTACGACGGACGCATGCTAGATTGAGCGTTTGGAGCCTCGAGTGTTGGACCGGAAATTGAGAACTGGCCTCGCCGAGGATTTTCATTGCTGTGTGTAAGTTGCTCTACCATACGATCAAGATTGCGATTTTCTCTTTTGTCGGGCAAAGAATCGTAATCTTGCGAGGCTTTCCGTATGAAAAACTTGCTAAGCACCAGAAGTTCTGGCCCAGCACTGAGATCGTGAGTGGTACGAAATTATCTGCAAGTTACTATGTTAATTAGCGATTGTGAGTTTGTCCTGCGTCGGGAAAAAGCGTAATCTTGCGGGACTACATATGGTTTAATGTTGAGATGCAGTACTGTAGTAAGTGAAACAGCGAAAAAATTGCTGCATTGGGGACGTCGTTTCATGAACGTCTGCCACTATTATACGATTCTCTTTCGACATATACTCTCCATTAAATGCGAAAATGTTGCTGCATCGCTACCAGTCCAGACCTTCTAAAAGGGTCCTCGTGGACTCTATACTTTGATCCACATTATGCACTTTGAATATCTCTTAATCAGTAAAACTTTTGGTTCTGATACTTATTTTTTGTTTTAGTAGCACAAGGCCAAAATGACAAATCGTTTCATTAATGACCGACGCATCGACTCGACGCAATTAAACACGTTGATGCGTCCTAATGCTACGTAGAAGTGAAGGTGCCACCAGGTATTAGACTGGAACGATGGCGCTGTTACGCTTGTTGTACTCCTTGGTGAATTTTTCAAGAAACTCGGAGTACTTATTCTTTGCACCGCCAACGATCTTCAATTCCGCCTTCATCATTTCTGGATTTTTCCCGCTCTTGATGAAGTTGTCGATCATCTTCGCCTCTTTCTTCTCCGCTTTCTCCATCTTTTTCGTCACACTCGCGATCGATCTCTTCATCTTCCAAGAACCGAACTTTGACTTAAGTTTTCCCAAGCCGAACAGTCTTTCTTCATCATCGCCGTCTTTCAGGGACGCAACTTCTTCGGCACGCAGATAACGTTTGCCACCTCCGTTTGCGTTACCAATGGCAGGCGAGTCAGCCATAGCGGTGGTGGCACCGTTGCAGAGTGCTATCAGGAGTGCCATGGTGATCATCAGAAGATTGAAGTAACGCATTGTAGCTGGTTGGGTTTTCGCGATGAGTGCTAAGAAGCAAGTTTAGAAGTGAAGACAAGACTCTCGGGTACCTTGTGCATGCGAACGAAGGCTTGGACGGAAAGATCGTCGCATTCCGTACTGCTTCAAGCGTCAGCTTGTGTCGAGCAATTGAAGATGCAGGAAAATAGCTTTGACGTGAAAAGCAAGGTTTGGCAATACCGTAAAGAGGAGTTGGAAAAGCGGAAAGCGTACTGAGCTTCCCGCAATACATAAAAGAGCGAGACTGGAGAAAGGCTGGACGAATCTCTTACAGGACATTAGTTGTATCCCTGCGGTGTATTAATGTGAACTTGTCTTGAATACATTAGAGCATGCAGCCGCTATCGTGACGGACAAGTTTCTTTTGTTCAAGTAACAGCGTAGACTGTGCTAGGATGAGATCTAGGCGTTGCAGAAGTTTTGCCTAACTTACGCTTAGGAAGGGCTAGTACAGTACATGTAGCCTAAAATCTGCGTAGAACCCAGCTTTAGCATATCCCTGTTACAGCTACTGTCGTCCATCTGTTGAATCGGATTACGTACTAGCCGGAATGTGACGTGATCAAAATATTTGCACGTTACTCCGACTATAACGACGGTGTAGCGAGTCCAAACACACGCAATCTCCATTCATCGTGGCTACGAAGCACTGCAATGTCATATGCAAGGTGAATGGCAGTCAGCTACGAGCGACTTCATCTTCTATTTCAAATGATGGCGCAGGTACGTGCCCAAGGCCAGCGGGTGGTCTCCTCACTTGATTCACATTATAGATTTGACACTGAACACATGGTGTGATACGCTGTAGGCTCAAGATTGCGCTAATTTTCCTTTTCGGGCAACACATCGTAATCTTGAGAGACTGTCCACGCTGCAGTTCTCGTGGATTCCACGGGGACCTTGATTAGCAACAGTACGGTACGTGTCTAAACATTACTTACAAATGCAGAGGTTCTTATAAAGAAATCTGATAGAAAACACACTGGCGTCGGAGACTTGAATGACGGATAGAGTCTATCCGTCATTCTGTCATAGCGTGCTGCGGTGTTGACGCTCGAGAAAAAACTTTTTTCGTCTTTAAGGCAGCAAGAGCTGTTTTTAAGTGTGCGCAAAACACACAAATATAGTGTTTGAGCACTTCAGTGAGTAGTTGTTCAGTGTCTCTGAAGTTGTGAAAGGCGTTCAACACATTATTAGCTCACATTTTTCCATTGGAAATACTAACCACAACTTGGTCGGTCTGAGTTTACCCACTGCTCTTTCAACACCAGTTTTCTCATGACTCTACCACTGCATTCATACTGTATATCTGCTATGTTTTGTAGTACTATGTCAAACTGCTGGACGTTTTTCGACATAAAAAATGGTCCTGGACAGAGAAGCTTTAAGACACCGCTGTTACGGTTCTTACGAATACCAGTTCTCGGACAGATGAATGGAAACACGAACTTGATTACTTCGACTTAGCAAAAACAACTCTGAGAGTGGAGTTCCTACACATGCACAGTCGCTGCCAAAGCACTGCAGCCACCACAATTCGTTCCACAAAATGGCACTGTCGCAACTTGAACAGCACTCTCCCATTCCTTTTCTGATGTTCGTTCTGTCCTGGCCCACTCGCACCAAGTTGAAGATCACCTCAACTTAACACTCCCCTTCGAGTGCGGGTGCAACACCACTCGGACAATGTTTTACTGATTCATGTGGGTCATGATAGCGAGCTCGTCGTTCTTCACGTTGAGTGGGCATCAGGTCTGGTTTCATACCTACAAGCGCCTTAAGCTTTGTCAGTTGGGGGAAACGGAGTGGTTTCGTCATGAGATCAGCAGGATTGACGTCGCTACTGACTTTCCAAATGTTGACAGCCTTTTGTTTCACCTGTTCACGGACGTAGTGAAATCGTAGTTCAATGTGTCGGGTCTTCCGGCCATAGGTTGGATTGGACGCTAGGGCAATAGCATCTTGGTTATCGACTCCTAATGTGAATTCCACGTTCACATGTGCAATCACCTCTTCCATGATATTTGCCAATGCTCGCCCCTCCATGCACGCTTCGCAGGAAGCAACGTATTCCGCCTCCGCTGTGCTTTGAGCGACGACACTCTGTCTACGAGCTGACCACGCCACAGGACCACCTGACACTTTCATGATATAGCCTGTTACACTCTTACGAGTGTCAGGGCAATTTCCCCAATCCGAGTCAGCGTAACCATCTATCTGGATGGTCTGTACTCCATGTTTCTGACTATCTATTGAGCGGTTGAAGCAAATCCCATGGTCGGCTGTCGCCACAACATATCGAAGCACCCGCTTCAATGCACCACCGTGCTGGACCGTCGGGTTGCCTACGAATCGACTTAGATACCCCACTGGGTATGCTAAATCAGGTCTCGTGCTTGTCGCCATGTACATAAGCGATCCTATCGCTGCTCTGTAGTCAATACTTGTCTCATGTACCTCATCCGATGGGGCTGCTCGCAGTCTTGTAGTAGGATCCATTGGTGAACGGCATCCGTGGGCTTCTTCAAAGCCAAATCGCTTCAGCACATCATGTGCGTACTTAGATTGATGTAGGAAGACGCTTTCTTTTGTCCACTCAATTTGAACACCCAGGTAGTCATGGAGACGGCCTTGGTCTTTGATCCCATACTTCTCGTTCAATTTCTTAAAGAATTCGATCTTCCACTGCTCGCTACTAGCGGCACAGATCAAATCGTCTACGTAGACGAGTAGTATAGCTACGACACCACTACCAGTAAAGACATACAGGCAGGGCTCCGTCGTGCAATGGTTCCATCCTTGTACACTTAGCCAGCCATCCAGTTCTTCATACCACTCGCGGCCACTCTGATGTAGCCCGTAGATGGCGTGCTTGACTTTGTACACCCACCCTTTTTCAGCGGGAATCCTGCAATACGATGGATGAAATGCAAGATCTTCAGTTTTGCGTTTAGATACGCTGTGTTCACGTCACATTGGAAGGGATCCAGCTTCAACAAGACGCACAGGGCGATGAACAACCGAAACGATGCCATCCTGGCTACTGGAGAATAGGTCTCGGACTCAAGGAAGTCAATTCCTGGCTCTTGTGTGTCACCACGAGCACATAACCTAGGTCGGAATCGAATCACATTCCCGAGGTTGTCCGTCTTGACTTGATACCGCCACATAGTCTGGAGCGCACGTTTTCCTGATGGTATGTCTGACTCTGGTACTAATTCGAGAACGTCCTTTTCCTCCATTGTTGCTAGTTCACGCTCCATCCCTTCACGCCATTCATCTCTCTGCGGAGACGCCATTGCCTCCTTAAATGATCTTGGCAAGCGCACTTCCGACTCATGCCAAAGTCGTAAACTGGGTGCTTCGTCCTTCGTTGTAACTGCAGCTAGTGCAGCATACACAGCAAAACCTTCCGTGTTTTCTGCAGTAGCAAAGAGCGCTGTTCTGCACCGTTTCCGCTCGGCCTCGCCGCTTTGCACAGACTCTTCATCGTCTCTGGTATGTGGATGACCAATGAGTGCTGGGGACCTATTTGCTGGGTCGGGACTTATGTCACTGATTACATCACTTTCGTCAATGTCACTTTCGTCGACTGGCGCAAGTGTTTGTTCTCCCTGCATGTTAATGTCCTCCCGTCGATCACCATACTCAAGTTTCTCACTCTGTGGCTGACCGTCACTAAACTCAGTGCCGTCAAGGTCACTTGGGGTGCCGTGCGAAGTATCTTCCTCCTCAGGTAAGACGTCATTTTCTGATTCTTTTCTGCCCTCTTGCTCGACTGAGTTACCGAAGCCCTCGAGTGGCGTTACATGTGGCTCATCATCGCCACTTAGTCTGGCGTCTTCCTCGTCGACTGCATCGTCAGAACCATCGGCATTTCGCTCACCCTTACAGTGGTGATGCTCGGTCTGGTTGGTCGAAAATTGGTCACCATCCTCTGTCTGCGTACCATCCACTTGACTTGTTGGTGACATCGGCTGTGTGAACACTATGGTATCACTAAGTTCCGGTGGTTCTTTGTCCATCCAAGTAGGCCGATCTTGGCCGACGTCTTCACTGCCCTCGTCAGTGTTGTCGTTGTCAAGCAAGTCAAGGTCTCCAATGGCATCACTCTGATGTCTCTCTTCGGACGGCAGGTCGTAATCCCGTCGTCCCATGCTCGTTAGGTCAGGATACGACTCGAGTGCCCATTCGCGAACATTCCTGTCAAACTCCGACCCGTGACGATCACGATACATGACCTGTTCGTTTACCGTAACTTGGCCGCCGAAAAGAGCGGTTCCTTCGGTAGGAAAGTAGACCTTGCAGCCCAATGTACCTTCGCGATATCCTAGGAGGAAACCAACACGACAATTGTCAGCGAACTTGTGGCGCGCCGGACCCACTTTCGTGTGGACGTAGGCAAGTGCCCCAAATTTGCGCACGTGGTGGATGTCTGGCTTTCTCCCCACATCGCTTCGTATGGTGTCTGACCAATTGGACTGGAATACGATCTATTCTTCAGGTAGACAGAGTAGTATAGCGCATCAACCCAAAAGATGTTGGAAGTCCAGATTCTTTCATCATCCCTTTCAGCATACCACACAGTGTCTGGTGACTGCGTTCAACCATATTCAAACGCGATGAGTTCGGTGGAGTGGTAGTATGCACAATACCGTGCTGCAGATACCAAGCGGTGATATCCCCATTCACGAACTCTTTGCCGCCATCGGTGAAGATACCTTGTACTGGACACCCTGGACACTGCCGCTCTGCCCACACGACGTACCTTCGGATCAACGCGTTAATTTCAACACTAGTCTTTCCAGTCACTGGATAAACTGTGATGTATCGAGTGTACGCGTCCATTACCACCAAGATTGCCTTGAATCTTGTGCAATTGTAGTTGGTCGGCGGAAATAAGAGGTCAGCGAACACCAGTTCGTTCCTCTTCGTAACTCCACGGTCCAACTGCTTCCACGCCGGTCTTGCGCGCTGTTTGCCTCGTTGACAAGCCTCACACATGTCAAACTGCCTCTTACGCAGCATCATGCCTTCCACTAGTCCGTCGTCCACCATTTTACGCACATGTTGGGGACATAAATGTCCGAGACGTTCATGCCAGCATTGGAGGTCCGCCACCCCATCTCGTATGGCGTAGTTTATCATGGCCTTCGGTACCAGGGGATTGGTTTCACCAGGCAAAAACGAGTTATGCGCCGTGAACATCCAAAGTCCGCACGGAGTGAGTGGCGCTTGGAGGGCTGTTGCGTTGTTCTTGGATAGTGTGTATATCCCCTTGGCATCATCATATTCAACCGTGAAGCCTTGCTCGCGCGCCACTGATTGAGATAATAAATTGGGGCGTTCTGGGGAAAAATAAACGTTCTCCAAACGCAGAACAACGTGGCCTCCGAGTACCTCTACCCAGAGATCAATTGTACCCACTCCGATGGGCGCTGACGTGCCGTTATAGCCTTGGACTGTCTCCTTCGCTCGTTCCTTCACAGAGAGGTTTCGATACTCAATAAAGTATCGTTGATCACCAACTAAGTGGCGGTTGGCACCACAATCGAATACCCAATTCTCTGCTTGATATCCCTGTGTTGCAACCCCTTTACAACCACCACTTGGACTACTCGTCCTATTAAGCTCAGGCCGCACTCCGCGGTTCATCTCACTGTGTTTCTCCTTAGAAACTGCGCGCTCTGAAGCGGCATCAGTGAATCCTGAGTTTACCGAGACTACAAGCGTCGCTTGACTTCCACTCTTCTTCTGTTCATCACTGGAAGCCTTGCTTCCAGAGTCTTCCGGATTGGGACAGTCTTTGATTGCGTGGCCTGTTTTGTGGCAGCGGAAGCAGTTACCTTGCTTTCGATCCTCTTTCTTCTGGCGCAATGCTTCATCCTGCTTGTCGCTCTTGCTCTCGGACTTCTTATCTCCACCACCTCCTTGCTTCTTGCCAGCCCCTTGGTTCTGCGATGACTTCCCGCCACCATTCCCAAAGGTCCGATTCAGTTGATTGTCGGCTTTATTGGCCTTGTCAAAAGTGATGGCCATAGTCACCACCTTTTCAGGCGTGTCTGCGCACTCCATCCCTGTCTCTACCAAACCGCGCAGCCGATCAAATCTTTCACCAGATGGAAGTGATGAGACTAGCATTCCCGTGAATACTACATCATTGAGAGTCATTCCTACGGTCTTAAGTCGCGAACGCAGGCGGCACATGTAGTTCAGATGGCCTTCCACGTTTCCATTTTGCTTACATCGTGCGGCTTCAAGCTGAGCATACAGCTGGCGTTTGGTCATTGCTTTTGTCTGCTCATTAACAGTACCTTCAAATCGTGCTGAAAGGTGGTCCCACATGGCTGACCCGTCCGGCAAATCCATGAGCTGTTGACCCAAGTCTGTGCACACCGATGCAAAGATCATCTCTTGGAGATCTAACTGTAGACCTTCCCAGACTTCCTTCTGGAGCTCTGACCACTTCTCATCGTACTTCCGTTCACCTTTCATGACCTTGTAAAGGTCCTTGTCCTTCTTTCTCGCTGCAACTTCCATGAGTTTCTTGTAGTACCGCCAATTCTGCCCGTTCCACCTAATAGGGCGGCCAGTCTTCTCAGAGACTTCAACCTCCCACGACGCGTCAGTCGTTGGCTTAGGCATGGCAACACTTGCGTACAGTGTGACTTGGGCTCATAACCCTCTTACGAATACCAGTTCTCGGACAGATGAATGGAAACACGAACTTGATTACTTCGACTTAGCAAAAACAACTCTGAGAGTGGAGTTCCTACACATGCACAGTCGCTGCCAAAGCACTGCAGCCACCACAATTCGTTCCACAAAATGGCACTGTCGCAACTTGAACAGCACTCTCCCATTCCTTTTCTGATGTTCGTTCTGTCCTGGCCCACTCGCACCAAGTTGAAGATCACCTCAACTTAACAACGGTCAACCTTACCGCCCTCTCCTCGTCTTAATCGCACACCCAAATCGTCCTTTCATCAATATGCAGAGCACGTTAGTTGCTGTGTCCAACATGCCACTGTGACTAAAGGGTGCGAGATCGAGTTGGCGGGTGAGCGTCAAGGACCAGCAAGTGGCTTTCTCCTTGAGACTTGAGGAGGCTTTCCTGGGTGAGAAGATTTTTAAACAAAACAAGGTCAACCTGTTCCGCGCTGCGATGCTTGGCAAGGCAGCAATCCCGAATACATCGGCCGGCGTTGGCTGCTGCGGTAGCGAGGCATCGCTCGACTCTATCCTGGTAGACACGATGAGTAGGTCCTTTGTAGTAGCGCCCTCAGGTAGTTCGCAAACGGATAATCAAAACGCATGTCAACATGATGGAATGCTTTGTTAGTGTCCGATGCACTGACTCACGTAAACGTTGATTTATCGTATTACCGGTACTACTTACAAGTGAAGGTACCGACATGTTGGCTCATTTACCGTGAGCTTTACGAGCGTCTTTCGCCTTCTTGAACTCCATCAAGAACTCAGACGCTGGAGGTTTCCCAAAATTGATGTTTGCTGGTTTGAGACCTCTGTCCAGCATATCACTGATCACCTTCGGCTCGCTCTTCGTTTTTGCTTTGCCCGATAATTTTTAAAGTAATGGCTTATGTCCGTCGAGAATCCTCCCAGGTTGAGCCCTCTTTCTTCTTCGTTGATGTTGACCTTATCTAAGGCCGCAGTCTTGTCATGTAGTAGGCGGGTGTGGTTGATCTCGTTCTTGCGGAGGTTGAGTGAGTGAGTTGCGGCGGTAGTGTCGGCTTTGGTGACACCAACCAGGAGAGTCAACGCGAGCAACAGAACGTTGTGCGGACGCATAGTTGGAGTCACTGGTGGCTGGAGAACTTGACGCTAAGAAGCAAATTGCAAACTAAAGATGCTACATCATGGCTTTGCCCTACGTACAGTACGATCAAGATTGCGATGTTTCCCCTTTGTTTGGCAACTATCGTAATCTTGTGGGCTGTCCATAAGAAAACGTGTCTAAACAACAACAGAATCTACGCAAAACAACTAAAAATGTCTACCGTGCACCATGAGGCACTTAATGGTATGCGCTGCGGTTGATGAGACTATTATCATCAATACTTCTACCGATCAGCAGTGTACATCAGTCCAAGGCCCTGACGGACCTTATCCATGATTTTGATGATCCCCACAGACTCGGCATGCGAATACTCGCTCCTTTCAATCTGCTTGGAGTGGATGGCGTCCATCACAGCTTGAGCTTCGTACTGGAACCCCGAGTGGTGATCACTTGGATTCGGGTGTTGAAATAGTGACGTCTTCTCGATCCGCTTGCCGTCTTCCGTGAACGTGACCACCGAGACCTCTCTGGAAGCGTGTGCAGGTTCTTGGATCGTTATCCAACCTTTGCTACCAGTGATCTTCACGGTCTCACTCATTTTGCGAGAGTGGAGTATTCCACTGTGGCGAACCGTTGTCCGCTGTATTCAAGCGTGATTGAGTTGTAGACATCCACACCTTCGTCGTTGAGTTTCCCGGCGGTCGTCACCTTTTCAGGCTCAATTCCGAACACCATCGTCGCAGTGGCCAGCACGTAAATGCCAATGTCCAACAGACCGCCACCACCCAGCTCCTTGTTCCAAATCCGATCATTGTCGGCTTTGAAAGCGACGCCAAAGGCTGAGTGCACATTGTGAACATCGCCAATAACTCCATCGTCGATCTGTTGACACACGAAGCGAATCGCAGGGAAAAATCGCGTCCACATGCCCTCCATGAAGAAGAGGTTCTTCTCTTTTACCAAGGCTACAATTGCCTCGGCTTCTTTCGCGTTCATTGCCATTGGTTTCTCCACCAGCACGTGTTTGTCATGATTCAGTGCCATTATGGCCAGCTCACAGTGCGAAGGGTGGATTGTCCCAATGTACACGACGTCCACCAACGGATCGGCACACAGAGCTTCATAGGACCCGTATGCTTGAGAGATATCTGTGGATGGAAGATGTCAACTGATATTAGTACTAATCGTTGCGAAATTGAATGAGGTTTGCGTACCGTGCGCCTTGGCGAATGTTTGGGCATTTTCCAACGAACGAGCAGCGCAAGCGTGGAAGATGGAACTTTTCAAGGGCTTCACATTGCTGACAAAGGTTCGAGAGATGCGACCGCAGCCAAGAATTCCCCAACGCAATGGCGGAGCGTCAGTTGTAGAAGAGCTGCTCATTGTCAACGTGCTATGGATTCAACGAATTCAAGAATGGCGTCATGGAGGACTGTAGCAAGCATGCAGTACACACATCAGATGCGTTGCTTGTCAGCACATCCTGAACGAAAAAAAAGGTGAAGAATCATTCACGTCAAGAAGGAACTTCATTCAAATGATTGTGGTCGACCATCCACGCTGCGGGGCCATTCATTGCATACAGCAGGCAATGTCATCGACACCTATTGAGAATCTGCCGGGTACACCAGACCAATGTCCTTGCGGATCTTGTCCATGATGGTCATGATACCCAGCGATTCGTCCAGCGAATACTCGTCGCTCTCGAGCTGCTTCGCCTGGATCGCCTTCGTCACGGCTTCTCCCTCATAGAGGAATCCAGAGTAGCCGGAATCGGGATTAGGCCATGGAAACGTCGACGTCTTCCACTCTTCTTTGCCGGGTCCGGTACTTCGGATGACGGAGATCTCCGTCGCTAGATGAGCAAGCGTGTGGATGTGAATACGGCCGGTGGTACCGGAAATCGTGACGGTCTCATTCATTTGCACCAGCATCGAGTACTCAATCGACGCAAAGCGAAGACCACTGTACTGCAAAGTCACTGAGTTGTGCACGTCAACTCCGCCATCATTGAGCGTGCCGGCCGACGTCACTTTCTCGGGCTCCGTACCGAACACCATCGTCGCGAACGCGAGAGGATAGATGCCGATATCCAGCAATCCACCACCGCCGAGTTCGTTCTGCCACAGACGCGCCTCACCCTCCGGGAACGGGTACCCGATTTCGGCGTGCACATGGCGAACTTCACCAATTTCGTTGTCTGCAAGCAGTTTGCGGACAAAGCGGATGGACGGGAAGAAGCGCGTCCACATGCCTTCCATCAAGAACAGCTTCTTCTCCCTCGCCAGTGCAATCAGCGACGCTGACTGCTTGGCATTCATGGCCATCGGCTTTTCCACCAGCACGTGTTTGCCGTGGTTCAACGCCAGTGTTGCGTGCTCGCAGTGCCACGGGTGGAGCGTACCGATATACACGACGTCCACCTCAGGATCAGAGCACAACGCCTCGTAAGAGTCGTACGCGCGTGCGACGCCTATCAATCACAGAACAACAGACCATCAGACAGAATTTGAACAGTTGAGAGGTTGCACTGCAAATCGAACCGTGAGTGTCGGCGAATTGCTGCGCATTGTCGAGCGATCTCGCTGCACAGGCCTGGAGCGTCACGGACTTGAGTGACTTGATGGCTCCAGCGAAGGCCTGCGAGATGCGGCCGCAGCCGAGGAAACCCCAACGGAGAGCAGTCGAGTCGGTCATGTCGGTCAGGAAGGGAAATTAAAATGTGCGGTCCCTGCTGGTCCAGCGTAAACGACCAACGACAGTAATCACGCACAAATTGATCGCGTGGTTGAAGTTACTGTACAGTACAGCTGAATCATAGTGACATCACCCTTTGGGTGGACAACTACGTCGAGTGTCCTCCAAAAGCTGATCAGATGGACCTTCACTCGCTTGAATCACAGCCAGGCTGTCAGCGGCTGACTCTCATGGAATCCATCATGGATGCAGCAATCTGTATGAGTGTTTCATGTTCTATCTACTTTGCACATTGGTGCCATCAAACGTGATATCATTGGTCAATATGCGTTTTCACGAATCAAAATCGAATTACAATATCTTTTCAACCAACCATGCCACACCACGCACTTGGATATTGTCCCACTCCAGTTGGAGGTCCACTATGAGACCGTCTCACTTGTGTTTTTGCTGGATCCTACTCCAACACGTTATTCCCCTACAGTATGGCTCTCCGTTGGGGTTTCCTCGGCTGCGGCCGCATTTCCGCCGACTTCGTGAGCGCCATGAAGTCTCTGGACGGCGTCTCGTTCCAGGCGTGCGCTGCTCGCTCGCTCTCCAGTGCAGAGGAGTTCGCGAAAACTCATGGTACACAATACTATTGTTATTGTAACTATTATTGCAATACTTATTGCAATACTTATTGTAGGGATCGCCAAGGCCTACGACTCGTACGAAGCTTTGTGCGCGGACCCAGACGTGGACGTGGTGTATGTGGGCACGCTCCACCCGTGGCACTACGAGCACACAACACTGGCGCTGAACCACGGCAAGCACGTGCTGGTGGAGAAACCAATGGCTATGAACGTGAAACAAGCGGCTGCTGCCATTGCTTTGGCCAGAGAGAAGAAGCTCTTCCTGTTGGAAGGAATGTGGACGCGGTTCTTCCCTGCAATTCGCCACGTCCGCCAATTATTGGCGGACAACGAGATCGGAGACGTGCACCACGTGCACGCCTCTTTCGGATGCAAGATGGACGCCGACAATGCCCGGTTGTGGCAAAACAAATTAGGCGGTGGAGGTTTATTGGACCTCGGAATCTACCCTCTGGCCTTTGTGACAATGGTCTTTGGTGCGAAACCAGAAAAGGTGACGTCGGCTGGCAAGCTTAATGATGGAGGAGTTGATATCTACAACTCGGTCACGTTGGAGTACAGCGACTCTCACTTCGCTACGCTGCAGTACACACTCTTGGCGGATTTGGATGAGACTGTGACAATTGAAGGCAGCAAGGGACGCATCCATCTCCCAGCGCCAGCCCACACGGCGAAGGAGGTGAAGCTCATCAAGTACTTGCAGGATGGCACGCAGAAGGAGACCAAGACGTTGTTCCCGTGGCCCGCGCCCGCTCCTGGAGCTACGTTCAACTATGGCGGATCGGAAGGCTTCCGCTATGAGATTGAGGCGGTGGTGAAGGCGATTAAGAACAAGCAGCTGGAGGTGCAGGAGTACCCACTGGACGAGTCTCTGCAGATCATGACCATTATGGACAAGGTTCGCAAGGACTTGGGCCTCGTGTACCCTGCGGATTCCGAGTAGGTGAATATCTCGCTATTAACCGTCGGGTTGGTGCTGGAATTTTATGTGTTCGAGCTTATTGCAATTAAATAAGCGGAGGAAGTCTTTAAATTCTCAATGTTTTTTCTTCATCATCATAATTTAGTCATGTACACGACGATGTGGTCAAGTGGAAATAAAAGAGCGATGGAAAACCCCGTAGGTAAGATAACTTTCAGGTAGAAGCGATTTGGATGTCGGTGGACACGAATGGCGGCACTTTATCGTCCTGAGCGAGATGCGGCGTACGCCATGTGTGGACAAGTTCAACCACGAATCACTACGTCTCTTGTTCAGAACAATGTTTATGGAGCGCTGCAGTTGACTAGAACTCCATAAACATTGGAGTCACTCACTTCAACCACAAGTCTTGCACTCCAATGGAGTGCAAGACTTGTGGTTGAAGTCGCAAATCTTATCCTCCCAAAACTTTGTTCGGCATCATTAACTCAAGCGAGTGGAGTCTACCAACCACGATCACATTTTGTTTTCGCCTTAGAGAGTGAGGACCAATGGCTGATACTTTGCAGGCTCCGCTACGATGGGGATTTCTTGGTTGCGGCAATATCGCCAACGATTTTGTCAACGCCATGAAAGGCATGCCAGCTGAATCGACAACCTTAACTGCATGCGCCGCTCGGTCTCTCGATAGCGCCAAGAATTTCGCCAATACTCACGGTGTGATCAACAGCGACAGCACTTTAGTTCTCTAATCTGCTAACGGTTCTTTGCTGTTGCTGTTGTTGTAGGGTTTACGCGTGCGTACGAGTCCTATGAAGAGTTATGCGCCGACCCAGAAGTGGATGTCGTGTACATTGCCACGATCCATCTTGTACACTTTGAGCACATTTCATTGGCGCTGAATCATGGCAAGCACGTGCTCGTGGAGAAACCCATGACAATGAATGCGGAACAAACAGCGTCAGTGATTGCACTGGCAGAGTCTAAGAACTTGTTCCTCTTGGAAGGTAAGTAATGTCGGGTCCATTTGACATGTTGCAACACGATACAGACCACTCATTCTCGTTGCTGTTCATTGTTCAGGTGTGTGGACGCGATTCTTTCCTTCCATCAAGTTCGTGCGGCAGCTTTTGTTCGATGGTCGAATCGGCGATGTTCACCATATCCACGGCTACTTCGGCGGTGCTTACTTGAACGCGGAGACGCAATCAAACTTCCGCAGTTCTTCGGGTGATGGCGGATTGATCGGTATCGGCATTTACCCTCTCTCCTTTGTTACGATGGTGTTTGGAATCAGACCTCACAAGATCACTGCAACCGGCAAGCTTAGCGAGGGTGGTGCTGACTTGTACGGCTCAGCCACGCTGGAATTCGATGGGAACCGCTTTGGCACCATCGAGTATACTTGCTTGGCAGAACTGGGCAACTCAGTGACGATCACTGGCAGCAAAGGCAGAATCTACCTCCCATCACCAGCCCATACTGCAGTAGAGGTCATTGTCACGGAATTCCTCGAAGATGGCACGAAACAAGAGAAGGCGACGCAATTCCCATGGCCGACACCGTCACCCAACACCGCCACCACGTTCAAGTATCCGGGATCGGAAGCTTTACTGTACGAGGCGGAAGCAGTCACCAAAGCGATTCGAAGCGGCCAGCGACAGTGTGCGGAGTATCCGCTTGAGGAATCGTTAGCGATCGCAAAGATCATGGACGAGGTTCGTGAGCGCATCGGGGTCGTCTACGCAGCTGACAATTGATAGGTTCAACCACGGTCATAGCGCTGCATGCATGTAGGAATCAACGGAACAGTTCGCACTTGTCATTTCACCATTCGTTGCAGAGGTGACCAAGATGGGACTCAACGCGCAAACCCCGCTACGCTGGGGATTTCTTGGTTGCGGCAAGATCGCCAACGACTTCGTCAATGCCCTGAAAGGCATGCCCAATGACTCGATAAACTTATCCGCATGTGCTGCGCGGTCGCTAGAAAGCGCTGAAAATTTTGCCAACACCCACGGTGCGATACTTTATGTGCTGTTGAAATTCATGAACTCTTTGTTGCTGATCATCCGTGGTGGGTTCTACAGGAATTAAACAAGCGTACGGATCTTATGAAGAGTTATGCGCCGACCCAGAAGTGGATGTCGTGTATATTGCCACGATTCACCTCGTGCACTTTGAGCACATTTCATTGGCACTGAATCATGGCAAGCACGTGCTCGTGGAGAAACCCATGACAATGAATGCGAAACAAACGGCGTCAGTGATTGCACTGGCAGAGTCTAAGAATTTGTTTCTCTTGGAAGGTACAAATGCGGTGGTGTGTGTGTTTCATATTCCAACGAGTAGCTAATCATCAATTCCGTCGCCTTGTACTATGCAGGTGTGTGGACGCGATTCTTCCCTTCCATCAAGTTTGTGCGTGAGCTATTGACAGATGGACGAATTGGTGACGTCCGCCACATCCACGCCGACATTGGCATGGGGAATGTGAGTCGAGAGACCGTGGCGAAACTTTCTAGTTCAGTTGGTGACGGAGCGCTACTTAGCAGCGGCATTTATCCTCTGGCGTTTGTGACGATGGCCTTGGGCTCCAACCCCAAGAAAATCACCGCTTCCGGAAAACTTAGTGAGGGTGGTGCGGATATGTATGGATCGGCCATCCTCGAGTTCGATGGGAATCGCGTTGGCACCGTAGACTTCACTTGGTTGGCAGACCTGGGTAACTCGGTTACGATCACCGGCAGCAAGGGCAGCATTTATCTCCCGTCGCCAGCTCACTGTGCTGAAGAGGTCATCGTCACGGAATTCCTCGAGGATGGTACGAAACATGTGAAAACGACGACGTTCCCGTTGCCAGAACCTGCACCTGGTATTCCTACGCCATTTAACTATCCTGGATCACAAGGTTTTCTTTACGAAGCGGAGGCTGTCACCAAGGCGATCCAGAGCGGTCAACAGTGTTGTGAAGAGTATTCGTTGAAAGACTCACTGGCAATGGCTAAGATCATGGATGAGATCCGCAAGAGCATCGGTGTGGTGTATGCAGCCGACACATAACTTCTAGCAAGTGTTGTAGGCGGGATGTTGCGCAAGCGAGATTTCCCTATCTCGCGCTGTGCTCGTAACAATCGACCAAAACACACAGGATGCGAGATTACGACCTAATTTTCGTAATCAAACTCCAAATGACACGAAAGCAGTCTTTTGTTGACAACAACCACTTCGTACAGTACGATATATATCGTTATCTATCCGCTCCTAACCTTTCCCGTCCCTGTTTGCAATCCAACACGAGCACCTAACTTCATACCAAGCATCTGGGGTTGCGACTCGCATTTTGATGAGACAGCAGGTGGGTTTGCCACCCATTTGATGCGGTTTGAAGCGGTGGAAATAAGGGCAAACAAAACTTGTGCGGCCTCGAAACGACTGAGATGTAAACAACAACGCGATCCAAGAAATGATATTCAGGCGCGTTGCTGTTCTGTGAATCACAGACTGTGATTGAGTTCGATCGAGTGTATCGCAACCACATCCAGACTCCATTTTTCTCGGAAGAGAAACACTAGCAATTTCAAATCACTTTCACCGATGGCGAAGCAGCTTACAGCTATAGTACTTGCGACGGCGATGACCTTCTGCAGCATTTCAGCTGCGCAAGACACAACGCCGCTCGGACGGGCGGCCGTGCTGAATGTTACGACCTCGTCAGTATCGGCGGAATTTGATGCCGCGAGTGATATTTTGACCCATTCCCTGAGTGACGAAGATCCGATCGAAAAGAGTGAACGGTGCTTCCGAAGCCTGTTCAGCCCGTTGAAGTGCATCAAAGTGTAGACTTGATGTGCGGGCGAGAGCAATGAAAACGTCATGAATCACATCTCGAGCGACGACGGTGCAGCCATACAAGAAACTACGTAGTGTAGCTTTCGGACCCTTGATGCGCCGTAATTCACTCAACACTGAAATTTGTTGCTCGTGCTGTTGCATAGTCAGTCATGACAGCTTTATAACAGGAAAGCCTTTACCCGTGCCATCTAATAACAGATAGATCGACAAGCGTAAGGCTATTGACGATCCTCCTGCCAGGCAAGCTCGTATACCTCAGCAACTTCATTTTCAAACTGCCCGGACAAGCACAAACACCCAGAAAGTCTGATGGTCGCCGTGCGTCTTCCACTCGCCCTTGTCGTCTTGATTGCTGCTTCTTCTGCTGCTACAGGTGCCAACGCCAGTTCGATATTGCGTGGTCTGAGTTCTCGCCCAGTTCCACAAACCGTCGGGGGAGGAATACACTTGAAGAGTGAGCCAAGCACTGCCGCACCGAAGGAGGAAGACGACTGGGACTGGCTTAGCTGCTTGTACATGTTCTCGTGCTAGTGGTAGCTCCAATCTGGACAGAAGTTGATGTCGTCCTCGGCAAGAGAAATCCGTCCCTGGCGAACATCGAGACAAGATAACCAAGTGAAATACAACATCTTCCATCGCTGTAATGCATTCATCTAGTGTTGAGCCCTAACGTCTATAAACACCCAAGGATTTCCTCGTCGAACATATCATTACCGATTCTGAACTTTTCCCACCGTTGACGTTATCAGTACCAAAGTCCTCGCGATAACGTCCGCTATATTCTACCACCCATGAATACCCGCTCCTTGGTTGCCCTCTGATGAGTATCACTATTCACCTCTGGTTTAACGCGACAAAGCAACCTGATCGCACACCGTCATGGGTGGCAGTTTTGTCGTCAGGACAATAACGATACTTCTTCACTACCTTCAGCACCTCCGCTCTAGTTGCAACGACCCTCACTTTTCAATTATCCAGCACCAACTCAAGGTCTCAACACCACCAAGACACCCGACAATGCGTGCTGTGTTCGCCATCGCCATTGCCTTCGTCGCTCTCCTCTCGACTGCAAACGTTAACGCCACGGCCACATTGCGCGGCGTTGACAACGCCGTTGAGTCGGAGACCCGCCAACTCGCGGAAATGGACGGATCGGGATCGACCGCTCCTGCTGCTGTGGGCGACGAGACCAAGACCAGTTTGGAAGAGCTGGGCAGCAAGTACACGTTCGGCAAACGTAAGAAAATCTGCCAGTTCAACAACTGCTGGTGGGTCGACCTCTAACCCAACAGCCCGACACACAAGTGTGAAGTCAAGTCAAAGGAAGCAGTAAATAGAACGCACTTGGTTACTAGATGTTGACGAGTAAAACACAATGAAGGTTGCAGTTCACTTCAACTTGTCCATGCCTACTTTTGTAATTTATAGAAACCTCTCTAATTCTTCTAAAATCTTTTTTGCGCGATCTTATTTTTAGAATCTTTCTCCTACTAAGTCCGTTTTCCTCCCCTTTTTCCTAAACTCTAATAATAGCGAACACGCCGCATATAACATCCTGGTTGTGTGCTAGTGGTCACTTCCGCTTCGCTGTTCAAGGCTTTCCGTCGCGTCTGTGTCTGTCTCCTCAGCGCAGTTCGACGCAGTTTGATCTTGTGGTTCGTCTGGTGCGACTCCCACGTCCTACTTCCGCCTGGAACCCCTTAATAAAAAATCATTAAAACATGAAGTGGCTCCGGTCGGCCGAGATGGAGTATATCTCCCTCATTGTGAACGAAGACGCGGCCCACGACTGCGTGCAGAAGCTCGGGGACCTCGGCGTTCTGGAATTTACGGATCTGAACCCGGAGCTCACGCCGTTCCAGCGGCGCTACGTCAACTACGTCAAGCGCTGCGACGAGATGGAGAGGAAGCTCCGATACTTCGAAGTGGAGCTTTCTAAATTTAATATTTCTCCTAAGCCTGCAGGATCCATCGACCAGTTTCTTGCTGGCAACGCGGACATCCGCTACGGGTCTCAGGACACGGCCACCAGGGCGCTGGATACCCTGGAAAGGCTGCTGGAAGACAAGGAACAGGAGCTCTTGCAGCTCAATTCCATGCACGAGAAGCTCACGAGGGAGTACAATGAACGCAAAGAGCTGCAGGAAATTATCTCAAGGGCGGGAGAGTTCTTTGAGATTGAGAGTGAGTTTTTATTATTGTTTTTGTTGTTTTATGATTTTTTTATTGATTGAGTTTTTAGTTCCGGAGGTGCAGGTGCGTCGGACTTCGAGAACAGGATCGCGGTCGGGAGGATACAGCTTTGTGGAGGCGTCGAGTGGCAGTGGAGAAGACTCGGCGTCGCTACGGTTCCGGAATGTCACGGGAGTCGTGCCTGCTGATGAGAGACTCAAGTTTGAAAGGATGGTCTTCCGTACCACTCGTGGCAACTGCTTCACGCGGTTCTCACCCATTGAAGAGCCCTTGGTGGACCCGACGAATGGCGAACCGGTTACGAAGCACGCGTTCGTCATCTTCTTCCAGTCGACGTTCATCGAGACCAAGCTGCGCAAGATCTGTGACGCCTTCCACGCGCGACTGTACTCGCTGCCGTCCATGGATGACCGCTCTGCCATTGCTCATTTGATCCAGAGCAATGCCGGCGAGCTGAACCAGAGCAGTCACATCTTGCGTCGCAACCGTGAGAGCTGTGTTCTATTGTGTCGCGACCTGGCGGAGACGCTTGAATCGTGGAAGTGGTCGGTGTTGCAGGAGAAGGCGACGTATCACGCGCTCAACATGTTCCGTGCTGACGTGAGTGGCATGCTGCGCGCTGAAGGTTGGGTCATCAAGGAGGCACTGCCCAGCGTGCGTCGCGCAGTCACTCGTGCCCACACGGCCGCTGACGACAAGTCGATGCCGTCGCTGGTGGACACCGTTGCGAAACCATGGCCTACGCCACCTACGTACTTTGAAACGAACAAGTTCACGGATGCATTCCAGGCCTTCGTGGAGACTTACGGTTGCCCTCGTTACCGTGAGGTAAACCCGTCGGTGTTCACGGCTGTGACGTTCCCATTCCTCTTCGGCGTCATGTATGGCGATATTGGACACGGCTTCTGCGTGCTGCTGTTCGGTTTGTATTTGATCCTGACAGAGCGCCGCCTTGAGCAGCCAGGCTTGGGTGAAATGGCCACTTCGATTTATGGTGGACGGTACATGCTGTTTATGATGGGTGCTTTCGCCATCTACGCTGGTATCATTTACAACGACTTCTTCTCGCTGCCGCTCAATCTGTTTGGCTCCAAATTCGCGTACCCTGACTGCTTAGAATCGCATGACCGCGAAGCGAAGTGCGTGGCCGAGTACATGATCGATGGAAAGATGACGTACGTAAATGCCACTGATGTCTCAAGTGGTGCAAACGTGTACGCCATGGGCCTGGATCCGATCTGGAAGACATCTGAAAACGAACTTCTTTTCTTCAACTCGTTTAAGATGAAATTATCGGTGATTTTGGGCATTGTGCAGATGACCTTCGGCATCTTTCTCAAGGGGTGGAACAGTCTCTACTTCCGCGACTACTCGACTTTCTTGTTTGAGTTCTTGCCTCAGATCGTGTTCACATGCTCCTTGTTTGTCTACATGATCATTCTGATCGTGATGAAATGGAGCATTGACTGGACTGAGCGCATGAAGCACGAAGTGTGCCCGTACAACTACGTGGGCGAACACACTGGCTGCCGGCCACCTTCGCTTGTGAACACGTTGATTAACATCGCTCTGGCGCCCGGCAATGTTGTGGACCCACTCTACGATGGTCAGCTCGAGACTCAACAGACGTTGTTGTTCATGGGATTCATGTCCGTGCCCGCTATGCTGTTTATCAAACCAATCTATCTGAAGTTCCAGCACGATCGCTCGGCTCCGCCCACGAGCCACCACGTGGATTTTGATGATGAAGCTGAGGAACGCTTGGTATCACACCATCACGGCAGCAGTGGCGGCGGTCATGGCGGTCACGGCGGCCACGGCGAGGAGTTTGAGTTTGGCGAAGTGTTCATTCACCAAGGCATTGAGACCATTGAGTTTGTGCTGGGAATGGTCTCGAACACGGCATCGTACTTGCGTCTGTGGGCCTTGAGCCTGGCCCACTCGGAGCTTGCCACCGTGTTCTGGGAGAAGTCAATGCTTTCGTCGATTAACAGCGACTCGTTCATCGCCATCTTCATCGGCTTTGGAGTGTTTGCAGCTACAACGTTCGGTGTCATTCTGGCCATGGATGTGCTAGAATGTTTCTTGCACGCGTTGCGTCTACACTGGGTGGAGTTCCAGAACAAGTTCTACAAGGCCGATGGACACAAGTTCCACCCTTTCTCCTTCAAACAGACGATCAAGGACTCACAGCAGGTCTAAACTCGGAGAGTGGGCCGTGAAAGCAAGTCCAAGCCGTAAACCTTCGTTCGGCCACTGGCTCGTCGGTAGGCAATCAAAGACGACAGAAAAAAGAAGATGAAAGAAGTGCAGATGCTGTGAGATTTACAAACAAGAGAGAGGCAGGTCTGCGGTGCATATGGAAGCTTTGTCTTCCCTTTATAATAGGACTTTGCTGGCCTGTGATCTTGTGTTTGTCTTGTCATGCGTAGCAGCACTGTGTACTCCGTCTCAGTTGTGCTTTACTTCGTCACCTTGGATGCCTTCTTCTCCATCTCACTGCAGACAGAATCACAAAGACATAACGAGTTTGTAAGAAACTTTATCGGCAGCACATCCAACCATAGCAGGTCGTACATTTGTTGGTACTGTTTGCGCAGAGTGCTGCTGGCGCTCAGGTCCTTGATGCTGTTGAGGGCTTTGCTGTCAGCGTACAAGTAGCCTGTTCCTCCGCCCACGAGCAGTCCACCGACGATAATGGTCGCTTGGATATGTCTTGGGAATGGACCTAGTGCTGTACAATTGCACCGAAAACATTCATAAGAAAAGTATGTTTTTGCAATGTGTCATTAGTTCGCGTACTGGTGGCGGCGGTCATTGCTGCAGTGCCGACAGCTCCGCCGATTGCTGTGAAATTCTCAATGTCTTTCTTTCGTCGGTCCCACCAGATTTTCTCCTCCAGCGTCAGACGCTGCTGCGGACGAGAAGCGGACGAGCTCATGGTCTCGAAGGTGTGTGTGTTTATGACACGAAAATGTGGGGATGGCAATAGTTCTGAGACCTTACTTTAACCTATGTTTTACGATAAAATGCTGCTAAAACTGATAATAAAAAGCCAATCTGCATGATCGAAGTCTGCAAGACACACCCTCTGCATATGTCTTGACATCTTCCAACTCAGAGCAAAACGCCGCAACCGCCGGGATCTCTTTGACGTGCCACCAACTGGTGTGAAAATTTTTCGCACTTGACTTTGAGTCAACAGACTGCCCACTATGATGAGCACCTTAGGCCGTCAATTCCGACAGCATGAAAATGCTTTGCGTTCAGTAACATTGCGTTCGAGTGTCTTAATGCTCGGTGGAAAAGTTGATTGCAACGCAAGTGCAAGGTGGTCATCATGTCAGTAATGAGCGCTAGTCGATTCCAACGAAATGAGATGAAGTGAAGTTTAGAAGCAAAGTGGTGAATAAATTAAGTGGTGGCCAACCAGCCTACACGCCTTTCGCTAGGTTAACGTTGTAGTGTGGTTGAGGAAACTGCTTCAACTGCGGTTCCTGGGCCGTCTCGTTCTCTGTGAAGCGTTTCATGGTCTTGTTGAGTACCGCTAGAGGTGTGCGGGGTGTGCGAGGGATGCACGCGGTCGGGGTCACCATGGTGGATGGTGCGGAACTTGAGTTGATCTGGTTCGGGTTCGAAGAGTACATCGTCATGAGGAAGTCCATAGACTCGTCAAAGTCAGGAACAGTCTCTTTGCCTGCCGCTGCGTTGGCTTCCCATGCTTGCGGGTAGGCAGGGTTACCGATGAAGGCATTCGAGATAGTGGACGTGCTCAGTTGGCTGAAAGCTGCGCTGGGAACAACCGTTGAGGTTGGCATAGCTTCAGACATGTACTGGAAGTGGTGCTGCTGTGGGCTGTGGTGGGCTGAGACTGAAGTTGTCGTCGAGAGTCCAGTCGACGTGCCCATGGTGGTTAGCGGTGCTGTCACCATGTGATTTGGCATGACGACCGGTACCGGCGTTGGCATGGAAGTGTACCCCAAAGCTCCGGGGTGGGGTGAGTGGTGATAGACGCGTTGATGAACGCCAGGGTAGTGGGGGACACTTCCTCTGGGGTATCCCATGACACCCATACCGACAGACATCGGAGGGGTCTGTAGTGTACCGTTCCGGTTGCGGAGGCCACGCATGCGGCGCGCCATCTTCTCGCGGTATTTCTGGGCGTGCGTCTGCGTTTGACGCACCGTGCGCGTAGCCACAATCTCAGCGATAGCTTTCCACGGACCCTTGGGGTATGTCTCCATGGCTTGCAAGAAACGCTCGTGCTCCGCCTTGGTCCAGGTACCTGATGCTTTCACCACTTCGCCGTTCGCGTCGAGCTGCTGCTGCTCCCGGTCGAGGGATTCCGCCACGCGGACGGTGCCGTCCTTGACGATCAGTAGATCCTTGCGGTCCAGCTCAAAGTCAGACGAAATGGACAGACGCAGATCGTCATATTCCTCGTTCACATCACTGGTGACTTCCATGTCGCTCTTGGCTTCGTCATCAGCTCTGTCGAACTTGGGGTCGTTCTGCTCTTCTTGGTTCCGCGCGGTCATTGTGTTTTGTTCGTGTTTATTTGGCGAGTGTGTCACGTCGAAAGTGTGACTTGGTGGGTGTCGACTGACTCGTTGGCGTTTGTTGTTTTGGAGTGGTAGATGTCGAGATCTGGTTCCTACCGATGCCTGCGAGACGAAAGTGTCAGGCTGATCGGTGTGTTCTGGTAGTAAGTAGTTGCGTCGGACAACTGGAAGTACTGTAGCGGGTTGGAATCTACCACCGCGTCAAGTCTGAAGGTCTGTTTCTTCAGTGGTGAAATTCGAGAATGAAGGACTTGGTGTCTGCTCCTCTCCGCTTTGTCTGGTTGCCCCGCGTGAAACACGATGGCGGACCGGGGGTGGACTGCGTGACTGACTGTGAGCGCCGGCAGGTGGCAGTTCTACCTGTTTGCACTGTCTCTGCTTGCTTCGACCAACCAACAGCTCTCTGCATCGAGATGGACGGAGGAATTCGATGCGAGACGGGGAAGAGAAAGCGCTCGACACTCGAGCCACACCAAAAGCCAACGAAGAGAAGGCCCTACGAAAATCCAGCGGAGACTCGCATGCGTAACGCGAGCTCGTCTTCCCGGAGCTGCTAGGGCCACGCATCCCGCTCCGGGTCGGGGCCGGGCCAGTCACAACCGACAGATACGACGTCAGAGCAGAGCCTGAAGCACGCAATTCACTGAACCGGAGCTCAGTGCGCCATCCGTGACCGTCCTGAAAACACGATGGCGTTGCCATCTGATCTTGAGGCGTTGCACCGTGGCCCTCGTCACACGTCACAGAGTTGTGAAGTGCAGAACCGGCACATTTTACACCTTTCACAAGCGTTCATTGGCTGAAATCGACGTCCGAAAAGGCATTGATACGCTTTTTCAGCGAATCGAAAGCGGCTGAAGTTACGATCTTCGACATGGATCGTCGATGCACAGATCACGTGACACCGGACAGGCGATGGTATAAGCATGTCGAATCAGAGGTTTTATGACAATTTACAACAAGTTAACCATGAAGAGGACCTAGCGTTGGAAGCAGGATCGACAACGACATTCTGTTGGAAAGGTACTCTAATTGCGAGGTCTGTCACGCTGAATCCCACAGTCGTCAAACAGACTGAACGTGACTGCTGCCCGAAGCAGTTTTTGCTGCGCCTGACTTGTTGTGGCACCGACTACCAAAGACAAGAGTGCGCTCTGCTGTGTGATCGCGAGCAGACAGTCAAGAAAAAATCTAGGTAGAAACTCCGAGCCATTGACGAGGATTTTCCAGCTCGAAAACGACCAAGATGTTACTGCTTCCGTCGGTTGTTTTTGGCTTTGCACGCTGCGGATCGCGCGGTTGCAGCTGGCTGCTCCATCTGGAAGCTCTCTCGCTCTCTCTCTGCTGCTGCTTTAGTTGCCCCAACTGGAGCAAATCCTTGCCTCCTGCTGCTGGAATGAAAGATGCGGAGATCGGACGTCCCACATGCAGCACGGCTCAAAACGAGCCTCAACGACCTGGAAAACCGGCATCAACAACGGCAAGTGTTTCCCATCGCGCGTGCACAACAGCTTGGTCAACATGCGATGCCTGCGATCCTCCGTGTGGTGTTGACTAACAAGAGTGGTATTTGCACATCGTTTGTGCCACGCATGTCAACCTAGTTGCCCCCTCGCCGTACCACCCTCATGACCGCGATACGACCGCACACTGCAGGAAATTGCAGGACGGGCCCCTTCTTCCTCCAATTGCTATGAGCATCGGAGAAGCGGGGCGGCAACGGCCTAGTCTATAGCATTCGCACGATATTCTCGGGGCGCTCTCGACGAACGTCGAGGCGATCTTCAGCCTCGCAAACAGAGTTTGCAACATGAAACGGGAAGCCGCGAAAGCGCGACGAAAGCGCTGGACTCAACATCTTCAGTGAAAGGACAGCGAATGCACGATGTGACTAACGATCTTTGGCTCTTTGGTCGGACCATCAGCTCATGCTGCAAGTACACCCTCTGCCGACAATTCTGCTGCTACTTTCCTCGTCGCGGCATTGCAGTCTTGATGTCCGCACACAGGTGCATTCATGTACAGTACGCGGCGTTGCTGCTTCCAATTGTTCATGTTGGACTACCGGAATTAAAGTAGCTTATGAGCCAGTTCTCTATTGGAACGCGCGTCAATGATCCACCACTCACTTGCAAGAGCCGGTATTGACAGCTATCGGGTGCGGGACCGAACTTTTCAAAACCCCTTAAGTTGAAGTGGTCGTAATATTCGCTAGTTTAAACTTGCGACGGCCTCTATGCACTGACAGATCCATCACTTTCACCATCGCGCCTGACCAACGAGGATCTTTTTGCCTGGCGTTCGTCTCACTGGTAGTTCAGGAGACAACTTGCGTGTTTCCCCACTTCCCATCACCACGCAGCGACGAGTGCAAGTCCTTTACCAGCACTGTACTTCGAAGTATCAATCAATTGTCGGGATTGGTCCGGAGCACTGGCGTTGGTCTGTAGCCGGTCACTGCACGGCCAGCCGACGAATAACGAAAATTTTCACGTCCTCCAACGCTTGCTTCGTATGCGAAGTACCGGCATCTGTCTCCGTTTTCGGGGCGGCTTTCTCGGTGGAAAGCCAGTCGATCTGCTTGCACGAAAAGGATCGCGACAATAGCTCAAAGAACTGGTGCTCCATTGGATTACGAGACCGATGGGCCATCAGCACCAGGGTCTCAGCTGAAGTAGCCAGCGCTTCCAGCGATGTCACAAGTGGCACGTAGCCTTCCGGATCGTACACAACGTCCGACAGCACGAGGACGTCTGCATGTGATGGGAGATCGCGTGGGGGCTCTCCCCACGGATGCGCTTTCGCCACTGGGAGCACGGCAGCATCGCCTTTAGCAAGACTCTGCACAGTACTTGCTCCATCCTGCTTTAGTCCAGGAAAGTTCAACGCGATGTTGTACTCCAGCAACGGGATAACTTCCTATGCACGGCGGCCATAATCATAGCAAAACGAAAAGATGAGCACGTCGGACAAGCAATCCAATGAATAGAGCATGAATCGCTTGCGCCACAACTCGGTTCTTGCTTGCGTACCTCCATATCGGTTAGGGTCACATGAGCTCCGAGCATCGCACAGAAGATTCCAACTAGCCCCAGCCCGCTTCCAAGTTCGATCACTTGCTTCCCAACAAGCAACTCCCTCCTAGCAGACAGGTAACGTGTCAACACTAGGCACGAGTCCCACAGCTTACCGCCAATACCTGAGCAATAGTCACACAAATGTGCCACACAGGCACGCGTATACCATTAGTTCCGCTGACAACCATCCTCGACATTCAACGTATGACACTATTTTTCGGTGCAACTTTACATACCGAGGTTTCCGGGCGACTCTCCAAGAATGATGTCACTCTGCAACCCCTCCATTGCAATGGCGCGGCAGCAGTGTACGCCTAACTCCCCAGGACTTCCCTCTTGCATCTCATCACCAGCAGATTCGACCGTAAAAGGCAACGACACTACAGGAAACAAATTCCACACACTCTTGGACAAGTCGTGCGCTCGGACTTCAAGTGCCATGGGGTTTGACGCGCCAGTCTGGTCAGACTCGTCGACCCTTACGACAGCCACACGAAACCTAGCCTTTCCTCGGCTGTTCAACGTCAGTTTGCCATCCTGGTCGGACATCCCTGCATCGCCACTATCTGACGTGCTCAATGGGCTCTGGAACATTAATTTATACTTGCCGTCGGTATTGTTGCGCAGTAAGCATTGTAAATGAATATGCTCTCCAGTTTTCACGTAATCCCGCCGGAAAAGCCCAAACTCGTTGCCAATGTTGACATTCACATCGAAGAACCAACCCAGCGGGACTTGCGACGGCAGTAAGCATCTGATTCAACAATGTTGTCGTTAGTACTGAGCATATCGACCCTCAAGAGGTTATTGCCATTTTGTACCCGAAGTTGATGCGAAGCTGCTGTTTGTCATGCACCATTTTGCCCATTTGTTTGACCTCAGCAGCCGCAACTTCACGGTCTTTGGCAATATTTTTGCGCAGTCGTCGACGCGCAGCCACGCAGTACTGAAAAACTGTGGGGGCATTTTTTCGCCCCCGTCCAGCACACTCTCCACCAATTGAAGAGCCACCTCGAATCGCTCCAAATTCTCCAAAGCCACGAGTTTGCGCAGCACTGCCTTCTCGTTCTTCGAGTTGTGCTGCAATGCCAGCGTCGCATCTAATTTATAAATAAAAACAATAATAAATCAGAATTTGACTATTTTCTATGAAAAGTAAAAGAAGTCGCACCCCGTAAGGCGGCGGCGAAATCTCGTTCTTGGATGGCAGTCTGAGCTCGGTTTGAGAACAATTGCGAGGCGGTCAGAGCCTTGCACGAGGCCAAATCGTCAGTAGCAGAGGCGGAAGTTGATGCATATTCGTCTGACGAGGTCAGCAACTCGATTGCCTGCGTGTAAATCGCCCGAGCAGCGTCGTAACGACCATCCGCGTAGAGAGCATTGCCTTCGGCTTGCAGTTCCTTCACTTGTCTTGCCATTTTCACAATGGAGAGATGAAGAGGCAAATGATTAGCTAAAACTCTTTTCTTCCAATAGGATTAAAATGGGTAAAATCGCTACTTTTAAGTATTTTAAAAGCATTGTTTTTAAACATATATTTTAAAAAGGAGCTTGTATTTAAAATATTGTACCTATTATTTATGATGTAATATAAACAAGGCATATTATATGACATTATCAAAGACGAGTGGAAAGCAGTATTTTTTCTCCCAGAACTCCTGGAATATTTCCTAGCAGCCATGATGTACTAAGCCGCTGCAACAATGCATTTGGTGTAATCACTAAGGTGCGTGCCCAATGTGGTAGGACAACATACCATGCACATATCCCTGATTGCCGGTATGTGTATGGCCATCGTATAATATGCCTGTTTAGCCGCGTCAACCGGTACTACCGTAGTCTTGTTGCATGAGGGCAATGGAACAGGTTTCCCGTCGTCTTTCTTTCTTTATTATCAGTATTATCCCGAGTGATTACTGTGTGCGTCAGAAGTCTGAACGTTTTGTTCGGGATTATGTTCAGCTCTAGTTCTATCACTAATGAGGTTAAATTGTTGTTGACAGAGGCGTTTCAGGGTAACAACAACAACAAAAAACACAACGAAGAAAGAGGAATATACGAAGGGCTTGCCACAATGGTCAAAACGGTACCGACATTTTATGCCGACGTTGACACCTTGTATGAAGCGCACAGCGACCTAAAGGATTAACAAAATTAACACTATCAACAGTATATTTGTTTCGTTAATCCTCGATGGACAGCGTGGACAGAGTCCGCGTTGTCCTCCACTGGACACATCTTTCTATCTTAATATCCCTCTCGACGAACAAGCTGAACTTCTAAACACGTCATTTTTTTAGTCGGCCATGGCAATCCAGTAGCACGCCGGGTTGGGGATATCCGATACGCATTATGCTTACCCTGAGTGGCACGAGCTTTAATCACTAAAAACACTCAGACTATTTGTGCTCTGAAATTTATGACCTAATATACACATGACAGGCAGTACCATTGGGAGTTTACGGTTGGTAACCCTGACCGTAAACTTTCATTGAGATCTGCATGATAGCTTTTGGGGATAGGAGGCCTCCAAGTCATTAGAATCGAAGCCGTGGAAAATGATCCCCTGTTCGGCGTTTTGAAACCTTGGTTGCCATTCGGGCTCTGTACTTGTACACGATAAGAACTTTAGCCAAGCTTGCTATTAGATGCATTGTTGGCTATGATTGAGAGCGCTGCAGTCATTGTATGTATGTATGTAAACGCGTTTCGCGAGCCGTCCTGCAGTCACTATAGGCGTTAATTCAAAGGCTTGAAATTTTTTAGCAACATGTGGTCCCGCCGTCATGTCGTGTGGTGGATCGATCAGTTTTTATTCGTCGTCCACCCCACCAAGTCCACATTTTTCATTTCTCAGTTTTCTCCGTCAAGCACCAAGACTATCTGGATCAGCCATTTAGAGTCTTTACGCCAGACACTGTAGCCATGCGATTCTCCAACTATTCGCTCGCGATTGCTGTGGCTTTCTTCCTTGTTTGCAGCAACATGCTCTCTGCAGCCACTGATACAAGCAAGAACATCGCCTTGAAGATGAGGTCGCCACAGTTAAGCCGCTCACTCAGAGCAGCTCAGGCGGAAGTCGACAAGGTGAAAGGACGCCAGCGATCCCTCAAGACGACTGCCAAGTTGACCGATGAGATTGGCAACGGTGAAGAGGAGAGGGGGCTGTCATTTTCCTCTTTGAAGAATATCTTCAAGAGCTCAGCTTCCAAGAAGGCTGCTGCAGCGGCGAAGCAAGCGCAGCGAGACCAGTTAGTCGCGAAACTAGCGGAGGACGGCAATTATCGCATCGACATGTTCAACACCTGGATCAAACAGACATATAAACCCGACAAGATGTTCACCGACTACAACGCTGTCGCCAACAAAAATGCTCTCAGTGTCTTCCACAGCTACAACCAGCATCTCAAGGATCTCAGAGTGGTTTTCTAGGAATGCTTGTTGATGGCTAGCTCCTGTGAAAGAAATGAAGGTATGTTCGAAAAGTCTTACCTATCGCGATGATATCGAAGAAGGCTTCAACAGCATTGCAGGTTGGAAATGTTGTTCTATCCGAGTACAGTTGATACTGGATGAATTTGTATACAGTGACGTTAATGAGGGTATCAGACTGTACGGGAACCTAAATGCGGCGACTTTAAGCAGTGATAAAAGACATGGTTTTCATTTTTACGTACCGTCCTGTATTCCAAATTCAGTTCTAATATATATTATTATAATCTGGTGCAATGCTTGCACTACTACTGCAGACAGCTGCTGTAAACAAGCTCTTTATGGAGAATGAGGTCTTGAAAAGCGCATAAAGGTGGTAGAATAGCAAAAGCGCTTCGAGAAACACGCAGATACGTTTGCTGATTGTCGATGCGTCTACGAGAGACGTCCACTCCCTACGATCATCGATTGAAGTGTCTCTGATGGCAGTCGCGAGTGGAGCACGCATCAGAAAGTCAGTGCTTAATTGCAATTCTGACTCGATGTTTTCCGCGTTTATGATGGGCTGCGCTGCTACGTAACAGCGTAAATCCCAGTGCTTCAGCCAGTCGCTTTTTGAGAGGAGCTCGATGACACCGTTCGCAGGAGGCGCAGTGGAAGCAGCTCTGAATGATGTGTTGTGGACGCAGACTGCCATGAAATTTGCATGGGCGCTAATTTCTATTTTGTTGAGCATGTAGTGCGTCAATGCGGTCGGTAGCGCAGGAATCGTGATCTTGTTGATTGCCTGTGTCTTGTGGGCTCTCTTTGGCTAACCTTCGTCATTTAATCCATCTTACCTACTCCATGGTAGAGTACAAACTACTGAACGCAGGGTGGACGAGTTGCTAGAGCTGGTCCTCGCGATGCGACGATGATTATGACATTCTGGAGACAAGCACTGAAGGGCGTTGAGTGAATCATCAAGTATGGACTGCAGGAAGCGTTTGCCGAGCCAGGTCACGTCTGGTGTGAGATCGATATCTATGACTACTGAGGCAATCACGTCCGGCAAGCCCGTGTGTCCATTCAGCTTGGAGCACGCCATAGTAAGTTCGTGTTTGCTTGCAAGTTGACTTGATGGTATCACCGCCGAGCTGTTGCTCAGATGCATGAACCGTAAACGCTGATGACGTGCGGTTCCGCTGTTCGTCATCAATGTTTACCGAGGTACGGTACTTACCCTTGGTACTTAATCATTTGCTTTCTACAGTATCAAGCAAATGCCTGTGCAAAATTGTGAACTTGCACTAATTATATGGTCTTGAGGGTAGCCCTGTACAGTGTGTACAGTGTATTAGTACAGATGAAATCTTTGAGATCGGCAGGATATACTTTGGGGATAGCGGTTAGCAGCCAAGGGCACCTACAACTCAGTTGCCTACATCGGCCCGTCGGAATAGATCCTCTGTGCCCCATTTGGAAGCCTTTGATAGCTATCACGCTCTGTACGTGGTCACGAGCAGTTAGCAAAACGTGGCTATGTTTGAATTCGGCTCTCGTATACGCTTGGCAGCATAAGCTCAATCTTGAAGCGATATATGGTTTCATAGGGTCTATCGTCGTGCCGTATGGCGATGGCTGATGAGATGGGTAATTTTGTGTTCGTTGCCCTCGAACATGACTGTCCGACGCCAATCCGCATTCGTCAATTCGACCTTCAGCACTCAAGCAGCCCTTCCTGTCTACTAGTCCACGGCCAACTTCTCGCAAACTCCAATATCATGCGGTTGTCATGCCATTTGATAGCGATTGCTACTACCTTCGTCCTTGTTGGCAACCACGCACTCTCCACGGCAACTGGTGCAGATCAGAACATGGCCGCGAAAATGAGGCCGCTTCATTCAAGTCCTTCTTTCAGAGTTGATCAGCCCGAAGTCGACAAGGTGCAAGGGTGGAAGCGATTCCTCAAGTCGACTGCCAAGTCGACCGATGAGATTGGCAACGGTGAAGAGGAGAGAGGGCTGTCATTCTCCTCTTTGAAGAATCTCTTCAAAAGTTCAGCTTCCAAGAAGGCTGCTGCAGCGGCGAAGCAAGTGCAGCGAGACCAGTTAGTCGCGAAACTAGCGGAGAACGGCAATTATCGCATCGACATGTTCAACACCTGGATCAAACAGAGCTATACACCCAACAAGATGTTCGCCGACTTCAACGCTGCCGCCAACAAAAATGCTCTCAGTGTCTTCCACAGCTACAACCAGCATCTCAAGGATCTCAGAGTGGTTTTGTAGCCCGTTTTACACAGCTACGGCGACGCATTTCGCGTGAATTGTATGAAGATTGGTTTTTGTTTGTCCTGCTTCGTTCTTAGTGTTGGGGTAAAATGAGAACTGATTAAGACGTTAACCTAAAAGCATATTGGCTGTCAGCGTTTACTGCAAGCAACTCAATGCGTCTCATTATTGAATACTCCTCGGTATATTCTGCTACTTAATACCTAAGAGTTCTTCAATCCTTCAAGCACTACTGGTAGGCACCGAGATCGGGAGAGATTTTTTTGCTGTCGGGTCATTGATGGCGGAAACGGAATCTTGGAGCCGTCTGAACGCGGACGCTTGTGCACTAGGACAGACGACTTGCTGCCCGCCGGAGCCTCGATGATTTTATCCTCGGTTCGTCGACGAGCGCTGTTCATGATCGACTGGCTCTCGCGGTGAGATTGATTTCTTTTAGCCTCCGAATTTTTGGGAGTGCGACCAGCTACTGAAGCACCTCCGGTCCGTGGGGATTTGAATGCAACAGTCCTCGATGCTTTTCTTGTCGATACTAACTGTCGGGTAGCTTCCATCTCGCGTCTCTGAGTCTCTCTTGCAGCTTTTTTCAGAGTTTCCTTCTCAGCATTCAGCGAGTTTATCTGTTAACCCCACCAACGCCAACGTCATTATCTAATCGATATACTGCGTAGTACTTTAAATGAATATCTATGGTATAACCCTTACCTTAGCCTCGAGACGAAGCTGGGATTTTTCAGTGCGCTCAATCTTTGACCGAAGTTGCCGATTCTCTGCTTCTGCCGTGGCGAGTTCCGTTTTAATTGTGTCCAGTTCACGTTCGAGTCGTTGTGTGATATGCTGCTGCTCACCCAGCCGAGCACGCATAGAAGCTTCTGCGTCGCGTGAAGATTCCAGTAATGCCATGTCACGTCGGGCGGACTGCAATTCACGCGCCAGCGTTTCGATATGAGCTCGACTTTCTCGATTCTTTTTGTTCACCTGTTGGTTAAAATACCGTAACAAGTGAGTTTCCGAAAACAAACAACAAACAAACAAGCAAACGCGAATGAGTTAACGTAGTTCAGTCAGCTCCTACCCTCTTGCTCTCCTTGACCAGGGTGATAACCATCCGATGCACTAAATTACTTGGCATTGATGCGATCAGCGCCGCTGCCACAACGTAAAATATCTTATTCTTGTTACCACAACAACAACATATACAAAAGAAAACTAGGTAAATTCTGCAGCAAAACCAACCTTCCGCCTCTGGAAACGCCACAACTTTCTCCATACAAATCGACTCGAAATGTTTCGTCACAAACTGAAGACACCTACATTTATCACAGATATGAGTTCTTTCCACCGTCCATAATTCACATCTACTTGTAAGTTACTATAAAGCTGTATATCATTGCAACATACAAATCCACTAGAGGACGAATTTCCTTCTTGCGTGTTTTTCCCAATTTCTCTTTTGCAGCATTTTCCTCTTCCTCCGTCTTTGGGTACAAAGCTCGACATCGTTGGATGTGGATCGGCAGAGAGGCGCTGCCGAAGCCTCGGTGGCAATGCGGACATGTGGACACATTCCGCAGTCGCACGTGGTCTGCTAAAGCTCCAGGAACTTGCAACGCAGCCAACGCCTGCACATCGTCGTCCATGACGACTTCAAAAAAAAAACGAAATGGGTACTAATTTCCCATTTAAGAAAGCCATATGATATACCCATATTAATTTTTACCCAATACATACCTAGAGCGTATCAAGACAGGAGGTGACGATGCTCCAGCGCACGAGTGACCTGGTGCGCCGCACCATCGAGCAGGAGGAGGCCCAATGCGCCCAGAATCGCCACGTCTTTACTGAGGTTCGTCTCTAAATTATGCACAGAATAATGCAGTATTTTAAAGCTTTCGTTATGATAAAAATCTGCTCATTATGGCACAAAATGGTGACAATCAGGTGCAAAACATTCTGGACGAAATCGTTTACGACGTGGAGAGCTGCGAGCATGAGTGTGAAGTTATCGAGCTGCGTAGACAATTGGCCGCAGCTGAGAGCTCCTTGTCAGAGTTTCAGGAGCGGGAGAGCGAACTGATCCAGGAGAGACAGCAGGTCCGACGTTTTATTTGCTGATATTGACGGAGTAAGAGAGGGTTTAATGAGGGTTCCTTTTTTATTTTAGGCTTATGAGTATGCAGTGAAGGTGGAACAAGATGGACGGAGTATTGTGAGCAAACTCAATGAGCATTTGGGTGTGGTGGTCCGGGAACTCACGAAGAAAGAAGTGTACGTCGGCGTTTTAGATTAATGGTGAGTAGTTTTTTTATTTTTAATGTTTGGTGATGTTGATGTTTCCAGGATGGAGAAGGAGTTGCAACAGGCAAAGGAGCAATTGAAGCTGACGAGCCAACTATCGAAGGAGCTCGCCAGTGCTCAACGTGAGATTCGAGAGCTGCGACGAGCAAACGACATTCAACACCTTTTGAGGAGCAGCACAGCGCCAGTTAAGTCCACGTCGATAACGAGGGTATCGAGAGGAAATAATGTGCCTCCGAAGCAGATATCGTCTACTGCTAACGAGTCGGCTTCGATTGCAAAGTTGGAGGTGATGGAGGTGACGAATGTATTCTCACAGCTCCCGGACAAGATCATGCTCAAGCTGTTTTCGTATCTAGATGAAGACAGCATGGTTGCGATCAGTGTGACTGATCGGGTGCTGGTTAGACGAGTTAATGTGATGTTTGGAGTGACGACCCCCTCTAGCTTATCAAATGGTTCGCATAGCGCACCAGCTAAACCACCGCTGGTATCTCCTCAAGTAAGAAAGCCGATCAAGAGTCGCAGCCTGAGCTTCATTATGCCGTCCGAAAAAGATAAGGTATTGCGGTAGTGCCTCTTGTGACTCTATTTTTCTGTCAGAACAATGTACACTGATGCTGTCGATGCATATGCAGCTTTCCAAGGTGGATGCCATTGTGAAATCTTTAAAGCCGGATCAAATCAAGTTTTTCCATGACATGTCCACACGGGTGAAAACGTTAGAGGTGAGCTTTTGTTGCGTCTGCCATGGCAGCTGTATAAACCTAACTCGATGATGGCAATATAGGCTCACCTCGCCCAAGTCCAAGCTGAAAAGGAAGACGTGGCTGCAAGACTGTACAGTGCGGAGAATGTGCGTGATTTTCTAATGGAGAAGCTAAAAGATCTGGAAGATACTCTTGCCGCCAACATGACCGCGACGACAAAGAAGGATGAGCAGGCAGGATTGGATCGAGAGATTATCGGGTTCCTGGACGCAAAAACACAGGAATACGAGACTGCTCTGAAAGAGTATGCCAAGCAGAACGACGGACTCCGTCTGGAAATCGCCCATCTGCGCGAGGACTACACTTCAAAAACAACAGTGAGTGTTTCATAGCCATGCCAAAGTGTTGGCACGTTGCTGACACTACCATTTATATTATTTTGGATTGCTATAGATCATTCAGGATATGGTGGAGCTGCTCACAGACGAGAAAAAGAGTTGGAAGCTCAAGTCCGGGTATAACTTGCTCTTGTCTCGTGACTTTCAAGTGCAAAAGCTAAGTGGTTTATTTTGTTTTTTTACTGTTGCAGTCACAACGCAAGATTCTTGTCCGGGAAGTGAAAGTGCTGCGCACACAGAACCAACAGCTCGTGGCCGAGAAAGATCACTATTTTGCACAACTGAAGCAACTCAAGCATGCGCTGCAACATCTGGACGAGCTCAGCTGAACCTACAGTCAGATTTTGATGTACAAGTTGAAGTGAACATGTCACTATCGTCCCTCGTTTCAGTGTCTATACAATCCCCAAGATCTTCCGTCCACACAAATCTGCAGGTCATCCCACCATACTTTAATCAAGATGTTCCGCACGTTACGCAATCCATCCACCAAAAGCAGGAGTGTAGGTCAAATCCCTTGAGTGCGCATTGTGCATTCCGCATTGTGCTCCCTTAGTGCGTCATGGCGACTGCCGCGCTCCGTCGCCTCGCGCTCACGCGTCCCCACGTGCACGTGGCAGCCTCGCCCAACGCTCTTGGCTTCCACCGTCCCTTACGCACTCGTTTTGGCTTGAAGTTCCGCTCTCCGCAGCCGTTTAGCGCCTTGTATTCGACCTCCAGCAGCGACGACGACGCCAAAGACGACAAAGACGAGAGCAGGAGCGAGGAGCAAGACCCGAGCGTGGAAGTGGTGATCGACAGCGACCTGGCGACGGTCGGAGAGGGCGACAAGGCCCCCACGTACCCCCACGTGCTGGCCATGCCGGCCCACCGCCGCCCGTTCTTCCCTGGCGTGGTGCTGCCCATGACGATCACGAATCCGGAGGTCACGAAGGCTCTCATGGCTCTGAAAGAGAGCGGGCAGAAGTACGTGGGCGTGTTCCTCAAGAAATCCAGTGCAGATCCACTGAAGACTGGCGGACAGGAGGATCTCGTGAAGAACCTGAGCGAGATTCACCACGTGGGCAGCTTCGCTCGCATTGATAATATGCTGCCGTTCGATGCGAACTCAGTGCAGGTGCTCATGGTGTCTCAACGGCGTATCGCCATCGACGACGTGAGAGATGAAGGACCGCCGCTGCGTGTGAATATCAGCAACTTGGACAACCCCAGCTATGACCCGAAAAGCAAACTGATTCGAGCGTATTCGAACGAGATTGTCGCGACCTTGAGGGAGATTGTCAAGATGAACCCTCTGTTTAAGGACCACATGCAATACTTCTCGCAGCGGATTGATATTCACAATCCGTACAAATTGGCGGATTTTGCGGCGTCGGTTACCTCGGCTGATGGAGAGGAGCTGCAGCAGGTGATGGAGGAGATGTCCTGTGAAGCACGTCTGAAGAAGGCGCTGGAACTGATCACTAAGGAGTTGGAGCTCAGCAAGGTGCAGCAGACGATCAAGGAGCAGGTGGAGGAGAAGGTCTCGAAGAACCAGCGCAACTATCTGTTGATGGAACAGCTGAAGGCGATTAAGAAAGAGCTTGGAATGGAAAAAGATGACAAGGATGCTATGATCACCAAGTACCGTGAGCGCCTCGCGCAGTTCGAGCCTGGCAGCATTCCGGACAGTGTCAACGAGGTTGTCGAGGACGAGCTGAACAAAATGTCGATGCTAGAAAAGAACTCGTCCGAGTTCAACGTTACCCGTAACTATCTGGATTGGCTCACCCAATTGCCGTGGGGTAAAGCAACGGAGGAGAACTTCGATTTGGCCAAGGCGAAGCAGATCCTTGATGAAGACCACTATGGGCTTAAGGATATCAAGGAACGCATTTTGGAATTTATTGCGGTTTCCAAGCTGAAGGGAGATGTCCAAGGAAAAATCATTTGCTTCGTCGGACCTCCTGGTGTGGGCAAGACCAGTATTGGAAAGTCAATCGCCCGGTCACTGAACCGTGAGTTTTACCGTTTTTCTGTCGGTGGGCTGAGCGATGTTGCAGAAATTAAGGGTCACCGCCGTACGTACGTTGGTGCCATGCCCGGCAAGATCATTCAGTGCCTGAAGTCCACTCAAAGCTCGAACCCGCTGATCTTGATCGATGAAATTGATAAGCTAGGACGTGGATACCAAGGCGATC
Organism: Phytophthora boehmeriae; assembly: GCA_011947355.1. Classification (NCBI taxonomy): domain Eukaryota; phylum Oomycota; class Peronosporomycetes; order Peronosporales; family Peronosporaceae; genus Phytophthora; species Phytophthora boehmeriae. Next base: position 174,391 of record JAAVTJ010000399.1, on the reverse strand, counting down.
CTGCTTCGGCCCTGCTAGAGCTCTTGGATCCTTCCCAGAACAGCGGCTTTGTGGACCATTACATGGACGTGCCTGTTGATCTATCTCGTGTTCTTTTCATCTGTACGGCCAATGTGACGGACACCATCCCGGGACCGTTGCTTGATCGAATGGAAGTCTTGCGTCTGTCAGGTTACGACTCGCCGGAGAAGTTGGCCATTGCAAAGAGTATCTTGTGCCCAAGGCGCTAGAGCGCACTGGTCTACAAAAATCAGAAACAACACCAGAGTCTCTGGGATTGACAGACGAAGCTATCTTGACCCTTGTGAAGCAATACTGCCGTGAGAGTGGCGTCCGAAATCTGGAGAAGCACGTGGAGAAGGTCTTCCGCAAGGTTGCACTAGAGGTTGTCGAAGACATCGAAAGTGCTAATGCTGCTGCAGCTCAAGCCGCCGGAGAATCGACTTCTGCAACGAAGGACACGGAGGAAGTGTCTTCGGAAGAGGATCGCTTCCTGATCACACCGGATAAGCTGTCAAAATATGTGGGCAAGCCGATCTTCACATCGTAAGTGCTGCCTACAATGTTTTTTTGTGTTGTATTGTGGCATCTTGGTGCTAACTTTTGCGTAATTATCTGTTCTGCTATTTAGCGACCGCATGTTCGAGAAGCAGTTCCCTGGTGTCGTGATGGGACTGGCTTGGACGGCCATGGGAGGTGCATCGCTGTACATTGAAACTACAAGAGTAGAGACGAAGGCAGATCGGTCGGGCCTGATTACAACAGGCCAGATGGGCTCTGTAATGGAAGAAAGCACCAAGATCGCACACACGTATGCTCGCAGCAAGCTGCACCAGGTAGACCCGGACAGCAAATTCTTCGAGGAGAACGAGGTGCACCTGCACGTGCCAGAGGGAGCAACGCCCAAGGACGGACCATCGGCTGGTTGCACAATGGTGACTGCACTGCTTTCGCTCGCAATGAACAAGTGAGTAGTGCTGTCTTCTTTTCCGCGATTGAACTGTTATTAATTGCTGATACCCTAATAATGTTACAGGACTGTCAAGCCGGACCTCGCCATGACCGGAGAGCTGTCACTTGTTGGCAAGGTTTTGCCCGTTGGCGGAATCAAGGAGAAGACCATTGCCGCGAAGCGATCAGGTGTGAAGACGCTCGTTCTGCCACTTGGCAACCAGCGTGACTTTGAGGAACTAGAAGAGTACCTGCGCAAGGACTTAGATGTTCACTTTGCCGACTACTACGACGACGTGTACAAGGTGGCCTTCGAGCGGGAGTAGATCGACAATAATTCAGCCAGTCGAGGCCAGTAAACATGTAAAGACCCTTGGAATCCAAGTTGGCGAGACCGACAATCAAGGTTTGCTGCCCAATTGAGCCAACAACACCTTGAATCAGATTTATCCATCGAGATTTGCTAACGACTCACGTCGTTTTTGACGTGCACGATGCGTCGGACTAGGAGGCGCACTTCAGTTTTGCGAGTTTCAAGGAGACCATGGTGCTGCGCATGCTGTGGAACATCGGCTCGGGTCTCGTACACGGCACACTCCACAAAGATCCCCGCAAAGGTTTGGTTGGTCTGCACTACCCAGCAATATGGAGAGGTCGCTCGGGATTCCTGGACTGCGACGTGAATCTGCACCTCAATAACTCGTCGTATCTGTTTAGCATGGAGCTTGCGCGCTGGCACTTCACTGCGTACACTTCTCTCATTTCAGTCATTGCATGCCTCTGCTATCACTAATGCTATCTGTTATTGTTTTATTTAGGTCGAATGGCGTCTTGTGGCAGGCTCTCAAGCATCGACGCATGTTCCTCGTCGCTTCGCAAGCCATTCGCTTCCGCCATGCTATCCCTCCTTTCCACGCGTACGAGATCCGTACGCAAATGATACACTGGGACGACCAGTGGATCTACTTTTGCATCAATTCCAATGCCCTGCCACAGGCAAGCAATATGCTGAGGGCTTGGCCCGAGTCTTGGTTAAGCAGCGAGGGGAAGGAGTTCTATTCGACAAAATGATTGGCGAGGTTTATGACGGACCAATTCCACCACTACCGTCGGAGGTTCCAGACGTTGTCAAGGGGTTTCTCGAATGGGACGCAGCAAGCCGTGAAAGCATGGAGGCTGCGTATGACGCTGAGAAGCTGAAGCTCACGTCCAAGCCCCAGGAAAAGACACCCGAAAAACTTGGGGCTCGTATCTGGGAAGAGATGCAGCGTTCCATGAACCTCCCGTAAGGTTGTGCCTCTCAAGTGTTTCTAAAGTACCAAGACCAGTTATCTCTAACTTGTTGTCTGCTGCCATTAGATAAAATCAATTTGATTGAGCTCTTTTAACCAAAACAGAAAGTACCTGAAACATAAACAACCGCCTGGTAGAATCTAAAGTCAACGGCGTAGAGCCTCCATTGGTTGCCAAGACGACAAAATTTGGAGTCCCATGTCAGCAAACTCTGAATTACAGCAGTCTCTTTAGCTTAGATCAGCAGTGTATCAACTCGTTTCATCATTTTGGAGTAACTCGAAATGAATGAAGACTTCTGTAATCTGGCATATAGCTGGTAACCTTTGTCGCGGATTGAGTAGGACACACGTATCCAAGGCGGCGTTATGGTTTGTATCAGTGGCCACAGAGGCACGTGGCTGCAAACAAGGAAGACAGTCACAGCAATTGCGAGCCAATAGTTAGAGAACCCATGGCTACAGAGCTGGCCGTTCGCTGAGTCAGAAAGTCTTGGTGCTTTTTGACGGAGAAAATTGAGGACGGGCTAGGTTGGGTAGTCACTAGTGACCGACGAACCAGTGACTCACTAGCACGAAATATAAGTGATCGATCGCCAGGCGGCACGACGCCAGGGATCAGATCAATGCCTTTGAGTTAACGCATCTAATGACTGCAGCGCTCTCAATCATAGCCAGCGATGCATCTAATAGCAAGCTTGGCTAATGGACAGAGCGCGAAGGCAAGCAAGGCATCAAAAAGACGAACTCCGGGTTATTCCCCACGGCGTCGATTCAAATGCCCTTGAGGCATCCTATCCCCAAAAACTATCATGCAGATCTCAATGAAAGCTTACGGTCACGTGTTACCACGAGGTTGTGGGAGGGAGTATCCATAGACTATGGATATTCCCTCCTACAACCTACGTCGTGGACCATAGTGCACCGGCCGACCGACTTTCGCTTCATCGGCGACGACGCAAGCGTCCAGCATTATTGTAGTGGACTACAACACTGAGGTAACCTATAGCCTCCCATAGCGCCCTGATGATACGTCTCGATAAGGAAGTTATGCTGAATCGGCAGCTATTCTACTGAGTTCAACTACGGTACTGTACGTGATAACGGTAGTGAACACGAAAGTTCTGTGCGCAGGCTTGTCGAAAATGATTAGGCGAATTCAAAAGATGTGTCGACGTCATCCTTGACGGAAGGATTGCTTCCTTATAAGAGGTAGGAAGTTTTCCACAAGTGTCCAAAGCTCCGCAATTTAAAAAAATTGAAAAGCCAGAACCGGTATGTCTTCGTTGATACCATTGAGTGGACAAGCCCGATGCAGCATTAGCAAGGGATTTGCTCGTGAATGGCCTGGGGATTTCTAAAGAGGTCACGCAGTCGTACAGAAAACCGTATTGCATTACCACCGCAGCATTACCGCCTCACGGTCTCAGCGAGTCTTGTCGCCAACCTGCCACTCCGAAAATTGACTTTGTCGCGCAGGACCTCGAAGCAAGCTTTCTACGGCTGATCGAGGCATCGTCTTAACCTTCCAACTCAACATCAAGTCAACACAAGTATGCGTGCAGTCTACCTGGTGCTGGCAATCGCTGCTGTTTTTATTACGTGCGTTGAGGCTGCTTTGGAGCCAGCGGGATCGGGTCAAAGCAGTACAGACGCGACAAATATCGCGCCAGTAGTACATGGTATTCGCGATATGGACAAGAGATCGTTACGACGCACTGGTGAGAATCGTGAACTCTCCAAGGCGGAAACTGCAAACGACGAGGAGAGAGCTATTTCCTGGAGCACATTAGGCGCGTTAGTCAAACGCAAGGAAGTCACAGACGGCGACCTTGTGCGCATGCTGATCCAGGGCGAGGATTTGGCAAAAATACTCAAGAAGATGGGCGTGAAGTACAAAACTGTGAACGGCATCAAGGTCTACCCAAAGTACGACCCCGAGTATCAGCGATTCCTCCAATACTTCCGGTTCATTGATTCGGTCCCTGGACTAAAGAGGAATTAAAGCATTATAATACGTTTGGTACGCCTAACGCTATCAACATGAAGCAGATGATATCATTTGTGCATTGGCTTGCTGTATGAAATCCACCTTCTTGAAATTTCGTCGAGGACTGAGTGGGTAGGTGAGTATGGAGAGTAGCAGAGCATGAAAAGCTGCATATCTATCCATAATATTCTTGGCCAAATCTGTGCCAGCCCCAGCGTAATCAGTAGCCACCGGAGAACTCGCAATTTGTCTCGATCAGCAGCTTGATTCCACGAATCCGCATGAGGCTCCAATGAGCGATTCGCACGCAGCCGTTCTACTATTTCAAAGTTACCACTTGACAAGGCGTTATCCATGGCCACTGCTCCGATCGGTTGCCATGCAGCCACCTTACGATATCCAATCGTTCCGATGCCATTGCTGCATCCACTTGCTGGTGCATACACCCGGCGACGTGGAGCCATTGCAGCGCCGGAAAGGTTTCGTTTGCTGCAGCCAAGTCCATGGCGGCGGTGCTGCAACCCTCTGAGCGGTTCGCATGGAACCACTCGAGTTGACTTTCAAAAAGACACAATCAGGGGTCTTGTCCAAACACAACGTTTCCTTGAAAGTTTACGACACTCAGCAACATGTAAGAGTCTCGCTACCGCGCTATCCATCGCAGCAGTTGTACACCCTTCTGACCGACGTTCGTGCAGCCACTGGACAACCTCAAGATACCCGTTTGCGGCAGCAGCGTCCATAGTCATAGTCGTGCAGCGCGGAAATCTGCAAGACCAACCGGCGGTAGCTTGTACGCCCCGCTCGGTAAAACTTGTTGTCCTCAGGTCTCCATGTGATGCAAGGGCCGAAGATGGCTGTTGGAGGCCGCAGCGTCCATCGCAGTGTATGGGGTCATACTGATAGAAAGTCATTCGGCGATTCACGGGCCGATGTTCGTCTTTGTGGAGATTCCCAAAAGAGATCAACCGTTCGATCGGCGCTATAGGTATTGGGCAACCACAGAATCAGCTCTAGCCTTCCACACTTCGCTGCTGAGAATATGGTCTTGACTGGGCCATTCAGTATATTGAGATGACTCATGCGCGACTGAAGCCACTGCACCATCGGAATGTGACCATTTTCACTTGCACTTTCCACAGCGGATCCATATTCGAAACACAGCCTCATACCATCAATTGCTCTGTCGTGTATAAAGGCTCCAGAAATTGTGCGAGCTCCAAATCTCCCATCTGTGCTGCTTGGTGAAGTGCACTCTCAGTGATCACGTCTCTCATACCATGTCCTTCTTCCAGCAAATAGCGCGCGATGTTCTTCCGAATTTGCCAATCCGCCTCTGGCCACTTTGAAAAGGGGAAAGCTGTCACTCCGAATCGTTTATCAATCAGCCACTTGAGTTGCTCCATGTTGTTCTACTCAAAGGCGTACCCCGCCACAGCATCGTTCAAGTGTGACCTCCGGACTCATTCTCTCGCTCAGCCACCTCACGATATTCCAGTGTCCAGCTTCTGCAGCCTTACACAAGCTTGTTTCGGCCAGTTAAGCTCTTCATTCCCATTCAGCTGCGCGGGCCTAACACTTCGGCTCGAGCAGCCTGCTGCACAACCTCCTCGGCAGCTGCATCCTACCTGGACCAATTGACACCCGTGAGTTTTATCCGAGTCTAGTCATTGCAACACCCACAAATGCCATCTTTAAGCTGTTTCTGTCACTACATACTCAGTCACTGGGAAGCCAGGGAAATGGTCCAGAATCCAGTTGATCATCCTCCAATCAGCCCGACTTGCCGCTCGAGCCAGGGTCTGGTTGAGCTTACGCCGATAATAATGAGGTTCGCTTTGCAGTAGCTTTGCCAACGTCCGGCGAGGGCTTTTACTGTCGCGAATACTTTTGTTCCAGACGAAATCTCACGACTCAGTTCACAGGCGATTGCCTGAGGCCAATCGGCCACCAGGAACTCGGAGATTAAGGCAGCAATATCTCTAAATCCACTGTCTTTGCCGAACTTGGAGCACAGGACATACTCACGTCCGTGAGCAGCAGCGGAGGCTCCATGGCCGAGAATTGTACACGCTACGTATAAAAATAAGATAATCTTCAAGGTCAAGAAAAGCTCTAACATTAATCGCTCCTATGAGTTTTTAATTTTAAAACGTTGAGTTAATTACTTTTTCTGAAGAGAATGGCGTCTCCACTGCGGCTAACGATCGTTCGCTTCGCTCTCCGTGGCGCTAAGAGCGACATCCCTGATAACGTAGCAGTGATTATTTCCGACTTTCTGATCGAAGATATGCCGCTGGACCGCGCCTGCCACTTGAGTCGCGTCGGGTCGTTGGATCTACTGAATTTCGTGTGGAAGAGAGGGCTACAACGTGTCAAAAGTAACTATTGGACAGTAGCAAAACTTGTCCATACGGAACCTCATTACTATCGATGGGAGTTTAATCGTGTGTTGTTGCAAGCAATTCGTCGAGGGGATTTCACCATGGTGAATTGGGTATTAACCAAATTTTCAGACTGTCCGGTGTCGGAAAAAGTGGTGGAGGAAGCTGCTCAAATGGGTCATTTATGGGCGTTGCAACTGCTGGAAGAAGACCATAGAACAATACATTGGAGCAGTTGGAGTCTACATGAAGCTGCGAAAGCGGGGCATTGGGACTTGGTGAAGTGGTTGCAGAAGCGGCTGTTGAGAATGGGAGGAGTTCAATTGGGGAGGTTTGACCTGGTGAAGTTTGCTGTCATGCAGAACAAACTGGAGATAGTCCAGTGGCTGATAGCGAACGGATTTCAAGTGGGATATTTAACTGGTCTAGAGTGTTCTGAGACGGAGTGGCAGGGGAGAGCGGAAGTTTTGCGCTATTTGCTCGATGGAAGGCACGGGGATGTTGAGCATGTTGCAGGAGAAGCTCTACAACAAGCTGCGCGAGTTGGTGACTTTCACTTTGCGCAATGGTTGGTGTCTCGTTATATGGGCACCGAAGATGGTTTTCGTTGTTTACAGCAAGCTAGTGGTCTGAGCTTGAAAACCGCAACGAAGTATGGTCATTTGGATTTCTTGCAATGGCTTCTTCACCATATCCACGATCTCGGTTTACGCTACAGCCTAGCAGATATCATGCTTGAAGCTGTAACATCCGGAAGTCTAGAAGTCGTTCGGTGGCTTTACGGCACTTACGGTGATGATCGAGAAGTTTGTCTTTTTGAGAAGCAACCACCACGAACTTCGATGAGAAGTGATCTAGCCCCTCCACTGCTATGGATGTAGCTGCTAAAAAATGTCATCTCGAAGTAGTTCAGTTCCCTCACCTGCAGGATCGACAGCAGCATCAATACCTTTGTAAGAATTCAACAGACTTGGACAATGGCCGTTATCCACGACGTATAGGTGCAGCGATAGATGTGGCCGCTGAATCTGGACATCTGGAAGTGGTGAAATGGCTTCACGCTAATCGGTCGGACGGTTGCACCACAGATGCCATGGACCGTGCTACTGCCAATGGTCATTTGGACGTGGTACAGTGGTTGAACGAGAACCGCACCGAGGGATGCACGACTGCAGCAATGGATGGTGCTGCCAAAAACGGTAACTTAACGATGTTGCAGTGGCTGCATTCCAACACGACAGCAAAATGTACGCACAAGGAAATGGACGTGGCTGCAGCTCTGGGGCGGCTGGACATTGTCAGGTGGCTACATGAAAATCGATCCGAAGGATGCACAGTAGCAGCCATGGACGACGCGGCTAGCAACGGACACCTGGAGATTGTGAAATGGCTGCACACGAATCGCTCAGAAGGGTGCTCAGCGATGGCTATGGAAAAAGCAGCAGGGAATGGTCATGTTAATGTCGTAAAGTGGCTTCATTTAAACCGATCAGAAGGAGTGATGGAGACTGCAGTGAGAGAAGCTGCAGGCCAGGGGCACTTGCGTTTGGCACGCTGGATCTTCTCTAATTGGAGGGAAGGCCGCGTAATACCAGCTTTCCACCTAGCGCTACAAAACAAGCAGTTTGAGACTGCTCTCTTTCTTCACTCACAGGGTCATAACGAATACGGTGACTGCAATCATCAAGAAATCCAGCGTATCAAATCTAGTCTGAAGCTGTGGAATCGAAATTGCCACGACATTTGTGCGTGGATAGAGGAAAACTACTCTATGGGATTTGATCAAGAGTCAATGCAATCTATTGACGATAACAATATTTGGGGAAAGTCTTGGTTATCGTAGACTGTAGTTGCTTTGCGTATCGTACGCAGTGCCCGGTAACACCAGACACTACAGAAGCAGAAGATAACCGAAAAGAGTGTTACTTCGAAGAACTTATCTAAAAGCTTCGAAGTCTGACATAGTCGGAAAACAAAATATTTGTCACTCGTCTCAATGCCATGAACGGCGTAGTATGGTCTGTCCTGGGCCAGGACTCCTGGCAGATTGATACACGACGAAATTGTGTCGTTGGAATTCTAAAGATCGTCTTCTAACGTTATTTTATGGTATTGAAAAATGAGTTGACTTGCATTGGATCGACGATTCGCCACACTTTGACCTGGTTTACGAGATGTCAATCTTGTCCTTGAACTCTGGCGTCGCTGATCAGTAAAACGCACTAGGGAAAACGGAGACGTGCATTAAGATTGTGGGCGAGTTCTTGTATTTGTTGTTCAGGTTGACGTGGATAATTATCGTTTAGCCAGGCGTTGATGTCTGGGTTTCTTGTCGATAGTCGCTCTTGAAGGAACTGGGATTTTTCTACAAGACCCGACGACATGCTGTCCCCTAGTGCATGGCCGCTAAACCTCTCTACGTGTCGTGCGTGTAAATACAACGCCACCTCAAAGTGCTCCGAACGTAGTGCTCCGCGCATTGCGGACAGCATACGAAGTCTGGAGTAATGTGAGAGAAGCCACTGAACCACATGCAAGTGTCCGTTGGATGCAGCTCTATCCATCGCCTGTATCTGCAATTTTTTAGACCGACTCTATCGCATCAGCTTCATCATCTCCAGATGACCATCAGATGCAACGTCCACAATAGCTCTAGCATGGCATCTTCGTGGTTGATTCTTATAGAGCCACTGCATCACCTCTATGTGACCGTTAGCAGCAGCTGCATCCATAGCGAACGACGAACGCCGCGCTGAGAACTTTGCATGGAGCCACTTAGCCACCTCAAGGTGGCCAAGTCTAACCGACACATCCATAGCTTGCCACGTACACCTGGCATTTGTATTATCGTAAAGCCACTCCAAAACTTGCAAACTACCGTTTGCCGCTGCTTTATCCATAGCTGCAGTCGTGCAGCCTTCTTTGCAACAATTCAAGAAGCGTTACTTGATGCTTTTCGAATGAAAGATCAAGAGATTTGTATGTGTGTTGAGAGTTCACTCTCATGAGATCCCTTATGTCGAAAAATCCCTGCCGACGCCTCTATCATCTGCATGCCCAGCCGCCACAAAAACCATACCGTCGGTGGTACAACCTTCTGAACGGTTTCCGTGCAATCACCGCACCACCTCCAAATGACCGTTAGCTGCAGCATAATTCATTGCAGCTGCAGTGCAACCGTCCATGCGGTTCTCATGCAACCACTTGACGATGCTCAAATGTCCTGCTCCAGCTGCTGCATTCATGGCCAAGCGTGTGCATCGTGGATAATGAAAATCCAGCAAATATCCTTTGTATCTCGTCTCGCAAGATCGATATGATGCAAGAATTGAACCACCTCGAGGTGGCCGAATTTCGCTGCTGCATCCATTGCATTTGAGGGGATCAACTTCCTTCTCGTCTGAGGAGTTTGTCGTCGCAGCCGAAACAGACAAACGTTGGGATCATCTTTAGACTGCTCGTACAACCAGCGAACCACTTGAAGGTGTCCATATGCTGCCGCGAAAAACATTCCCTCCGATAAATCCTGTTTGTATTGCAGTCCACGGTTGAGCATTTCGTCGGAAATCCTATCTACCACGAGTAAATGGCCATTTCGAATTGCTGTATCCATGGCAGAGACAAGAACACGATTATCATAACGCTCATTTCCATCCAGGAAATGATCCCTAAGCCACTCTACGAACTCGACATCACCAATTCGTACTGCCACCAGCATCGCATCACAAGCAATCTCGGTAGTGTCACCATGCCCTCCTTCAAGCAGATAGCGTACAATCTCAGTATGAACCCGCCAGCCCTCCTTGGACGACGAGAACCTCAAGGAACTCACTGGAAATCCTTTTGCGACCCACCACTTGACTTGCAGCGCGTTGTCCTGCTCAAAAGCGTGATTCACCAGATAGTGATTCTGTTGTCGAATCCACGACGTACAAATTCTCTTGTCCAGCCACCGCACAACGCCCCAATGACCCTGTTCCGCAGCTTGATCGAGGACATGGTTGCACCAATAACCATTATAGAACCGGCGTCCATTCTTCTCAAAAACGCTTAAATCCTTCCACTTAATGTCGCCGTCCAAGAGCTGCAATACCCACAAAAGACCACTTTTTGCAGCTTCCTCGACGATCTTCCTAGGGATCCGACAGTCCTTGAAATGCGTCCTCAGCCACTGCACCATCGCTAAATCAGGTCGACGGATTGCTTGCACCATTGCACGGGAAAACTCCCGTCGGTAATAATGAGGTTCGCTATGGACGAGTTTTGCTACACTCCATCGGCCGCTTTTGAGATCCTGCAGCCCCTCATCCACACAAACTCAAGCAGCGCCAAGGAATCGATCGGACTCAACGCGCAGGCGCGAGACAGAGTCATATCTGTAACTAGAAAGTCGGAGATTACAAAAGCCACATCTTCCAGCGCGTTGGGACTCGGCAACTTGTTGTTGCATGCCCTACAATTCTCTCAGCACAATCGTTGTTGTTCATATCTATGCGAAAAAATTAATCGTTTCGCGATCAGTGCGGGCTGGATATTTTTCCTCTAGCCAGTCACGAATCTCCAGGCAACCGAAGTGCCACCGAGTCATCCGGTCAGCGTCTTCCTTCATCCTTCTCACGTTGACGTCATGATCTCCCTTTGCTTTCTGCTCATGTAGAACGAGTGCGACATCGAAGTGTCTAGAACAAATCGCACGACTCATAGCTGACATAATGTCCATCTTGGTATAGTTTGATAGCAGCCATTGCACCACGCTTAAATGCCCGCTACAAGCTGCTTCACTCAATGCGGCGGATGAATCGTTCTGCATGCAGTTCTTGCTCAGCCATTTCACAACGTCGAGTCGACCCAAACCAGCAGCTGAGTTCATCGCTTTGCGTGTACATGGTGCCGCAACATTCAAGTGAAGCCACTCCAACATTTTCAAATTACCATTTGCCGCTGCGTTATCCATCACTGCCATCGAACAACCTTCGACGCGATTAGCATGGAACCACTTGAGGCTCTTCAACTGCTCCTCTCCGAACGTGCTTGGCTCCTTATCTCTGCAGCAATAACCCAAATCCGAGTGCATAACCTGCTCCTTACTATGGAACCGTCTGCGCACAACGTTATCCATAGCAGCGGTCGTGCACCCTTCTGATCGATTCATATGCAGCCATTTTACTACTTCCATGTGCCCGTTGGCAGCGGCACAGTCCATAGCTTTGGCAGAACACCCTTCAGAACGATGAGTGTGCAGCCACTTCACAACGTTCAAATGACCAGATTCCGCGGCAGCATCCATTGCCATAGAGGTACACATTGGGCACCGATGTCGTTTCCACCCATTGTCATCAGGTAGCCGCTTGCGCTTTTTCTTTATCGACTGATCAACGCTATGCAGAAACTTAAGCACTTCCAGATGCCCACGTTGAGCTGCAGCGTCCATGGCACTGGACGGGAAAAGGCACAAGTAAATCTCCGACTCATCTTGCTGGTTGCGAAAGAGATCAACACTTGGATCACGCGAGTATTTTTGATACAGCCATTCAACCAGCTCAAGGTTACCACTCTTTGCCGCTGCATACATGATTTGTGACGGATCGTGAGGGAGATCAATATCGTTGATATGGCCCAGAAGCCATTTAACAGTCTCGAGGTGGCCATTTTCACTTGCTTTCATCGCTGCTACAGCAAAATCATTGTTGTCGTCATCGGCATCTCCGTCCCGAACAAGCACATGCTTTAGTGCCAGCCAATTCACAAATTCAAGATCACCAATTTCAGCAGCTTGCTCAATAGCGTAAGAAACAACTCGAGGAACATCCTCAGCGCCTTGTTCAATCAAATAGGTCACGATATCGCTGCAAACACGCCATTCTGCTTCAAAGAGGTCGATGCAGCTCATGTAATCCACTGTAAACCCAATTTCTGCAGCCCACTTGAGTTGTTCCAAGTTACGCTGTAAAATAGCATATCCTGCAATTGAGGCGTTCTGTTCTCTGGACCCTGCTGTGCTAACACGTTGGTCCAACCAATGCACCACTTCCCAATGCCCTTCTTTTGCTGCATCTTCCAGGGCACTTGTCCATTCGCGTCCCGTATCTCTCCACGGTATGCCTCCATGAGTTTTAGTATTATCTTCCAGCAGTTGTAATATATCAAGATGACCCCCTCGAGCAGCTTCCTCCACCACGTCTTCAAAAACCTGGCAGTTTGAGAAATGCTTTAGCAGCCAGTTGATCATATGAAAATCATATCGACGCACTGCCTGCACCAATGCATGGGAGAATTCCCACCGATAATAGTGCGGTTCACTATGCAAAAACTTGGCAACACGCCAACCTCGTAGTCCTCTGTTCCACACTAAATCAAGCAGAGCTGATGATCCAACGGGAGTTAGCTCGCAAGCTCGAGAGAGAGTGATGTCGTCCACCAGGAAGTCCGATATAAGGGCAGCCACATCTTCCACGGCATTGCTGGCAGCGAATTTATCGCGCAGGACGAAAGTCGCGGTCGTCAACTGCAGTGGCAGCGTCATGCTGCGACTAGGACCGCCAGTTGTCATACTGTAAGAATGGTAATTCAGTATGATAGCTAGACGATATATATGATATTTTCGTCTTAATATAATAATGAAATGTATTTCATGACAAGCAGCTTGGTGCTGCGAACACCAAGTTGCTGCGACTTAATGGTGCATATGTTGGGAAATGAAGAATACCCACGGTGAATGTTCTTAAAGGAGTTGCAATACTCACGGACCTGAAAGTGAAGGACATTGGGATCGATCTGGTAAAGTGTTAGTGAAACGCAGGTACAAGTTGGCGGCAAAAAGAGAAGGGCTGGTGGTTGAGTAACTTTCGCCTTCAAGCAGGATCGGCTGGATATTGTTCGGTCATCGAACTTCGGTGGTTGGTGCTGAACGGCTTCGTTGCCGCGAGTTTAAGTATTCCCGGCTGGTCGGAGAAGAAATCGAGAGATCGGTTTGAAACCCTGCGTTTGTTGCTGGATAGGAAGCACGGCAATGTTGGAGAAAATGCATTTACAGCGCTGCAAGAAGCAGTCAATTGACTCCGATGATGTCGATTATCGCTATATGGTGGAGTTCTTCAGAGATATTTGGCAACGTTCTGGATCCCTTCAAACCCTTCTTCAACAAGTATGAATCATGATGTAGTCCATCAATAATGACTAGCCGCTTGCATTATTGATCCACTGGAATCAAAAGGAAAAATCGGCCCCTAGCAAACATATCGAAATTGACATTATGGTGAATGAAGCTACAAGTGCAGACAATAAAACAAAATGGGCATACCGAAGTGAGCAACACGAAATGTTAGTGTTACCATCATCCAGTATATCGTCATCGCCACCAACGTCAACAGCTGTGCTTCTAGCACAAAAGCGAGCTGATATAGCACATGGATTCCGCAGTTTCGCCACGAGATAATTGCGAGCACTACAACCGATAAGTACTCCAGCAGTGCGTAGAGAAAATGTTTTGGACGACGTCATCGACATTGTCACGCGTGATAATCTCCATCTCCGAGTGATATTTCGCACTTGGCAGGTGAATCATAGCCAAAATGAAGGTGCCGTGAAACATAGGAACGATGACTTCCAAGTACTCGGTCAGAATGAGGCATTCGGAGGTGAAGAGGGCCTGAAGTGCTTCCTGAAGCACTCCAGAAGTATCAATCTCCTGGGCGTTTCCCTTTCGGTCTTTGTACCGCCGTGTTTGTGTATTTCGTAGCAAACCTAGTGGGGCCACTTCGAGTATCTTGATTGATACATCCAAAACTTGAATGTGGGGAGAAATCGGTGATGATAGCGGTTGGACTCGAACTAACCGGATTTGCGACTGCGCAGAATTGCAAGAAGGCCCAGTTTCAGGTCGAAGACGAGCGCTTTCAATTTTCCTGAGCAACGTTTCACTCTCGGTTGATAAATGGTGGCTCATGCAGGAACGAACTCGGATTTCTGCATCAAGCGAACCTTTCATGTTTTGACACAGTGCTCGAACAGCAGCCAGCAGATTGCCGACGGCGTTCCAACTGAGAGCATCATGAAATCGAGTAAGCATATGCTTGGTCTGGCGGTGCAGCTCATGCAGCTCGATCGCCGTTTCAACGAAATCGACAAGCATGATTGTTGCCGTCGACATGGGTGACATTGTCTGCAGGAACGTTGCGAGATAAAGTGCATCGAAGAAGTCGACCAGGGAGATCACTTGTCTGGGTATCGCGTCTTCTATGTGATAGAGAGCTGATCTGTATTCGTTCTTCGCTATGATCTTGACCACCGGGCGTTGCAGCAGCACCAAAATTCGTAGCGGGTGTGGGCAACATTTCTGAAAAGTACTTATTATGCTGGATATGCGATGGAAATGAGACCTGGAATTAACGCAACTTTGCTTTTTTGTCGGAAGCGTGGTAAATATGTTTTCCTGAACGCAAATACCCAACGACAGCGGGTAGGAGGACTACAGACATCGCTGTCGAGATCGTAGCCCCGACTAAAATGAAAAAATGGGACTGGGAAGACCCACATCCCCGCTGTTGCAACGCCTGCTAAGACGACGCTAGCTGAAATGCCCATCCAATTGAGAAAAGCTTGTCCAGACGAAAACGTGGGGAGATCAAGAACGACACTCATTTGTTTTGTGATTACAAATCCGATAATAATTCCAAGCACCGCTACTCAAATCCAGAAGCCGTAATTTGCTCTCCACCCCTCAGCAGGATTTTGGAGTGGAAAGCTTTCTTGGCACAGCACTAGCACAAAAATGAGGACTGGCATCCCAGCACTCACCACCACCACACGAATAAGAGATGTCCGTCGAGTATACTCTTCGAGCGCCAACATTCGCTCAACCGAGTATTTTCCTCCATAGTGAGTGAGTTGGAGCCCATACCAAGCACCTGAGACCTTCTTCCACGCAACATTCATGAGTGAGGAGGGCCAATGTGTGCCCATCGCTGCCTCAGTTCCAATGAGAGGCGCAATAATAGTGGCTTTTAAAACGCTGACAAGAATACACTTGACTTTCAGACGGTTACTGCGATTTTCATCCACCAAATCCAGACTAACCGACATAATCAGTTCGCACTGCTAGACTGCATCCAATAAGAATGTCGTCTACCCAACAGTGACAACAGTGTTCAATACTGTTCGTTTTCATTGGGTCGCACGTGACATTGCTTCTCGAACCAGGCTCTGATGGTTTTGCCTTCTGGACGCCAGCTTGCGCGGTCTAGCTCGAGTCTCAATTCTTGTAAGTCATCGGCACTGTAATCCGTGGGATAGTGTTCATGCAGATAGAGAAGCATGTCGAATCGCGCATTGCAAACGGCCCAACGAATAGCCGGCATAATGTCAATCCCCGCAGAGTTTGTATGCAGCCAACGCACCACGCGTAATTGTCGGTGGTGTAACATTCGCACATCGTTTTTAAGTGTATATGCATTCACAAGACCAGTCTCATGGCATGTGGCTGCACTCAATGCTGTCGCCACGTTCCCCTCTGATCGATTGCGATACAGCCACTTCACCACCTCCAAGTGGCCATTTGCCGCTGCATTATCCATGGCCTTAGTGGTGCACCTTTCTGATCGATACCTCTTCAAACGCTTCGCATTAAGCCATTTCACTATGTCCAATCGACCAATCTTGGCAGCTTCGTCCATTGCTTTTGCACTGCAGCCAGCTGTCGTATGTACACGTAGCCATTGCAGGATCTCCAGGTTACCACTAGCTGCAGCATTATCCATTGCTGCAGACGTGCAGCCTTCCGTTCGATTTGCATGTAGCCATTTGAGAATCGGAAGCCGTTTTGATAGTGCCGCCGCTTCCATGTCTCTGCAGCATTCGCCAGTTTCAGAGTGAGGCCCCAGCCCGATATGGAAATGCCCACCAGCAGCCTCGTCCATAGCTGCGGTCGTACATCCTTCCAGGCGGTTTAGATGCAGCCATTGCACCACTTCTAGATGACCATTAGCTGCGGCACGGTCCATCGCAGCTGTTGTACACCCTTCTGAGCGGTGAGTGTGCAACCACTTCACGATATCCAAATGTCCAAACGCAGCGGCAAGATCCATTGCTCGAACTGTGCATCGTGGGTATTGACCGTTCCCAGCTGCTCGTCCTTTTGCTTTTGTGGATTGTTCGACGTGGTGCAAAACCTGAAGCACTTCAAGGTGTCCGAGCATGGCTGCCGCATCCATAAAAATAAGAGGCAATCCTTGTGTTCTCGTGAAAGCATTGGGACTTTGGCTGCTAAAAAGGTCCACTTTAGGGTTGGCTGCGTACTGGTTGCATAGCCACTGAATCACAGCAATACTGCCTCCTTTTATAGCTTCGAACATGACTCCATACTCGGGGTTGTTTACACCCAGTTCATGCATAAGCGGAAGGATCCACTGCACCACTGAAACATGGTCTCGTTTAATAGCACCTCTAGCTGCAGAGAAGAAACGACTGTGCACTCGATTACTCGTCGTGTCGATATGATGACGTACCAACCACTGCGCAAACTTGACATCCCCCATTTCTGCTGCTTGGATCAATGCTTCACGGGCTACCTTAGAAACGCAGACAAACTCCAGTTGTAGTAAATAGTGGACGATCTTGGTGCGGGTCTCCCACTCTGCTTCAGAGCACTCTCCTGTGAGCGCGTGAAAATATTTCGCTATAAATCCGTTTGTTACCAACCATTGCACCTCGTCCAGATTGTTCTGCAAAATGGCATAGCTCACAAGATCGCTTTGTTTCAGTTCCGGGTCAGTCTTTGATACTCGCACGATCAGCCAGCGCACGATGTCCCAATGGCCTTGCTCAGCAGCTTGCTCTACGTGACAAACCTGCCACACGATGCCACCGTCACATTGGTATCCTTCCAGAAGCTGCAGCGTCCTCAAATGACCGCCTGCAGCAGCCTCCTCATCACTTCTTTAGTCACTTTACAGCCTGAAAAATGCGTCAGGAGCCATTGCTCTGCCTTGAAATCAGCGCGTTTGAGCGCTCGGACCAAGGCACGGGAGAACTGCCACTGATAATAGTGAGATTCAGTATGAATCAGCTTTGCAATCGTCCAGTAACTAGCTCCAACGCCACGTAAGCCTCTTGACCATAGAAAATCGAGCAGAGTTGTCGATCCGATGGAAATCAACTCGCAGGCGCGAGCGAGAGTCATGTCTTCGATTAAAAAGTCCGAGACGATCGTAAAAACGTCTTCTGGCGCGACGTCGACCGAGAATTTGTCCTGCAGGACGAGCTTAACAACTGACAGCTGAAAAGGACCCGTGGCGACAGGATCTAGGTCATTGTTAGTTAGTGGCGACAGCTTCCTACGCTTCGGTTGGCCCATCACGTAAATTGGTTAGTGGCTCGCTCGTTTAGTGGTTGATATCATTTTGACCAATGACAGATCTGCATTCTGGTTGTGTGGTCCACCAAAACTAGAAATTGAATCTTGAAGAGCCGTGTCATTCTTCAATTGTCTAGAGTGCCAGTCATGCTGCTGTGGACACTCCGATACAGAAGGCAGCTCGAGACGGATGTGTTGGGCCCGTGCAGCTGAATGGAAATGAAGAGCTTAACTGGCTGATACAAGCTTGTGTAAGGCTGCAGAAGCTGGGCACTGGAATGTCGTGAGGTGGCTGAACGAGAGAATTAGTCCGGAGGTCAGACAATTGAACGTTAATGTTGCGCGCTACGCCTTCGAGCAGAACAAACAATGGAACAACTGAAATGGCTGATTTCAAATGGGGTCGGAGCGACAGCTTTCCCTTTTCAATGTGGTCGGAGGCGGATTGGCAAATTCGGAAGAACATTGTGCGCTATTTGCTGGAAGAAAGGCATGGTGCGCTTCACCAAGCAGCACAGCTGGGAGATTTGGAGTTCGCACAATTTCTGGAGCCTTTATACACATCTGTGCGAGTTTATGGTATGCCGCGTTTCGACTATGGGTCCGCTGTGGAAAGTGCAAGTGAAAATGGTCACATTCCGATAGCGCAGTGGCTTCTGTCGCGCATGAGTGATCTCGAAATACCGAATGGCCCAGCAGAGGCCATGCTATCAGCTGCTAAGTCGTTTGAAAAACTCGAAGACTCCTCATCCAGATACAGTCGAGTTGTTGTAGACCCAATGGTATTCAACCTTACGCATGGTAAGAAGCAGATCTTCAACCAAGACGATCGTTGCAACTCCACTTGGCGCAACTCTGGACGATAATTTGCCACGCAAGACGGTTTTCACAATCGACAACTCAAGTGTCTCCAAGAAAATGAATTCTCCAACCTGGTCGCGACTTGGGTGCATTGTGTCAAATATATCGGTGACCACCTAAGGAATTTGTCGAAACCACACTCTATAGGCGGTCACTGCGAGTTTGAGGTGGTCATTTGCATGGACTGGCTCTGCTTCGACGAGATTCCGACGTGAACGCGTACGCAGCGTGCCCACCGAGCACTCTTATCCGCTTTGGCCCATGGTGGGGCGTATAGCGTGGAATGTTGGCGCTGGTTTGGTGCACCGCTCCCTGAACAAGGCCAGCATCCGACCTGGAATGGGCGTCCAGTACCCGTCGATCTGGCGCGCTCGTCCAGGCTTCCTGGACTGCGACATCAACCTCCACCTCAACAACGCGTCGTACCTTTCCAACATGGAGCTCGCTCGCTGGCACTTTTGCGCGTACGCACAGACTTGATCGAGCTGTCTTCACCACTTAGGCTCGTTCTAACTCTTTGTTTTGCCCAGTGTGACTGGCATTCTAGGGAATGTGCTTCGCCATCGGCACTCGCTGGTCGTGACGTCTCAAGCTGTGCGATACCGTCACCCGATCCCTCCGTTCCGGCCGTACGAAATCCGCTCGCAGCTCGTGTTCGCCGACAGCGACTGGATGTATTTCCTGCATCGGTTCCAATGTCCCACCACTGGCAAACTGTATGCGGAAGGATTGTGTCGTGCTTCTTGCTATGACCAGGATAGACTCAACGTCTCTGCCTCGCAACTGTTTGCCCAAGTGCTCAACGGAAACGCGGAATCGCTGGCCCTAGTGCTGCCCACCGAGATGCCCGACATCGTCAAGGAGCTGCTCGCGTGGGACTCATCTAGCCGCCTGGAACTGGAAACTTCCACGGAAGCCTCTCGAAGGGCGATCGAGACGGAGATGCCGTCCGCCAAGACGCTAATCGCGTCCGAGACGTGGCCTCAGAAGCTCTTGCGTCGAGCCACACGCTCGTGGAACTTGCCTGTTTAACGCCCACCACAATAGCCATCGCCTTGACCAAAATACACAGAGAAGCTTTTGCAGTAGGCAAAACCAAAATACTTTACTTATTCTCCGCGGATTATCAAAGGCCCGGCCTTCCGTTGCGTGCACTACGCAACGGACGAGGGGACGGCGGAGCTACGACGCCTGCTATTAAACTACTAGGGCGGGGCACGGCAGGTCTTGTGCAATGCCCCGGAGCTTGTCTTTTCTATCGGTTTGGCAATGGATGTATGGGTGAAAAACAGTGGCCTTATGCTCTGTCAAGAGACAAAAGTCTTTAGTTGATCCGCGCCACCTTCCGAGGAATCACCAGCGGGTTCTCCGCCTCCAGCTTGCGCTTGCCGGCAGTCTTAAAGTTAAAGGCGCAGCTGTGCTCCTCTGCGTAGCGGTGCGTGTCGCAGAACGTGTAGTCGCAGCGGCACGTGACTGCAGTCAGCCCCACCTTCTTCTTGCACTCCCAGCAGCGGCGCCGATTCTTCTGCACCGGTCGCTTATTTTCCGTCGGAGCGTTGTGATCTGTCAGAGGGGCCTTAACTTTCGTCTCGTCACTAGACACGGCGGTAGGCGGCAACACCGTCGATTTGGAGCGCTTCAGACAGCTCTTACGGAACGTCAGAGACGCCTTCACACTCTGAAGCACCGCGGGAGGAACTCGCGGGTATCGCTGGGTCTTATCTGTGTCCGGAGAAGTGTCCACGCTGGACGGAGAAGAAGGCCCGGGCGCCTTCAAACAGTCCGTTGTGGTGGGAGGAGCGGGGGCCACGACCGTCGGGGACGTGGAAGTCGTCGGGGAGGCCGACGCTGCCGACACGGGGCGTCCGACGACGCGGAGGAGGACGTGGTAGCCTTGGTCACCATCTCGATGGGGCACTTGGTTCGGGACGCAGAGAAAGGGACGGGCTGCTCGCTATGAAGCGAAAGCGTAAATGAGTTTGGAGTCTGCGACTGCGGGGGAGGGGGAAGAAAACCGCGGCGGTCTGGGACAGGGGCGAACAGTCTGTTGTGGCTGGACTCTTCTCTTGTATGGAAAACGCAGAAGTGGGTGAAGAACCGTTGTTTGTTGTAACTTACGGAGGTTTCACGGGATTGTTTCCTTTATAAAGTGGCGAAAGCAGGCCAAAATACACAAGAGCGGCGTGGCGACGTGGGTGGCGATTGGCCCCTCGCCGTCTGATGCGAGCCAAATGCGGATTGCTTGTGTCTGATTCTGTGGGTTGGACAGAAAAGCCCCGAGTCAGATGCCGACGTGCCTTGTCAGGCCAGGATTGCTAAGGCAGTTGGAGTCGACATGGTTGTGGCAACGAGAGAGGTCGTCCCTCCCATACAAACTGACTGACGAGGGATAGTTCTAGTGATTTTTATCGTTGCACACCACCCGAATTTTCTCCCCTCCCGCTCCATCCTTACTGTTGGCGTTTGTATGGGAAAGTCGATCTTGAAGAACTCGTCGCCAGCTGGGCACACGCTTTCTGTATTCTACAAAAAATCCTGCTCAATCCGTTACGCGCCAGCATCGAGTTCAGTAGTAAAATCGAATTCTACAGGTCAGTAGACACATTTTTGCTATTGAGGAGCAAATAAATTTTGCCAACTAGACTGATCATACAGGTACTTTATCTGACAGGTCAAATGGCCATTTTTCGCAGAGCGTCGTCTCCCTCTGAAAAAAGCCGTGGTTGTGCGTAGATCTTGTACCGAACGCTGATAAGAAAAAAACAATTGTCTAAAACTGTATAACAACGCGACCAAAAGAGTAGGGCCGCAAAGAGTCAATGGAAAAGTATGCCACGCTTTCTTGCTCCAAAGAACATTCACTTCCGACTCAGAGAACGATGTGCTCCATAAATTAAGTGCTCCTTCGGACCCAAGCGTTTCGATGACTCGCAATTCGCCAACAAGAAGTCGGCAGCCTTGTGAACACTTGCATCTACAGTACTGAGAGGACAGGACATGGAAATTAGCAACGCCAACACAGTCCCTGTAGCACCCAGTCCGATCTAGCTGTCTCTCGGCAACAACCTTCCATGAGCGAAAGTCCTCACCTTTAAATTTCCGTGGCCATAATAGTGAAAAATTTCCATGCGGGAGAAGTAGTAGGTTACCCATAGACTTCACGTACTGTAGACAAGATGTAGCCTACATGCTCTGATCTCTGGATAGAAGGCTACAGCAAGCATTACTGTGACTCTCTTTGACACTACGCGCAAGTTTATCTTCCTACAGTTTCATACATTCGGTCGTGACAATTTCAGTGCTTCTTTCCAGGCAAGAAAAGATCTGTCCGACGATTCACGGCGGCAGGATCTTGCCCAGATCAGCTCAGTGTAGCTTTCGCCGTGGACGTTGCAAGTCCAAAAGCGGGCTTGCGCAATGCTTTTTCTTATCTTTCGTCGCTTTTCGAAGTCGCCTGTTTCTGGCGGCGGCTGACGATGCCACATACAAACGAGAGGTGTTTTGAATCCGAGACGGGTTGCCCAGCTGATTTCCCTGTATTTATTTGGCTCCGTCGTTGCGTGCGTGCAGTGGGTCGCCCATTCAGCAGGAGAACGCTCCCCATCGCATCTGCCTTCACAAATACACGGGCAAAAGGCGTATGAGCGTTAGGTGTCCGCGCTCTTCCAATCCCCTTCTAAATGGGAGGACAAATCGCACGTCTTCGACTAAAAACATCCTTAACAAGTCCATACCTAGTAGTCAGCAACAAGACTACCAGGTCGTCTAACAGTGATCCACCCAATTGACCCATTTAAAAAACCCAGCCGAAAGCGGGGTGGAGTAGTAGGACCATCACTCTGAGTAGTACAAGTACCGTGCTTGCTGCACGTAGTACCGTGAATATTTTTGGGTATGACCCGTTTTCGGCTGGGTTTTTGTGCCCAATTACTGAACCACCCATTCCGCATTGTGAGCGTCACCCAAAGCCATTGGGTCGTTGGCCGCTCTCCATGCGGCTCGGCCTGGAGCCTTCCTCGCCGCGGATGCCTCCCCGCACCCACGCTCTCACGCTCTCCTCTCCTTCCGCACGCGCCTCCGCAGCTTTCCCCATCGACGTGGACGCCTCAGGCGACGAAGCAGAGCCGCAAGGACAAGCCCCACATAACGCTCAGGTGACCATCACTCCTGCTGTCTACACTCCTCTCTTGCTCTCTCCGTCCAGACACCGCACAGCTGAGCCAAAGCCGACCGCATACGAGAGCAGCGACGAGAGCGACGCAGCCGAAGAGAAGGAGAGCGAGCCACAACAGACCCAGCCGCAGTCTCCCGCACAAAAGCCAAGCCTCAACTTCTTCTTCAATGTGAACGAGCGTGGCAACACTCCCAGGAAGCAGAGAGCAGAGTCTATTGGCAGCAGTATCAGCGCCAGCAGCAGCACAGGCAGCAGCAGACAGGAGGACTCTCAGAAGGTGACAGCAGCCAGAACGTGCGTCTGTGGAGAGAAATTCGACCGCTGCGATCTCGACTTTAGGGCAGATCGCGTCAAGCTGACGATCTGGAAGAAGACCAAGCGACAGTGGAAAGGATTCGTGGAGTACGCGCATCTCGTGCGGTTCTGGTGAGTGTCTTATGGATGAAGGAGCTTTGGTTTTAACAGCTACAATAACTATGCTGGTGGTAGTTTTGCAGATGTTGACAAGCCTCCATATATCTTGCTGATGCAGCTGGATGGATCGAGAGGCAGATCGGACTTTGCTTCGTTCTACGACTCGATCTTTGCAAAAGTTTGCTCGGAGAACAGCACAAAAGAACACGCAACGCCGCGTACGCCTGTCTAGCAGTGATTGCAGACATTTGCATAGTGGTTGTGCTAACCTGTTATTTTTTGTAGAGATTTTCGGAGTTGTGCTTTATTTTGATGAGCCGATGGACTACATTCGCTGCCAGAGCATGGCCGACATTAACAAGAGGTTGGCGGTGCTTTTGCAAAACCATTGACGTAAGTTTTTATGGGAATGGTTTTCGTCCTGGTGGGTTATTTAGCCCTCATATTCATGCGATCATTTGCTAATCGAATTGTCTGTTTTTGCAGAGATAGGGAAGTGCGGGAGTATTCGAAATGGGATTCGTTTCATCGACTGCGAGATCGACATCCACGACGTGAGGAACCATTAAAAAGTACTACTTCCCGTAGCCGAGGATTGGCGGCATTCGTCGGGGATGGTGCAAAACAAGCGCTGGGTACTGTGACCCAGTTCTTTCGCACGCGAACATCCGTCTTAGAAGATGCAGACAATGCTGCAGTGGTTACAGACCAAATCGGATCTGGTAGGAGTAGAACGTTGAATTTGACAAGAACGCGAGAAACGTCGGCGAACTCTGATGAGGAAAAGTCAGCGATACCAGTTGATGGTGATACAAAAGAGTTGGGAGAAGGCGATGTGGATAAAACTGTGATCGTAATTCAGAACACACAGCACGAGGAACATGATGGTAAAGAGGAATCAGTGGCGGAAGCTTTAACTTCCTCTGCCTTGGAAGAGGAAGGCAAACGTGAAGTTGACACAAAAAGAGAGCTGTTTCACAGCGACGAGAAGAGGAGCGGGTGAAACGGAGACGAATGGAAACTCGGCGTAATGAAGTACTGTTGTCTTATCCGTACGATGACTCTGAAACTTCAGGACGGATATCGGTGACATTAGGTGACGTGGATCGCCTAACACCTGGGGAATTCCTGAACGACAATATCATCGACTTTTACCTCAGGTACGGACTTGCCATATAGCCACATGAGAGTATCTTGAACTCAATATGCTGATTACTTGTTGCCATTGATGATTAGATTTTTATGGCGTCATTTGGAGCCATGGCAGCAGCAAGAAGTGTATTTTTAGCTCGCATTTCTTCACGCAGCTAAACGGCACAAATGGTGTTCATGAATTGGCAGCCGCCAACCCAGACGAACGCTTTGCAAGGGTTGCTCGCTGGACTCAAAAGGAGATGAACCTCTTCGATAAGCGCTTCCTATTTATCCCTATTAATGACAGGTGTGTGTACTGTACTAGCTAATTCTTTGCGATGTTTTCGGCGTACTAAGGCTTGCTCTTGTGCCTGTGTGTGTTTGTGCGTGCTTGGTAGTTTTCACTGGAGTATTGCCGTGTTTTGCAACCCTGGCTCCGCAATTATTAAGAAGCGCAGAATGATAAAGCGACATCCCCACAATGGTGTTGTGGATGCGAACAAAAATGATATTCAAAATGGCGAAGTGGTGAATTTAGTGGATTGTTCCACCGAGGATGTGGTCAAGAGTGAAAAAGTGCGGGGATCAGGTAGTGATGATGGTATTCGTGAAGATGTCGAGGTGGAAGAGGAAGAATTAACTGCGTGCCAAGAAGAACGCCTGGCAAATCCTCCCTGCCTCCTGTTCTTGGACTCACTTCGCTGTCATCGAAAGAAAAAGTTTACGAAAATGCTGCGCAACTATTTGGAATGTGAATGGAAAGCACGCTTCTCCAGTTCTGCAATGCCGAAGCAGGAAGTTAAAGAAAACAAAGACGCATCCGAGACCGAGGAAGATAGTATCGTTACTTCGTTTGACTTGGATAGCATCGGTCTCCTTGAGCCCAACGTAAGCGTCGTTCAGGATTTTCTTTTCACTGTTTGTTGATGTTAATGTACGTGCTGTGTGTATGTGTATTGTATGCAGATACCTTTGCAGAGCAATAGTTCGGACTGTGGAGTTTTTTTGCTGATGTATGCTGCTTCAATCGTGGATCGTTTTCCTATGGGTGTGACTAGAGATGATCTAGAAAGCCATCTGACGTCGACATTGAGCCCCAACATGTTTGGAGATGAGCATGTCTTAGAATTTCGCGAATATCTGCATCAGCTTCTTTTCTGTCTTCAATTTCTCCAGAGCCACGGTCTTCCAGAGACACACGTGCGTGATGAAGGTCTCGATCGCTTCGCTATCGACTAATGAATTGACGAAGGCAATTGCAGCACTCTGCTGGTGAACATAAAACACTTGAGCACGCGTTATAATGCCATCACGTGCTCTTAAGTGTACACCAATGTTAACTATTGTAACTTATATCCGAATTTGAGATTGCTGCATGCTTCTGCTTATGTAGACTACTGGGAAAAGGGGGAAGGAAGTAGACGTCGAAGACCGCGCACCATGAAGTCGCGCTGGTTAGGGGCTTCGAGTACGATGTCAAGAGTTCGCCACGAGCAAATGATAGAGAGACAGCGCTCAGGTGGCGGCAAATGCGTTGAGCCGTTGCGCGGGAGCAATTTGAACGCGTTTGTCGTATGACCTTCTCGAATATCCTGAATCTCACGAAGTAAAATGGAGCGACCTCGCTTGGTATTATCTGCCGCTCCTTATCGCTGCCACGACTTGCCGCACGTGGTAGCATTGGAATTTTTCGGCCAGTCCACGAGATGCTTTCCTCCAAAAGTTGAGAGTCAGAGTACAGGTGTGAGGCTTCGTTGACTCCTTATAGCCATATTTAACAACTTTTAGGCCCCGGGAGAGCAGCTCTGCGAACCCCATCGCTTCGCAGTCCTCGGTCCGAGCAATCTCGTATTTCTCGGGGAGATAATAGCTGGCTCGGACGTGTCGTTAATCTGGTCGAACCAAGCGTGTTCAAGTAAGTCTGCAGCCGAAATGCGCTCGTTCTCGTGCGCCATTAGCATTTTGAGCAGTACATCTTGAGCAAGAGGACTGACTGTGCGCCACTGTACATTTGTTCGGCTTAAGCAACTCATATCTCGCACATCGACACCAGTCGGGAAGTGCTCCATCGACTGCAACGCGGCAGCCGACTGCACACTGAATGGAAATGCACCGAAGAGCAGCACGTACATCACTACTCCGAGGCTAAAAATATCGGACTTGAGACCATATGGGCGACCACAAAGTAACTCAGGCGCTGCATATTCAAGAGTTCCACAACTGCGCTTGAGCATGGTTGAAGAATGCTCAAGCTGCTTCGCTAGCCCGAAATCCGCAATCTTCACAATGTTGCCGTGGATTAGAATATTTTCCGGCTTGATATCGCGATGCAGCACGCAGTGTTTGTGTAGGTACGCAAGCCCTTCTGCCACTTGACGGATAATTCGCCGCGTCTCGATCTCAGATAGTCGCTGCCGACTGATAAGCAAGTCGCACAAATCGCCATCCTTCAAATAATCCATCACCACATAATGGAGCGTTTTATCCCGCGCATATACACCCTCAAGGCCTACAACGTTCGGATGGGATAGCGTGCGCAGAAGACGCTCCTCCTCTTCTAGTGCAGCCGAAATTTTACAGCATTTGACCGCGCACAAGCGTCCCGTCAAACGATTCACAGCACGGTGCACGATCGAGAACGAGCCTTCCCCAATCTCCTTCATGAGCAAATATTTGGATCGAAATGCGCTGAAATCTTCTACTTTCTCCAGGTGGTTCACCATTGCTTCCAAACCAGGTCCCACCGCAGCGTCACTACCAACAGGTGACGTTAAAGTGCTTGGCGTCATCTCATCATTCTCGTCGTCATTTTTATCAACAGAAGTCTGGGATTGTTTTCGTTTGAAGGCGCCAATTGTGAAGCGCACACATTCCATCCATGCTGCGTGTTCTGCTTCGTCTTCAGCTTTGAGAAAGACGTCAGTGCTTTTCACTGGAATCTTGCGACCGAGGATTTCGATACCTTTGATAGTAAGACCAAGCGATCCTGAACTCGAACCTGTTCGGCTGTGCCTAGAGGTCCGTGCTTGTGTCTGTTCCTGCTCTCGACTATTGTCGTCCCCTTTCACTGTCTCCTGCACCAACATCGACTGCACTGTAAAGTTCACTTGAAACAGCGGCTCCGCTGCCTCCTGCGTCTTGTAACACACCAGTCCGTGGTCTCGAAGGCGGAAATATCTTCTTTTCCAGCTCTTCAGCAGCCCAGCAGCTTTCGGGACGCGGTGCAGCAAATATCCGCCATAGTAGCGCTTGCCGCTCTGTTGTCGAGGACTCAAGGAGCCGTCAAAGGACAGCAAGTTCCCTCCTTCGGGAGATGTCATCGCCACATCAGAACCTCGTTCGTCCTGCGCAAAGTGTCCCATTTCTGGAGGCGGCAATTGCTGCACGGGGCGCCAATCTCCTCGAGATCTGAAGACCCGACGGAGCTGTTGCGTCCGCTTTTTTCTGACACGTCCGCCAAGATGCAGCCGAACGAGGGCGACGCCATGCAGGCTGCAGCGGTGGACGTGGGGAGCTGAACTGCACTTTGTCGTCAAGAGCCGCTGACGGATCACTGCCGTAGTGGAGTGATGGTGGCGTGTTCATCTTATCTGCTTGAAATAGCAGCGAGTTGAGGTGTTTTCTGGTGGTGGTATGATCTGGCAAACAAAATGAAAGACGGGAAGGTTAGTTCAGAGCAACGAAAAGGGCAGTAGCGATCACTTTGTTTTCGTATTCACGCACGGTTTGATGTTGATTTGGAAAGTCTGAAAATGAATTTGGTGGCTGCATTTTGAATGCAAAAGGGTCGTGAATGCGCGCAATGGGGATGGTACCACTGTTCTAGAGCATCGATTATTACAGGTAAAAAGAACGATCCATACAATATCACAATATAGTTATGATTCTACTAGTTTAGGGTATGCGTTTGTGCAGTTCATGTCTTGTTGCTAACACCAACAAATGTGCCGCATCGTGCCGCATCATTTGTTGCACTCTTTTCCCATCATTTGTATTGGTTATTGTAAAGGTGAGTAAATTACCTCCATTGTGTATCGTGTGGCTCAAGTATGACGGCGGACCGCTATGTGCGTGGTCGCTCGCGCTCGCGATCGTCTTCCAGACGTCGACGTGACGTCTCCACCGACTCATCGGATAGTTCATCGTCTTCTGACCGTTCCAGTCGGCTTTTGCGCCGCGATCGCAGCTCTGGAAGACACAAAAGACCAAGTCGAAGTCGCAGTCGAAGCCCTCGGAAAACCAGTCGTAGCAGTTCCGCCAGACGTCACCACCGCCACCAACCAAGCTCAATCTGTAGCCAAAGCGCTGTCAAGATCAGTGATATTCTCTGTGTCGATCAGGTACCTCTCAGTCAAAAGCTGCATGACGCTAAAAGTTGGGTTGTCATTAAGTCTATTTTTGATTTACGCACATTGTAGAGTAATAGCAGTCGCAGTTTGAGACGCTCTGGAGACAGGAAGACGCAGCGTATTGCGCCCAATGCGACTGCGTTCAAGTCTATTATGATGAGTACTGCACGGTCGAGAGACAGAATGGACCGACGTGAACGGGAACAAGCGCAGAAGAAGCTCATGAATCTTGACATGAAAGCTCAGACTGCGTCAAATTTCGACGTTGACTAGAGGATTAAATTTCTTATCTTCAGAGCTACGTGCTGGGCTTGCAAGGAACACAAATATTGCTCAAGGTCCTGGCTAGTGAGCTGACGAAATGCTGACCGTTCACATGGTGTGGTTCTTAATCGAGTCGTCATGTGATCATCCAGAGCGATATTCGCGTTCTGCTTTGCCTAATGCTGGATCTTCGCAGCGTCCAGATTGGTGTTTTGACGCTACAGACTTGATAGCGTGATGAAACTGTTGGCCAGGCTGAAAGCGACTACCGGTAGCACCTACGTGGCGCCATCGTTTATCGTTCGTAGTCGTGAACTCAGTTGTTAGCCACTTCAATGGTGTTAGTTTGGGATCAGGGCTATAATCATGAGGCTGGGGATAAAGAAGTTTGCCGAGGGACCATGCAGCCACCAGAACCATGCAGCCACCAGACGATATGCCAATGTCCTCGTCTTGCAGCAATCCCCATCAATACCTTCATGGCTCATGTCAACATCCAGAAGATTAATCACCCACAGCTCACTACATTCCATAGCTGTATTCTTCGAGCACCCGGGAAAATGATTCACCATCCACTGAACCATACCCGATCATAGTCGTTGAATCGTTTGGCAAGAGCGACATTTCGACCTGGAAGTCCGAATGATACTGCCTACACCTGGATATGCATGGCGACAGTCACAATGGTCAATTGCAGTGAAAGCTCCGTTTTAGAAGAGAGGCGAGTTGCAAAGTGGTGAAGGTACATCAGAAAGCATCGAATCAACTCATCGAGTTATACTCTTCCACCAGGTCACCTCGACTGGCGCTGCAATGTTGGCTACATGCACAATAAGTTTGCGTCGAGGTTGGCTACTCGTAATCCGATTTATTACGTGTCGCCAGCATCGACGTAATCAGATGAAGCTGTAAAGATTCCGGTATCGACAGAGTCGAGGGCTCATTGTGCAATTCGCCACTTGGATCAACAAACCAGCCAAGAAACCCGCAAAAAGCCCGCATCATGTCTGTCTACTCGACCTACAAGCACAACGTATCATGGGAGGAGCCCCATGGTTACGTGCAGATCGTGCGTGTTGGGGAGACTGCCTACTTCTCTGGCCAATTCGCTCACGAAGGCGAGAAGCCCGTGGCGGAAGGAGACTTTGCCGCGCAATGCGACGCCACCTTCGTGAATCTGGACAAGTGTCTGGCAGAAAGTGGCGCCACGCGCAACCAGGTCGTGCACTCGGAAGTACTGGTGGTTGGCTTGCAGAAGAACATGGACGTCCTAACGGTCAAGCACAAGCAGTTCTTCGGTTCTCATTTCCCGGCGTGCACTGTGTGGGGCGTCACGGAGCTGTATCTCCCGCACATGCTGGTCGAGATCAAGTTCACGGTGCGTTTGGACCTGCCAAAGGGCCACAAGACGATCATGAATGGCATGCCGTGGGAGGAGGAATTCAACTACGGGCAGATCGTCGCGTGCGGCTCGACGGTGGAGGTCTCAGGTCAGTTCGATCACGACGACCAAGGCAAGCCAACGGGAGGTGACGACTTTGCCGCGCAATGTGAGCAGGCTTTCAAAAACGTCGACAAGCGACTGGCGCAGATGGGCGCTTCGCGCAGCCAAATCGTCTACACGGAGGTGCTGATAGTCAACATCACCAACAATATAGACGTCTTGAATGCCGCGCACAAGAAGTTCTTCGGCTCGCATCGCCCCGCAAGCACTTGCTGGGGTGTCACGGCGCTTGGTCAGCCACATATGAAGGTGGAGATCAAATTCACGGTGCGCCTGGATCTCCCTAAGGAACCGAAGACGTTTTCGCACGGAGTCTCGTGGGAGAACGCGCACAACTACAGCCAGGTGGTCGTCGCCAACGAGACGGCGTGGATCTCTGGCCAGCTTGCTCATGACGTGGAAGGAAATCCGGTCGGCGAAGGTGATTTCGAGAAGCAGTGTGAGGCTTCATTCGCCAATTTGGACAAGTGTCTTGCGGGGATCGGAGCCACGCGCAACCAGGTCGTGCATACCGGTGTGATGGTCGTGGGGCTTAGCGAGAACGGCGCCAAGGTCAGCGCCGCGCACAAGAAGTACTTCGGCGCCCATCTGCCGGCAAGCACAGTTTGGGAGTCCCCGCTCTCAGCCTGCCCTTCATGAAGCTGGAGATCTGCGCCATCGTGCGTCTCGACGTGCCCAAGCAGCCTTAAGACAGCAACCAAAGCGTCGAACACAAGACGTCGGGTTTAGTTGCTGCGGTGCACACATTTTCCTGTGCGTCTAAAGCGACAATCCTACAGCGTATTCACGTCAACTTGTAAGCTCACAATCTTGGACTTTTGACCATGTGATAGGCAGCTACAGCCCAATTAACTACAGAACTATGGGTAGTGTATCGTGAAACTTACAATAAAAACCAAGCGGAGATACCCGGAGTGTGCTGCCTGCTTCAAAGCTGCGTGCAAATAGTTTGGACGTCCTCATGTCCTTCTACACGGAGAGATCGCAAAATCTCCGCGCGAGTCCCCAATCAGCCACTACCGACTCGTCGACCCACCAGAATTTAACAAGAACTACGCTTGTGGTGGTGTGCAATAGACAATATTGCCGTAGTCACGAGTAGTCTGACGTTCTGTTCCAGCAATGCGCCCACGGAACGATATCCGAATGCCTGCCAGTATTCGGGAACTCACCCATGTGTGATCACATCATGTTAGACTCAGCTACAGGAGAGTTCAAATACTAGCGCTCGTCAGGACGCGACGTTATCGTAATCATCTTCATTTTTTCACCTACAACACGTGCAACATTCTCAGTCGCACGATGCTTTCAAAGCTTTCACTTACACAGCGTGCTCCTTGACAGGGTCCCAGCCAGTGACCAAGTACTCGTCCAAAGCAGCAAGTTTCTCGACCTGCGCTGGCGACAGTTTGATCTTGGCAGCGTCGAAGTTGGCCTTCTGACGGTCAGGATTGACGGACTTGGGTAGAGTGATGAAATCATTTGCCAGACTGAAAGCCACCAAAACTTGCGCAGGGAAGCGCCAATTTCTTTCGCAACCTCATTGAGAGTCGGGTCCGTCAGCTTTCCAGCCTTCGCCAATGGCGAGTAAGCCTCAAGGTGAATGCCGTTCTCCTTGCAATACTTGACAAGCGTCGGACGCATGAGCCACGGGTGCAACTCCACTTGGTTCACAGCAGGCTTCACCTTGGCTGTCACCGTCAGTTTGTCGAGATGCGCCTCACCAAAGTTGGACACTCCGATATCCTTCAAGATCCCTTGCTCTTGCAGCTCCTCCAGTGCACGCCAAGTCTCCGCTCGGGTCGCAGCATCGCCAGGGGCGTGCAATAAGAAGAGGTCAATGTATCCCAATCCCAACTTCTCGTTGCTGGCTTTGGTCGTAGCTAGAGCCTTGTCGTACCCCCAGTTGCTAACGAACAGTTTGCTCGTCACGAAAATCTCTTCCCGAGGGATTCCGGAGTCTTTGACTGCGCGGCCGACGTCATCTTCGTTCTGGTAGTACTGGGCGGTGTCAATGTGGCGGTACCCAAGCTGCAGAGCGGACAGCACAGCGTTGTACGTCTCAGCACCAGGTTCCGACAGATAAACTCCGAGGCCAACGACTGGGATTTTGGCCCCGCTGGGCAGCGTTTTGGTCGGGATGTCTGCGCTCATTGCTGGATAGACGGCTTAGACTCTTGAGACTCTTGAGCTGGAGCTGGAAACTTCAGGAATAAACGAAATAGATCATCTTGGCGGGAGGGGAGACAGGTCTCACATGATTGTTGACACATGCATAACGGCTTACGTCATATTTATGGCCTCACGATTTGTTATTACGCACATTGTAAAGTAAATAAATGTTCCGTTCTATAGTATGATATAAGATATAAGTAATAAAATACGGTGAACATGTAGCCATTTCTGCTACAAGATTGCCATTGAAGTTGTGCTTGGCTACTTCATGGACCAACGAGCTGTCATTGTGTGTTTCGTGGCATGACGCTAAAGCTTTACTAGTTTTATTACATGACGGATGATAAACGTCTACTGGAATGGCGGACGTGCACTAATTGGCTGCTTTTTACTACGAGAGATGGTTCTGGAACGCAGTGGTGGAGGTCGAACACTCTGCGATGTCCCTCCTGCGCTTGAGATCGACAAACTCGCACCACCACTTTGACATTTTGTTCTACCACTAGAAATTCGAGATATTTCGATCTCAACACGTTGGTTTTGTACTTGTGGCGGCAATGGTCGAAGCTGAGGGCTCGGTTTTGGTTTATGTGTCCGATGTTTGCCCACAGCTTGGCTTGGTCGAGTCGATCTCGTCGTTGCTGTGATAATGCCAGGCAAGGTTTGCGTCGGATATTTCCCCAGAGACGAAGAGATAGGAAGTCGCTTGTCTTGGATCATGTTCTGCTGCTCTGGGGCGGTCGATCGTGAGAGTGCAGTGGTGTCCCCTTTGCGCCGCATTCGTCCCTGGGCGAGAACCGGTAGAGAATAACTGACGATAGGCTGATCCTCAGCTTTGTCTTGTTCAGGCTCACCTCGTTTTTCCTCTCTTTCTTCCTCTTCTTGTTGGTTGTTGTTTGCAAACGATGCGAAAGCTTTTGCGATCCGACAGTCTTTCGTGACGTGACTCTCTAGGTCTGCAATGTTGGCGAAGCCGGTTTGAACGCAGTAGACGCACTCGATTAAGTCTTGATTTGAGGTAGTGGTCGGCACTTGCGATGCTGTGTTTGTTGTCGAGTTTATATAACTCGTCGGTGGTAAATGTTCTGACATTAGCAACTCCTCGCACTGCGCGCTGTGCTCATCGAACTCTGTGATTTTAATGTAGCTCTTGCAGAACTGTGCGGGGGAAATAAAGCTTGAATTAATCGTCGCCAATGCTGTCAAACTTGCGCACAAACTTCCACTTACATCACAACGCTCAGTTCGACTCGAACACATTCGCGAGTGCTGTGTAAAACCCTCCTTTGTAAATGACAAACCACACAGTTTGCACTATGACCTTCGTCAGTATTAGCTTTCCAGAAAACATTAATTTCAATAGCACTTACGGGAAGCAAGGTGTGGTCGCAGCGATAATTATTCACATGATCTTGTAATTCTGAACGCGTGAACAATGCTCCACAATTTGGGCAGCGACAAGAGACGCTGTGATCTTCCTGCTGATGTTTCTCCAATGCCTCTTGGCTTTTGCACACCACCTCACAATCTGGGCAATGTAGATGCTGATGCTGTTGAACACGTAGAGTCTTCTCATGGCAAATGGAGCACTCGAACTGAACGTGCCACGACAACATCATTTGAGTAAGTCAGCGTCAACCCAGGAAATAAAGTGATAGCAAAACCTCGCTGGATACCTTGTGATACGATGGATTCTTTGCACATCGCAGTGTATGAAGGTCTGCATTTGACGAGGAAATATCCGCCAGACATAAGGCACATTTGTGAACTGTCACTGAGGGGCAGGGGTCCGCCTGAACTTGCAATATCTCAACTTCGGACAGTGGGGTATTGCCCGTATTCCTTCCTTCAGGTTCCATTATAGAGAGCGGTGGTCGTTCTGTAGTGCCTAGTACATTCCCAGGAGTTGAGAATGGTCCTTGTGCCATACGAAGCTGCGAAGCCAAGACCGGTGAATTTAAGGCTACAGTTGTAGCGATTCCAGCAGTTGATACCGATTTATTTTGCTGATTCCGAATATTTCGCTGGGCTTGTTGCAGGGCACTGACATGTATTTTCCGCGACGCGCTTGAGTTTGCTGCACTGCTCGTTACGGTATGATTTCGTTCTACGTAGCCGCCGTCTTTTAATCGTCTTCCGAAACCACTTCCAACAGAACTCTCATTCAATACATCAGGCCTTGACACGCCGTTAATTGCATTTTCGTCTAGTCCCTCATCTCCTGACTGTATAGTGGTTACTTCAGGCTGTGTGCTTAGTTTCCCAGATGACGGTCTCTTTGGATCAAATCCCTGGGAAGATATTGTCATTGATACTTAGAAATACACGCCATAATTGTGAAATGTTGCAGCGTACCTCAGGTGGCATGAAGTCCGTCTCTAAATCAACATCACCACACAAACTAACAACCGAAGCAGGCTTGAGCTCTGCAACACGAACATAATATCGGACACTGCCATGTTCGATGACAATGGTCGAGTTCTCACTCAGGACAGAATATCGACGCAGTGCTGTCTCCATCAAAAGCTAGCACATCGTCATTAAGTAATTACTCACCATAAATACAAGCCAAATCAATATCATAGCTGCTACATGCCTTTGGACCAATGCTCGCTGCGAGGTCGAGGAAACTTGTCGTTTCTGGTTGAAAGCGACAGTAAATTCCGAGAGGTAGATTGACTACACTCGACACTTCGACCGAACCACCTTCCGGGACTCGTAGGTTCTGCATCAGCCAGTACGGTAGGAAAACCTGTCCTTCTGGAGCACTAAACTCCTGAACGGAACAATATTGCTGGTCGAACTCATCGTTTGAGGCTTGGCCATCTATAGTCCCGGCCCGAATCTAAACCTTTGTTAGAGACAAATGGCTTTTAAAGACGAGCTCTTATCTGTACCTTAAAGAGTAGTGGGGTTGGGATTTTCAGACATTGCAGCTCCAGCAACACTTTCTGTATCCAGGATACGTCAAGTATTACTCAAGAATGACTGTGTTTGAATCGATGGATTTCATGTACCGGTGGTAAAACAATTTTGTCGCCAAACTCGAGGTCCGGCATATCTATGAACAAAGCAAAAAATAAAATCTTGCCCATTAGTATGTGAACTTCATCAGAATTTCAGTTCATGTACTTTACTACCGTGGCAGGCGACGGAAAAACATTGTAGTTTGTGCGACGGCAGTTGGCTTCCGTGTTCAGGCTTCCACATGCTGCCATTGCAGTTTTTGGCTCTTGGATCCCTGCTTTTTGGTGTTGTCGCCATTATTGAGTTCGTCTGAAGAAGCAAAAACCAACACTTAACTAATTTTACGCCTCGCTGTCGTTTTCGTTTATGGTTCTCGGTTTCCTATTCTTTGGTCACAAGTAACTAACTCATTGCACGCATAACGAGCGCTTTCAATTTTGCAGATCAAACTGCTTTGCTAATGGTTCTGGCTGAGTTCTTGGTCGCCAAGGAAATGTACTGGGTCTATATCGATTAATGGCGACGGTGCGAACAAGTCCTGGCTGGACGCCCATTGTTAGCAAGAATTTAGGAATGGGTAGATAGCGCTGTCCTACTGTGAGAGGTGCTCTATCAATTTGCATTCTTCTTCCTTACCAAAATGCAGCTTCCCTACAACTCACTATCGTGCTTTTCGTGCTACAGAACAAGTTATCGACCACCAATGCACGGCTCCATTTGAGTGCCATCATATCGGACTTCCTGATCGAAGACATGTCACTCGATCGCGCCTGTCAACTAAGCCGCACTGAGTCGGTGGAATTGCTGGATTTCGTGTGGTTACGTGGTCTTCGAGACCTCAGAAGCAATCGGTGGACTGTTGCCAAGCTTGTGCACAGCGAGCCGCGTTATTTTCAATGGGAATTTTCTCGAGTCTTTGCTGAAACGATTCGACAGGGAGATCGGGCAAGGATTCTGTGGGTGTTGGATCATTTTCCGGGATGTCAATGGACCGACATTGTTGAGTCTGCCGCTGTGAGATGCGGTCATATGTGTGTAAGGTTCTGGTTGTGCTTGTTGTGTTGCGAGTAAAATGGAAACTGGATTGATGTCTTTGTCTGTTTGCTGCTATCCATCTACCCGAGGGCGCCCTCATGGCGCTCGGTCCTAAACATGAAGTGGTTGGCTGAGGCGTGCCGGAGCAGGAGCTTGCGCAACCGGTGAGTATGCAGACGACGACTTGGCTCTCTGCGTGCGGACTCAACTGATGATGTGGTAGTGTTCTGCTCTTGCACGTGCAGATCATTACACTCCCCCAACTTGAGCGAGTCCCGGCACCTTGAACGTTGAAGTCGCCGAAGTTGAAGTTGGTGGTACCGTAGACACTTGATGTAAGGAACAGTACCGTGAAACCTCTGTTCAAGAGAATTCCACTAGGCCCGTGCCACTCGATTGCGTTGGCGAAGATCTTTGAGCAGCACTTGCCAGTGGCTGACGTGCTTGATATCGCGCTCGCGTTCCCACGTGTTCTCATGGTGAGGGAGCCCGTGCCACTTGACCAAGTACTCAGGTTGGCGGTTGAAGATGCGCTTCTTGATCAGAGCTTCGACAACGTGTAGTGGCTCGCCATCGTCGTCGAAAATCACGGGAGTCGACTTCGGGATCACGCGGCCGACGAAGCGATCAGGGTTGCTGTTGTATACCTTGAGCTTGTCGATGTTGAAGCGTGGGCTGATGTGCTTCAAGTTGGCCGGTAGATCCAGTAGTGCGACGTTGCCGTGAAGCTCCAGGATCGGGTAAGGGCCGATGAAGCGCGGGATGAACTTCCGTGAGCGAAGAGTCGTTTCCGCGGTTGCGTGCGAGATGTTCAGGTCCTGTGTCGACAGCAAGGCTAGATCACCGACCTTGAATGGGTTTGCTGCACGACGCCGGTCGTAGAACTTCTTTGGGCCTCTTGCGCATCCAACAGATTTTTACGAGCACGTTCGACCACCTCTTGACGATGCTGAACAAATCGAGACGCGTACTCCACGCGAGACCTCGCCACCGGCTGATCGCTCTCAACACTACCCAATGGGTTCTTAGGGTGACGGCCGGTGTCGACGAAGAAGGGCGATAGCTTTGACGAGCTGGACACCAGTGTTGCGTGTGCATACTCAATCATGGGCAGGTGCTCATTCCAGTCATTGCCATGGTACGAGATAGAGCATCGCAACGAGTCCTCGAGAGTCCGATTCTGACGCTCAGTTTGGCCGTCGGCCTGTGCTCGGTGGGCAGTTGTCATCGCTGTCTTGATCTTCATCAGCTGCACAAGTGCTTTCCAGAACTTCGACGTGAACTTCGGGTCGCGGTCGGAGATGATGGTCGATGGAATTCCATAGTACCGGATGACATTGTTGAAGAACACCTTGGCAGTGTCTTCCGCGGTCGCCGTGGTGTGCGTCGGGATGTAGACTGGACGCTTTGACAACTTGTCCACCACAACCATGATCGCATCAAAGCCGTCGGACACTGGCAAATGCGTGATGAAGTCAGTCGAGACAACATCCCAACAAGCTGCCAGTAACGGAATTGGTTGAAGCTTGCCTGACTTCCGCCCTGTGCTCGACTTGTACCTCATGCAAGACTCACAACTCTGCACGTAGGTTTTGATATCCAGGTCCATGCTCGGCCAGAAGTACCACTGAGCTGCCGCTAGCTGAGTGCGGCGGATCCCAGGGTGCGCCATGATGGCAGCATCGTGCGCGTTGTGGATGACATCGAGCCGAAGTTTCCGGTTGTTTGGTACACAAAGGCGGCGTAGATTGTCGCCACTCTTCAAGTAGATCAGCCCGTGAATGACTTCGTATTCTTCCGACGAGCGTCTGGACTTCCACAGTGACTGGAAGACTGGATCTCTGCCGTATGCCTTCTGAAACGCCCGCTTCGTTTGGTTATCCAGCTGAAGTGAGCTGATCACCGTGCTGTCCTCCATTGACGCTGCGTTCAACCTCATGCGCCACTGGGCTGTGCCAACTCCAAGCGCCTTTGTGGCTGGCTGTTTGACGGCAAGCATCACAGCTTGATCCCGGGACGGAATGCTTTGGAGCTTCGCCATAGCCATGGTACGCCGTGAGACCTCGTCTCGAATGTTCGTGCATGTGGTAGAGGTCAAACATGCCGTACACACTGCAATCGGCTCGGGCTTGGACTCACAATCCTCCTGTCCCTCCCCGGACTCGATGAAGCACCAGGGGGCGCGACAATGCGTCCGCAACGACATTCAAAGCTCCTGGACGATGGTGCAGAGTGAACTGGAAGGACGCAAAGAAGTCGAGCCAGCGGGCCAGGCGGCCAGATAGGCGTGGATGCTGCAAAAACCACTTGCACGCCGAGTTGTCCGTGTACACTTCAAAGGCGACTCCATGGAGGTAATGACGCCAACGTGTAAGCGCCTGCTTGATCGCAAAGAGCTCCTTCTCGTGAACAGGCCAGTTCAGCTCGTGCGGTCCCAGCTTCTTGCTGAAAAAAGCCACGGGGAGATCGTTGCCATCATGCATCTGAGAGAGCACTCCACCAATGCATGCATGACTGGCATCCGTTGTCACGATGAATGTTTTTCAAAGTCTGGCAGACGAAGCACCGGCGCGTGCTGGAGTGCGAGCTTAATGGCATTGAAAGCTTGGCGCTGGTGTTCATTCCATACCCATGCGACATCCTTCTTGACCAGGGAGCTCAGGGGCAGTACCAACGTTGCAAACTGGTGGACGAAGCGACGATAGTACCCGGCGAGGCCCAAGAAGCGTTGGAGGTCCTTGATGTTGCAAGGCTCGGTCCATTCTGCGATGGCTCGAGTTTTGCGAGCGTCCACGTGCAACCCATCAGCAGAGATGGTGTGGCCAAGGAAATCAACCGAGGCTTGGCCGAAGTCGCACTTGTCAGGACGGGCGTAAAGCTGGTTAGCGCGAAGGACTTCGCAGACTTGCCGTAAGTGCTCAACGTGGTCAGCCATCGATCGCGAGAAGATGCAGATGTCGTCAAGATACACGACCACGAACAGTAGATGACTCAACAGTTTGCGCATCAGGCGTGTCCACGTGCCTGGCATGCCGGCTAGACCCATGGGCGCCACGTTCCAATGATAGATTTCATGGTTCGTCCTGAATGCCGTGTACTGCTTTGACGTCGGAGACATGCGCATCTGGTGGTATCCACTCGCGAGGTCGAGAATCGAGAAGACCGCTGCGCCCACCATGCGATCGAAGAGTTGTTCGATGTGCGGTAGCGGGATCTTAGCCACATCCGAGGCGGCATTCACCAAGCGATAGTCGATGACCCATCGAATCGGCATGTGCGGGTTGTTCGAGTGCAGCCACTCCAATCGGGATGGGAACTTGCCCGTCGCGGGATCCTTTTTCGGCACACCGAAGATGTTCGATACCCAGGGTGAGTCCGACACTTCGATCCAGTTCTTCTTCAGCAGCTCTGCCACAAAGCTATCCAATGCTTCCTGCTCAACCTTCGAGAGGCGGAAGGGAGCTCGGTTGCTTGGCGTCGCACCTGGTTTCAAGACCACTTCGTGCTCGATTGAGCGGCTTGGCGGTAATCCAGGTGGCAGCTCTGCTGGAAAGACATCTGCGAACTCTTCAAGAACCGCTTGAAGCATCAATGGCACGGACTTCACCTTGGGCGACGTCTTCACCGTGACGTGATACAGTTCGACGTACTCGTCAGCCTTCACCTTCTTCTCGAACTCCGCAGCCGCAAGAACACACAGCGACGACGTGTCTGTATCATCGTCACCGTCGTTGGCAAAGATGCGTGGCAATGACCGACATCCCAGCGCTGCTGTTGAGATCGGTCCCAACGGCATACTGAAGTAGCCTGCCTTCACATGGTCATCGAGCTGCTGCCGCAGGTTCGGGGGAAGCGGGTGCTGACGAAATTCCGGTCTCACTTCCACTGAAGCCACCGTCGGTCCCGCCACCTCGAGACTGCTGTTCACGGAACCGAAGTCATGTACTACACGCTGGGTAGGGAAGCGCATCACTCCGGTTTGCCAATTGATGATCGGGTTGACCTGCACTAACCACGGGTGACCGAGAATCACGTCTTGGTTTGACGATACCTCCCATTCAATGAGAGAAACATCGTTGAAGGCTCTGCCAGCAAAGCAGACAGTCTCCAAGCATTGCTGTGCGGTACGCGCCGGGGTTGTCGTGCCGTCAAAGCGCTCGGCCGTGACCTTGGTGGCCTCAACGTAGTGTTGCGCGAGGCCCGGACGCACAATGTTGCGCTCTGCACCACTGTCGATCAAGACCCGCACTGCCTGGCCGTTCATCGTTCCTTCGAACCTCAACAGTTCACGAT
Organism: Phytophthora boehmeriae; assembly: GCA_011947355.1. Classification (NCBI taxonomy): domain Eukaryota; phylum Oomycota; class Peronosporomycetes; order Peronosporales; family Peronosporaceae; genus Phytophthora; species Phytophthora boehmeriae. Next base: position 133,254 of record JAAVTJ010000399.1, on the reverse strand, counting down.
TGGGCGACAACTTCGCGTCGAGAGACACCATGTTCAACTGCAAACTGTCGATGACCTCGACGTGGTCGTCGCGGTTGTCTGCGTAGTCGTCCTCATCGTCGTCGGATACGTCGTCGTCTTCAACAATGCAGCGAAACGAGCCCTGGTTTGCGCGGAAAGAACCGCGCCCTTGTGAAGGACGAAATGAGCCTCGGGGTTTGTTACGCACTGGCCGCTTAGGACACGTAGCCAGGCGGTGTCCGGGCTCCTTGCAGTAGAAGCAAAGGTTACTTCGCAGACACTCGTCGCGAGAAACGAAGCGCGAACTCCCGATCTCCATTGGGGTCGGCTCCTCGACGTGATGTGATGACTGCTGCAGGCGTTGTGGACCTTGGCCTGCGCGGTTCGCGTTGGTTCGACGCGATCCCACAGCGTGCGTACGGTCGTACATGAGTGCAAACGAAATTGCGTCTGTCGTGTTCCTGAACTGGCGCAGCTTCACCTCTTGTCTGATCTCTACGACCAAGCCCTTCTGAAAATGCATGACCTTGTCAATGTCTGACATGTCTTCCACCTTGCAGATGATGTGCCGGAAGGCTGACACGTAATCTTCAAGACAGGTGAAGTTGTTTTGGCGCAGGCGTAGAAGCTGGTCACGTAGGTGCTCTTGTCGATCGGGGGTCGTGAACTCGCTGGTCAGCAGCTCCTCGAACTGCGTGACCGAGTGCAGGAAGTTCCCGTCGTGGGAGACGTACTCGCGGTACCAAGCCGCTGCTGGTCCCTTCAAGTTTGCGACCAAGAGTGATAAGGGGCGCTGCTGCGGCGAGTCGGCACCGTACTTGATATTCTTCGACTCAAAGTAGAGCTTGGCGCTGAAGAGGTAGTCCGCGACGTCGTCGTCCTTGGTGCCGGAGAACTTCGGCATGGTGATGCCCTCGGCCCGGTACTCGCGCGTGCCTTGCGACGAAGAGTCGGGCACCGACTGTTGCTGCTGCTGCGAGGTGGATTGCTGCTGTTGCTGTTGCAGTGTCGCCGCCATCTGGCGCTGCAGCTCGGCTGTCTGTGCCATGAACTGCTGCTGCTCGCGCATCATCGCCGCGAGCGAGGCGAACATCTGCTGCACGCTGTCCGCGTGCTGCATCGCTGCTTCATCCATGTTTGCGCCTACGCTAGACACGTCGTCAATAGATGGCTGGGGCGCGCAAGCTCCTCAGCCAAATCAATCAAAGTTTGAAGTCGCAGGCACTCTCTGGAGCGCTGCTTCCGGCAATGTCTGTAAGCCCCAACGAAGTCACAGAAGCTCGTCCTGGAGCTCTGTTTCCGACAAGTACCAACCACTTGCTCCAGTGTCCCGAAGGAAGCAACTGGTGCAATTCCGTCCGGCGCTAGCTCGAGCCCGCTTCGGAGCACAAAGACACCTACTACTAGACTCGTAACGGCCACCGACGCAGATGTTACACTCGGCTGCGCACTGTTTGCAAGTGACAGCTGAGGCGACAAGCGGAGGGTCGAGGTGGGTGCCGCGTATGGACACGCGGAAGTGATTGGGCCGGATGCACCAATGAGATGTCGACACGAAGTGACGTGTGACAATGCGCGACTCCACTCCTCCCCAGAAAGAAAAGGAGCGAGGCCGGTGAAAATGGCCCGTCGGCGACGAGCGGAAGAAGCTGCGGACGAGGTCACGCACGCGGCGCACCTGGAGAAGTTGAACGGAGAGAGGTACAGGTGCAGCGCACCGACGAACGTATGCGAGGAAGACGGCGTGCACACCGGCGACGCGTGGCGGTACTGGAACTGGAACTGGAACTGGAACTGGACTGAAGCGCGCGTCGGCTTCGCAAGTGCTACCAAGTGTAAGGTTCTGGTTGTGCTTGTTGTGTTGCGAGTAAAATGGAAACTGGATTGATGTCTTTGTCTGTTTGCTGCTATCCATCTACCCGAGGGCGCCCTCATGGCGCTCGGTCCTAAACATGAAGTGGTTGGCTGAGGCGTGCCGGAGCAGGAGCTTGCGCAACCGGTGAGTATGCAGACGACAACTTGGCTCTCTGCGTGCGGACTCAACTGATGATGTGGTAGTGTTCTGCTCTTGCACGTGCAGATCATTACAATGTGGGTGTTAGCATTCCTGGAAACTGTTTTTAACATTCCGTGGCAAGCTTCGAGTATGCATGAGGCAGCGAGACAAGGACACTGGTATATTGTTCGCTGGCTGCACGAGCGTTTGGAGGTTGCACGGGATGACTATTGTATTTCTAGTTTGGTGGCTATCGCTTTCGAGCAGAACAACCTGGAGCAAGTCATGTGGCTTGTCAGGAATGGCTTTCGAATTTGCTTCGTGGGATTTGAGATTTGGGCCACGGCAGATTGGCAAACTCGCGCTGAGATAGTGCGCTATCTGCTGGAAGAGGGACACTTGGACAATGCAAAATTCACTCATAAAGCACTGACGCAAGCTGCGCGATTTGGTGATCTCCTTTTTGTGCGATGGTTGACAGCACGATTCGACATCACCTGCAACGAGACCTTGGTCCGAGCATTGGATCGTGCTTGCAAACATGGCCACCTCGCGGTGGTTCAGAGGTTGATTGCACGAATGAACGAGCTGAGTGAAGATTTCGGCGAACCTCTCGATTTGGCCAGCGCAATGTACGAATCGGCGAAAGGTGGAAGCCTACAAGTAGCTCGGTGGCTTAACGAACACTATGGCCACGATCGTACTGCCAACTTATATGGCTATCGACCAGTTCGGTCAAGTGGTCATTTAAGGGGATTAATCCCTATTACAGCTATTGGTGCTGCAGCGAAAGCAGGGCATCTAGAGGTTCTGCAGTTCCTGCATGGAATCGATCTCTCGCTGCAAAATAGCCGCAAAGAACGACTTAGCCGAACGCATTTGGTTGGATATTCAACCAGTTCAAGACGTCGTTGGCCATCCCTGCCTTGCATGACGACAGCTATGGATGCTGCTGCGGAGTCTGGGCATTTGGAGGTGGTCAAATGGCTGCATGCTAACCGCTCGGAAGGATGCACAACCGAAGCTATGGATCGCGCTGCAGCAAATGGACATCTCAAAGTGGTGCAGTGGCTGCATGCAAACCGCTCGATCACGCTTGTGAATTCAGTTATTCAGGGTTGGTAGAATTATTATTGATTTCATTTGGTCAACCTCAAGGACTGTGGATGAACTGCGGCCAAACTCGCTCATATCGAACCTCATTATGTTCAATATGATTGTCCTCGTGTATTAGTCGAAGCGATTCGACGGTAAGATCGAGGTATGAAGTGGTCGCGAGAATAAGACATATGGCTGCACCAGCGCCTGACTGGAGCAGAAGCATTTAATGTCTTTGCAGGAGGTTCGAGTATTACATCAAAAGGAATCGACACCACGTGCATGTATCCGCACCTTCCGATCGGCATTAATGTTCCTGGTGAGTCAATATCAAGCTGTATCCAGTTTAGTAGCCAACAAAGCAAATGTCACCACGGCGTTGGAGAAGTGAAAGCGCTGAACCGTTGAGAGATTTCTGAGATGAGTCAAGCATGAAAGACAACTCGTTTGCAGAATCTCCTGGTGCGATGCCTGCAGTAGCATAGAACCCCGCAGTTGCATTCTCATTCTTCAAAATACGCTCTGTTGGAGAAACAGCCTACTCAACAATCGCTTTTGGACGTCCGCAGCTCATTGTTTGGGCTGCGGACGTGCGCGGAGCTTACCCGTTGCAAGTAGCTCAACTCTCGTCGCTATTGCGTCGTACGAAGAATTCATCCTGCGAATGCATTGCAGCGGATCAAAACGTCACGCTCGGACACAGATCGATCAACATCCGAGAAAAAGAGACGAACGTCGAAAGGCCCAGTAGCGGCAGGCAAGGCTCAAACATCGGCCAAGCGTGAATTTGTGTCTGTCAAAATGAAGCTGGCTACGTTCTGCAAGGAAGAAGGACTAGAGCTGCCGTGGGAAGAGGTTCTAAAGGACATGAACAAGATGGTAGCAGAAGCCTTTGTGCTTGCGAACATACACGCTATCCGCTCCTGTGATGTTGGTTTTGAGCTCCCTTCGCTCAACATATCTTTCTTCCAGCAGTGTTTGTCAGCGGTCTCTGGAGGCGACCTTGATCACCCAAGAACAACTATCACACAAGACTTTCGGGAGTCGGTGGCTTTATACGACTCATGGCGTGACTCAGCAGTGCCACGCGCGGACAGGACCTACATCCACAGGGGTGGGCCCAAGTGACAGCTAAACAGATGGCGGATTGCACACAAAATCACATCAGGCTTAATTTCTACAATCGATTTAAGAAGTATCTGAAACTGCGCTATGGGTTGACTGGAAACTCTCGCTACAACACACTCAAGCACATCCTCGCTCAACACTACGCAAGGAGAGACAGGATAGTTTGCCGCTATCGTCCGCTTCTCCTAAGGACTGACGAAGGCTTTGTTGACAGGCGTGCGCATCTCCTGTTACCCGTCACGAAGATCTTCCTGGAGTACATTGAACGGTACAACATTGAACATGCAGCTGATGCTGACTTTGAGGAGGCTCGTGGGTTCACACTGCTTCCTACAAAGAAGGGTTTCAAGTGCTCGCACTTTACGATGTCAGGGCGGGGGCTAAGAGCTATGATGATGCGCGCAGGATACGTTGGCATACCCTCGGAAGGACCTGATTGGAATGCGGCAGAGAGCTTCTACTGGGATCGATTTTTCAAACTTAAAAGGTCGAGTCGTATCACCCCGATGGATCTCGAAGTCGAGCGTTTGCAGGCGAGATAACTACTGATGGGAAGGCTGTTAGCATTGTAGTCTCTAAGCCTACCCATGCAAGCCGTCCGCTACACGGATCTCCACACACAGCTGCTCAGTTTACAAGCGTGTGGGGTGTAGACCCCGGTCGTCGGGATTTTTGTGGCTTCATGCTCCGACGGAACTACTATTCGGTGCTCCAGCAAGGAGTTTTACCGAGATGCAAGCTACACCCAAAGCAACACAACAATCCGTCACTGGTACGACTCTGCAGACTCGACTGTCACCGATGCAGTACACGGGATGCCAACAAAGAAAAGCTGCTCACTGGAAAAGTGGCAAACGTACGTGGGTTTCATGATCCCCCGATTCGACCAGCTACTCGGCTTTGCGATGCAGAAGAAGTTCAGGGATTTGAAGTTTCGGCGATATTGTCTCGCGCGGAAGAAACTACGTCAAATTTGTGAGCTCTTCGTTGCAGGTCGAGACGCTGCTCGAACGATCATCGGATTTGGTGACTGGAGCTGCACGGACTACGGCGGTTTTCTGAAGAAGTGCCCCGGTGGACCCTCGAAGCGCTTGGAGAGAGAGCTAAAGAAGTACTGCCGCGTTGAGACAGAGAACGAGTATCGAACTAGTCGTGTGCATTTTGGGTGTGCCACCAATCCACCACAAGACCTCTCTCCTCAGTATCAGCGCCGCGAGTGTCGAGATGGCGTGGTGCGCAGGCTGAAAGTTCACTCTGTCCTTCACTGCAAGGCATGCGGAGTGACTGTCAACCGCGATGTCAACGCGTCGCAGAATATCCTGCTACTGTTTCAGCGGTCCCTGCGCGGTTTGCCCCGACTTCGGCACTTTTGCAGAACAAGACGACGCGAAACCAACTAAAAAGGCTGTTCTGGTGTCGCGATAAGCGATTGCCAGTTCATCGCGGGACGTCCTCGAGCGGACGAGGGCTACCAGTACTGTATGCGTAAATGCTAGTCATCATCTTCTGACACACCAGTAGATAGGGACTAGTGCTTTGCAGATAATACACGCGATGGTCAGTTGGATATTGTCAAGTGGTTGCACAACAATTATTCGGTAGAATGTACATTGGAAACTCTGCAAAACGCAGTTGAAGGAGGTCATCTAGCTGTGGTGAAATGGCTGCTTGCGAATCGGTCAGAATTGTCTTCGACAGATATACAAGAAGCACTTGTAAGTCGGTGGCCTCACTACCATGACACACGCCCGTTACGCGCGGTTCAATGGCTAGTCGCCAATTGCATATGCATTTCTACGTTGACAGCGATTGAGAACGCGATCCGCAGTGGTCGATTCGAGATAGCGCTCTTTCTCCACGCCCAGAGTCCTAATGGAAACAGTGCCGATCAAATGAGCAAGATAGCGCTTCATACGGAGCGCAAATGGAATCGCCAGTATATACGTGCTTGGCTTGATGACATGTATCCGCGGGGCTCAACGCAAGAGGAATGAGCTCTCTGTCGCACTGATAACCGTGGTGAGAGTTTCCAGTCCGGTAAGGAGAATCATGCGCGAATTACCTAGTGCAAGTACTTCCTTGTGTTGATGCAAAGCCCTTGGGACGGAAGTGCTTGATTTTTGAGGTCCACATGTTGGTGGTCCTCCCGTTTTCTTGAGCCCGATGGGTGAATACACTTGCCGTTGTCTCAATGGGTTGAATTGATCGATGCTGCCGCAGCTTCATCACTTTGCAACTTGCCTCGCGTCCAAGATGGTGCTTCCTCTGCAACTAACAGCTGTGACTTTCGTGCTGCGGAACAAGTTTGCGGCTATCAACGCACTACCGCACGTGGGTGATATCGTGACGGAATTCCTGATTGAAGACATGGCACTCGATCGCGCCTGTGAACTAAGTCGCTTTGGGTCGGTGGAATTACTGGATTACGTGTGGCTAAAGGGACTTCGCGACCTCAAGAGCAGTCGGTGGACTGTGGCCAAGCTTGTCCACAGCGAACCGCACTATTTTCAATGGGAGTTCCCACGGGCTCTAGCTGAAGCGATTCGCCGACTGGATTGGGGCATGATTCAGTGGGTGCTGGACCACTTTCCAGGGTGTCAATTCACAGAATCCGTGACGATGGCCGCTCTGGAAAGCGGTGAGCTGTGGTTGGTTTTAAAGCTGAAAGCTGAAGAGAGTCGTGGAGGGTACTATTGGAATTCTTCCGCCAATTTTCGGCGGGCGGCACAACTAGGACATTGGCATCTCGTTCGGTGGCTGCACAATACGTTTACCACTCCAGCGGAGAGATACTTAAAAGACTGCACTGTCGTGTCCGAGGCTTTTGACCAAAACAACGTGGAAGAAATCAAATGGCTTGTTTCGAAAGGCTATCCTGCGCATATTCCGCACGTCAACGACGGAGCCGTGGAAGACTGGCCAATTCGAGCAGGGATCATACATTATCTACTGGAAGGAGGACACATTGACGCAGTAAGATTTGTCCCGGAAGCGCTTAACCAAGCCGCACGCTTAGGAGATATTCTTTATATGCAGTGGCTAACGACCAAGTATGGTACGACGACGGATGCCTATGTTCGTGCGCTGACGTCTGTAAGTCAACAAGGAAACCTCTCGGTGGTTCAATACTTGATTGCTCGGATAAAAGAGCGTGATGGAACCTTTGACTTGTCCGTGGCATTGCGTGCATCAGCGATGTGCGGAAGACTTGAGGTGGTTCGGTGGCTTCACGAACAGTATGGCCACGACTGCAACGCTAATTTGTACGCAGATCAGACGATTCCGAGTCCTGCTTCGTTCACTCTGTCTCCCATGACGGCTATGGATGGTGCGGCAAAAGGAGGACATTTAGAAGTGCTGCAATTCCTGCATCAAGTCGATCAGTCGATGCAAACCAAACGCAAAGAACGAGATTGGGAAATTCCTTCGGCTGAAGATGGAAATCGCCAATTGACACGCCCGCACTGCACGTCAATGGCAATGGATGCTGCAGCAGAATTCGGGCATTTCGATGTAGTGAAATGGTTGCATGCTAATCGGTCAGAAGGGTGCACAAACGGAGCTATGCGTGGAGCTGTAACTTTTGGACATCTCAACGTGGTGCAATGGCTACATGCAAACCGGCCAGAAGGTAGTGCATCAGAAGCTATGTACATTGCTGTGCTTCGAAAACAGTTTGAAGTGATGCGGTGGCTGCATGAAAATACCGACGCGAGCTGTCCACCAGAGGCAATGAACGCAGCTGCAGACGAAGGGCGGTTGGATGCTGCCAAGTGGCTGCACGAGAATTGCTCGGTAGAATGCACATGGGAGACTCTGGAAAGAGCGGCTGCTGGAGCTCATCTCGATGTGGTGAAATGGTTGATTGAGAATCGACCTAAGATGTCTCGGATGGAAGGCCACACCGCATTCGCAAATCCCTGTTTCTGTTGCGACAACTGCTGCATTTCACTTGCACGCACGCTGCATGTGGTTCGACGGCTAATGACCTATTGCACGGGATGTTCCGCACTGCCAGCGATCGCCCACGCGATCCATTCTGGTCGATTTGAGGCGGCTCTCTTTCTCCATGCCGACGGATATGGCGCCGATGAAATGCACAACAACGCTGTTCAAGATTCAGGACTGCGGCGTGGTTCCCAACATACACGTGCTTGGTTTGATGAGGCCTATCCTCCGAGTTCGACGTAAGAGGAATGAGAAGTATTACACGAAATGAACCGTTTGGGGCAGGACATATAGGGATGTGCGGCCTTGGTTGAAGGAGAATGCTCCACCACATCTGGCCGACAGAAATGCATATCTGTGACTTGTGACAGAGGTTACAAGTTGAAGTTCAGGGTACACGATCTGGTTACACTCGTCCTCTCTTCTATTGGTCAAAACCTTTTTCATTTTTCCCTCCACATGATTGGTCAAGTTCTTTTTGGCGCCAACATCATCCAAACCGCGGGAGAGAGCTACCCCTTCCTCCATCATACCAAATGCAAGTACAACTCCGTCATGCCGTCCCTCCCACCTTTTGGCGCCTAAAATCCTCACCGACATGAAGCCAAAGCCAACCAGTCGGCAATTCGCTAACACCTGCACACCGTCAGTCTTCGTGTCCCGTAAATAACTTGATCATGTTCGAAGCTCGTCTTCCGCAGGGCCGCATCGTGAAGCTCATCGTGGAGGCCATGAAGGACCTCATCTCCGAGGGCAACATCGACTGCACCAAGTCTGGGCTGGCGCTGCAGTCTATGGACGGCTCGCACGTGTCTCTTGTGTCTCTGCTGCTGCGTGCCGAGGGCTTCGAGCACTACCGCTGCGACCGCAACATCTCTCTGGGTGTGCAGACGGCGTCTCTGTCCAAGATCCTCAAGTGCTCAGGCAACGACGACGCGCTCTCGCTCTCAGCTGAAGACAATGGCGACGCCCTCAACATCATGTTCGAGGCAACGTGTACGTTCTTATTTACGGGACAGGATCTATTTATATCATTAACCCTATCGTTGTCGATCTATTTAAAGCTGGCGACCGTGTCTCGGACTTCTCGCTTAAGTTGATGGACATTGACAGTGAACACCTGGGCATTCCTGGTACCGAGTATGTTGCGACCGTGCGGATGCCGTCGGGAGAGTTCCAGCGCATCTGTCGCGACCTGCAGACCATGGGAGACACGTGCACCATTGCGGTGGGCAAGGAAGGCGTCAAGTTCTCGGTGGCGGGCGACTTGGGCGCGGGCAACATCACGCTCAAGAACAACACGGCGGCCGAGAAGGAGTCGGACCGCGTCATCATCACCATGGAGGAGCCGGTGGAGCTCACGTTCGCGCTCCGGTATTTAAATATGTTCGCCAAGGCCACGCCGCTCTCGGAGACCGTGACGCTGTCCATGTCCCCTGGCATCCCTGTGGTCGTCGAGTACGCGATCGGCGACATGGGCTACATGCGCTTCTACCTGGCCCCGAAGGTCGAGGAGGACGACTAAAGTTTTTAGCAGCAAGAGCAAGAGCAGAATGGCTTTAGATGACAGCTTTTTGTTTTAGTTTGCATAGAAAAACAGCTCATTGCTTTGTCAGAGCAAAGCAAGCGACGAATCGGCATATAGTTAAGCACTAGCGTCTTCTTTAGTGTCGATGAGTTGGTTCTTGTCAATGGCGTGAGTCTTTACGTCAGTGCTGTAGCAATTCGTCTGTTGCATTTCGTTTCTCTTATCCTTTTTAAACAAATGCAAATGTTTCTATCAATCTTGTCCAGGACAGAAATTCACTAGGCCCCGTCGTCTACAGTTGCCAGCTACTTGCTCCACGACTGGAGGTTCGAGTACGTGACGTAGAAGAACGTGATCAGACCAATGAAGATCACGAACGAGTCCACGATTTTGTCTAGCCACGAAGCCTTCGGGTTCAGCTTCAGATAGAACAGCGGTGGATACACCAAGCTCAATGGCACTGTTCCAACAATTAAAACAACAGCAGGCATTAGATCATGCATCAATTGACAGCAGTAATTGAACTAGAACGTACCACAGCAAAAGGCGCCGACGATCGACACGAACAAGTCGAGACGGCCTTGACCAAAGTACGCGATGCAGATAGTAACGAGCACGGTCAAAGCACGGAAGAAATTCTTGGCCACTTTTTGCCGGATGCGCGCACAGGAAAGCCCAGCATCTCCTCCAAGATTTTCACAGCGGGAAACAGGAACAACGGATACGAGAGAAGTTGTGCTAACGCATAGCCAAGTTGTACCGAGCTCGACCAGCCGTTCCGTGGCAAGCTGGACGTGACCATAGGAGCGATCTTCCCACCAAACGTAATATAGTTTATGCCTGCAAAGAACGAGTAAAAGAAGAGCAAGCCGACCACTGTCCACGAGAGCAGGCGAGGGAAGCGAGCCTGGCGCGCAGAGTTCAACGAGCTTTGTGTCGGCAGTACAAGGCCAATGCCTTCGAACGTGAAAATTGATGTACCAATGAATACCGGGTAGTCCTGCTGATTGAAGAGCTCCACATCCTTAGCTGGGCCATTCTTCGCAAGCAACCAGAAACTGTTGCCCAAGATGAAAGCCAATCCGTACAGGATAAAGACATCGGCGATGAGGTTGCTGATGGAAAAGTAGCTAATGTACCGGATCCAAGACAGCGGAATGTACACAGCAATCTGCAGCAAGATCAGCGTCGATGTCTCCACGGCATATCCCCAGAACGCCAGCACCTCAGCCATATTTTCTGCCACGAAGATCACGTATGTACAGCAAAACCCTGCCTGCATCATGATGATGGAAATCTGAACCATCCGGCGTCCCCACGACCCGTAAGCCTTAAAGCCCACATGTCCGTACGTTCCGCCCACCAACTCGCGACATTGCAGCAGCCTCAACATCGCGTATAACGTTAACGCGGCCACAAACGTCAGGCAAAGTGGCGAAAAAGAATGCCACCACTACGGAATCCATCCGGCAGGAACAGAATTCCTGTTCCAACAAACGACTTCAACAGAGTCAACAGCGCATGCCACAATGTCGTTGTCTTGTCACTGTCCTTCGACTTCGGTGGCGCCTGCTCCGCCTTAATCAACCCTGTTCTCTCTGTCGGGGTCTCCAAACTGCAGCAGACAAAGCATACAAATATCAGCACTAGCGTCTCAATCTTCTAATTGCAAAGACTCACTCTCTTGGGGAACGTCGATGGGGCAGGCTTCGAACGGGCGGCGTCATGAGCAGACTTTGTGCGCGCTCCTGTCCTGTCATCTCATCGTACGCGTCATTGTCCTGACTCAAGATACTGCCGATGAAAGGATCGTAGACGCTGTTGATGCGGTCAATGATGTGGTTTCGCAGCGCCTTGGACACTGGAGGCTTGGCTGCAGTTTGCAGGTGATGACGACGGAATCCGCCGGGGACAGCGATCTCCAGAGCCTTGGGGGTGGACGGATCCACATAGCCCGAGAAACCTGGCTCCGATTCTCGCCTGCCCGTGATATGAGGCGACGAAGCGCGCTGCACCTTGTGCTGGTCCCAGACAGAGTCGGACATGTGATCCGTTTGGTTGTTTGAGCGTTGCGAAGCGATTTAAACAGTGACGCGAGTGCAACTTGCACGACGAGAAAGAAGAGACGCAGAGGAAGAAAATGAGGGGCGAACGAACTCTGGGGGCAGCGTAGAGACGGCGTGACGCAATTGCGAACAACCCGAGACGACACCGAGCACTTCTCTCTACCGCCGTTAGAAGGCAAATGAGCTCGTGCGTGGACAGTATCAGCTTCGTTTGGGCTTTCTGCCTGGTGGTCTAGCTTTTCAGCCCAAACTAAACTAAATTAGGTCGGCTAAGAATGCTCAATTCGGCTTCGTAACGGACACGATTACATTAACGTACGTCACATGGAATAACCTTTCCTACTTTAGGATTCAAAACCAAATATAACCTTAAACCACCTCAATATAGACCTCCATACACGCTCCTCCAATTCCAATCAGCCTGTATCAATCCTTAGCGATGGAGGCGCTCGGGCAATATGCGTCTAGCGACGACGAGACGTCCCCCAGCGGCACGTCGCCTCGCTCAGCAGATTCTCCGTCTCTTTCTCTCCCTGTGGTGAACTCTGCGCCGTTCGTAACGTCCACAGACCGCGAAGAAGCGGCTGCTCAAAAGGCGTTCCTGACTGCTGGCTCTCAGTCCAATTTGGCTCTAAATCTCCTGTAGAAACCACTTTGGCTCCATTTGTAGGTCCCCAAAGCGGCAGCGCGACGGACTTGGCGCTTACCGACCCACTGCGGGTCGGTAGCGGCAAAGAAGTGGTCACAGGCGTCGTGGAGAAGACGGACATGGAGGATTTCAGCTTTGAGGCGCAATACCATACATTTAACAGCACACACAGAGCTCTAGGGAGGACAAGAGTTGCTGGAGCTCCTCCAGTAGCGCCAGCGCTACCAGGTGAAGCTTTAGCGGACTCAAACGCCCCAGTAGAAGCTGAAAACGTCTTCACTAGACGGAACGCCAAGAAGAGGAAGAACCAGACAATATCCAAGGAACGAGCGGCTGCTGAAGACTTTGGAGATGAAGCCAAGGACGGTATCTGGGCTCCGTACCAAGAAAAGGGCAAATATGCGACCGACGCAGAGCTGGGAACCATGTCGGAGCAGCAGAAGGCTCTGCTTAAAGAGCACCAAGAGGCTAAGAGAAGGAAGGCTGAAGCCAAGGAGCAAGTGGACGAAGAGATGGACTTTGACAGGATGGTGGAGAAGAAGACTGGACATTTGTTGCCAGCGAGACTTAAGGCAGGACAGAAGGCGTTGGAAGGCAAGTCAACATTTCTTGGAGACCAGGAGTTCGACTACCAAGGAAGGGCGTGGATGGAACACCCACGGACCCTCAAGCCGGACGATGGCGACCATCAAGTGTTCTTACCAAAGAAATGTGTCCACAAGTGGACTGGACATACCAAGGGCGTGCAAGCGATCGAGCTGTTCCCAAAGTATGGTCATTTACTGCTCTCGGGCAGTATGGACAACACAGTGCGGATCTGGGACGTGTACAACGAGCGCAAGTGTCAACGTGTGTATGAAGGTCACTCAGGTGCTGTGCGCAGTATTAACTTCAGCAACGATGGTCGACAGTTCTTAAGCTGCAGCTTCGACCGGTTCATCCAGCTGTGGGACACGGAAACAGGACAGACTGTGCAATCATTCACCACTCGACGTGTGCCGTACTGCGTCAAATTTTACCCACTGGACAACACGAACTTCGTAGTGGGCGATTCGAACAACATGGTGGTGCAGTTCGACGCCCGTTCGGGAGAGATCGTGCAAGAGTACAACCATCACTTGCAGGCCGTGAACTCGGTGACGTTCGTGGACGATAACAAGCGCTTTGTTAGTACTTCCGACGACAAGAAGATCCTGGTTTGGGAGTGGGGTATTCCAGTGCCGATCAAGTATATCTCAGAACCGAGTATGCATTCAATGCCTGCTGTGACGCTGCATCCGAGCGGCGGGTTCTTCGCAGGACAGTCACTGAACAACCAGATTGACGTGTACTCGGCGCGGGACAAGTTTAAAATCAACCGTAAGAAGGTGTTCAGAGGCCATGCTAGTGCTGGCTACGCGTGCCAGATCGGCTTTTCCCCAACGGGCAGTACATCATGTCAGGAGATGGCGAAGGCAGGTTGGTGTTCTGGGACTGGAAGTCCACGAAGCTGGTCAAGAAATTGCGTGCGCACGACCGCGGACCGACTATGGGCGCTGTGTGGCATCCCCTCGAGCCCAGCAAGGTCGTTTCGTGCGGTTGGGATGGCCTGATCAAGTACTGGGACTAAAGTCAAGGCTTTGTGAACTACTAGTTTGTGGACAGAGGACGTAGAGATCAATACAGCATTTTGCAGCACGTCAAGTCCGCTGTTGCTCGATATTTGGTTGAAGTTGAAGGATTCTCTGCCGAAGGCACGCAATGGTGACTTCGATGCTGATGATTCAGATGTGATATTCTTGACGGCGAAAACTTTTCTATTGAGAAGCGCGATGAGCTGTACCGCGCCGGCGGGTTTCCCGCTGACTGATCCTAACGTGGAGCCTGCAGGCTCGGTGGTGACTAATACAAGCTACTTGACATACGAAGGCACAGGATCTGTGTGTTCTTGGCTTGAATAAGGATCGGGAGGTCGAGCCTCCTCTTTGTTAGTCTTGTCTCGTGCCGAGAGTGTGGTTGGTAGTGGTAGTTTACTTGGCTTGTGCTTGCTCTCCTTAGAGCACGAACTCGGTTTGGCTGTTGTAGGTCTGCAAAACTGGCGCTGGGACCATCGCCGCCTCCAGAATGAGGTCGATCTCCTCCTCGGACATTGGCAACGGGTCAAAGTCGCTCAACAGAGACCCAAAGTTGGAGCTTGCCGCCCCGACGTCAGGGGTGACTCCGTAGAACTGATACTGCGTCGTTGCAACCGCAGGGAAGCAGCCTTGGAACTCGATCGAGTCGACGAAATTCCGCTTGGTCGGGTCCAGTGTCAAGTTCATCCTGGGGTCCGTCACTGAGCACGGCGACACGACCTCAACCGTCTTGCGACTGCTTTTCTGCTCACGTCGTCGCTTCATCGAGCGTGTGTCTTTGGTCGTGACCCGTAGCCCGCGCTTGCGGCGAGCGATCTTTTCGCGGTACTTTTGTGCGTGGGTCATGGTTTGGCGAGTGGTTCGCGACCCGACGTGGGCCGCGATCTCCTTCCACGGTCCGGACGGGAACAACTCGAGTCCTTCCAAGAACCGGTTGTGCTCGTCGACCGTCCAGGCTCGGCCGTTGGTGTTGGACGGCGACAGTTTTTCTCCGTCGGAGCTGCTCGGGGACGATATTGTCGCCTCGGACGGGAGTCGGATGAGTTCGTGGCCGCCCGAGCACGAAGTGCCAGGCTTGAACAATTGGTTCTTGACGTCCGCCGTGATCGCCATGGGCTTTGTGTTTGGCTCTTGGTTGAGGCGGTGCAAAATGGGGAATGACCGTGTTTACCAAGAACGAGAAGCGTTGCTCAAAGCATTTGTGCCAAGTGAGACGAAGCTTCGCTATCTCTCTGCGGAAGTGCAGAAGGTCAGAGCGGAAACGGTCTGAAAAGCAGAAAATCCACGCACACTTCGGCTTTTCAATTACCCGCGCGCATACTGAGAGCAAGTGGCGGCAAACATAGAAGATGGAAAAACTCCTGGACTCTTTCGGCAGCTGTGAAGTCACTTTAGTGTGTGAACAGCTCGAAGCTATTGGTAAGAAAATCCACTGGGCCAGCGGTCTTAACCACGTGATAGCGAATATGGTCGCGAGGCCCGTAAGTAGATTTCTTTTCCGGTAGGGCCAGTTGAGGCCAGCACTGACGAAGGCGGAGCCATATATGGGGCAACGGCAACCGATGCTGCGGTCTCTTTTAGTCGGTAGCACGCGCTGGCCCGAATCGCGTTGTCGTGAGCTGCGGAAATCAGCCACGGCGCATCTTGTTGCGGTCGCCATTACCAATTTCTCAAACGCTCTATGAGGAGCTCGGTAGAGGAGTCACTTGACGGATGGACGCCTCGCCGTTTCAAGGGCACCTCTTCCGGCAACGGTCTGTGTTTCAATATGCACTTGTTGAAGCTATTCGGGCACCGCACTTTGGGCCCGGGATTCTCAGCCGCGCATGACTTACGCACGCCGAACACTATCGATTGTCCGGCACAACACGAAAGTCGGTCGTCAGAGGCAAAGGCGGGCTTTGGATGCAACAGCAACGTTGTCTGGCGACTAAGCGTTGTCACTGCAGTGACGACGCATTACACTTGGTCGCTGTAATCGACTAAAGTGGACTAAGCAACGGAACGATCGAATGAATTCACCAATATATCCTTCCGATCGGGTGGTTGCGAATGCCGCCGCCCATTTTGCACATTAGTTTTCATCGCGATAAACATACACAGCTGCTGCAGGAAACTTTCTTCGCTCTCCTTAATGCCGGTCAAGTGGTTTGCCTTGACGGCCATCATACTTGGGCACTTCACCAACCGGTCCCAAACGCATTCACGATGTCCTGATCTCCCCGGTTGTGGTCATTTCACTTCTCCCCACATATTTCGAGCACAACGAAGTCACTACCGCCGCAGAAAGCCCCACAACTCATCGGGCCCGAACCAGCTGTCTCGTATCACCGAAACATCGACCAGGATATCCAACGGCTCAAGCGAAGCGTCATTTTGGCGACTATCGTCAAGTTCAATTCCCGCCCGACCACTTGCCCATTGCGATCTCGAACGGTCTCCGGAGGGATAAGACCAGTGTCGTGCGCAGACCTTGTCGCAGCGCTAGTCGTAACGGAGAGTTCGGCATCTTCATCTTCCCGCGGTAACTGAACAGTCGATGATACATGGCCCTGCTGCTTGCTCGTCGCCACTCGATCTGCCGCAGCGGTCGTCGTTCGCCGCTTCTTCGTTGTGGCGGTGCAATCTGCAGCTCGGTCCTGCATCCCCTGCTTGCGGCGCTTAATTTTTGGCGATATTTCTGCGCGTGGCTCATCGTTTGCCGCGCGTCTCGAGTGCCGACCACCCCGGCGATCTTTTTCCATGGCCCTGCCTTGAACATTTCCATTCCGAGCAGAAACCGCTCGTGCTCGTCCTCCGTCCAGCGCTCGCCCTTTCTCGCCTGTGAATCACCAGGCGTGAAAGGCTTCCCTGTGCGGTCGTCATGGCCAAAACGGGCGCCTTGCGACCGGAGGTTATTGCGTCGTCTGTAGATTCTCTGCCGACGGCTCTGCCTGCACTTGTCCGGCATGGAATGCAGATCAAACTCTTGCTCTCGTCGTCTAGAAACTCTTGCTGGACGCTGTGCGTGATGGTCATTCTTTGGCTTTTCGTGGCTGGACGTGTTGGTTGGTTGCTGTTGTTCGTGCCTGAGCCTTCCTGTTCCTGAAACCTGTAGCTGCTGTAGCGTTGAAGTGGCGTATTAAAAATGAACAAGAGATGCCATGCTTATCACCACAAGATCGGCGACACAACGATGATCGAGGTCATCCTGTGGATTATTCTCTCTTTTTCGCACATTTTGTTAGTCGAATGTGGATTTTCATAGTGGCAAAAATATCCATACAACGGGCGACGTATGCAATATTTTTAATGTTATTTGCCCAGCAAGTGGCTGTTCAGCACTCCTGAAACGCAGCACTTGCCAGAATCATAGCACTGTAATGCTATTTGCACTTCGGCAACACGGAAGTAGCCGATTACACTCATGGCATTGCTACCTTTCCGTGTTTCTCTAGTGTAGAGCCCACACGTTTGTCTGTAGTAAGGAAGTTGTTTTCGTCTCTCGACATTGCAGAACTCATGCATCGGACCATGTGACGCGCACCAAGCAATATCTTATTCGAGACAAAATTGACGAGTGGATACTGATGTTGTTCTGGGCACGATGGCTTCATCTCGCACAAAAAGTCCAAGCGGACACCCCCATGGCAACTTCATCCGTTGTCGGCCAAATCCAGTATTGACAACCTTCATTCATCCAACACTATAGTATCCGCTCCACAAATATGATGAACCGACCGACCATTCTACGCGAAAAACATAACAATTCAACAACTACTGTGAAATGCAACGTACTAACCCGTCGACTTCCGCCGACTTGGTGCTTGTCCGACTTCTCGTCGGCATACAGGGCACGTGGAGCTGCACTGCAGCCAGCGAATGATGCAGTCTTCATGGAAAACATGTTCACACGGCAGCCCCACCATCGACCTGTCACCATTGCCACTATTCAGATCTTGGTCGCTTAAGCACACACAGCACATTTCTTGCTTCTGAAGCTCCACATCCCCCAGAGCTAGAACTGCTCGAGTCAACCGAGCTTCCACCTGTTTCCGTTTCGGTGGGACCTGCAAAAATCTCTGCAGCTCGAGGAGTAGTTTGCCCAGACACTCATCTCCAGCACCTCGTCGACCGCCAGCACCTCCCAGGAGCACCTCCAGATCTGTATATGCGGCCAGCAACGTGCGCACAAAGGCCTCCAGTTGCCGTCGTCGCTCGTGGATAATCGTCTCTGTGTCGTACCGCATGTGCTTCCGAGGAAACTCTGGGCCCGCAGCTCGGTGGAGCATTTTAGTCACCGGCTCGAAGGCGTCCCCCAGATGTCGACAGGTGGACTCCCACTCGCTCCTCCCGCGACGCAGCGACAGGTGGAGAGCGTGGAATTCCGAATAGCGTTTGCTCAGCTTCCATTCTTCCGTGGCTTCCGGTGCGTTCGGGTTCGTAATGGGAGGACTCGAATTGGAACTCGTGAGCTTGAAAGTGTATCGAGTGTATGGAGCTGATAAATCTTGATTGTCGAAAATAAGTTTGGGCTTTGCCACGATCGACATCGTGCCTACTTCCAGACGCCGGGCCTTCAGTAGACGACGTTGGCTTGACTGCATTGACACAGGAGAATACCGAAGTGTGCCTACGCCTTGTCGAGTATAAATATTACTGATGTCGCCAGGTTTAATTGACGGAGGAACAGAAACGGGAGAAATCTAGCAACAGGTCTCGCGACCATATCACATGGTTAAGACGCTGCAGTGCCGCTGCGTTCGTCTTGAATTTCGAACGTTGAGAAATAACGGGAAGATCAGTCCGTGGGTTCACTGCTTAAACTTTTACATTAATGGACGCCTACTTTGCATGGAAGCTCTGCTCTGAGAGCAAAGTTTCCATGCAAAGCTTCTCTCAGTAGCAACTGTCATTCTTTAATTCACTTCTTCGTGTAGACTTGAAGCAAGACAACATCTACATTGGCACCCCTCCTCAACTATGACACCGATATACTTTCCGGCCGTCAGTGGGCGGTCAGAAAGCTCGACTACCAGTCGCAAGCGGGGACGCACAAGCTCCACACGAGAAACTACCGACGGCCCGGCTGTCAAGCGACGACGGACAGACGTCACAGCTCGACACAAAGCTCATGAAAACACAATCTCAGTCACAGTCAAGACAACTTTGAACTCGTTTTGCAAGCAAATGGCTAAGGACTTGCGCTTGCCTTTTGAAGGAGTTCTTGCTGATATGAATAAGGCGGTCCTTGAAGGCTACATTGTTGCTAACATCCACGTCGTCCGCCTGTGTGCTGCTAGACAGCCGATCAATCAGCTGGACCAAACATTTTTCGAGGTGCATTGCCTCTACAATGTCTGTAGTAGCACCGCCACTTGCCGACGCAGACTTCCACGAGTCCGTACACCTTTACAACTTGTGGAGAGCCGATCACGTACCGAGAGCAAATAGCGAGTACATCACAGCCGGATGGCAACCCGAGGCAGCCAAGCAGATGAAAGTGAACGCAGAGAACGCTGTGTGTGGAAATTTTTTCGTCGATTCAACAAGCATTTAAAACGTCTCTATTCTATCAGTGGACGTGACTCATACCAACTGCTACGACTGATTCTTGACCCTGGAGTTTACACGGGCTCTGACCAGCGTGTAATCGAATGGAGGTCTCGTATCCCTAAAGATAGCCACGGCCGTCTCGAAATGAAACCATACTTGCTCCTACCGTTGACTTTTCGGTTTTTATCGTTCATCGAGGAGCGCAATCAAGAAATAGGAGACAACATCGAAGGTGAAGGAAACGGAGAGGTGCCAGAATTTGGATCTGTCAGGTTGTTCTCTTTGCTGCCGTTCAAGAAAGGGTTCCGCTGCAGCTATTTCAAAATGAACACGACTGGACTACACTCTTTACTAAGACGCGCTAATCTTGATGTCCCTCCGCTAGATAGCCGTGACCCTGAACGTATACTATGGCGTGATGTTGCCAGCACCTATTGGCGGAAGCTTTTCAATATTGAGAAATTTGAGACTACGCATCGACGATTCGCCGGTGAGATCCTTACTGATGGCAAGTCGGGCAGTGTTGTAGTGCGGAAACCAAAGGTAGAGGTCACCAAGAGCGCGCCACCTTGATCTGATCATGACGTACTGTGAGGTCTTGACCCTGGTCGTCGGGACCTCTTTGTCGCAACAAGCTCGTTCGGCCAGAAGATTTCTTGCTCGGCACGCGAGTTTTACGAGGACGTACGGTACACTGCAACAGCGAACAAGATGAAAGGGTGGATCAATAGGACATCTGCAGTGGTAGAAACTTTCACAGCAATGCCGACGCATAATACAGCATCACTTGTCAACTTGAGGGCGTACATGGAGTACGTCATCCCTCAAGTTGACATGCTGTTGGGCTTCAAGCGTGACCGACCATTCCGTAAATTGCGCTTGAAACGCTATATTTTCGCAAAGAAGAAGCTACATGAGCTGTGCCTGGCGCTCACTGAGCAGGGTGGGCGCGGCACAATCGTTGGCTTTGGTGATTGGAGCAACAACGACTTGGCTGGACGCATCAAGAGACACCCAAAAGCCCCAGTCAAACCACTGGAGCGAGAGCTGAAGAGGTACTGCACGGTTGAGTCTATCGACGAATTCCGGACAAGCAAGCTCCATGCAGACTGCCATCGAGAGCTAAGCCACCAGTACTCTCTTCGTCTTTGCCGGGATGGCAGGACGCGAACGTGCAAAGCTTACAGCGTACTCCACTGCAGGAACAGTGGCTGTCTTGGTACAACTGTGAACCGCGACGAGAACGCATCTAGGAATATCTTACTTCTTCTGCAAATGGGTGGCGATCGACCTGTAGCATTTAGCAGAGGAACGAGAACATAGGAACGAACCAAATCGTGTCCACGTGTGCCTTCGGGTGGCACGAGGATAGTCAGTAAACTCTGACATTAGCCGAAGGAGCAGTAAGAAGATGACTAAAGCCATCACTTCCAGCCAATTTCTGTTCCTCCGTCAATTATGATGGTTTTATCTGCTCTCTTCAAGCTTTTAGCAGGATAACAAGTTTTAAATATTACGAAACTGTCTATTATACAAATTAAATCATTGTCCGATGCTTCCAGCACGTATATGCAGACTGTAGGCAATTTCAGTTGTATTTTGACAATTTCCACATGCATTACGGTACTACGACTCGGGAGTCGTGTTTGCTTAATCCATTCACAATGAGATGACATTCTCCTCCTTGAAAGCATCGAACTCATGCTGCTGGTCGTCCAATGATAGTTGCGAGGGGTCGTAGCCCTCTAGGAACGCTCTGAACGCGGCGTCCAATTCCTCGACTGCCACACTCTCGAACCAGTTGCTCTCCAGCGGACAGAGCGGATGGTTCTCCATCAATCCTGTTGCGCTGGGAACCGTGTCGACTGCAGTCGGAGACTTGCTGGTGTCGACACCAGTAGTGGGTGCACAGGTCTCTTGAGTTGTGGTGATCACGAGTCCGCCGTAAACGTCCGACGAGACGGGCACTGGCTGTCTTGACGAGGTCATAAGGCCTCGACGTCGTCGCTGAATCTTCTGGCGGTATTTCTGCGCGTGCGTCATCGTCTGACGAGGTGTGCGGGTGCCAACAAAAGCGGCCACAGCTTTCCACGGTCCGCACGGGTATTGCTCCAGTCCTTGCAGGAACCGGTCGTGCTCCTCGATCGTCCACGGCAGCCCATGACGATGCGACGCTAGTTGGTCTGCTACGGCTGCTTCTACCTTGACGGGTGAGACTTTCTTGGGTTTCTTCTTCTTGCTCCTCTTGCTGAGACCGTTAGGTGGGCGAGTGAGTGGCAGACGGATGAGCTGCGGACTCGCCACTGTCTCGACGGTCTCAGCATTCTGTGGGTCGTTCACTGCGAAAAGCTCTCCGCGGATGCGTGTGGAGATCGTCATAGCTGTGGGCTTTGGGGGAGAATTCTCGAATGGCGGTGTCCCGTCACCAGGCGTACGTTCAACTACCTTTTTATCGGCATCCCCGACAGACAGTCGTCCCCCGAAGGATGCGCGGGGCCAGCACTTTCGAAAATCATTTCGCGATCGGGTGTAGTGTCTGGCGATACGCCCAAGCGACGGACAACTTTCCAGGGGGCATCCGACCCGACGCGGTCAACCTGGTATGGCCAGAGGACGGCTAGTGACGTGGCTACGGGCGTGGCATCTTTCCCAGCGCCATACTGAGTCCAGGTCTCCGCATCCAAATCGACTGCGCCAGCTGCGACCGCCGTTCAAGCACACAAGTGACTTGTGCTCGCGCATAGTACAAGTCGTTGAAACGATATCATATCCGACAACTGATTTCCCGCGCAAAAATGCTGCAGCCAAAGTGCCAGCGGCGACAGCCCGCGGTTGGCTGTCGATGGAGCCGACTCCTTTGTGCAAATGCGACTAAGGCCTCGACACTTGATGTTTCCGTAGAACTTTTAGCGCTGTAGGGAATTCCGCTAGCAATGCATTACAAGTCGCTGCCTCTATCTTCTGCACCACGTTCCACACCGCTAACGCACCGCTCTGAAGATTTTGCTCACAACTTCAGGTCGACAAAAAGCAAGCTCATGGTCGCAAAGATGATCACTTGCTCGATGCAAAGGAAGTAATGCCGCCATTCAACCGCTTCGCTCTGAACACCTTGTGCGTCACTGTCACGATGTGCTGTTCCAGTGTATCGATGATGGACATTACTTACTGGTGGGGCATGGGGAGTCTCTTTCGAGCTCGTGAGCTTTGGAAAGATGATGCCGCTGGGCAGCTGGCTTGGAACGTACAGCGAGCGAGTGCTTTCCAAAGCACAGGAGCCATTGCTCACTCTCGCTGGACGACGTCTGCAGTCCGTCACTTATTTTTGAGTGGGGGCGAAACCACTAACGGATTCGTCGTGGCTGCGATGAAGACTGCGCTGTTGCGAGAGATCGAGGTGCATGTAGCTCGTGTGAACCCCGGAGTGAAGCACTCCGTCTCACCTGAGTACGTCTTCGCTGTGCGTCCAATATCTCGAAGCCAGCTGGGAAGCACTACTACCCGGCGACAAGATTTAGACCCGATCGCGAACCTGGAGAGGGACAATGCGCCGGTGGTGCACGAGGTCGCTCACACCTACAGCGAGTGCAGAGCGCTCTACCACCAACTGCAGCACTTGACCGACTGCAAGAACATGAAGGCGTGCTGCTGTGCACTGGGGTCGTGTCCGTTCTGGTCGCTATTTGCAGTCCTCGGGAGCATTGAGTTCCCTAAGAGGACGCTGTTCAACCACCAGTCCAAGCACGTTTTCAAGCAGAGGACACGGGCGTTGGACGCTTTGATGCGTACGATATTGGCGGTGCTACGGGCGAACTACCGTCTCCGTCACTTCCGCTGCTATGAGGCGCCATTCGAAGCTGCTCATGTGTGCAAAGTACTGGTCGCTATTTGCACGTTCTTCGAGTTGGACAGTCCAGAAGTGGAGCAACGACTACTTGACGGCAGTGAACGATTCGCGTGCAAGATGAACCTGCAAGGGTGGCAGTCGGATCGACCCAATCTGTACTTCCGCAGCGAGGACAAGAAAAAGTATCGCGATGCAGGAGACATGCGGCAGCGAAAGTCAATGGAAATTGAGCTGAGACCGTCTCTGAATTTGCTTGATGACGACTACAAAGACCCAACGTCATCGGACGAGGACGAGGAGCGAAGGAGCTCCCTTCTCCTGATCTGGAGCTGATGGCAGGCCTAGATAATATGAACTGTATGCAAAATAGACGACAACATTCAGCAGCGGAACGCCCACCAGCAACTTGAGCAATATGTGGCCAACTGGCGATCCGCCTACAACAAACTTGATGTTACATTCCCGCTGGTGTCGTCGCTGGGATCAGCAGCGATATTCAGTTCGGAGAGTCTGATCATAACGGGGACCTTGACGGTCGGCATCACCGTCAGGACTAGACAGCCGTCAGCACAACCAAATTGTCAACGATGAACACGCGACTAACCCGAATATTCGCCAAGGCAGCAGCAGCTGCAGGCACAGCAGGCACCATCGCCTTGACTTGTTGGCTCCTCGATCGAATGTTGACACCAGACGGTCGTCAGGTGATTGAGAGATCTAATGAAGGCAATGACAGTATGGACGACCAACAGCAAGCGTGCGATGAAAATGAAAGCTTTGCGCTCTTGCCGGTCGTGTCGGAATCGGACGAAGACTCTGAAGAGGAAGCTGTTGTCGGGTATACTGACGACAGCTACACCCCACAACACGACGTCTGCATGCTTTCCGTCAGTGTCGAGACATTAGCGGGTGCAGAAGACGACGATGTTGCTGTTGATACAAGCTCCTGTCGACTCTGCAGAGTTGTGGACGACTACCAATGTGACATTCGAGATCGCTCTCTGTCATTTGCAGACACGGACAGCAGCAGCGGCGACAGTGTTCGGTCCAATTCAATTGACCAGTACGAAGAGAAGACTGGCTCACACATGGAATCTCCATGCGACAGGAACTGTAGACCTCGGAGGACGGAGAATTGGCTCTACGTGCGACTGTAGTTGAGATGGCTACATGTGTATCCAAGATGGCTACACTTGATTACGAATAGCAGTGAAATCAATTGGATGAAATGAAATCTAGCCAATGACATGTATGATATCTACTGACTCATCATTCTCCAACGTAATCCTGTATTGACACTGCAACTACGAGCTCACTTATCAATTTACCCTTGCACACAAAGACGTCTGAGCTACATCATGACGGACTTTAAGACCCGCCAAGTCGCCAAGAGCGTTGCAGCTATCGAGGTGATGGATGGCGCTGGAGCTCACGTGCATCGCTCCATCGGCTCCGCCCGCCTGTACAATCTAGACCCGTTCCTGATACTGGACGAGTTCAACGTGGGTCTTCCTGGTGGATTCCCAGACCATCCGCACCGAGGGTTTGAGACCGTCACGTACGTGCTGCCAACGTCCAAGGGCCACATGCTTCACGAGGACTTCATGGGCAATCAGGGAGAGCTGAGACCGGGGATCTCCAGTGGATGACCCCAGGCAAGGGCATCATGCACGCCGAGATGCCCAAGAGCAGCGAGCCAGCACATGGCTTGCAACTGTGGATCAATTTGCCGAAGCACCGGAAGCTCATTGAGCCGCGGTATCAAGAGATTCAACGGGAATCGGTGCCTCGTGTGTTCAATGCGGATCAAAGCGTGGAGGCGATCGTGTTTGCTGGGGAAGTTTTCGGGTGCAAAGGTCCTGTGGAGACGGAGACTGCTGTGACGTACGTCCACTTTGTAATGAAGCCAGGCGCCAAGGTGGAGTACGCCGTTCCATCAAGCCACAATGTATTTGTGTACGGCGTGTCCGGGAAGGGCAGCTGTGTCGACCAGGACATTGGAGCGCACGAGGCGATCGTGATGGAGAAAGAAGGCGATGGCGTGCTGGTCACGGCGGCAGAAAGTGATAGTCTCGAGGTGGTTGTCGTGACGGGCGAACCGCTGAACGAACCAGTATTCCAGTACGGTCCGTTTGTCATGTCCTCGCGTGAGGACATTCAGATGACTCTGCGAGACTTTGATCTGCGCACGAACGGATTTGAAGATGCACACGGATGGAGATCGGAGATTGCCCCGCGTCGTCGCCGATAAAAAGCGATGTCGAGGCGAGGATATGTAAAAGGCTAGATGAGAAACCAGACGTAGCATTAAAGCAAAATGAACGAGGCTGTCCTTAAGGTTAGCTCGGATCGTAGTTTGACATTCAGATCACTCGTTCGTAGTACATTGCTTCGCACACTTAGTAAACGTTTTCCAGTACGGGAGGAATTGGCCGTGTTTGGGTGTTTGAGTCCGCCGTCTCCTATTGATATCGAGTCGAGCATTTAGAGCTGCAGCCTGAGGCAAATGACGGCAGGAAGTGCTCCATTTAAGACAAACCTCGACCGAAGACGGCACTAGCATCCTCATGACCGTGAAATCAATGACACAAGGCAAGCTGAATCGAGATGTAGTGGCATTTTGAAATCAATCGGTTATCCTACGCTAGCTACGTCGAGCTAGACATGAAGTCATGCATAAAATACAATGGTCGGTCTCGAAAGTCCTGGTCGGAAGTCTTGGTCGGACTTCGGAGACCGATGGCTTGGATGCGACTACCAGTATTAGCGGCGGTTGCCGATCTCGGACGCCCACGAGTGCGCGTTCTCGAAGCCGTTCTTGCCGAACTGGAAGTCCTCCCACGTCTGGCGGATCTCATCCGTCGAGCTCATGACGAAGGGGCCGTACTGCACCACGGGCTCGTCCAGCGGCTGGCCGGTCATGACGATCACCTCGAGCTTGTCGCTCTCGGCAGCCTCCAGCAGCACGCCGTCGCCCTTCTGCTCCAGCACCAGCGCCTCGTGCGGCTGGATCGAGTGCTCCACGCACTTGCCCGCTCCCGACACGGCGTACACGAACACGTGGTGGCTCTCCGGCAGCGGGTACTCGAGCTTGGCGCCCGCGTCCAGCATGAAGTGCACGTACGTGACTGGCGCCTGGGTCTCGATGGGTCCTTTCTTGCCGAACACTTCTCCGGCGAACACGATGGCCTCGATGCTCTTGTCGTCGTTGAAGGCGTGCGGCACGGACTCGCGGCTGATCTCCTGGTAGCGCGGCTCGATCATGCGGCTGGCGCTCGGCAGGTTGATCCAGAGCTGCAGGCCGTGCGCCGGCACCTCGCTCTTGGGCATCTCGGCGTGCATGATGCCCTTGCCTGGGGTCATCCACTGCAGGTCGCCCGGCCGGAGCTCGCCCTTGTTGCCGAGGAAGTCTTCGTGAAGCATGTGGCCCTTGGACGTTGGCAGCACGTACGTGACGGTCTCGAAGCCTCGGTGCGGATGGTCCGGGAAGCCTCCGGGCAGTCCGACGTTGAACTCGTCGAGCATGAGGAACGGGTCCAGGTTGCGCAGGCGGGTGGTGCCGATGGAGCGGTGCACTCTGGCGCCGGCGCCTTCGCCCTGCTCTCTGGCGACGAACTGCTTGGCGATCTGACGGGGCGTGAACATCTTGGTGAGGGACTTGAGGGGCGTCGTGGCTGAGTTGTGTTGGCCTGGCGTGGCTTCGGTTGTTGTTGCTGGTTGCGGGGAATTGCAGAATGACCGGAATGGAGGCGATCGCAATCGATTCAATTGCACCAACTCGTTGTCGTTCAGGATTAGTCGATCTTTCTCGGATTCATGTTATCGAACAGTCTTGCTTATCTGTGGTTGACCACCTCTACGCAATCTCAGGCAACAGGAATGAGCTGGAGCAGCGACACAGAAAATCAAGTTGTGGGTGGCATGCCGGTGGTGTATCCAATCTCGCTAGTGCGATTACGATTACCACCAAAAGCGTGACGTGGCAATTCATGTCTCATCGATAGCATACTAAAACCAAGTGAGTCCAGTCTCGTTTGCATCATCATTTCCAACTAACCAATCAGAACAAGCGATTCTATAACGGCTACCGTGCTCATCACCCTCATGACGTTCTGTATCAAAACGTGAGGTGTTGCTGTCGCATCAAGTGCTTGAACATCTCTCGCCTCCATTCCGGTCATTCTGCAATTCCCCGCAACCAGCAACAACAACCGAAGCCACGCCAGGCCAACACAACTCAGCCACGACGCCCCTCAAGTCCCTCACCAAGATGTTCACGCCCCGTCAGATCGCCAAGCAGTTCGTCGCCAGAGAGCAGGGCGAAGGCGCCGGCGCCAGAGTGCACCGCTCCATCGGCACCACCCGCCTGCGCAACCTGGACCCGTTCCTCATGCTCGACGAGTTCAACGTCGGACTGCCCGGAGGCTTCCCGGACCACCCGCACCGAGGCTTCGAGACCGTCACGTACGTGCTGCCAACGTCCAAGGGCCACATGCTTCACGAAGACTTCCTCGGCAACAAGGGCGAGCTCCGGCCGGGCGACCTGCAGTGGATGACCCCAGGCAAGGGCATCATGCACGCCGAGATGCCCAAGAGCGAGGTGCCGGCGCACGGCCTGCAGCTCTGGATCAACCTGCCGAGCGCCAGCCGCATGATCGAGCCGCGCTACCAGGAGATCAGCCGCGAGTCCGTGCCGCACGCCTTCAACGACGACAAGAGCATCGAGGCCATCGTGTTCGCCGGAGAAGTGTTCGGCAAGAAAGGACCCATCGAGACCCAGGCGCCAGTCACGTACGTGCACTTCATGCTGGACGCGGGCGCCAAGCTCGAGTACCCGCTGCCGGAGAGCCACCACGTGTTCGTGTACGCCGTGTCGGGAGCGGGCAAGTGCGTGGAGCACTCGATCCAGCCGCACGAGGCGCTGGTGCTGGAGCAGAAGGGCGACGGCGTGCTGCTGGAGGCTGCCGAGAGCGACAAGCTCGAGGTGATCGTCATGACCGGCCAGCCGCTGGACGAGCCCGTGGTGCAGTACGGCCCCTTCGTCATGAGCTCGACGGATGAGATCCGCCAGACGTGGGAGGACTTCCAGTTCGGCAAGAACGGCTTCGAGAACGCGCACTCGTGGGCGTCCGAGATCGGCAACCGCCGCTAATACTGGTAGTCGCATCCAAGCCATCGGTCTCCGAAGTCCGACCAAGACTTCCGACCAGGACTTTCGAGACCGACCATTGTATTTTATGCATGACTTCATGTCTAGCTCGACGTAGCTAGCGTAGGATAACCGATTGATTTCAAAATGCCACTACATCTCGATTCAGCTTGCCTTGTGTCATTGATTTCACGGTCATGAGGATGCTAGTGCCGTCTTCGGTCGAGGTTTGTCTTAAATGGAGCACTTCCTGCCGTCATTTGCCTCAGGCTGCAGCTCTAAATGCTCGGAAAGGATCGGTGCGACTGCAGCGGGAGATCGTCGTTCAGTAGTGCCATTTCGCATAGGTGCAGTAAGCGGAACGGTAGCAACCGTGATCGACAACGTACTCGGGGCCTCTTGACCTCTGTCGTCACCTCCATCTCGTTTCGAGCTCACTGCATCTTTTACCTCTCGTGTTGGTTCAGTGGTGATGACTGGCAGAGCTTTTGCAGGCTTTTCAGCGCCAATGCTTCGCTTCTTGTGCTTCTTCATGCGACGCAGAACTCGATACATCCGAAATGTGGACTGGATGCAAAGTGCCTTGCTGTGCCGGAACGCGTACCCACGCATAGCGAGCTCGTCCACTTTTTCTTGGACAGTCAAGCTTTCTAGCGGTAGAACCCTCATGGTGAGGACCAGCAGCAAGTCAGTGAAGCGAAACATGTTTGGCGGACATGTCAAGTCTGGATTCGATGCAACAGTGGCGCTGTTATTGGCAATAACCCCGTCACCGGTGCCAAGACCGAGGCGAACGCGGTATGTGAGCTCGTGAATGCGGGCCTCGATATCATGAAAAGCTTCACGTCGTCTCTGATGGACATCAGCAACTAACGCAGCCCATTCAGCTGGAGGCATGTCTTCTGAATTAAAACTATTGAGCATGTCTCGATAGGTGCCAATTCCCAGAGGTGGTTCGAGTCTTGTGAGCAGTGTCAGCAAATGCTTTTGTGCAGCAAGCCCAGTGCGTCAGTGTCAAACTCACTCCAAATTGCTTGAAAACGCTGTAAATGCTCGGCTTGGAACCCCAAGAGCTGCTCCTTATTGTCCGCTGATGCTGACATGAGGACGTACGTGTCCACCATTGTTGCGGCGTACAGATTTTGCAGGATCAACACGACCAGAACGTAGAAAGTGTTGTAGAAAATGGCGCTGATGACTGGAGAACCGCAGTCACTCCAGTAACTAGAGGATGACGATGAACGTCCCAAGAGAACACACTGCGGTGGTTCCACGCTGGAAGCTAGGTAAGTCGCGTACCAATCTTCACCAGCAGCGAACTTCACGAATGTCGAGTACGCCATGGGAAATGTCGACAGATTCATGTTGGCATTCAGGCCTGAAGCCCAACGCGTCAACGAAAACACTTGCACGCCCACAATCGCGAAAACAAAGAGCACATAACCGAGCAAAAGCGTCACCTTCAGTGTCAGTTGAACACTTGCGAGCAGTGTTCGAAACAAGGTATTTAGTGCGCGAGATCTCTCGAGCACCAACGACAAGTGCTTGAAGTCAAATGCTCTTGTCATGCTTAAGATGAGAAGCACAGGAGAGGTTGACAGCAGTGGCCCAACCAACATGATGAAAGCCGTGCAGCTATTAAATGTCCGCCAAGTGAAACCTTTCATGAGAAAATCTCTCCATCCTACGGCTGCAACGCGCAAAATCGCATCAAGAGCGTACACTAATGAAAAACGTAATGAAGCCACCAAACGCCGGTGGACACAGCGACGTCAGTGTTCGTAGTTGTTGGACGAATGGGCGATCGGTACCAAGCTAGCAACGAAGTGTGCAAAAGCACAACGCTGCTGATAAACCCACGAAATGAGCGCTTTTGCATGTACACTTGAGCAATTTGCATGAAGCGGCTTGTGGGTAGAGGGTACTTTGGTCGCATCGCGAGGACTGTTTGCTTCTTGCGAAGCCAGATAAGCTGGAGGTTTGTGAGAAGTAGCGTTCCATTGTAGCATCGGAAGTTGTTCATGAGAATCCCCGCAAACACTTTCAGCAGATAGAACCTTGTGAAGAACAGGAATGCAACGAAAAAGCCGGCAAAGTAAGTTGACGCGATGGCAGAGACTTGGTGTTCTTTATTCACGTCGCTGTCATCGGCAAAGTCCATGGCGATATTCACAACCGGCTGCCATCCTTTCATCGACACTAAGAAGAAAATTGAGCTCATAGCACCTTGGATATCGTCAAAGTGCAAACCAGAGAGGTTTCCCCACACTCGAGGTGTCAACAGACCGGATGCGCTATTCCAAAGACCCCGACGCACTCTTCCGGTGTGTCGATGGACGGATCGCTGCAATATGCAAAGCGTCCACCAAAAATCTGCATCCCGAGCGTTGCGAACGAGTAGAACAAGAACAGTGATAGAACAACGCAGTAAAAGATTGGTGTTGCAGACTGCTTCAAAGCTTCCGTGATGACTCGGAATGTCCTCACACGGTAGAAAACACGGATAGGACCGAAAGCCCGCCCCAGTCGGAAGAGAGAAATCATAGTCGAGTGCGGCAGTAGCAACAGTAGTGAACATGCCATGAGAACCACCATATTGATCTGGTTCCACGTGTCCGACAGATAACTTTTCGGCGTGAAAATAAGCCCGCGCGAGATGACTTTCAATGCGAACTCGAAGAACAGCACACACGCGTACACCACGTCGCTCAATGTCGTGAATTCCTGGATCAACGACGAGTAGAGAGGTGATTGCACCGTCAGCATGATGGTGCGGATCAAAATTGCTGCGAAAATATACTTTTCAGTCTCCTTTTCCAGTCGACGAGCTTTCAAGCGCACCCACGATTGTGGTGGGAAAAGGAACAGAGATACATCCGCCATAAGCCAATGCCCGTCAAAGAACTGCCGCACGTAGCCTGTCGGTCCGCCCGATGCACTCCAACCAGTCCACTCCGCTGGAGCAGGAGTGTCCGCGATTTCAGAAGCAGGAATGACAGCCGTGGGCTGCTGAGCTGCGTCATCTACAGGAGCCACTATTGCGTGATTCTTGTGTTTTCCATTCACTACTGCTTTCCCCTCCAATGGAATATACTTTTGTTCTTGGTGGTTGCGCACGGTGCCATAGTATCCCTTGATTTTTAGGAAGTCAGACGTCGGCAACACGTTGAATAGTTTAGCCTTGAAAGCTTCAGATGCAGAGAGAGCACGCTGGATTCTCTTCTTGGTACTCCTAGGTAAACTCACGTTCATGACCTCAGTTTGATAAAGATTGCCAAATTCCTCAACGAAAGTGTAGATATCGAAGTGGTGAATTCGCTGCATAGCAAACATTCGATCCTGGAACAGTTCGCTCAATGTTTTGCGACGTTCATCCCCTTTCATGGCAAAGTTTCGCAGTAATACCACCAGCATGAAATTAAGCGCAATAAACCGACACAAAACAACATACGCGAGGTAATACACCAGAGCAACACCGAATGAACTTGCTTGGAGTGACGCATGGAAGATTGGCCAAATGCTACCACCGTTGGAGAACTTGAATAACGTCAGCATGCTATCGTTGAAGGTGTTGAAGTGCGATTGCATCGACAATGGGAAGTTTCCTCCGAACAAATTCATGCCGACGACAGCAAACACACTGTTGAGAAGGAGATGGAACGCGATCGAACTCAGGAAAGCAGGGACGCTGGAAAGGATGGCGTCCAGCACGAGCAAAAGCTTGTTGTTCTGGCGTACAACCCGGAACGGCCGCACGAGGCGGAACAAACGCAGCACGAAAATCCCTCGTGCGTAGCTGTCAGTATAGCGAAGAACGGAGAAATTCAGCAGGAGGAACTCTACGCAAGCGATCGTGAGCAGCACGAAGTCCAAGCGATTCCAAGGGTTCTGCAAATAATTGATGAGACCCCCAGCAGCACCGCCGATCACAACAAACTCAGTTCCGTACACAAGCATGAGGAAGTTCTCGATCATATACAGCCGGGCAGCGTAACTCTCGCTCATTCCGTGATATTCGAGAGCGAACAATACCGAATTGAAAAATACCACAACGTTCATGAAGTGCTCGAAAGCTAACGATTCAGCGACCACAGCAATTCTGTCCATCAATGCACTTCCTGGAGGAATTAGGAAAAATATTCGCTCCTGCCGTAGTCTACACCAACTAAGAAAAGTGCCATCGGATCTCGTGAACAGCGGTGATTGCAATAGCCATTCCGTGAATCGTGTCCGATAGACCTGCCATTTTGAGTCCAAGACCTGCATCACATCCGGAAAAGCTTCTGTCCCCTTTGGAAACTGTACACGCTGCAGTGTCGAATACTTCTCCAACCGCTTCTCTTGCTCTGCTTGCTTCGAAGCGTGCACTATCGACACTGAAATATAGCTGCCTCGAACAATCCCCACGAACAAAGAATTGATCATGTAGCTCATGAACACGACCAGACCAATAAAATAAAAGATGGAAAAGAACGACGTAGCTTGCTGCGCCCCATCAAGCGATGGCCCAAAACCAGACCGCAGTGTTATGAGGAAGACCGTGAGAAACGAAGCTTGAAATGAATGGAAGCCGGTATAACCACGATCTGGTGGTGGAAGCGCGACACACTCCATGTTGGACTTACAACCTGTAGCTATGTCATCGATTCGGCAGAAGCGCGTGGGGATAGCAGCCACGTAGTTTTTCTCGTCTCCTACGCCCAAAGGAGAAATAAAGCCTCCCGAATCCATCTGCATCGCGCATCGGTACGATAATGAATCGTTGAAAAGATACATGCCCAGTATCGCAAACAAGAAAAGATAGTAACAAAAGCAGAGCACGGCATTCCCCGCCATCGGTAGAGACAGCAGGAACGTCTCCATAGTTTCCTGAAAACTTTTCCACCGCTTGAAAATTCGCACACCACGGAACACCCGCAAAGAAAGTAGATTTAATCCTGCCAAGGACGACACTGGTAAAACTGCGAGCCAACTGATCATCACTATCGCTAGGTCAAAAGCGTCCCATTTACTCCGTAACATCGGCATTAGCCCTTCGTATCCAATGGCCTTGCAGATCTGTTCGATCGTCAGAAATGCCAAGAGTATGTATTCCAGCACTGACATGCCAAACCTCGCTACTTCACCGTATTCACCGCCCTCGTCATTTGAAATATACCGGAACGAGCGCCACCCGACGGAAGTCATACTGGCAACTACCGCAATGAGCACTGCCAGTTCAAATGATGGATGGGCAACTACTTGATAGCATCGAGTTGGCCAGCCACTGGGTAGATGAATATCACCGAAAGTTTCTACATCAGCAGTGCTTTTATCGATACAGCCTGCTTGTTGTCTGAAGAAAGCACACGCAATGTCGCGTGTTTCATCGTCTAGAAATTCCAAGTCAAAGGTTTGAAGCTCAGAGGCTTCAGGTTGTGGAGAGAAGCACAGCGACAGACACTTGTCGTCGTTCGCTGGGAGCTCACTGGGCTGTAAATATTTGATGGTCCTCACAAAGTTGGTGGTTTGTCGTCCCTTGCGGACGCTCTTGACGTCTGTTAAGACGACACTGCGGGTGTTGGTTGTCACCTTCGACTGAAGGAGTCGTGGGAGTAAAAAGCCGTTGAATTGCAGTGGAGTGCGGTTCCAGACCAGAGTGATCTTGTCTTCCTGCAGCTTCAATTCCCCGCGGCACGGTTCTCCGCAAGCTCCATGCAGTCGAACAGAGATGTCCCCATCCCGTAATTTGTCACGGAAGGCGGTCAGTTGTCGCTCGTCATCTGAAGTGCTCGAGATCTCAATCGCATCGCTCATTGCGCACTGCTATCGTGGTTCTGGTCTAATTGAGATAGTAAGTGAACGTCCTCAGAAGTGGTGACCTAGCTAATAATAAAGGCGTCGAGGTCATTCCCAACGCAGAAGCGGAATTGTTGCCTTTTTTAGTGCAGAACGGAGTGATGATCGCTATCTTGAAGTTGACATACATACTTACATTGTTGAAAGTCATAGTAAACTTATGAAACCTTTGCATAATGGCTGTCACATATATTATATGCATGAAGTAGAATTTGTGGACACGAACAACTTCGAAGCGGAGAAAGCGAGTTTGGAATCCTGCTATGCTTCAAAAGCATTGGTCATACTACCGGAAAGTACGATTTGACGATATGTAATCGTTGATGGCAAGAATTGTTACTGTAAGCGCAATCAAGGCATGAAAGCA
Organism: Phytophthora boehmeriae; assembly: GCA_011947355.1. Lineage (NCBI taxonomy): Eukaryota > Oomycota > Peronosporomycetes > Peronosporales > Peronosporaceae > Phytophthora > Phytophthora boehmeriae. Next base: position 98,492 of record JAAVTJ010000399.1, on the reverse strand, counting down.
AGTTCTAAACGCCTACAAGGGATTATTTAGAACGAGAGAGAAAATGAAGCTCTCTTGTATACCATCGTTAGACTGAGGCCTTATTGGTGCTCCTGTCGAGGCTGCAACTTGGCTGGTACAGTTTTCATTTTTTGGTAAAGATGACTTTCGGGAGAATTGGTACGCGATCATATATGCTCGATCTTCAGAGATCTTAATGCCACTTATGGGATCGGCAACACGATATGTCTCAGTTTCTCAATCGACAACGAAGTCACGAAGCGCAATACCTTCATCATGGGTAGTACTGTATCATCCATTGTAGTACAGCGATATATGATTTAGTCGATGCAGAGCTCGAAAATGGACGTCAGAATGTGCAACTAAATCTCCACGTTTGTTTGAAGCCATGTCATAGCAGGCTCACTGTTCGTGACGACGGTCTATCGCTATGATTGCACTGTTCAAGATGGTCGGGTATATGGTTCAATCTCTCGGTGGACTACGCTTGTCAACGGGTTCACGTTGTGCATAATCTGGATTGGCAATGTCAACGACTGCAGGCGTTGACTGTGTGACGAAAATCGCAGCTCACCACAGACTGGATGTTTGCACGCTCTGGTGAGAGGCTCTTCTCTCACTCCGCAATTTGCATCCCAACCCTCAACCAATTCCTGCCTTCCCTACAGGACCCTGAATACGGAATTGCTATTCGGTGAATCACCATGAAGCTTTTCTCTGTCTTGTTCGTGGTTGCTGCTGCCAATCTCCTTACAAGTGGCAACGCGCTTTCGAATTCCGACACGATCTCGAGGACGGCGCCGTCTGCAGATTTGGTCCACTCGGTCGACCTTCACCAACCTGCTAAAAGGGTGCTACGAATCCACCACACAAACGACGAGTTCGAAGCCGGCGAAGAGAGAGGGTTGATTAAGTCGTGGCGCAAGAAGATGGTGAACAACGAACAATATCGTGAAAATACGTTCACCAATTGGTTCGAAACAGGAGTGTCCGTGGACAAAGCAAAGAAATTGTTGAAATACGACAAGAAAACCGACTATCACGACTTGGTGGAGAAATACAGGGACTTTCGCATAGCCCTCAACATGCCGTAGATGGCTGCACATGTGGCAAACAAATACCATTAGCATGAAATGGAGTGACGGTACTAAATTTTTGAATAAAGCGACCCGAATTGCAAAGCGAATAAAGGTTTCATCTTACCGTTTTGCCTTGTGTTAAATGTAGATCGTAGAGGACTGCGGTTAAAAGCTATGAGTAGTAAGCGGCGGAAGCATATGCGAGCACCTTCATCGAATAGTGAGAGAGATGCAGTTCAACTGAAGAAATCCTCGCTCCCGAACATTCAGTATGCCGCGAGCGGTAGTGGGGACTCCGTCGTTAAATGTCGTGGCGAATTCTGCCAGTCATCGTTGGCATCACTCCCCGGTCTATTGCGAGTTCTGAAGTCGCTGAGAAAACTAAACGAATCAATCGAAGAAAACAACATCGTTGGTGACGATGATCCAGACCAAACAGTTGTTGAAGACACCGGACAGCGTTTCAAGATGGGGAACAACAATTTACTGCTCGCTCATGCTGAACTCGATTTCTTACGAGAATCTTTCAGCGCCTCAGCGTCTCCGTTAGATGAAAGTGCATTGGCGTTCAAGTGGCAAGAAGCTGACAATGTTTTCCGTACGGAACTTGGTCGATCGAACCCGGCGCAGTTCTACAAGCAAGTGTTTGTGTGTGCCAACTGCCATCGGGTGTACTCTGAAATCAACAAAGTTCGCGACAAAGGGTTTCAAAGTTTGCAGAATTCTATCAGCAACAGCACAGATAACAACACGGAGCTGGAGCTATCCAAGATGGCAACCAAGGACCCAATTGCTGACGATTCTACTGACGCTTATGACAAAATGTTTCTTGACGAACTTTCGAAGCAATCAGAGGCTTTAGGAGGCGAACGTCACCGACACCCCCACAAAAACAATTCCCTCAAGGGACCAGAACATGAGGATAACGTTGAGCGGCCTGCCAGCGGATCGAGTAGTTCTCGAGAGCGCCCTGTTCTTCCCTCGTTGCAAAGCGCGCTTACTCAAGCGAAACACAAAAAGAAAGTAGCTGGGGTAGCGACTGACACAAATGGTCGTAGTAATCAACAAGTTTCGACTTCGTACGTTCACGGTAGTGAGCAGCTCGCAGACAAAATGGCTAATTTGGAGGCCGAATTGTTGCAGACACGGCAAAAGTTGACAAGTGTTGAGTCGCGAAAACACAAGTTGGAGCAAGAAATTATCCAGACGCGATCTCAATGCGCAGCAAAACTTCGTGAAAAAGATGATCAGTCCCGCAAACAACTACTGGAGCTCGAGTATAGTTTCCACGCCAAGCAAAGCAACTCAAAACCGCAACGCATTGATGGCGAAAGAAGTTCAGCTGAGGAGATCACCCAACTAATTGAAACAATCGACTCGCTGAACCTTCAGCTGGACCAGGCAAATAACGGCAGAGAGCAAGCTAAGAAGAAGCTAGTCCAAGCACAACAATCAGAACTCAAGAAAGTCCATGAGAAGTATCAACTCGACATGGAAACTTTGCGTCTTAGCGAGCACGCCGCCAAGGAACAGGTAGAAAATTTGCAGATGCAGATGCTGAATTTGCAGAGTCAAGCCCAGATTTCGGCGACGCAGTCCAAAAACACCAAGGCTGCGCTAGAAGACTTGACCAAGAACAAAGTGGTGGTGCTGGAAGAGAAGAACCAACGTCTTGAGCGACAACTTGCCGCTCTGAAAGTCCAGCAACGGAACCTTGGCCAATCGTCAGGTGGAATGCTCAACATGGTCGCGTCTTCATCTTCTGTGCCGAAGCAAGACGTTGAGGCCATGGAGAAACATCTGAACAACAAGATTGAGTACTTAAAAGCACAGCTAGCGTCGGAAATGAAGTGCAAGGAGGAACTCGGAAGTCATCTAGCACAGATCACAAGCGCTATGGAGAAGATGAAAACGGACAAGCGGCAGGCGTTGGCCGAACAGGACGAAACTTTCAAGAGGCAGATCGAGCGCATTGAAAGCACATTCTCGCAGGAGAAAGAAGTGATGACGACGCAGCAGGCAGCTTTGCAAGGGAAAGTTGTGATGCTGCAAGCCAACGTGACCGACCTGATCCAGGAATTGACGATGTGGAAGAGCAAAGAGACCAATGCCAAGCTGGCCATAGACAAAATGGTGGAGGAAAATGTGCGACTAACACGTCAGCTCGTGGATGCAGAGGGGCAGGTTGAAAGTTTGCAAGAAGAGCGGAAGCAGGACGCGGCGAAGGCAGGTTCGATGAGCGTAATGAACGCGAGCGAGGAAACAAAGCGCGTGCAAATGGAAGCTCTATTGCGTAGGCTCGACAATGAACGTCAGTACTTAAAAAGCCAACTGGAAGGACAGCAGGAACTGAAAGAGAAAAGTCAGAAGCTGGTCACTGATCTCCAGTACGAAATTCGTGAAGTAAAAGATGCTATGGAGGAATCGATGCAGGTCAGTGAGAAGCGAATTAGTGAATTGACAACTGAAAAGCGAAATCAAGAGCAAGAACTCAAAGGAACGATCGAGTGTTTGGAAGAAGGCAAACGCTTGTTGAATCGCCAGCTGAAAGAGGTTCAAACGAAATTCGCAGATGCCAGGGAGCAGGCTTTGCTCGAAAGAGACGAGATCGAGAAGGCGAGGATTGAAGTCAATGAGATGCGAGCACAGTTACTCGCGGCGAAAGAAGATAGCGTCAAAGAGCAAAGTTACGCTAAGAATGCAAGTGAACGCATGTCAAAATCTTTAGCTGCTGTAAAGAGTTCGTTGAAGACAATGGAGGAGGAGAAAAGTAAGCAAATTCGGCGTTTGGAGGATGAAAATACCGAGTACATCCGCAAACTAGCAACGACACAAGGTGAAATGCTAGTCCTTGAGGAGAAATTTGCAGCAGAAAATATGCGAGACAAGAAGGACAAGGCAACGGCTAATCTAGCCATGGTTTTGAACGAAAAAGCAGAATTGTGGCGAATACGAACTCAATACCGTACTTTCATGCACATGCAGCTTCATGCAAAGCTTTTCAGGTTACAAACCAGCCTGGAACGACGGCGAACTGAAGAATTAGGAGTGCTTGAAGATAGAATACGCGAAGACTACATGGCAAAGTGTGATGAAATGACACAAACGCTTCATGACGAACGGCTGGAGGCACTGCGATCAATGAAGGAATCACATGACAAGGACCGAGAGGAACTGAATGAGTTTTATCTGCAGGAAAAATCTCAATTGGAAGAGGAACTTACAGCCTTGCACGCGGCACAGTTGCAACAGATAAAAGAGCAATATGCTTCAGCCTCAAAGTCCGCTGAGGTTAGCGCCGAGAGCACAATCGAGGAGCTCCGACGCCAAAACGACCAACTCACGCAAGGCAATAACCAACTAGCGGAAGAACTGGCTGAGATGACGCAAAAGTGTGAGATGATGTCGTGCACTTTTGAGGGTGAACTTGGAGCATTACGGCTGGAATGGGAACGCAAAGAAGCAGACTGGAAAAGTGAGGAGATGCGGCTTCAAGAAGAGCTTCGATCCCAGCGCGGCACAGCAAAGGACCAGCTAAGCTTAGAAACAAGTAGATTGGTGACAGCTCATGCCCGACAACTAGCAGATGTTCAAGCTCTTCATGAAGCAAAGCAGGATGAAAGAGCAAAGCAATTTGTTGATCAAGTTGCTATGCTCTTAGAAGAACAGAGTCAAAAGTACACAGCCTTCCATGCAGCGGAAGTAGCGACGAAAGCAATTCAACATCAAACTGAGCTGGAAGAAGCCATCGCAAGTGTTACTCAGCGCTGGCAGAAAGAGATCGACCGTCAGCGTGAAGCTCATGATCACGCTCTTCAAGACGCGGTTGTGAAAGCTGAAACGAGAGCGAATGCTCAACTTGCTACGTTGCAAAAAGAGATGAACGAACGCAAAGGCACAGCTGTGGTTAAATGCACCTCTAAATGGCAGCGTGCAATGGAAGAGCTTCAAGAACGGCAAGAAGTCGAGAAGCGAACGGCGTACAACGAAGGTCAACAAGACCGTGAGAAGGAGTGGCAGCAAGCTGCGCAGCAAATTAAGGAGAGGCAAAAAGAGGAGCTCGACAAAGTCCAGCAAGAAGCCGTTGCTGCGATCCGAGCAGCTGAAGAGCGCCATGAAATGCGCTTCAAGGCACAGCTAGCCGACACCAAGAAACAATTGGAGGAACAGCACGCACAATCAATTCAGGCTCTAACGGATGAAATCACCACTCGTGAACGGGAGCTAGCGCAGGAACATCTTGAGGCCAACAACGACGTCCTTGAGCAAGAGTTGACAGCAAAGTGGACGTTGCAACTCGAAGAATTGCAGACTCAACTTGATGCTAAACTTCAGGAGGAGAAAGCTCGGCTATCTATCATCATAGAGGAGAAAGAGGCATTGGTTCTAAAAATTCGTGAGGATCATGCCAAGCAGCTCGTAGAGCTCGAAAAGACTTGGGTAGAGAAGCTTGAGGCACTTACAGCAAGCACAGCAGATACTCACAAGCAGGATATCGATACGCTGCGGAAAGAGCTTGAAAACGAACACGATGCTTCGGTAAAGCAGCTGCAAGACGATTTTGTGAAGCAAGTTGAGGATCAACTTCGTGACCAAGAAACGAGGCTGCTGAGAGATCAGGAAGACGCGATCGCTCAAGTCCAGGACGACTCGGAAAAACTCATCGATCAGGTGGAGCACGCGATGGAGGAGCTGAAGAAGCAAAAGAGCATCTCGAGTCCGAGCTGCTTGGATTGCGTTCTGCACTCGAAGAAGCTGAAGACGCCCATTTCGACGCTCAAGAGAGTTTCAAAAAGCAGCAGAAGCAAGCTGCATTCCACATCCTGCACTTACTCATGCGTGCTCAGAAAAACTCGTCGATGCAGCCCATGACCATCAAGTCTCACGTACCGAGTTGGAAGATAAATGCATCCGGTTGAAAGAGACGTTCGCAGGTGAGAAAGCTCAATGGGAAGAGCTCCTGGCACGAGTGAAAAGCACCTGGTCTCAAGTACAAAGTCAGCACGTGGAGATGACACAAACCTTGACCAACTACCGACGCGATGAGTTGGTGGCGCACCGCAGCACAAGCGCCGTGCTGTCCAATGAGATCTCCATTGTCACCAAGCAGCTGGAAGAAGTGGAGGAGATGAAAGTCACTCTGGAGCGGGACGTCGAAGCTCTACAGACTGAAGCGCACTCTGTCGAAGCTGCTTTACGCGACCTGATGCTGCAATCTGGCGGCAGCAACTCCAGTCTCAATATGGCTGTTGTCGCCAAGAAGCGACGGCTGAATGAAGAGTTCGAGACGCTCTTGGAGCGAATCGAGAAGAAGAAGAGCGAGGTGCGCACTGTGGAGCAAACCATCGCGGCTCTGCGAGCTCGGAGAGAGGAAAAAGAGCAGGAAATGCGCCAAATGGAGCGCAAACTCGTCGAGATCCTCGTGCAGCAGCAAAAGCAAATGCTTTCACTGGTCTCCGCTGTACAAGAAGTGCCATTGCCCACCAGCACATGAATGCGAAGTTTGTTGAGTATCATCTGCGCAGTTTTTCAAGTATCATGTTGCGCAATTACTTGAGTATAATCCCTTCCGCTTCCAAGCGCTTGCGCGCTTCCACTTCAACAAGTGCGCGAACCTAATGAAATATAATGTGGCACACATCATATTAGGCAAACTTTGCGCAAAATTAACAGTACAATTCGTACCCGACGCTCTTCCATGTATTTGCTCTGCAGATAGAAGCCGTAGTAAGCGCCCGCCAGACCACCGCATAGAGCGAAGATTGCACGACCTGTGGAGCTCCCGCCGCCGACGTTCACACCTCGAGGAGGTCCTCCAGGACCTCCCATAAGATTGCCCGCACCACTCATCCTTTGGGTCCTCAAATTCAAGAGTATTTCCAAAACGGTACATGGTACCTATGTGTTTGATGTGGGCCACACCAAGGACACGAAACGACGTGGATATGCGTATCTTGGTTGAAGCGACACTGGAATCGCAATGGACGGCTCAAAATGCATTGTAGCTTTGCTGCAGACCGTTCATTGACGGCTTTTTACGACGGATCTGGAATCTTTTGGCCCCTTGGATGGAGCTCTGCTGCAAGCTCTGGCTGTGGAGCCATTTCTCAATCTGCGGCTCACGTGACAACGCCAGAACTCTGTGAAGAAGTGCAAAATGTTTGGTCCTGTGTCGCGATTGGCCTTGTTGGGTGTGAGTTTGCTTGTTGCAGCAACGGCTACGACTACCAAGTGGGGATACAAGGCGACGAATGAGGAGGAGCTCGGTCCGGACGACTGGAAGGAGTCCTATCCAGCTTGTGCTGGAACGCACCAGTCCCCGATCAACATCCCGATGAGAGAGCTCTCGCACAACGATTGGGGCATGAAGTATGCGCCACTCAAGTTCGGCGGTGATTGTGACAAGTTCACGTTGAAGAAGCTCGAGGACTTGTACAAATGGGAGATCCAAGGCGACGAACGTGAGTCAATTGTTTTCGTTCTCGTGTGTGCCAATGCTGATGAATGGGTTTTTATTGCTGTGTACTAGACTGCACTGTTAAGTCGATCAACCGGGACGGACAGGAGTACGGACTGGCTCAGTTCCACATGCACTCCACGTCCGAGCATGCACTTGACGGCTACCACTACGACGCTGAAATCCATTTTGTCCACAAAGATACCACTGGGAAGATTTTGGTAACTGGAGTTTTTCTCCAGGCCGAGGACAACGTGGAGGAAAATTCCTTCATCAAGAGCTTGTGGGAGGGCATGAACACGGGCGGGACAGACTACAACATTGAGGACAGCGGGTGCGTTGCTACTCATATGTGGTTAGCTTCATGCAGTCGACTAATTCGTGTTTATGGTTGATTTGTGCGCAGCATGAGCTACGCCGATTTGCTGAACGGCCTCGTGGCCAAGAGCCACCTCTTCAACTACAACGGGAGCTTGACCACGCCTCCGTGCAGCGAAGTCGTAGACTGGTGGGTGCTCAACAACCCCATTCCGATCTCGTTCGACGAGCTCAAGCAATTGAAGAGCGCGTACGAAGAATTGCCGTCGACCAATTCTGCATCGGACAACCGCCCGACTCAGCCACTGAACGACCGTCAAATCAAGTACTACTAAACAATGTAGGCGATGATCTCTAATCGACAGCGGACAACGATAGCAAAATCAAGGAATCGTGTGCATGACGTATGTGAACCAGAAAAAAGTATAACATGGATAACGTTGTCATTGGAAAGCCGCTTCACTCTATCGAATGTGAGACGTGGAATATTTCCTCATGCTTTAGGCAATTATCAATCCCATAAACAACAAGTAAGGAACGGAAGAGTAATGCTTCTGCACTACAAAAGATGTGGCATCGGATTCTCACGCAAGCATGATTGTTCGGTTGTATTGCTATTTTGACGACTAATCGTCCAATTGCAGGGTTCTAATAGCCCGTCTTTCAAATACTGACGGTGAGGTGGCCAATCGTGACTAACCTGTGTATCCTGATACAATTATCCCAGGGACGCCTTGAGAGTTACCACGTTTTGCCAACTTTACAGAGCGTTAGCAGGTCGGGTACTCGTGGGCCTATAACATCCACCAGAGGTGAAACCATTGGTGAACAGGACTCCGCGACGAAGGCTTCGCCGGTAACATATAGGAATGCTATGGAAGCAATGCCATGTTCTTGTGGAAGATGTTCCTCGCGGCGTTCACGTCTCGGTCGTATCTCGCGTGACAGAACGAACATCGGAACACGTCGCTCCCACCAAGGTTGTTCTTGATCTCGCCACAGCTGGAGCAAGTCTTCGAGGTGTACTCCTCTTTGCAGTCGATCACGCGCCCGCCGGCGCGCTCCATCTTGGACTTCAGTAGCATCTTGAACTTGTAGTGTGCCAGCGCCATCATAGCTCTGGCTGTGGGGCTCCTGATCTTTCGTTTTTGGACGGTGGTGGAGGTCTCTGGGGTAGCGTCCGATGCTACCTCCAAGAAATACCTGCGCACCATCTCAGACGTCTGGAACGACGGCAGGAGAACGTTCTGATATCGCGAAGCCAGCCAGCTGGAGAGCTTCTGGTGCATGTCGTTCACGGCTCGAGTAGCCTTGCGAGACGTGAATCGGATCCGTCTGCGCAGGCGGTATCGGAACCGGTGTTCTGCTGTCTTGCAGTTCTTTGACCCCTTCTTCGCTTTCGTCCGAACTTGCGTTGGATGTCTCGCCTTGCATGTGTTGTTCATCTTCTGCAGGATGGATTTCATCTCGTCCACCGCCTCGAACTTTTCTTTAAGACAGCGCGCGAGTCCTTCACGCTGAACGTCCGGCCGTTCGGGTCGTACACCGTAACGAAGTTGCGCACGCCGGGATCGATCGCGCACGACCTCTTGCAGTCCGGCTGAGGGAACTGGCGTAGTCTGGGGACGATGATATAGTACTCCCCTTCTCGCAGGCGTTGCAGTCGGACAGACGCCGTCAGCTCGGGAAAGGGCTCGTGCAGAGCGATGCCCTCGTTCTTTGAAATCCGAAGAACTTCTTGTGGAATCGCAGAAGTTGCACTTCATCGCGATCGATTGTCTTGATACTTCGACTTCTGATCTCGATCGTGTTGGATGGCGAGAACTTGCTCTTGAATTTCATGTCCGGGTACGTGGTCTTCTCGTCCCTCGCCTTCTTCGCAAAGAACAGTGCCAGAGACGACTTCACAGCCTTTTGAAATCACGGAACGCAGAGTCGCGCACCTCGTCGTGAACCTGGCGATGTCTCGCACGAGCCCTCTTGTTGTTCCGGAAGTACTTGGACATGCTCTTCAAGACCGCGATCGGCCGGTACTTTTTCACGAGGTCGCCTTGTGTCATCTTTTATCAGAGGAAATTCCGAGCCTGTCCTCTCTCGAGCACGCAACCAGCTTGTTGTAGACCGCGCGGTTTGAAGCTAACATTTGATCCAGCTTTTCCTTCTGGCTGGATGTCGGATACAACCTCAGCTTGATCACGCTGTTCACGGACACCGTATCCTCCTCTTCATCTTCGCCCCGTTCGTCAACGCTTGCAGGAGACGGCATGCTGTTTGTCCTCCAGTTTTCATGGATGACTTCGTCGGAGAAGTTCTCCACATCGAACCACGATGTGAGCAGAGGCTCCACTGCGCGCAAGTGCCTGTGAACACGGTCTCGGACGAAAGTCGGCGGGCGTTTGGGATAGACGCCTCTCTTCGGTCGCTTTCGTCGCTTGCGCTTCCTTGCACGCACCCGACGGAACCTCCGTCTTCTTGGTCTCCTGGGCTTGCTCACGTCCTCAGTGACCTCGGGCATCCAGAGGTCGTCCGCGATGGCCCGCCGGAACCACTCGCTGGAGTGCACGAGATCCTCGCGTTGTCTGGATCGGGGTTTTGCTGAAGCCACCGCTCTCGATACTCTTGATACGTCTTCGACATCAGACAGATCGGACTCGGGCGCGATCTCGTCCATGGAGACGACTTGCGAATAGCACGTAAAGCCTGCTTCTAGTTTTTACGAAAGAGGCAATTATAGCTTTTACAGAGAAATACAGGTCTCGAGCACGTAGATAAACTCCGAGGCCAACGACTGGGATTTTGGCCCCGCTGGGCAGCGTTTTGGTCGGGATGTCTGCGCTCATTGCTGGATAGACGGCTTCGACTCTTGAGACTCTTGAGCTGGAGCTGGAAACTTCAGGAATAAACGAAATAGATCATCTTGGCCGTCGGAACCTGGTGCTGAGACGTACAACGCTGTGCTGTCCGCTCTGCAGCTTGGGTACCGCCACATTGACACCGCCCAGTACTACCAGAACGAAGATGACGTCGGCCGCGCTGTCAGAGACTCTGGAATTCCTCGTGAAGAGATCTTTGTGACGAGCAAACTGTTCATCAGCAATTGGGGCTATGAGAAGGCTCTGGCTACTACCAAAGCCAGCAATGACAAACTGGGGCTGGGCTACATTGATCTGTACCTGTTGCACGCCCCTGGCGACAAAACCACTCGAGCTGAGACTTGGCGTGCTCTGGAGGAACTCCATGGCCAAGGCATCCTGAAAGACATTGGGGTGTCCAACTTCAGTGGAGCTCATCTCGACAAACTCATGGAGACAGCCAAGATCCAACCCTGCGTGAACCAGATCGAGGTGCATCCGTGGCTCTCTCGCCCTGACGTGGCCAAGTACTGCAAAGACCACGAAATCATCGTTGAAGCCTACTCTCCGTTGGTGAAAGGCATGAAGTTCAACGACCCAACTCTGGTGCAGATCGCCAAGGAGCTGAACGCCTCACCGGCTCAAGTTCTGGTGGCCTTCAGCCTCGCCAACGACTTTGTTCCTCTCCCAAAGTCCGCGCACACCCAACGTCAAAAAGACAATCTCGAGGCTATCAACCTTCACCTCTCTCCTACTCAACTGGCTCGACTCTCCTCTCTCGACGAGTATTTCGTCACGGATTGGGACCCCATCAAGGACGAGGACATCTAAAGTGTGTATCACAGTTAAAGAGGTTAATGCTCCCTCTCTAACGTGATTCTTTCGAGCCGTCTCCCGTAAGGACTAGGGTCTCCACTGTCAGGCGGTTTGGTAGTCAGTCCCGTTCTGTCTCTCTATACAATTCCGCACATCCTAACAGTGCGAGGACGAGTGATAGCAGTCGGTTGTGATAGTTTAGTGAGCGGTAGAGTGTTTGGTTGCTAGTCCTCATTCCCGTTCCTGTCTGTGACTCGAAGCATTGCCCAGGGGTCTCCACGCTCCCCTCTCTAACGTGTTTTGCCAGCCATGATCAAGGTCAAGTGGGACTCGACGTGTCGTCCAGTCAATGCCGGCGGTGCCAGCAATGGAGCAAGCTCCAATACCTCAACGGAGCGCCCGACGTTGACCGCCTTAATGGACGGCATCGTCCTAGGCAGCAGCAGCACCTCCAGCACCTCCAGCAACGTCCCGTCCAGACGTCCCCCGATGCCGCGATGGGACATGGGGACCATCTCGGAAGACACGATGCCTGCAGCCTTCACCGCTGCGTCTGGCGGCTGGTCCAACGACCAGTTCGAACTCACGGAGACCGGCGAGGTCCGCAATAAGAAATCTAAGCAACCGATCAACAAGAACGAGATCAGGGAGCACGGGGAGGAAGTTCTGCGGGGTCTGATTGACCACGTGCACACCAGGATGCTGCAGGAATTATTGTTCCTGGAGCAGGCAATTCCGCCGTTGGAGTTTGAGCGCGGCTCGGTTGAGTCAGGCTTCGACCCTGGAGCAAGCCAGACCAGCAGTGTCAGGTCCAGCAGCTCGGTGCGCTCTTCGTCCTCGAGTATCTGCTCCACCAACGACGGATTCCGGATGATGATCGATACCGACGAACCGAGATGTATTTTTCATACCAGCAAGAACTTCAGTGTGGCGGAAAAGTTGCTGGTCTTTGTGTGCTCGTTCCGAGGCTTGAGCTGTGGCATTTGGAGTCGCAGTGTGCTGCTGAAAGATGGCGTCCAGGTGGGCTCCATGCTGCCGTATTTCCGAAAGGCAATTGCTGCTGGGTACGGCATTTTGGTCATGAATCCAAACATGAACACGCAGTTGATGGTTTCAAGTGATGGCAGCGTGGAGAAGATGCCCATTCGTGGATCGAGTAATGCAGAAGAGCACTGCGATCACGTGTGGCGCAACTACATTTTCCCGTCCGCGGCGCACAAGGTGCACTTCATTGCGTACGGATATGGCGGTGTTCTGGTCACGCAGCTCATTGCCAAGTATCGCTACGAGCTCAAAAGCCGTTTGGGTAATGTGGCCTTCATCGAGAGCTCGCACAAGATTGATCCGTCCTGGAACTCGGGCTTTAAGAGGTTTTTCTCGCAGCACAGTATCTCATGGGCTCGGTCTGACTTCCCGCTCAACACAGAGCTGAGTCGTGATTCTACGGCTTTCGGTTCAAGTGGTGGCCCCAGCGGAGCCGCAACGACAGCAAGCAGTGATGACGCGTTTTCTGCGTCGTCACCTTCATCACGCTCGCCGAACAGCCCAAGTGCTTCACAACTGACGGGGTTCGGCTGTATTTGCTTGTCTGCGGGTCCTTGCGAGGGTGCAGCCAGTAGCCCAGCCTACACGACAAAAGAGGTCCTGGACACAGTGTTCCAGTTTCTATCGTCACCTACTCCATACGAGTTCCAGCGCCGCGCTGCACGTGAGTTGCGTGTGAACGCGCTTCTGGAAGAGCAGCATCAAGCCCGTGCAAAGGTTCCAGCTGCCGGTGGTGACAACGGTAACGGACGTCCTCCACGAGACCAGTCAACACGAGGGCGCAAGCAGTCCGTTTACGATACTGTTGATACGGCTGGACGTCCCTCTCGCGAGCTGAAGCCTCGCGAGTACGACTCCCTCACCATCGACGACTTTGATCTGCTACGTGTTGTAGGCCGAGGTGCTTTCGGAAAGGTGATGTTAGTTCGGCGAAAGGTGCCGCAGCAGCAGAAGGGTGCGCGGTTGTTGAGCCCACGGACCATGATGGCAATGGGTATGACTCCACAGCAAATTTCCATCGCTTCAGGAAACGGTGGCGAAAGCGGAAAAGTGTACGCTATGAAGGTAATCAAGAAGGCTGCCGTGTTCGCCAAGAACCAGGTGGAACATACGAAGACAGAACGGCGCATTCTGCAGGGTGTAGATCACCCATTCATGGTGAAGCTTCGATACGCATTCCAGAATGAAGCGAAGCTGTACTTCGTGATGGATTTCTACAACGGCGGTACTCTGCATTTCCACCTGCGGCGTGCGATGCACTTCGATGAGGTGCGCACCCGCTTCTACGCGGCACAGCTTGTGCTGGCCATCTCTCACCTACACACCTACAACATCGTGTATCGCGATCTCAAGCCTGAGAACATTCTGCTGGACGATCAAGGATTTATCGCGCTCACGGATTTCGGTCTGTCGCACGACCATTTCGACAGCAAGGATGGCATGCAAACCTTCTGCGGCACTCCTGAGTACATTGCGCCGGAGCTTATCCGTCGCGTGCCATACGGCAAGGCTGTAGACTACTGGTCGCTTGGTGTGCTGATCTTTGAGATGCTCGCAGGCTACACGCCGTTCTACCACGCGAACCGCAAGCGCAACTTCCAGAACATCGTGAAGCTTCCGCTGCGATTCCCGTCCGAGTTCTCCGACGACGCTCGCTCATTGCTTCGTGGTTTGATCTGCCGCAACCCCGCAAAACGACTTGGATCAGGCCCGTGCAGTGCTCAGGAAATCATGGACCACCCATTTTTCAGCAGCGTGGACTGGGAGAAATTGTATAAACGTGAGGTGGCTGTGCCCTTCCGACCCGTAGTCAAGTCGGATGGAGAGGTGAATAACGTGCCCGAGTTCTTCAAGCGTCAGGAAGTTGTGGACTCTGTGGCATCAGACGCACCAATTGGTAAGAGCCACGTCTTCCAAGGCTTCTCGTACACGGACCCGTACAACCTGTAAGATTGAGGCAGGATGGACAGTGAAAGCCGCAGTTTTGATGTGCGTGCGTAGAGCAGAGAGAAGTGGAGTAAGATATATCAAGTAGCTTCGTCCCCGACGTGTGTTTGTGTTTTGGAGATACTGCACGTCACGATCAAGTCATTGTTTTGCGCTAGACTTTATTCGCTTTATTGGGAAAGGCAGGCACCATTCTGCTAAGCTACGAGTTCTTTCAGCATCTCCGATCGCTTGAGTAAGGTGGCCACGGTAACAGTTTTTACGGGAGGGGTGTAGTCCTCCGGGATCGTTTCGTTGATGAGGAACAAGCGGGCGTGCTCCACTGAGATGCTGTCACCCGAGCCGAGTGCCATCAACAACAAAGAAGCTTCAAGGAAGGCCAACGTTTGAGCTCTCGTGCTATAAGTGCACTCAGGGTTCTCAGCGTTGCACGTATTGCCACGGTCTCTGCGCGTTTCGCCCACGATAGCGTTCGTGAGAAGTCCATCGTCTCCAGCACGATCGAAGAGATCTTGAGCCAGAGTTTCGTTCACCAGCATGGGATCGAGACCGTAGTAAGCGTCGGTATGAACGAGCGATGCATCATGCTCGAGGAGATTGGGGGCGCCGAGGTAGTCCAAACCGATCTCAGTCGGGATGTCAGCGACCAAGAGCTCCCCACGTCGTTGCCGACATTGAACACGTCCTTGATAGCTTTGATAATCTTTTCGTGCGTGATGTCCTGTCCATCGCGAGGCAGATAGCCGTGGTTTGCCAACGCGTTGAGTGCAGGGCACGGAGATCGACGGTATTTAGCATCCGTTGAGTATTTCAAGTAAGGAATTCCGGAGGTCTCATCGCTCGGTGGACGGAAGTACTCGCCTTTCTTGTGCTTACCGAGGGCCGTGGCAGCAGCTACTACGGCAGCGGTGAGGGTAATGACAACCATAGTTAGCGACTTGTTTGGGAGCGAGGTCTGGAAAGCAAGTTGCGGAATGAGCAGCGCCTGGACTTCCATGGTGCGACCAGATCGCGCACATGAAACGCGCATGGCAGCGTGACAAGGAGAACAAGTTTACTACCTCCGTGACAGCACTCCTAGAGCAGTGTATCAAATTCAAAGTCTAATGCCTTTCCGTAAACAAGCTGCCAACTGCAGAAATGGTGCAGTGTAGTAATCGTGCATACCATGTCGATGACGTTCCACACGTAAGGGATGTCGCCTCTGATGCAACAGCAACATAATACGGGGACGGAGTGGGAGGAAACACCTACGACGCAAGTAAACAAGGAACCACCGCCAGCCAGCACGCTAAGGCCTGAGTGTCACAATTAAACAACAAAGCAGTTTAAATCTAACTAAACTCCTTCGACTTCAAGACCGATGCATGGCTGCGAAAACGAAGCACAGTTTACACTTTTGTAGTGCTAGTTCGTGTACTAGTCAATGACGCATTAGCCTTTTCCAGCATGCCTGCGCCCAAGCGCACTCCCACATTACGTGCATCTGAGATTCCCTAAAACTGCTGCCGTTTGCCGTTGCTGTGCATCGATGCGGAAATGGTTTTACCGTCTGCGTTTGCTATTTGTTCAGAACTCACATAGCAAGATACTCTACGAGTATATGTAGTTTGCCTCCTGACTAAAGTCTCATGCGAACAGTACAGTACGGTACAGCGCTGCCGACTTACAAACGTCGTTTCGTCCGTCCAGCAAAGGTAAAGTTCCAGTTACTACACTGGACTAAGATGTGGCTTTGTCGTGTGAAGTAGCGCCAAGGTCTAGTGTAGTCAGCATTGGAAAGGCGACCATCAAGGCGGGCTATTTTGCTGCACTTCAACCACTGGCATTGCTTTTGCCCTTGCAAATCAGCGCAGCTACAGGAATAAGCTTAGGCGGTAGAAGACAGATCCTGATGTCGAAAGTACTGTATCGTAGACGAATGAAGATCACGCAAAATCTCATTCGCGCCACACATAGCTTGCCTAGTAAATACTGTACGCGGCAACTAGTATTTCCTTTTCCTCGAAAGCACCGTGGACTCTCGCAGCGCATTCCTAGTCATGCATCTGACTCAGTGCCGTCAGCTGCGTACTTTATAGCGCCACTTCAGCGCTACTTTTTGATTTCAGATCTGGCCGTGTGCCATCTGGACTAAAGCCGAAAGGCAGATCTACCGTTGCGAACACTCTTGGCAATCTTATCTACGTGGCACACACCACCAAACTCTCTTTCAACCAATCAAGTCCCTTTATGTCTTAATGATGAGTCCATATCTACGTGTACCACCTCGATTCCGTCTCTCTTTTATTCTGTCCGTCAGAGTGCACCTCTATACCAGAGACAACCCCCAGAGTACGTGCCGCTGTACAATTGCAAAGTGGCAAGTCAACCCCATACAAAACCAAAGGGGAGGGAGCCTAAAAGACCCCGCAGAATCACAGCGTCCAAGACCCCAGCAATTGCAATAATGGACTTCTCGGCCCCGAACGAGTCCGACGTCGACATGGCAATGCACGACGATTCCATGCTGAACGCCAATCTGGCGGCGCAGTACGGCCACCCGCAACAGCAATCCCAGTCCCGCCCTCTGCCGCCGCACCCGGGCCTCCCGTCATCCATGGGCGGTGACCCCCAGGCGGTTTTCCCTGGGGTTTATGTCCCGGGCCTGAACCCCATGGACCAACCGCAACAAGCGGACGCCATGGAGGAGTACGCCCGACTCATGGGCATCAAAGTGGAGAATGACGACCCGAACGTGAACGGCAACGCCTTTGGCAACGACATGGCCAAGATCCAAGCCAATGCCGCCTACTTCGAGAACCTCATTAACAGAGACCGCAATGACGGGATGGACGACGGCAACAATGTCACGTCCATGACGTTGCCCGCGGGACTGGGGAGCGGCATGAACGGCTTCATGGGACCGATGGCCCCCGCCCCCGGGCCAATGTACAATCCGACCACGGAATTGGCCTTCCAGGACGGAGGCGGGCGGCTGTACGACCCGTCCTCGGGTTTTCCCGGACAAAACCCGCCCATGCAATTCCACAAGGGACCACCCGCGCGTCCTATGATGGCGCCTGATATGGTGGGGTCCCAGACGTTGCCGCCCGAGTATATCTCGGCCATGATCAAGAACAACCCGGCGCACAACTTTGAGAATCTCAGTGAGGACGAAAAACAGGCGCTGATCAAGGAGGAGAAGTCCAGGGAACGCAACCGTGACCACTCGCGCAAGTCGCGTCTGCGCAAGAAAGAGTTCGTCGAATCGCTCAAGCATGAAGTCGGACAGTTGCAGGTGTACCAGCAGATCTGTGAGCAGTGTATGGACTGCATTGCGTTGGTGGCGGCCGAGGCCTCGGCGGTTTTCCTTTACTCGAGTGCAGCGTACACTCGCGTGCTGGGGTATCAGAACCACCAGATTGTGCCAGGCCAGACCAGTTTCCTGGATATGGTGCACCCGGTACGACGAAGATATGTTGGTTCTAGTGCGTATATCTTTAGATTCTAATTGTTTTTGTCTTTGTTATACTTTTTAGGATAATGTGCAAGAAGTCCGCAGTGTGTTCACGAAGCTTACGACCCTCGGCGAGACCTATAGATGTAAGTGTATTTTGTTTGTATTTAGGTAGAAGACATGTAGACTAATTATGTTTTGGTGTTGATGCAGTTAAATTCCGAATAAAGTCGATGGACGGCGAGTTCTTCAACGCGGAGACGACTGCTCGACTGGCGGAAAAGGGCGTGGTGTGCTCTACGCGTGTGGATCGCAACATCTAAGGAAAAAAGCAGGAGGATCCAGTCCTACAAGAGCCCGGTGACAAACTGAGCTGGACGATTGCTCGACTGAACGAGAAACAAACGTGCGTGTGGATGGATGGATGGCAACTGGCTGCTCTGTAGGGGAACTATATTTTAATTTTGTTGGTTGACGACAAAGGAGTGGCAAAATGTCGGTGGCGTCTGGAGAAAAAGTGGCAACAATGGAAAAG
Source organism: Phytophthora boehmeriae (assembly GCA_011947355.1). Taxonomy (NCBI): domain Eukaryota; phylum Oomycota; class Peronosporomycetes; order Peronosporales; family Peronosporaceae; genus Phytophthora; species Phytophthora boehmeriae. Next base: position 80,005 of record JAAVTJ010000399.1, on the reverse strand, counting down.
AAATACACGACATGAAAACTCCACGCATGTGTTTGAGTTGGTTTCACTCGAGAAAGTATCTATGCCATGATGCGCGACGAGTAGCACATTCATTTCATAGCTAAAAGACGTCGTGATGGACTTGTTTCCTCTCTATCTTGTCCATCACTAGTGGAAGAGAGAGGATAGAATGATATCTGTGATACACTTTAGAACAAGCCAAAAAAAAAATGACGTCGTGGTCGTTTCTCTATTGCGGAGAATGCCCATCTTCAGTATACAAACTCCAAGTGAAAAAATCGATTACGGACTCTAGCGTACAGTCCGACAGCCAATCCCATAAGCACTTTTCCTTTTGCGGACTCGCACGAAGAGCGGAATCAGAAGGTGCCAGTCCTTTAGGTGATGGAGACAGCGGCGGTGGAGAGTATCTCCAAGGCGCTGGGGCTACCCCGGCCCTTCCTGCACGAACCTAACCGCGCGTTCACGCAACTGGAGACTTGGCAGCAACTTACGGCGCTTCTGGCAACTCAACCAGTGACAATCAAGCCTCTTGGGTACTATAGAACACCTGACAGTATCGAGATGTACGTCTTTCATCTATTTTTAGACACAAAAGCCTGGTTTTAGAACTGACTTAACAAATCTGTGATGTATTCTTAGATACGTTTTTGAATGCTCGATTGGAGATAGCAACAATACTCGACGGTATAACTGGAAAATCTATCGACGATACCGCCATTTCCAAAAGTATATCTCTCATTCCGGCGAACTATTGGCCAGTAAGGCCGTTCGAGTGCCAAGATTATCTCAGGCTTACCTAAAGATTTTCCACGCGCAACATTGCAAAGACCGGCTAGTGGAACTCCACAACTGGCTGGAAGGAGTGGCGGAGAACACCCAAGTTTACTGTCAACAACTGCAACAGAAACAGGAGAAACAGGAAAAAGAGCAACTTTTGGCACTGCAAGAGAAACGGAAAAAGCAATTGGAGGTGGCAAAAAGCGGCAAAAAAGCAGAACTCATGGTAATATTCCTCAAGAGAGGGACTCAACTATAGACAGATCAAGAGCAGCAAGCACGGCAAGTTCTTCTCGACGACGCAGCAGCACCAGTTCAAGACTTGTGGAGTTGCAGGGAGACCCGGCGTTGTCAATTTTACGCACTGGCAAAGTGGAAAGTTTGCCGGTGGTGATGCTCAGTTGTTTCCTTTTGCCGGAGCCAATTGCCCATTTCCACATGTGTTTAAAGGTATACCCAGTTTTGCATTGGCACTTGAAGAAGTCAATGTTCAAGTGACCCAACATGCCCCAGCGGCATATGCATCGAAAATAAGAAACTCCATTTCGACTAAAGTCGGATTGGGGTTACGGTTAACTCCAAGTCACGAACAAGAAGGCCAATTTTTAGGCGCGACTGTGGCTGGGTTCTTACGAAATGTGCAAGAATTGGATCCGGCATTGGCGGATGTGCCCGTGGGGGCGAAATTAGTGCGTGTCAATGGCGTTCAAGTGAGTGATTTCCCATTTGACCAAGTTTTGACCCATTTACGCAGTGCTGGGTTGCCACTCCGATTGCGGTTTTTGTACAACCCGAATTTAAACAACCGGCAGAAAAATAATTCTGTGACGCCTAAAAGTAGTGTGGATGCTGTTGAAGATACCGATGAACGACAGAGAGTATCTTCAATTTTCAGTGGTGACGGAAGTAGTAGTGGAAATTCCATTGTGGAGGTTGGAAAAGATGCCAAAGACTCTAGTCGCAGAAGTTACAGCGTGGATGCCAGACGATCGTCAGGCTTGTTTGGGTCCATGTTTGACTTATTCGGTGTTGGGAGTGGATCTGAGACGGGCGGAGTTTCAAGTGCTTCAAGTAGTGTCCAAGGAGGGGAGGAGGAGGAGGAGGCGCGAAACAGCGTGGAGAAACGGCTGATGTTGCGATGGGAGCGGCCCAGGCATTGTTGAATGGGAGTCCGACCATGTTTGCTTGGGACGATGTCAGTGGGGATCTCGCGACCTCATTTCGCGAGGATTTTTTCCTATTTGGCACCGTCATTGCTGCATGAACTGCGTCAAAAGCGTCGACTCCAGAGAAAAGCGAAAGCTCTCCTGCCTGAGCATGACGGGAGTGATGATAGTGATAGTGACGACAACCAGAACCCAGAAGATGTTAAGAATATCATGGCGCGGAAAGCCCAAGGTGTGTGGAGCACGGCTACTGGGCCGATGGGCTTGTCGTTAGGTGCTTGCAAGATATGTGACGTGGAAGCGGCCATGTTGGAAATGCCGCCGGTCTTCTTTTCGTCACGGGTAGAACACCGTGGGAGTGAAAAGCGCCTGCGCAAGGGCTTTGTTCTGGTCTCGATCAACAATAAGAGCACGTTTGGTGCTCCATTTTCTGTTGTTATCAAGCGGCTCAGATCGGCTTCACGACCGACAAGTTTGTGTTTCCGCTGGTACCAAGACTTCAGCCCGTTCTTGGAAACAGATCTTGCGGAACAACATGCCAGTAGTAGCAGTCGCTCGTCTAGCTTGATCAAAAAGCACGCGAATCCGGCAAAGGCGTTTGAAAACAGCCTCGATTGTGTGTCAGAAGCGCAAACAGACCTGAGTAATACGTTACAGCTCGCATTGATGGAAAATGCCTCGATTCGAGATGAAATCGGAGTGCTTCAGGAAGCACATCGTGAGTTAAGACTTACTCAAGAGCGAGCAGCTCAACGTGAGCTCATCCTTCAGACGAAGATCGAACAGAGCGATGCTGCAATCGCCAAGCTAAATGATGAACTGGTTGCGCAACGCCAAGAAGTTGATAAAGCGCGTTTGCGTGCACAGGAAGCTGAGGCGAAGTTGACTGTGAACAAGAAAGAGTATGATACCTTGCTGGAAAAGGCTCAGGAGAACGCTAAAGTTCGCCTCGCAGAGCATGAGGAGCAACTGGTAAAAGAATCTAATCGCTCGATTGAAAATGCCAACATGTTGGCTGAGCGTCGCGCACAAAAGTTGCTAGAGGCGGCAGCTAGCGAAAGTCAGCGTCAGCACGAGGAATATCTGCAGAAACTGGCCGAAGAGCACTCGGAAGAAGTGGAGAGTCTAATGCAGCAGGTCGCGGTATGGCGCCACCAGGTGGAAGTGCTGACAGAAGCCGAGAAGCGCAACTACGCGGCGCTAGTGAGCAATGGTGTGAATCCCTACCAAGACTTTCAGCGCTCGCGCTTTGGCTACTCAAGTACAGACTCGCCCTTCGCAGATCTTAACAACCGGGCCAGTAGTGGCATCCAAGCGCAACGACGCAAGCCTAACCAGGCCCAGGGCTCTTCTGCGACTACTGCAGCAGCCACTGCCGCCAAATGGCGTGATGGTGTTAGCAGTCCTGAGGAAGACAGCGATGATCGCAAGAATCACGTGTTTTCTGGTACTTCGGAGCAGTCTTCGCAGTCAAACAACGGAACGTTCTGGGACCGCATGACATCGCTTCTTGGCCAGGAGTAACTTGCAGTGAACAATTTTATGAAGTTCATCGGTTGGGGATGATGGAGACCCAGTCCGATAGTTAATTGTGCTGTCAGAAACAGCAAGTGATATGTAAAAAGAATCGCTACGGAAGAATGCTATCCAGGATACCACCTTGCATACTGGTCGTGCTGGATGGTGCACTGCTGATCTCCTGTATACCTATGTCGTAGGTGGCTTCCTTCGACTCCCTTCCCGTATTTGTTTTGCTATGCAGCAGAGATGATGTCCCTGGGCACGTGACGTCGGGACTAGTCCTACCGTAAACAAGTTGCCAACTGCCACAGAAACTGGTGCAATTACCTGCCTCGCGGTGGACAGGAGATTAACGCTTGACATGGTCGTCGCTGCCATCATATAATGCCGGCAACGATGTGGGACAGCTCTTGGTCGGTGACGTCGAGAAGTTTCGATACCCTCGACACCACGAACATGATGCATCGCTCTTTCATATCGACGCTTACTACGGCCTCGATCCCATGCTGGTCAACGAAAGTCTATCGTGAGCGAAACGCATAGACCGCGGCAACACGTCCAACGCCGAGAACTCTGAGTGCACTCATAACACGAGAGCTCGGGCGCCATTATATATGCATCTTCCACTGCCATGCAAAAACATCGAAAACCCTCAGCCAGACATCTCAAGCGACGAATGTTGGCAACGGTCTACGACGCCAGCGTGAAATGATTGGGGGTGGCGACACTACTCAAAGCCCACGTTTGGACCGATGTCTCAACTGTCATGATACCGCGCCGGATTTCTACGAACTGCAGTGGTGGCCTTGACAGTTGAGAGCTTGTTTACGAAAATCCAGGGCACGGAACTCCGCTTTTGATGTGCTGTCCCGGGGTGCAGGCAGCTCTGAGATAACGGCAAATGGTAGTAATCCTTGTCACGCTGCCATCAACGTTTGAGCGCGCTATCTGGTCGCACCACAGTTTTTGTGATCATTCGTGGGACTGGCATCTTCAACGACACGTATACGCCGAACCTTTTAATTTGCGCTACTGCTCTTGCTGTCACGCAGTGAATGTCCTTCTTCCCTTCCCCATCGGGAAGTCCGTGTCAATGCGCTGCCCGCCTAAGCCTTTCGAGCTGTCGACATTCAACCAAAGCTCAGCCGCAGTTCATTACGCAATTTGCTTTCCAGACGTTGCTCCAAACTCGCCACCAGTCATGGTTTCATTCATCCACTCCATCGTCATTGCCGCCGTCGCCACTACCATTGTAGCTACACCCATTGCTGCACTCGAAGAAGGCGAGTACTTCCGACCGGCCAACGACGAGACCTCCGGGATTAACGGGACAACTGCTACGTATCGTCGATCTCCATGCCCAGCACTCAACGCGTTGGCAAACCACGGCTACCTGCCTCGCAATGGGCAGGACATCACGCACGAAATGTTCATCGCTGCTATCAAGGACGTGTACAATGTCGGCAACGACGTGGGACAGCTCTTGGTCGCTGACATTCCGTCTACGAGCAGCTTGGACTACCTCGGCATCCACAATCTCGTCGAGCATGATGCATCGCTCGTTCATACCGACGCTTACTACGGTCTCGATCCCATGCTGGTGAACGAAACTCTGGCTCAAGATCTCTTCGATCGTGCTGGAGACGATGGCCTTCTCACGAACGCTATCGTGGGCGAAACGCGCAGAGACCGTGGCAATACGTGCAACGCTGAGAACCCTGAGTGCACTTATAGCACGAGAGCTCAAACGTTGGCCTTCCTTGAAGCTTCGGCGTTGTTGGTGTCACTCGGCTCGGGTGACAACATCTCGGTGGAGCACGCCCACTCGTTCCTCATCGGCGAGAAGATCCCGGACGACTACACGACTCCCGTGGATACCATCACATTGACCACTTTGCTAACTCGATCAGCCATCCTAAAGGCACTGGCAGTTTAGACGATGCTAGCTTCCTGTAGTGTGCAGAGGTTAACCTGACGTAACATTCTCGAGAAGTAGACTCAGTTGTCACTGCTTGTTGCATCTACTAGCTCTCTATCACTTCCGATCGTAACTCAGGCCGAAGACGAACGAGTCGTTTGCAACGATCAATGACATCCAGTGTGAGAAACAGCAGATGATTGGTATGATCACGATTCTGAGGGTGCAGTCTTGGCAACTGCTGTCAATAGTGTGCTACTCCGTGCACTTTTAGCCGCAGAAATGTACTAATGGAGTGCTCGGTTGCAGTTTATTCTAGTCAGGCGTGCACCAACCATTTACTTCTTGATCGGCTCAAACTTGTGCAGATCGTGTGGTGACAGCCTGTTCTTGAGTGGCTGACGAGCTGATTCAACACTTGGAAGCGCCAGTGCTACAGCTGTCGTCGTGTAATGCCCTGCCCTCCTTTCCTGGCGTCACGTTCGACTGGTACAGGTCTGTTCGTCTTTTTCTAGTTGTCATCCAGACAGCCGGCCATCAAGGTCCGGTCTCAGTTCATTCCACAACTTGCTATCCAGACAACAAGTTCACTGCGATGGTCTCATTCATCCGCTTTATCGTCGTGGCAGTTGTCGCCGCCATCTCCGTGGCCTCACCCAGTGCTGCACTCAATGAAGGAGACTACTTCCGCCCGTCGAACGACAAAACCTCGGGAGTTTACGGGACAACAGCTGCCTATCGTCGATCTCCGTGTCCTGCCCTCAACACGCTGGCAAACCACGGGTATCTGCCTCGTGATGGCCACAACATCACGCACGACATGCTGAGAACCGCTCTTATGAAGGTCTACAACCTCGGCAGCGGCGTGGTGGATATTCTAGTGGCCAACGTTCCCGACACCATTACCTTGGACTACCTCAGTCTTCACAACAACATTGAGCACGACGCCTCGCTCGCCCACACGGATGCCTACTACGGCCATGACCCAATGTTTGCCAACGAGACGATGGCTGAGGAACTTTTCGCTCGAGCCGGAGCCGATGGACTACTGACAAACAAGATCGTGGCCGCGACCCGCAAAGATCGAGGCAAAACTTGCAATGCGCAGAATCCAGAGTGCACTTACGGCGTCAAGGCTCAGACGTTGGCCTTCCTTGAAGCTTCGGTGTTACTGATGGCGTTGGGTACAGGCGACACGATCTCGGTGGAACACGCTCGCTCGTTCATCATGAACGAGAAGATCCCGGACGACTACATGACCCCTAAATCTACCATTAGCGTCGTCGCTTTGCTCGCTCGAGCTGCTAAGCTGAAAGCGATGTCACTTGTTTAGATGATGCGGTCCCGTGTGGTGGCTACAAACAGCGGCAGCTGTCGTCTGCTTACAGGTAGATATAATGAATTCAGTTTGTGGTTCATGTTCTAGTGCTGCAGGGTTCTACCTATGGCATTTCGCTGTTTAAGGCCTCGTGGCGTGAGCGAACCTGCAGTTCTGGTCCTAGATGTTTTGTCAGGTGTGAGTTACGATTCTGGTGGTGTGCTTCCGCCTACTGTCGCTAACGTTCCTGTGCGAGAGCCACAGAAGTTACGCCACGATGTCAATGAATCGTTGAGAAACGATCAAGTGTTGAACTTCTGCCGCACGAACTTCTGGTCCGGCGATTAATCTGGATTTGCTTCTGGTGGTCCAACACTAATGTTGACACTGTATCCGGTACAGCATCGACCAAACGTTCTTGATACGCTAATCAACGAGTTTTCTGCCAACCAGAGCGGATAAAAGCTCTTTATTGCGAAGTTCCCATCGCGGCGCTATGCTTGCCATCATCATGGCACCGAATCTTCAATTCTAGATGGCCAGGAGCTCTTTCACCATTTAACATTTTCCTTTTGACCATCGACGCCACCGCTCGACCCTCAACATGGTCATCAGTATGCTACGCGCTGCATTCATCGCCTCCTTCGCTGTTCTTGCTGCGCAAGGAGTGACTTCACAGGCGTGCGGAGACGGCGACGAATTACAAGTCGGAGCATTCTACAAGCCGAGTGCAGACGAAGCTTCGGGTGTTGTCGGCACCACTGCGACCTACAGTCGCTCTCCATGCCCAGCAGTAAACACGTTGGCAAACCATGGATACCTCCGCGCAACGGCCGCAACATCACAAAAAGTATGATGAAAGCGGCAATTATGGACATCTTCAACATGGCGAATGACAGCGCGACCACACAGGTCAGCCCGCTACCAGAGGTCTTCGCACTCGACTTCTTGAGCACCCACGACTTCATCGAACACGATGCGTCGCTGGTGCGCGCTGATCTGTACTACGGCTTCGACCCCATGACGGTGGACTTAGCTCTTGCGGAAGACTTCCTTGCTCGCGACGATGGGGCGGGTATGATCAACACCACGGCGGTAGCCCGTGCCCGCACAGATCGCGAGACTGTGGGTCAAGCTGAAAACCCTGAGTACTCGCTCAGCGCCAGCTTGAAGCAAACTGCATTTCTACAAGCAGCTTTACTGCTGTTGGCATTGGGGAAGGTCCCGGTATCTCTGTCGACCACGCCCGATCGTTCCTTGTTGACGAACAGATCCCTAACGACTTTGTGAAATCAGCGACGCCCGTCTCGGTCGCCGCACTTACATCCAAGTACTTGGAGCTGGTTGGACAAGCATAACTTGAACAGAAAAAAAAGAATACAACTTGCTTTGAGACTTTTAGTCCCTACAGCGTTTAATTCATGGAATGGGGTTTGTCGGCTACATGCGGGAGATGGGAGCAGATACTTTGCCGGAAGCACCACGTGACAACCGGGTATGTTATGCGTCAGAACCTAAGTTATATAGAGGTAAAAAGGAGTCATCTCCAACCTAAGCATTAATCACCTGCCCCCGCAAACCCTAACTTGTCCACGACGTTCTTGTGCACAAGTGTCGCCTGTAATCCAGGCTTGCGTGAATTCGTTTTGGACAGGACAAGGCGAATGTCACGGCATGTGACGGTGACAATGTCCATCACGGCACGAGTGATTGCCTTGTCGGCGTCACTTCGTATTTCGCCGCGTGTTCAGCACAACAACTCCATTTAATTCTCACACCGAGAACGCTTTTTCCTAGAACATGACAATTTCCCAAGTCGTTCAGAGTGGACTATTCGCAAACGACAGCCAACAGTTGATTCGAATTCCGCTTCGAGCAGACGAAGGTGTGCTGTCAAGACGCAGACGCGCACGCCGAGAGAAGAAGATGAAAACATGCAGCAAGAGGAGTCTTCTCCTCTGGAAGACTGAGGAACATGCGCGATTCCTGGAGGCGTTGGAGTTCTACCCTTCTGGGCCGTGGAAGGTCATCGCCGAGCACGTCGGTACTCGAACGACCCGACAAGTTATGACGCATGCGCAAAAGTATCGCGAGAAGATCGAGCGGCGTCGACAAAAGCAGGAAGAGGGAAGCATGGGCGTTGGTTGCGTCACACCACGGTCCCAAACCTCCGATACATCTTCGAGTTATTCGCCTCTGAGTGTCTATTCGGACTCCGATGGCTTTTCACTGGAAGACGCTGAAGAGCGTGCAATTTTGCTTGACTTCTTGGACAACTTCCAGGCGAGTGATCTGGAGCAAGTAGACCCTCCTCCCAACGATCACGATGGATATTACGAAGAGCTCGAGGTGATGTTGGCGCCGCACACGACGCCAAACGTTTCGACATACTTCTAAGCGATGATATGTGTTAGGCAGCATCAGTAGCAGATTTTAATGTACGCTAAGATAAAATGACTTTGTGGAACAATGAACATAATTATTGGTTACAGTTAATTTCTTTGACATGCACGGCAGCTGCGTGTATGGTGCCTTCATGGGAAAAGAGAGACTGCCTAGCAGCTTATTTTAACGGAATGAGGTGTTTTCAAGTACTACGTAGGCATAATACGCCACACGCAGCGCATACGGCTCAAAGACCACGAACAGCAAACTGTTAGAGAGGTTGTCCGAGGGACCTCAGAGGGATCTCATCCCTCCTCGTATTTCGTTTAATCGTCTTCAGGTCATATGCTGTGAGGTTATCTGTCCTACCGTAGGACTCTTACCTGTGCTGCAGATTATTTACTGGACATGGTTGAAGAGGAAAAAAGAATACAACTTGATTTGAGAGTACAAACTGGACTTCATCTGGTGTAGCAATACTTGACATCTGTGAGATTGGACTTTTGCATAATCAGAGCGTTGAACAGACTAAAACCAAACTATTTTTCAAGAATCCCAGTAGGCTCTACACAAGGACCAGGAGAGCAAAGAGACTCGCCAGATTGACGGTGTGCATTTCGAAAAGAGAGACGGACAAGTTGCCAGGGTATCAATCCAGTGCCCTATTCACCGACGGCTCATGACGAGAGGCAATATGTAGTTCCCCTCCCTCGAGCAGACGTAGGTGTGCTGGGCGCACCTCGGAAGAAGAAGCTGGAGACATGCAGCAATGGATGTCGAAAACTAAGGAACCTGTGCGAATCTTAGCGGTGTTAAACTTTATGAAAACTTCACTTTGAAGTCAACCGATGAGAGTATTCATGTCAACAAACATTTTATGTCCTGTAGTTGAGGAAGAGCATCACTGTGATCGATCTCGTTTGCCTGGTAGTTGTTCAAGAAGTAAAGCAGAATCGCGTACTCTTTAGCGTTCTGGGAGTCAATAAACGCCTGGAGTAACTTAGTTATATTTGAAAAAAGAATTTATCGATAATGCGCTTTTAAAAAAACTATCAATTTTTAAATTGATAGTTTAAAAGCCCATTATTTAAAAAAGGGGATAATTTATGTTTTAAATACCCAATGGCAACTAATATTAAAATGGGTAACATTCTTTAACAAACAACTTTACCGCACTTGAAACACTTGTTGGTTTTGTGCTACTTGTGCATATACTTAGCGCAGGAGGTGCCAAAACTGCCGATTAACGTTGATAACGCTGATCAACAATACGACACTAGAATCGTCATCGCCCCAAGCGCTTGAACGTACCCGGCGGGGTAATACACTACTCTAGTTGGCCCAGGGGCTATATGTACATATTCAACTTTTGAAATGTACATTAGTATCGCCCGCCTCAAGCTTTCTCAATCTCGTTCGCACTCTATGTGGATAGTCTACTGATTTGCCTTCAACTTGATGGCATTGCAGCGTCCTGGACCACCAGCAAACAAATCGGAGAGCCATCATTAGAGCTTTGCACGCTGCAAATAATAGCTCCGCTTCTCCCACAGCAGTAAAAGGGGGCTCAAGGGGTTACACTCTCGTTTGTACTTGTTCCTAGTGGCCTCCACTCGCAGAATTACTAGCCTTCGGACAGCCTCTCTCTTTTCAATACCGTACGAACATGAAGGTTTTTCACGCTACATTCGCTGCCGTACTCGCTGCCATCGCTATTGGCGATGTACACTCGCTGAACGGTGACAACGCCCAACAAGCCGAACAATTCCATCAAGCAACCGAGGAGTTGAAGGTTGGTGAATACTACAAACCGTCCGCAAAAGAAGCTTCAGGCGCACCAGATACCACAGCGGCGTACCACCGCTCACCGTGCCCCGCTCTCAATGCATTGGCGAACCATGGATACCTGCCGCGCAACGGACAGAACATCTCAAAGAGTGTACTGAAGGCGGCAGTCATGGATATATTCAGCATGGCGAATGACACAGCATCAACACAGGTTGGCCAGGTACCTGACGGCTTTTCACTCACCTTCCTGAGCCGCCACAATGCCTTGGAGCACGATGCCTCCTTGGTACACTCAGACGCCTACTTTGGATCCGACCCCATGGTCGTAAACACGACACTGGCTGACGACTTGTTGGCCCGCAGCGATGATGCAGATATGATCAACACCACTGCCGTGGCTCACGTCCGCAGACACCGCGCGATACTTTGTGAAACTACGAACCCGGAATGTACTTTTGGTGCCGGTGAGAAGAAAAAGTCATTTAATCAAGCGTCGTTACTCCTCCTGGCGCTGGGTGGGGGTGACGCGATCTCTGTTGACCACGCCAGATCTTTCCTCGTTGATGAAAGAATCCCCAGCGATTTTGTAAAATCAGCTACACCAGTCACGGTTGCTGCGCTCGGAACAAAGTCCGCGGAGCTGGTTGCACAAGCTGTATAATGTGCTGTAGCGCGAGTACAGCAACTGGCTCGTCGACGCCGTTAGCTAGCGTAGTGACATCAGCTATGTTACCTAGAACCTGCAGCGGAATTGTAAGCATTGACAACATCGATACAATCCTAACTGTCGTACAGCTTTCTATCCAGCAATTCATTTTGCAGCGCGGTGCATTGCTCAAGAGCAGCTCTTAGCATCCATTTCTATAGGTACCATCAAGAGCACTATAGAGGTAGATCATTTGCGGCGTTCATCAACATCGTTGCGAGAAGGAAAAGCATACTAACTACTTATCCCTTGGTATTCAAGCACATTATTACGTGCCCAACATCACTGTCAACACAATCTAAAAATTGTTAAAAAGCAAACGATTTTTAGATTGTGTTAACAGTGATATTTAAAAATACAAATTCTACTTAGAGTAATAGTGCTGTAGAAAACGAAATCCAACGTTGTTGCCGAGCAGATCCTGACCATTGTCATCACAGCCGGGTGCCTCGATCTCGTTGGCGCGTGCACGCACACGTAGCTGGAAGCAGCAAGAAAGTAATGGGGTGATAAGAGATAAAAAAGAATACAGCCTGCTTTGAGAGTACTGGCTTCGTCTTTGGTCTGCATGACATCTGTGCCAGCACGCGAGATGGGAGGTTTGCATAACGACGGCTATTGAACGTGAGTCTTGTACTGTAAAAGCAAACCGGTGTAAAAAGAAGCTCATGCTAAGTATGGTTCAATGCGGTCCGTATATTTAATCTGAACTCTTCTCTGCCCAAAAATCCACTTTTTAATCAACTGGAGCGGCAAAGCTGCCGGTACGTAAAAACTGAAGCAGCGGTCGAGTTTATCTAGGATCTCAGAAAGGACCAAGTCAACAAGAGACTCGCCGATTGTGCCTCGCCAAGAGTGGGACACTGTCGGTCCGACAATACGAGATCAATCCAGCAGGCTGGTCGCCGACGGCTTCGATGCCGCACACTTGATAAATAAATCTGGATAAAAGCCAGGTTTTGCATCTTCAGATGCTCAACACCTTGGAAAGGGCACGATATTCCAACGCTAAGACGCACATGGCGAAATCTCACTGCATCAAACGCAGGAATGAGCAGCAACAGATCACTTTCGGCTGCACAATCACTGCTCGGTCTCATTGTGAATTTATCCACGCCATCCACACAGCACCGCCTCACTCCATCTTACCTCACCACTCGTGAGACGAGAACACCTGACAGTATCTACCAGACACGAAGCATGACCATTTCCCAAGTCGTTCAGAACGATCTCTTCGCCAGCGAGGACCAACAGTTGATTCGAATCCCCTTCGATCCGATGAAGGTGCCGTTTCAAGACGCAGACGTGCACGACGCGAGAAGGAAATGAAAACCCGAAGCAAGAGGAGTCTTCTATTGTGGACAACCGAGGAGCATGCTCGATTTCTAGAGGCACTGGAGTTCTACCCATCCGGGCCGTGGAAAATCATCGCCGAACACGTCGGCACCCGAACGACGCGACAGGTCATGACGCATGCGCAAAAGTATCGTCAGAAGATCGAACGGCGCAAGCAGAAGCAGGTTGAGAGGAGCACGGCTGCTGCTTCGCAATCACAAGGTGCGAATTCGTTTTCGAGTACATCATCAATGGGGCTTCTGTCAGACCCGGTTAGCGTCGCGCCGAACGATGCCCAAGAGCATGCAATTCTGCTCGATTTCCTGGACAACTTCCAGCCGAGTGAGATCGACCACAGCGAGCCACTTACGCACACGCAGGACAGCGCCTTCTTGTTGGACATTAAGCCTTGACAGTTTAGGTGGAATTGAAGTTGAATGGGGACGATCATAATACAAAGTTAAAAACTACAATTCAAATAACGGAGACTACGATTGTCCTGAGGATCTCTCATCCAGTGCGATGTTGTATGGTGATGGTACGTGACGAACATAGATCAAGTGGTTGAAGTCGCGGTGCCCTCTCGTTGTATGGATCGCGATCCCCCATCTGGTCCGCAAGATCGCTACGTTAGCAGTCGTATCGCTATGTGCACTTTTGATTCAAGTGGGGTCGGACTTCAGCCTCACTGCCGTACTATTGAGAAAATCCGTTTTTCAATCAACTCTTCGATGTCGTGTTGTCTCTTTTATAGCAGCGGTTTTCTGGCTTCTGATTCGTTAAATGAAATACAGCGAATCACAAGGGCGTATTCTACTGAACGTACAGTCGATTGGAGGAAACCCTCACTTGATTTAAGTATGGATCGAGATGACGACCGTTCGTTTTCTCCACCGTGTTCACTTCTCCTCTCGGAATTGACTGAGCATCAATCAAGTGGCACAGTGTATCGGACCGGGCTCACCAAAATGAATCATGAAATTTCCAGTGTGTCCGTTGTCTGCAACTAATGTGCATCTTGAAGAGCTCATGCGTGTTGAAAGCAGTCTTTCATTTCCAAATTAGCAACGTAGTGCGCACACCAACCTCAGTGACCTACAAAAACGACCTACCATGACCATCTCTTCCGTCGTGCAAAACGGGTTTTTCCAAGATGGTAACCAATTGATCCGCATCCCGCCACGATCAGCGGAAAAAGTATCTTCGACGCGCAAACGTGCGCGACAGGTTCGAGAAAAGTCCAAGAAGCAGCCGAGCGAGCGCAGTCGACTACTGTGGACATCGGAGGAGCACGAACGGTTTCTGGAAGCCCTGGAGTTGTACCCTTCAGGACCGTGGAAGGTCATCGCCAGACACGTCGGCACGCGCTCCACTCGTCAAGCGATGACGCACGCACAAAAGTACCGCCAGAAGATCGAGCGCCGCAAACAAAAACAGCTGAAATTGGGCAAAAGCGTCGACACGACCACACTGCAATTGGACTCGCTGTTCCCGTGCTCCCCACGACAGTTGACAATGTCAGCTATGAAATTCATAGCCAAGTGGTGACGATGCCAGTGGCTGTGGATGCTGCAGCTGAGAATAACACATTGGAGGAGGACGTCGAACGCGCGTTGACAATGGAGTTTTTGGACGAGTTTCAGCCCCTTGCAATGGACTGCGAAGAACCTCTTACGGCCTTCAAAGGGTTCTCGGATGACGATCCGTTTTGGCTCGATGTCGGAGCTATCAGCGCTTCGATTACTGCGTCAAACACGACACAACCTAACAGCGACGAAGTTTTGCTGTGAAATATCAACTTTGGATAATTCCAAGGTACAATTAGCTTTTGGGGACGAGATCAGTAGAATGCAGGGAACTGCATAAATTTAAATATCAAAAGTGTTACTTCGAATCCAGTTTGTTTAGTTTAAAGCTACGTAACACTTCATTAGTAGTTTAGCAAATTTGTTCAACAAGTAAACTATGCAAAAGAGTAACACACCGTAGATGACTCGGTTTATCATCGTATTTTTTAATGATCGATATCGCCACGACTACATAGCTCATATTTTACCACACCTTGCTCAGAGCAAATCCTTTTAACTGTTTGAACTCCAACAAGTAGTTGCATCCACAGTACCTACTAGTTAGTGAACGTATTATAAAAGTTGGAACATGAATGTGCGTAGTACGTTGGCGATATTGGTTGATCTACTTGTGAAGTAGAAAGGTTTCTGTTAAATTCATTTGGATAGTAGGGGAAGAAGAACGGTTCTCTAGCTAAAGTAATTCCTTAAACCCAATATAATCCTTTAAAACCCCTTGGAGCATGGTGACATTGAATTATGATACGACGTCCAATTTACACTGATTCGTAGTCCTCGATTGCATATCTTGTTTAAAGAAAAAAAGAAGTTGATATGGCTATTACGATACGAAACAAATTAGTCGTATTTACACCTGTACCCTCAGCAATTGCTACGTTGCACTTCTCAATTGCGACAACGCACAAAGAATTCTTTTGAAGTGGATAGCACGAGATGGTAAAGATTGCGGTCGTTCGTCATCTTTGACAATAGCCAGCTCTACTAGTAGTATTTGATAAATTGTGTAGCGCCTCTAGTTCTCATTTATCAATCTGCTTCCTGTCGCTCAAGTAACCACTTTACTAACGTTCCCAACAAGTAAGGGCCACCATGCGTGTCGTTTTTGCGGCTACGGCGTTCGTATTTCTGTTCAGCGGTGTTGCCTCAGAAACCGCAGGTTTAAAGAACTCGAAGATGGTCACGAATTTGGTTCATCCAGTCAGAGCTGTGCAGACGGACGAGCCCAAGCAAAGATTTCTCAGATCTACCAAACACAAGGAAGACGGTGAAGAGAGAGTTTCCCTCTCAATCCCTGGTCTACGTAAAACGAAATGGGTGGACCATTTTACCCCCAACAAACTGGAAAATATGCTGGTGAACATCAAATTCCAGGACGAGATGTTCGCTATATTTAAGAAGATGGAACTACCCGCGGAGAAGCTCAAGGAAATGCTCAACCTCAAAAAGCACCCGCACCTCGAGACACTGTACCATCAGTACGTCGCATTCCTCAACCCGACAGTGTCGATATTCAAGAACGTTTAACAAATTTACAAGGTCGCTGATACACATGCAGTTTGGTTCTCCTCTCGTAAGAATGATCATAATGAACTCGTTTTCTACGACGATACTCGTACAACTCAACTACTCAATTGTGTGCTCCAGACTGCTCGCACACCATGTGAGCTGCATTTGAATATTTGAGTAGGGCTTTATCCACTAAATCTAGCTGGTCCTGCCTTGCAATCTCTTCGCCTCCTGAAAAGCTTCCATGCCTTGCAGCCAGGAGCCCTCAGTGAGTCCTTGCGGACAGTACGCACACGTCACTCCCAGCCTCTGAATATCCGACACATTGCCGTACTCGTTGTCGAAGAAGAGCATGTCTTCGTACGGCACGCCGCTGTCTTTCTTGAGCTGCTCGAAGTGCACGCGTTTGTTGCGAGGGTAGATGGCCTCATAGTCGACGACACTCTGCAGAGACCTCTTGACGACGTCTTCTTCGCTTTCGTCCGTGTCCTCCGCCTCTCCATCATCAACATCATCAACACTTGGTGGCGTATTTCGTCCACCGATGTCGACGTCCAGCAGCCGCATGCAAGTCTTGGCCCACTTGGGCTCCGTCGTGCGCGACGCCACCGCCACCTCCGCCGTCTCTCGGAATTGCGGGTCCGTCTCTAAAATGCTCAGCACTGAGTGAACTGCTGGGAAGAAATGCACTTGCTCCCCTCGAGAGTCCGTGACAGCTCCAGTACTGGGGTTCTTCTTGAACGGAGCCCCCAGAGCTCGTACATCTCTGGGAACCAGAGAGTGAAGTCCAAGTCAAAGACCACGAGTCTCGGGATGAAATCCCATTGCCTGAGAATTGCACTGGAAGGAGACGCCCCGGAGGTTTTCGACTTGGCTCGCTTCGCTTTGAGCTTCGCTTTGGCTTTGGCTCGAGGCATGGACCAAATGTGTCAATTGGCGACGGTTGCTACAGTATCTGAGGAAGGATTTGTAACGGTTTCATTAGGTTCGTTGCGCCTCTTAGGTTCGCAGCTGACGACGGCGTATCATGGGAGACCTGCACTGCTGTTGTCCACGCAGCAAACTACTTTGAGCTTACTAAGTACTTGTATTACAGTGATACACTGCAGACAATAAGCATTTGAGACGAGGCCTTTTTACTTTATTGGCTCTGCTGCTTCTTGGCGAGCTGGAAGTCCTCCATGCCTTGGAGCCACGACGCCACCGTCAGACCTTCCGGACAGTGCGAGCACACTACGCCCAAATCACTCACGTCCGCCACATTCCCTTCTTCGTCGTCATTGAACAGCATGTCCTCGAACGCGACACCACTCTGCTCTCGGAGCATCTTGAAGTGAGCGGTCTTGCTCCCAGGGAACACAGTCACGTAGGCTGCGATGCTGCCCAGTGGCTTCTTCACGCTCTTTCCAGTCTCGTCTTCGACTGCAACTTGGTCACGCAGCACCACGTCCATCAACTCGAGGCACTTCTTGGCATTCTCAATCTCTTCGGTTCGTGACGCCACGCCGATTTTCGTGTTGCGGAACTGCGGGTCGGTCTTCAGCACGCTCAGCACCGCACATACCTCCGGGTAAAAGTGCACTTGTTGACCGACTGCGTCGGTGACGCCACCTGTCACTGGATCCTTCACGAACCTTTCACCGTGCAGCTCGTCCATGGCCGGGAACCACAAGGTGAAGTCGAGGTCGAAGACCACAAGCTGCGGGATGTAGGTCCATTTTTTGAAGACTCGAGTAGCGTGGTCCGGATCGTTGCTTTCAGTGGAGCGATTCTTTCCTTCGGCGAGTGGCTTGGGCATGGTGACAAGGTATTCTAAGGTGAATGTGCTTTGTGGTTTGCAAAGAAAGTTGAGGAATGAGGACAAGGTTGTCGTGACGCTTTGGGCACACGTCAGCTGTTTCCCACACTAAGTTCGCAGTCACGACTTGGTCTTATTGCTCTTGGCTTTTGGAATGCCTTCATCCCTTGCACCCACTCGTCCAATGTGAGTCCGCCTTGGCAAAACTGGCATATCACTCCTAGTTTCTTGATATCCCGTATATTGCGGTACTCGTCGTCGAAGAAGAGCATATCTTCATATCCTACCCCACTCTGCTGCGCAAAATTCTTGAAATGAGCAACCTTGCTACTCGGATAGATCTCCACGTAGCTGGCGATCCTCTCAAGCGTTTTAGCGGTCGCAACGTCAGACGCCGCTCTTTGGATCGTCACATCCAGGAGCCTCATACATTCCTTTGCAGACTTGATCTCGGCTGTTCTCGAAGCAATCGCAACTTTTGTACTATGGAATTGAGGGTCAGCTTCAAGTACACTGAGAACGGTATGGACCGCCGGAAACAAACTTAATTCCTCTCCTTGGCAGTCCTTGGCAGTGCCAATCTCCTCGGTCTTGGTAAAGGTCCGCCGTTAAGTATGTCCACATACGGATACCACAGCGTGTAGTCCAGGTCGAACACCACCAGGCGAGGGACATGTGTCCATTGCGTCGACACTGTCGCATCACAGGTAGTTGGCAATTCTCCCTCCATTCGTTTTGCTGTCGATTGTGTAGATTCGAAAGGTATGAAGATCGGATGGTATCTACGTAAGCAGTCGATTGTGTTGATTCGAGACAAATGGCGATCGTCTGGCAATCGCATCAGCATTTCATAAAGTTCGCACTCACTCACACGAAACCCTCTAAATTATGATATGGCTACGGTTTCAGCTTCACTTCAACTTCCGCGTGGACAAATGCTTACACAGTGAAAAGTATCACGGAATGTCATAACTATCCTCGTCATCCTTCTCTTCACCAGCAGCAGCAGTAGCAGCACGCTCTTGCATCAGTTCCAACTGATATTGTTTAGCCGCCAATTCTGACATGCCCGCAGTACAGCATCCATCGCGTATTCTGGTCCGAAACCTCGACTAATTCCAGCTCTTTGGTCGCTCCCTATAGATCCATTCGCATTATTTGCGGCGGGATTACGGAATTTGATGGTATGGGAGGTATCAAGGTCAACGAGGAAGAAGAGCAGGATCCTGTGGATTCCAGGTTTGCTCGTATCGTCCAGCTGAGCGTTTGAGCTGGAGTCCAGCTCAAACGGTAGGACGTGCTGCAATGACTTGGGAAGTACAATATAGCGGCACCCCACGCTCTGGACGGAGCCTAGATTTTGCACGAGAAGCCCGTGGTTGATGAGGCCATAGACAGCTGCAACAGCGTCATTGTCATTCTGCTGATACAGAAGCCCCTCAGTTTCAGCTCGGAAGCTCAGGGAAGAACCCTTGACATTGTCACATCCAAAGTAGTAAGTACTCATTCCCACGATTTTCTATACCAATCTATCCTCTTTATGCCATACACCCCTGTATAACTCCATTAGAGATCAAATTATCGCTGGTCCAGACACTTTCAAGACCAGCAGGAGACATCACTATTCGGTCAGCGCCAAATCAAGCGAAAGCCCCTCTTGCTCACAATCAAGTGAAGAATCGCCACAACCGCTTTTTCCACCCTCTCATCAGTAAGGTCTCGAGCCAAAACCTTTTAGCTTTCCATGCAGTTGACAAGCGAGGCTTAAGTTGCTGAAACGTTCCTGCTTGGCAAGTGCTTGCGTGAATGCGAGGACTGCAAGGACATCATAATCGATATGCACACTTTGAAGGCCGATTTGGCTCGAGGGCTTGGCCAAATACATGTAGATGTATGAATTGGATCGCAACCGTCTACTGTAGATGTGATGCGTCAATGTCATGGTCAAGTGAACGCTGACAAGCAATCGATCTCCATGCCATCGTCGTTGTGAACGTAGCCGTGGTCAAAGACGTCGGCAGACATTCATTCCTCAGTCCAAATCAACATGGCATAATGATTTCGAATGGCACACTACCATACCGGTGTGGGTGCGGCAAATACCGAACGAGTTGTGCGTGACGAAGCGACGTCATAGAGCCGTGGACGCAGACAAGCAATCAATGTCCTTTGCCGCAAAGGCTTTGCGGACGTAAACGTGTCTTAACAAATGGTCTCCTCTGCCAGTGTTGACGCAGTGCTTCTTCCTCAGAAGACAGCACCTTCACCATTGGCCATTCCTCATTTGCCTCTGACGACAACAAAGCTGCCTCCAACTTCTATTCCCTACCATGCCCAAGCCACTCGCCGAAGGAAAGAATCGCTCCACTGAAAGCAACGATCCGGACCACGCTACTCGAGTCTTCAAAAATGGACCTACATCCCGCAGCTTGTGGTCTTCGACCTCGACTTCACCTTGTGGTTCCCGGCCATGGACGAGCTGCACGGTGAAAGGTTCGTGAAGGATCCAGTGACAGGTGGCGTCACCGACGCAGTCGGTCAACAAGTGCACTTTTACCCGGAGGTATGTGCGGTGCTGAGCGTGCTGAAGACCGACCCGCAGTTCCGCAACACGAAAATCGGCGTGGCGTCACGAACCGAAGAGATTGAGAATGCCAAGAAGTGCCTCGAGTTGATGGACGTGGTGCTGCGTGACCAAGTTGCAGTCGAAGACGAGACTGGAAAGAGCGTGAAGAAGCCACTGGGCAGCATCGCAGCCTACGTGACTGTGTTCCCTGGGAGCAAGACCGCTCACTTCAAGATGCTCCGAGAGCAGAGTGGTGTCGCGTTCGAGGACATGCTGTTCAATGACGACGAAGAAGGGAATGTGGCGGACGTGAGTGATTTGGGCGTAGTGTGCTCGCACTGTCCGGAAGGTCTGACGGTGGCGTCGTGGCTCCAAGGCATGGAGGACTTCCAGCTCGCCAAGAAGCAGCAGAGCCAATAAAGTAAAAAGGCCTCGTCTCAAATGCTTATTGTCTGCAGTGTATCACTGTAATACAAGTACTTAGTAAGCTCAAAGTAGTTTGCTGCGTGGACAACAGCAGTGCAGGTCTCCCATGATACGCCGTCGTCAGCTGCGAACCTAAGAGGCGCAACGAACCTAATGAAACCGTTACAAATCCTTCCTCAGATACTGTAGCAACCGTCGCCAATTGACACATTTGGTCCATGCCTCGAGCCAAAGCCAAAGCGAAGCTCAAAGCGAAGCGAGCCAAGTCGAAAACCTCCGGGGCGTCTCCTTCCAGTGCAATTCTCAGGCAATGGGATTTCATCCCGAGACTCGTGGTCTTTGACTTGGACTTCACTCTCTGGTTCCCAGAGATGTACGAGCTCTGGGGGCTCCGTTCAAGAAGAACCCCAGTACTGGAGCTGTCACGGACTCTCGAGGGGAGCAAGTGCATTTCTTCCCAGCAGTTCACTCAGTGCTGAGCATTTTAGAGACGGACCCGCAATTCCGAGAGACGGCGGAGGTGGCGGTGGCGTCGCGCACGACGGAGCCCAAGTGGGCCAAGACTTGCATGCGGCTGCTGGACGTCGACATCGGTGGACGAAATACGCCACCAAGTGTTGATGATGTTGATGATGGAGAGGCGGAGGACACGGACGAAAGCGAAGAAGACGTCGTCAAGAGGTCTCTGCAGAGTGTCGTCGACTATGAGGCCATCTACCCTCGCAACAAACGCGTGCACTTCGAGCAGCTCAAGAAAGACAGCGGCGTGCCGTACGAAGACATGCTCTTCTTCGACAACGAGTACGGCAATGTGTCGGATATTCAGAGGCTGGGAGTGACGTGTGCGTACTGTCCGCAAGGACTCACTGAGGGCTCCTGGCTGCAAGGCATGGAAGCTTTTCAGGAGGCGAAGAGATTGCAAGGCAGGACCAGCTAGATTTAGTGGATAAAGCCCTACTCAAATATTCAAATGCAGCTCACATGGTGTGCGAGCAGTCTGGAGCACACAATTGAGTAGTTGAGTTGTACGAGTATCGTCGTAGAAAACGAGTTCATTATGATCATTCTTACGAGAGGAGAACCAAACTGCATGTGTATCAGCGACCTTGTAAATTTGTTAAACGTTCTTGAATATCGACACTGTCGGGTTGAGGAATGCGACGTACTGATGGTACAGTGTCTCGAGGTGCGGGTGCTTTTTGAGGTTGAGCATTTCCTTGAGCTTCTCCGCGGGTAGTTCCATCTTCTTAAATATAGCGAACATCTCGTCCTGGAATTTGATGTTCACCAGCATATTTTCCAGTTTGTTGGGGGTGAAATGGTCTACCCATTTCGCTTTACCAAGGCCAGGGATAGAGAGGGAAACTCTCTCTTCACCGTCTTCCTTGCGCTTGGCAGATCTCAGAAACCTTTGATTGTTGTTCTGATTCGACTGAAGCTTGATCTGGTTGAAACTTTCCGTCGTGGAAACTGCGTCGCAGCTCGCCAGGAGAGAAGCCGTGACCGCCAGAATAAAGAAACCAACGCGCATAACTTCAGTAGTTGGTTCGGAGCTTGTGTACTGGAAGGCAAATCGCAAAGTGAGGTCCCTCCTGAATCGTGGCCAACAACAGTACTGGACTGTAGTACATGTACTGTAGTAAATTCAGGGATGATGCGGCTGCAGCAGATCGTAATTCCCATGAACTTTTGAGTAAAGCGTAAAGACAGCACAGTTTCCCATCTCATGCTGATCTTTAAGATCGATAGTATTCAAAAATGTATATTTCTGACTTATGCATGCTGACAATCGTTAGAACCTGCTTCATTTAAATACCCGTACGGATTAATATATGCAATTTCATATTTACAACTTCTCATGTGAACTATAGTATTGTAGAATTGTATATCCTTCTTAATCACTTTGATATGCAGAGCATGAACATCAGAGTGAGTGACGTACAGCGACATGCATTTCCCGCTGAAAATCCTACCTGCGACTGTGAGCCAAACCGTATTGCCAGATCCCTACGGTAGTGCTTTTAGTTGCAGACGTGAAAGTTGTCAAACGTACTCACTCGACCTAAACGGCTCACCTCGCCTGCCATGCCATCCGCCTTAAAATGGCTAACTGACCACCGATTTGGAAGTTAAGACGAAATACATCTCGTGCAACGCAGCTGGAACAACAGAAAATGCAAGCTATCCGGGCGATTTGTCGCGATTGGGAAGGCCTCAAGGGTATTACACCGTATAGAATGATCATGTCAAGTTGGCTGATGGCCGAACTCTGCTGGTACTGATCATCGTACCTCATGCGCCGTACACATGAATAACGGACATCAATGAACGGGGTCATTGAAAACCACCCTTTATTTGCAGAAAGATCAGTACTTCTTGCAGCTCTTTTCATTTTCCACACACCTACAGCTCGTAAGATCACTTGACGCCCGTTCCTATGGATGGGCTCGACGACGATCGCAATCAGCAACCGATCAGTGAACTTTGCTCGTAACCGCACTTAACACATTCTGAAACACTATAAATATGTACTCTGAAACTTTATCGAATAAATTTAAACCTTATATAAAAGTAAAAAAACAGGTCAATGGCTATGATGACTTCAGCCCGACACGTCTCGCGCTGGCGGCTGTGCGTGCCTCCACAGGGAGCGACCAACATTGAAACTCCGTGTTCGAGCACTTCTGAGTCATTAGGAACAAGCTCGCCTTCCACTCCCCAGTATCGCTGCGGTATCTCAATGAGTTCGTAGGCAAACTGCACTGTGCTCCTGCACTCTTACAGCACGGCTTGTTCCCGGACGCAAAAGAAGTCACCGAGGTGAGTTTTAGGTATTTCTATGTTTTTATGATAAATACAATGTTTCTAACTGTGTTTCTAACGTAGAGCATGGCGCTGTTTAATGCAGTGAGGAGGTATTTGTTGCCCAAGAGCAATGAAGGCCAAGCTTTGGAGAAACACGATGGCATTGTGGTCGTTGGAGACGGCAACACTCGTACGAGAAATTGCAAATTTTTTTGTTGTTTGTAAATAGTGTTTAATATTTTTATTTATTTTATGAACAGCTCGGACAGCGGCGTTGTTTGCGTTCCGAATGCGTCAGTGGAAGTGCTACAGTGTAGACCCTGCTATGGAGAAGGGCACCAGTGAGGTGTGCCTAATTATTTCTTTCTATTTTGATTGTGGATTGAGATGCTAATCAATTTTTTAATGAATTTTGTGAAACTTAGCGGTCGAAGGGGTGGGCTGATGTGGAGAACCTAGTCGTGGTGCGCAACAAAATCGAGAATGTGCGGATTGTTTTGCGACGCGCGATTGTGGTGCTAGTGCATGCCCATGTGACCTTGGAACAGGCTTTGAGTGCTGTGCAGGCAGAAGAAGTGTGCGGTGTCGTCACGCTGCCTTGTTGCAACTGGTACAGCCGTCAAGAGAAGCTTTTGGGCGTGGGCCAGACCTCGTCTATGACGACTTTAGCGTTCTCTCTGACCACCGCGAGGTTTGTGGGTTGTCTGAGGTTGCATTGCAGTGAAAACAGTATTCTGACTGATTTTTTCTTTTGCCGTAGATCCGATTTTGGGTTGGAGACAGAGCGAGCAGTGATGTCAACACTTCCAACACTGATCTGTCGTTGGTATCAAGTGTCATGAAAGGCTGCGTACGGAAAGAAAAGGTGGAGATTGATCAGCATCAGATTGTCGACCACAACAGCATGGAGGATATGGCTACGAAACAAGTGGAAGACTTACGAAAACGCCACGATGGCGTTTTGGACTTCATTGGCGACGCCTTGAGCGAGCTATCTCGTGATACATCAGCAATGAGCCGGGAGGAGTACATCGCAGTGGAGCAAGCCGTCGTTAGTACGCTACCGTCAGATGTTTCATCGCACCTGGAAACGGATACGCACGTACTTGTATTCGATTGGCATCCTCGTCGCCTGGCGGTGCGCTTGTTGCTTCATGCTGGATACACAAACATTTATACAGTATCACTGGCTGAGAAACCATCTTTCACCATTGATGGCTGCGCTGGGCGAGGCATCCAGCACTTGAAGCTACAGCTCTATAAATGCCGTGTGAACTTCGATGCAGAGTCTGCAAATGAAAGCGGAGGCAATGATGAACCTATCCAGCTAGACCCATGCGGTTGCTTCGTTCTACAATCGTCCTTTACTTTGGCACGCATAGGACAAGAGGTTGAAGAAGAAGAAGAAGAAGAGGAGCAGATTACCGTTGCGTTCGAGAATGGCGAGACCCCAGCTCCTCCGATAGCGAGCATCCTTGACGCAGGCTTCCTCTTCCGTGGTTTTCGCGGTCGCACCAAAAAGAGCCCTGCGTACTTCCGTCGTGTGTGTCGTACTTTGGACCAGCTTGTGTCAGCCTGTGGTCATGCTGGTGATAAAACTAGTCCAAGCCCGACACTTGTTTGTCTTTCGCCACGCAAGCAATGGCGTAAGAAAGAATTTTTGACCCACCCTAAGCTCGGTTATGATGTCCAGTCACTGATTGCGGCAAAAAAACAAACTTCTGGAACACCGGTTTACGTGTACTGCTGCTTCAAGAAGCAAGGAGTCCGTGATTTTGCGGCTCCAGCAGCAAAAATGGTCCCTCACACCAGTGATGAAAGCGTTATTTCTCGCGATGCTGCACTTGAGACTTGGCTGGAGCTGGAGAATATGCTGTTTACCCGCCAGAAAAAGCTGACAGGCGTTATCATTGTCATTGACAGCTCATCCTCTCGAATAAAGGCTGGAGAAGATGAAAAGAAAGCAACTGCTGATCAAAACAATACTGATGGAGCATTAAAAAAGGTATATGTTCAAGCCAGCGGCGAAATCACGCGTGTGCGCAAATTCAGCAACGGAATGGCCTTCCTGTCACTCGAGTTGGCTGGTACAGGTTACGATAGACCACTGCAAGTGTTTTGGAACGCGAAACTCTTGAATGGTCTCCGGCGATGTTCGCAAAGGTGGTGAGTCTGCTTCGCAAGGGTGATGAACTGGTTGCTGTCGGCTTTATGGCCCGTAATGCTCGAGGTCATGCGATGTTGCAAGTGGAAGCGCTGTCCCTGGCTCGTAGTGGCGAGTATGAGGCGTACAATTAGTCCGGGTTGGTGAGTCTACTAAAGAAAGCAAAGCAATGGAACCAAGGAGATATGCTGCTGATTGACATGAAAGTGGAATGGCCGAATTACTTTTCACACTCCTATTATTTTCTGCTTAGACCTCCTGCAGATTGGGGTGCGCTGAAAACAGGAGATCCTTCCAATCCTCCATCGCAAGATCCATAGTCTGCAGCAAAATCTCTTTTTCCAGCACAAGCATGCGTCGTAGTTGGATTGCTCGCGTGTGATCTGTGTCGTTGTCAGAAGTCAGTTCGGCAAGTACACGCTTGTCGTCTTCGAAGGTTGTGACATATTGCTCCATCAGTGATTTACAAGTGGATATGATCGCACGCGTGAAGACAAACTCGTTACGGAGGCTCAAAATTTTTCGATCATTTGTTGGCGAGTCCTCGGACGGAAGAAGCTCTCTGAAACGCGGCATTTCCGAGCCAGATAGCAACTTCATTTTCATGGACGTCGAGATCGCGTCACCGAGCGTTTTGCTGCCGTGGTAAAGTGCGTACGAGCCGTTAATACTCTCGTTCAGCTGTGATTGTACCATGAAGTTTTTAACCTCGACCAAGGCATCGCTAGGATCCAAGGTAATGGTGACGTCCAACTTGTCCAGTTTTGGTGAGGATTGCGAGCGCATGAAGCCGTGGTTCAGCATGAGTTGAGCAGAAGATTTTCTAGGCATGGTGACCCGCACTTCCTGGCCCTGTTTGTATGATGACGTAGCATACATTACGAGTTTATTGGCACTTGTATCCAGCTCCACGCGACTCGGCGGACAAATGTCATTGTCTTCACCATCGTCCTCCGTGCAAACTCCAATCGTGTCAAGAATCGGCGCCAAAACCACATCTTCTTCGTTGTCTCCGAATGGAAAAGAGCACCCCCAAACGACTCCCATAGCCCACCGAAAATTGTCAAGTGTGAAGGTTTTTTCTTGAATAGTGGGGGTTAACCGCCTCGATGGATGTCACGGGTACCACGAGGGCATCATAAAAGGCTTTAACAGCGTCACTCCGTGCTTGAGTGTACCGCAGCAGTTGAGACCCCTGTAGCAGTTCTAGCTCCTCGTCGGAGTAAAACATGGAGCTGTTGAGACTGTTGATCGCCGGCAGTGTCTGTATAAAGTCGGAGAAATTGGACTTGGTGCCGAGTGCGCGTTCTTCCAGGAGATGCACCGCCAGAGCGATGGCAGGGGAGGTCCGGGTTCACCTCCAGTAGGAGACCCACCCGGCCTCTAGCTGCAGATTCCAGACTCATGACTTTATTCAAAGGGAACGACAATAATTCATCCCCTACAGCGACATCTTCAGTCGTTGAGTATGCCACTCCTCGACCGAAGTTGAAACCTGTCGGTTCCAGGACCGTGGAGCTTGGAAGTGACGGTTCTACTTTGGTGGTGCCGCCAATTGGACGGATGATGGGGTCGCCATTAGGCAACTTCGACCGACCGTCAAGAACCGGTCGATCCGATCGCGACGAAGCGTAGCGATTGAACTGAAGCTTCGAGTCGGGATCCAAGTCGAATTCGACTTCAACGTCGCGTTTCGGAGCGGAGTTGATCTCTCCACCGATATCAATCGAGAGAGATGAGATCGTTGTTGCAAACAGCAAAAGGACCAACACGGAGAGGTGAGAACGCGTTTGCATAGTTCGTTCACTTGGAAAGCGGCTGATGTGTCAACCAGAGGGCTACGCAGCGAAACGAGGAATGAAGCGTGTCAAAGAGGTATCTTTCTAAGAAGATTTTGAAGGGGCGTAGAAAGATATAAGGATACGGCACAGTATTTTCTTGCACCAAATTACATGTCCTACTTTGCAATTGTGTGGCTTCCGAGTCAGGATTCCGACTTTCATGCTAGTGACAGCCTTCTACGTCTTCCATTTTGGTTTAATCTCTAGATCCCTCATCATCTCTATCGACTCCTCCGAGTTTAATGTTATCTGCCTCTTTCCGCTTGCATTCTCTTCTGCGTCGGTACTATCGTTTCGTCACTCGATTAAATGGACGATACACGGTCAGCTCAAGCGTAGTGGAAGCATTGCCTGTCGATATTCGCGTAAATTTTCCCGACCAAGGAGAACAACCCCTTATCATCATCACATCTATGAGGATTCCACATCACGTTAGATTACGGCTATCAAAGTCACGAAGTGGCATCAAGCACCAGGCCAATATATGGTTAGGCAACTTCTCATTAATTGCAACACGAACAAAACATGCTAAGACATATATCGCGATATGCGGTCTCGTTTGCCTAGGTGCAAATTTACTCATGAGTAGAAGCAGAAGCCTTGTGGAGTATTGTACCAGACAACAGCGATAGGGCCGACCAGGCGATGGCGGCGCCGCTTGTAACGACAACAGCAGCCGACACTTAAGTGACCCCATCAACAAGACTCGGCTACGAGGCTGCCGCGTCAACAAGCGGGACATCATAATCAGCACCAACCCCCCATAAGCATTAGGGATCGAGCACTCAAACACGACGAGGGTGAAAGTGCTATGGCCATTTCCGGGCCATTGCCCTTGCACTTTTCGAAACCCTGGATTAGTGCCTTGGTCGTGGGGTCTTCCTACAATCAGCCTGACTCAGTCGGTAACTTGGTAGGCTGTCAATCATTGCCTAAATGGGGCTCCACTTGCCAACGCATGAGCAAGCGTCCCTGTTTAGTACTTTCAAGAGAAAGTCGTTATTCCGAATGGTTACGTGTATTCTCATCTTGGACATCATCAATGAGTCGTAGCTACGAAATTCGAATCTTAAATACATAGTGATGGCATTACACGGGATCTTACCCTGACCCTCTCGTATTTGTCGCCACTTTGTACAGTAGCAAACACATTGAATTTCCAGACAATGGGGCAGCAGCATAGCGTGGCGAAGGCAAACGACAGGTTGATTCGGGCATCATGTTGTCTTAATTGACCCTTCGACTATGGCATCAGATGTTAATACTTCGTCACGAGCTATGGTTCCACAAAGCGAAAACACCAAAGAAAACATAGTCCATTGAAATAGTCGTGTACTGATTCTGTATGCAACTGCTAATCCGAGTCCGATCCCCCAATCCGCATACCTTCTTTCTCAAACATGTGGCATGCTGAGAAAAGAAGGTTGTGCATGGTGCGGCAAATGCCGGCCACCGGATAGCATCGAAGGTTTAGCAGCTCACATTGGGAAAGTTTCCGACGGTTTGGGGATCGAACTCATTCTGCAATTGTCGTCGACCTCAACAACAAGCTCACACCTCTAAACTATCCAAGACCAACCATGCGTCTCTCCAACATTCTTCTGGCAATTACTGCAACTACCGTCTTTGCGACCGCCAACGCAATCTCGGCGGTCGCAGATTCAAAGACCACGGCTGTGGCATCGTCTGATGTGGTTCGCTCACTCGAGACAAACGTTGAGCCGAAGCGTATGCTGCGCTCCTACAAAGAGGACGACGAATATGACTATTTGGATTCCAACGATGCGCTGGACTCCGACGATGCCCTGGACTCCAACGATGAAGAGAGAGCAAGACCGGTTAACCTTTCGGTCAGCAAGCGCCTACTCAACAAAATGCTGAACAATCCCAAACTGGCTGACAAGAACATGGCCAGCTGGGCTACCCAGGGTGTGACTCAAACTGCTACCAAGAAACTTCTTCGCCTTCTCCAGAGCGACCGATACAAGTCTCTCTTGCCAAAATACGAAGCAGCCCGCAGAGCCGCACTAGGAAAGAAGGTACCGCAGCTTCCATAGTAGTGTCAGTTCTACGTTGCGTTGCGATAAAAGCCGAGAGAAAACTTTTGTCCATAATTGTCCTTGTTCATTCTTTGAGGTTGTCGTCGAAGCGTGTGCTAATGCTGCTTCAATGACAGCCCACGAACTTTGCGAGGAATAATTTTCAACTTCTTACTGTTTTGTTGGCAATTGCATCAGTGCTTTTTGTATCCGCGATACTCACTTTACTATGTACCTTGCTTTACAACTAATGTAAACGTACGTCGTATTGCAATCAGACTTACCGCATCAGAGTTTACGCTTTTACCCTCCCTCACTTTTTTAATGTAAATCTCACGTTCTCAACGTATTTTCCCAATCACCAAAATCAATGGCGTTGACTAAATGTTCTGAAAGGAAACAGTTGTAAAAGAGTGCCGGATGGAACAACTGGTTAACAGATCTTCATCACGGCAGACTATTCTTGCATCACCGCCGGTGCATAAGCTATCACTCACTGTAAAATCGTCTTAAAATACGGAGCAACCGATGGTCAGTACTTCGATTTAGTTCTTAGGCACGTGCCAACCATTACGACAGGCGATGATTAACAAATTAGAGCGCGTTCTTAAAAGTTAGGAACACGAGCGCTCTTGGCGCTAGATACTTAAATAGAGCAAGTCAAGGCATTTGATCAGTGTCCTGTTTTGCTGGTAATGTTGCGGTAATTATCTGTCTGTCGTTTAGCGACGAGAATGTCCTTCACACACTGAAGCATGGATGAAAACAGCGCCGTTTCCGCTTATGCGTGGTCGTCTTCTACTACCACGTACTGTACGTGCTTGTACGAAAATTTGCCTGGACGGACGTCACTACGTCCGGATCCCCTACTTGTACCGCTATTTTCCTCCGTGCCCACAAAAATTTGGCCAGTGTTATGTCATTACGGCATTACTGTGTTTTTATCCGCCTTCCAGCTCTGCGATCTAATCCATGTTAGCAAATGACGACCCTCGACCGTGCCAATCGTAACTGAACCCATGATAGCAAATATCAAAAAGCTCAACAGGATAAATCTGAAGGAAAGAGTGAAGATCTAATAGCAGATACTAATAGCCAACAAATCTAACTAGCAGCGAAAAACAAGAATGTAAAGCATGTACTGCGAACTATATAACCTAGTACCTACGTCTCTTTGTGTGCTCACACGATGCGCGGATAGTCGAGGTCAGTTCGCGCTGGACTTGCAGCGGTACTGCATTCGATGCCGCAGGAGTTTCGAGGACACTATCGTTGAGCAAATCTATGTAGCTAAATCGCTCCCAACTGGTGTCTGAATCTGCACGAGCAATTTCGTCATCACCACTTGATTCATATTCTTCTGTCCATGTTGAACGTCGAGCAGCTACAGGAACGCTGACATTAGATTGAAAGTCGTTTATATCCTGTGGTACGAGCTGGTTGTGCTTACCTGTTCCAATCTGTGTAGGGTGTTGTGGTGGTCCATACACCAACAACGCTTCAGCACCGGCTGGATACAGCATACAATCTGATTCATTTCCTTGTGCGGGTTGGAAAGCGCTCCTGGTGGACCTTGAGGTAGGCAAATAGGGTCCATACATGGGAAGGCTGTCGTCACTTGAGCCCTCTAACAATTGTTGAGTCTCAAAACGAAGACTACGTTGTGCCCTTGGATTACCAAGACCCACAAGGCGGCTTCTTCGGGATTGACGATTAGTATTCGATACAAAACGTTGTTCAGGGACTGGCATCCCTGGACAGAGTAGCCCAACAGCTTTCGTAGCGTGGATCACGTGCACACAGACACCGTACTTTTTGTAAAATCTACATCCACATTCTCTGTCGCTTGCATTGACTAACCAGCCTTCCGTGGGCATATCTACCCACTGCATTCGCAATACATGGGATGATTTGAAGGGCTTGTTGGTATCATCAGGGTACGTATCCTCAGGACCATTGCTTGAGTCGCTACTATCGCTATCCGATAGCAAACGGACTGCAGGTTTGAGCGTTTCTCTTGGCTTGTGTAAGACACGCACCAACCGGAGGTCACCGATCTGTTCTTCATTGCCGGTGTCTAACTCGCCGTTTTTACAAGCCGATTGTATAGAGCTCGCAAACGCTTTGAGACGGATGGCTCTTTACCAAATAGAGGCATTTCGCTGAGAAATGCCATCCGCGATTGGTTCAAACGATGTACCATTTCCGTTGGTGTCGCACGAGAGGACTTACTGACTAGCTTTAATGTACGGTGGTAGGCTTCAACAGGATTATTTGTAGTAGCCCATCCTTTGGCAGTGTGAAACACTTGCCACTTCGAGAACCGAGAATTCTCAATCCACTGTTTGATGATGTGGTTTGCCACTCTTTTAAATGGCCGGCAAAATCGTGATGCTGACCGCCACGAAGCAAGAACTGCATTTTTCTTTTGGTCGTATTCTGAACTAGTCGAGCAAAAGTGCAACGTGTTCATGTCCCGAAACAACATCCAAACAGTAATAGGCTTCAATTTTCGACTGTGATTTTTCAAGTTTTGAGCGACATGAAACCAACACATGAGGATCTCCGTGTCCGGCAATTCGTCACGACAAGCTGCATATTGAGCATTATCTGCATCTGTCATCACAAATTGTGGCGAAAACGTCACACCATGGAAAAGAGTTGACACCACTCGTTTCAGATACACCAGCATCCATTTGATGTCCTCTTCACGGCGCTTTGATGTACAGCAATACACAAGCGGAAAATAGCGCCCGCTTCTATCTGAGTATCCAAGCACAAATACAGGATACTGCTTGTTGACAATATTGTGCGTGCTATCCACATGTAGGATCGATACACAGTCAGGGCTCTGCTGAATATCTACGTAAGATTTCAGCATTGTGTAGCATGTCAGGCCAATTCTGAAAGGCGACACAGCAGACCCAGTCCCAATGTTTGGAATGCGACGTCCTTCCTTAATTTCAGAATCGCAAAACACCATAAGCTCATTTCCCGATTCATTTGCATTATCCATGATGTCGAACATCGAACGTGAGCAAATGTCAATCACCGGCTGCATTAGATCTTGTTTGTTTTGCTGGCGTCAACGTTTAACGAACCCTTGAACCTGCGATTCTTTGGGTTGCAGGCCTTGGAGATCACTTCGATCCACTTTCGCACACAGCACTGCAAACAGCTCATGGGGCTTGAGGGACGAGTCCGTTGAGAGTTTTTCGTTGAGAAACACTTTCATCTCTGTTGTAAGGCTTTGTGGAAGCGGTGATGATGCTACAGGGTTAGCCATAATGTGCTCGCCATTAACGTATACCACTGCCAGATCACTCTTCTCGAACTTCAGAATTTTGTAGCGGCACCAACAGTGTCCGGATTGCTCCTTACAACGCCCAGATTTGCATTTCGTGATTATGACCCGCATAGTGTGCCTAGTTAGAAACAGATCGTCTTCATGTCTAGTGAGGTGGTCCAGATTACACTTTGCTTCATCATTTTTTTTATTGTTCGACTCGGAAGGGTGGCGAGATACTGATCAAGAGTCGCATAGGAGTCCTCGCCTGTAGTCCACAGACGTACCCACGCAGGACGAGCGTTAATCGCCACGTCAATGTCGTTACCCTTCACGAAGTAGCAAATGTGTTATGATCATGTCAATCGTTTAGTACTAAGAAAGACCACGGAAATGCATACATACGCTTGGATAAAGAGATACGTGTGTAGAGTCCATCCTGTGCGAAAACTTGCTGTTCACCCCCAAAGGAGAGCACTTTGATTCTGGTGACGCTCCAGAAGCGTTGTGTAGTCCTGCCAAAATGGTGGTGTAACGTAAATGTGAGATCAACTTGAAGTCGAATAGCCACTAACAATAAAACCCAATAGAGTACCTAGGGTGAGGGTACTAGAACCAATCATATGTTTTCGTTCGAGACGCTGAAGCCAGTCATGCATTTGTGGCAGAGGCTTGTGCTTGGAAAGGTTGCAGGCAGACATCATACGCAGACTTCTGAAGGGGTGGTGTACGAAGACTCCATACGTGGTGGTGGTGGACGCAGACTCCGTACGTGGTGGTGGACGCGGACTTCTGTAGTGGTGGTGGACATGGTGGACGCAGACTCCGTACGTGGTGGTGGACGCGGACTTCTGTAGTGGTGGTGGACATGGTGGACGCAGACTCCGTACGTGATGGTGGACGCGGACTTCTGTAGTGGTGGTGGACATGGTGGACGCAGACTCCGTACGTGGTGGTGGACATGGCGGATGGTAGATTGCAATGGTGTAGCATTAAGGCAGAGTACCACATTATAGCGTTGTGTAGAGTGCCACAGTGTAACATTGCAACATTGGT
The DNA here is from genome assembly GCA_011947355.1 of Phytophthora boehmeriae. Classification (NCBI taxonomy): domain Eukaryota; phylum Oomycota; class Peronosporomycetes; order Peronosporales; family Peronosporaceae; genus Phytophthora; species Phytophthora boehmeriae. Next base: position 46,012 of record JAAVTJ010000399.1, on the reverse strand, counting down.
TCAAGATGCCACAGTGTAGATTGATGCAATCTGCATAACTTCAGTATTTGAGTAGGACCATCGCCTAGAAAGATAAAATACTTGAAACTAAGAACATGAGATTGATCAGCCCCCAAGACTTATAGTGTGGTACACAGTATAGTTCGGTTAGTTCCACAATATAAAACAGGCGTGGTGATCGGGTCTGTTTTTGGCGTGATATAATCTGCACCCAAAGTACTGAAATCTGTATCTGAAGTGCAGATGTCGAACCACATGGTGGTTGACATACTTCTTTCTACTGGTGTTCTCGCCCGACTCTGTAGTGCTGCCAACCGTGTTGAGAGTAGAGAAGATCAAAATGACAGTTCTGGAGGCGGTCCCTCAGTTGTAAAAGCAGCACAACCGTTTTGGCTGCCGACCAGGTATTCTAGCTCAACTACGCTGGGAAATTACAATATCCTTAGCTATCCTGAGACGCAAAAGTGTCGGTAAACTGTGTGGGAGTCGACGGACCAGTAGCGCTAACAAGGTCGAGCACACATTACCGGTGTTACTTCTTTATTTGAGCTTTTATAATGCTACTTTGTTTCTTGGTTCCTTGTGAACTCACGACCCCGAACACGGCGTTATGATATTATCGAAGTTTGTAGCCCTGGAGTAAAACGATCACATTAGCTGCACAGAAATCCACAGGTGTCCAAATTCAACAAGCCGTACTTGTGTACCTATCTCACCGGTGGACAATGTATGAGAAGAAGTCAGCGCGGAGAGAGACCGTCTGTATTGTACCATAAGTAGCATAGTGCGTTAAATAGTTATAGCTCGTCAATAAGCCATGAGTCTTTCATGGTGGTGGGGGCTCGATTGCGCTGGAAGCGCAATTACTTCTTAATGTCGCGAACCCTAGCATTTCATGAGACTTTAGTCGCGTGGCTGTCGTTTGACTTTCATTGGCTCGAATGACGAGTGGGGGCGATGCTACAGTCCAAGAACAGAGGGCGTGGGGCGCTGGGCGAAGACTCGCTGCACAACAAACAGCAGCTAGAAACCGATTCGATCGATTGCAACACAACCATGGCAGATGCCGTGGACGCCACGAACGTGGAGCATGTTCTACGGTCGTCCTACGACCAGATCCAGTGTTGTACCGTCTTGGACTTGTCAGTGACCCATGGACTCGTAACCACTGTCGCCGCCACCAATTTCACACTCTCTTTTGCTGGACATTTGAAGATTTCGATGCTGGTGGCGGTGCCATGACAGGTGTGTCAAGGCTAAGTGGAAGTGGATGAAGCGAGGAGTACGAGCATCAGGACACGACCTCGACGACGACGCGTACCGACACTGTCAGCCGACACTCCCAAGGACCGCGTTATCACTACGAGTAATCTGCTGCATGCCGCGTCAACACCGGCAAGCCGCATCAACAAGTATGAGGATTAGGTATAACTGACCTTACTTTGCGCTGTACTATCAGCTGAACAAGCTACACAGTAGAGGTTTTTAGCAAAACCGTCACAGTCAACGTTTTCGGCCTGACAGATGAACTTTTAACCTAATCGTGAGCCACAACGTACAATGTGGGCTCGCAAATACACTTCGAACCGAAAATCTAAGCCTCAGATTTACGCTAAAGTAAATCACATTTACGGTCCGCACATCTTGCTAAACCTGTCTCCCAAACGACACAATTCAATATCACTATCACGATGCCAGAGACTTTTGTGCAAGGGTTTGATGAGGTCTATTCAGACGTTGCGTGGTATGTCAGGTGCCTCACCCGCGGGGTGCCTCGATACTACAAGGACGCGTACCTGTATCGACGGTATCGGCAAGCATGCCAGTCAGGGAACGCTGTAGAGAGTGCTGTCATTTACGCCTTCCTTAGTACCAAGCAGATTCTGGAGACCCGTGTGCGCGTCTCGTTTAACTTCAATTCTCTGGCTGATCGTGATTGTGTAGCGCGCTTTCGGTTCCACAAACACGAGATTGAGTTGTTAGTGAGACTATTGAGAATTGGCGAAGTCCGCACACGCGAGCGGACACACTCACATGGTATCGAGGCGCTATGCATTCTACTGTACAAGTTGGCAGTGCCAGTACGTTGGGCTGACCTGGAGGTCGTTTTTGGTCGTTCTCCAAGCGGCCAATCCAACCTGTTTCTCCATATCATGGCCGACCTACATCGGCGATATCGAAAACTACTCTACTTCAACCGAAACTAAGCTGCACAGCACGCACAAGAATTCGCTGACGCTGTATTCAATGCTGGATCTCATGTTACGAATGTGTGGAGTTTTATCGACGGAACAGTTCGTGGAATGTGTCGGCCTGTACCTCGCAATCGAAGGCGAGACGGTAGGTTTTGAGTCAACAGTCTGTGTACAATGGTCACAAGAGGAAACATGCCGTCAAGTATCAGACCATCGTCACGCCGGACGGAATGATTGCGCACATGTTCGGTCCCTTTCCTGGTCGAAACCACGACCTAAAGATGTATCGTGAGTCAAAAATATCAACGTTTATCGGTAGGGATAAGCGCTTTAGTAGTTTCCGTGTGTTTAGTGACATGGCGTATGGCCATGATAACGTACTGGAATTTCCTTTTGGTGATGCTATCGCAAACATGACTACAGAGCAACAATCAGTGAACGCATCTATGAGCAAAGTACGCGTATCTGTAGAGTGGGCTTGCGGCCAGATTACCAACTATTGGAGCGCTGGACTTCAAGCGACAACTGCGATCTGGTGTCCAACCGATCGGCCAAATGTATCTTATGGGCGTCCTATTCACTAACTGTATCACCTGCATTCGAGGAGGGAACACAATTAGCGACTTCTTTCAAGTTCAGCCGCCAAGTATATCACAGTACCTGGATCGCCAGTAGACTGTTTGCTTTTCCCTTGTGATAACGCAGAGCTGAACAGTTTTGCGCACTCAAATATGAGCTGGCGATTTAATTGCTGAGATTCTCGCTGAAATTCTAGGCGATGAGCTGCTTGTTCCCGCTCGAATTGCATTCGTTCACAAAAGTGCCGCTCGTCGTTATTGGCCCGCTCTTGTTGCATCGAGAGTTCACTGCGGCGAAGCTCTAACTCCTCTTTCATGCGTTTTGCTTGGCGCTGCGTCTCCAACGTAAATGCATTGGGGTGCTTTGTTGAGGCAGACTTCGAGGACGAATTACTTCGATCAGAAGCTCGACCAGGGGTAGATGCACTCGAATCTGACTCAAGATCGTCACGACCAATACTAGGTGACGAGAATGCATGGTTGGTATCCCCCAGCTCAATGTCAGTATCGCTAGACCAGTCTGAACCACATCCGTCGTCGGTGCCTTGCCTCTCCGCTCGACGGACCGTGCTCTCCCGAATAATTTCGACTGCACATCGGTTTAGATTACTCGCTTTCTTCTTCTTTGCATTGGTTATTGCTGCTTTTGCGCTTTGATGAACTCGTTCTAGCTGCATGTATTCGGCCGTCAAACCACACACGTCAGTGTAGTTGCTCTGCACATCGCACGCGTCAAGTGACTCTTCCACACCACTTGCCCCCAACGACGTCCTCTCACGAGGTTTGAATTTTTCTTCAACGAAGCAAGCCGATCGCGCACTTGCTTCTGATTTACCGTCGTGCCTATAGCCGATGAAACGCGACTGGCAATCGCCTCCCACGTTGTCATTGTCGTTCCGAAAGGTGCTGCAAATGGCTGAGATGCAATGAGCTCCCGCAGGAGCTCTTTATCGTGCTCATCGGTGAATCTGAATACCACCATACAGTAGCAGTTTAGCGTTGAAATCTTGAATGGACACACCAGTGTCGACCAGGTCCCGAGCAGTTAAAAATAGCTGTAATAGGGGGGTCAGAATTACGGAATTCCGGTCCATTTCCATTGCAAAATCTCTGCCATAATTGTTTTTGTGCTTGCACCATTTTCCATTTCGCAAAATGGATCACCTCTAGAGCAAAACCATCTTTTTATGGTCAACCCATTTCAGAAAATGATATAACCATCCGCCTAAACACGAAGCCTTTCAGTCTTGATTTTCTCTTCTAACGCGCACTTGAAGTTGCCGTTAGGAAGTTGCCTTTGAATATCTTTCGCCTATCCTCTAGAATCCCCCTGAGCATAGTTGCTTCATCCACCACTACAGGTAACTGGTTCGAGCATACTTAAACACTCCACTAACACACCACGCGTTTTGCTGAGATGCTAACAGAAACGTTTCCTTTTGTAATTAGGAAGAACTGACGGGCTCCGACGACGAGGCAACAAAATCCACCTCTCCCACGATGACTACTTCATCATCGTCTGCTGGATGGAGGATGAGACCAACTTTGACATGATTCACGGGTCTGCGAAGAAGACTACTGTTGGTGCAAAGGTGACCAAGGAAGAAGCGTTTAAGTTGCTCGCAGAACATCTACACGAGGAGACAACGACGCCCAACTTCCCGTTGCACTCAGGAAAAAGCATGAACCGTCGGTGGAACACATACAAGCAAAAGTTTACGAAGGCACTGGACGCCAAGCGCTCACAGACTGGGATGGGTCTCAGCTCCAAGGAAATCAAGCAGGGGCTCACGTTTCCAGATAAACTCGAGAAAATGTGTCCACACTTCTCTAGGATGGAGAATCTGTTTGGTGAGAAGGCCAATGTTTCATCCGCCGGCACGACTGAAATTGGTGCCGTTGTGAACAAGCCAGAGGATGAAGAAGAAGAGCTTACGAGTTCAAGCCGTGGGGACGCTTCTCCAGAATTTCGGTTTGACGGCTACTCGCCACCCTCACCTGTACCCGCTGACGACGAGAATGCATCTGGCTCAGGCAGTGATGACGACCAACCTGCCGAAGCACATCAATATGATAACAGCGAGTTGGGGTTATCGGATAGTGATAAATGCGAGCTAGAGTCAAGATTTGAATTGGAAAAAGCTGCTACAAAAGCGAAAAAGCACAAGCGACTTGCTAAGCCGTCGACCACCCGTAAAACAAGTAAGAAACAAAAGCCAAGAAACGAATTAAAGAAGAAAAAGGGCCCCAAGCGCGACTTGCGACCACAGACGCTAACCGAATGTCACGATGCAGATAGCGTGGCAGCAGAGAAAGCAAATTCGCGCTCAACTGCTCAAGATACTAAATCGTCTATCACTATGGCTTATTCAGAAAACACGAAAGACCGAAACGTTTTGTTCAAGCGCAAAGTCGATCAAGAGGAGCAACGAGAGCGTCAACTACACCATAGGTGGGTCATGGAGCAAGAAGCAAGTCAACGCAAGCAAGAATCAGCTCAACATCACGAATTGGTCATGGCATTGGTGAAACAAGGTAAATCACCTTCTGAAATTCGTGAATACATCCGCACCACAAGTTAATTAGTTGTAAACGGTATGTTTTCTTTGCGTGCATAATAAGTTGACTATGATTAGGCTTGGTGGTTCTACTTACTCGCTGATTGTTTTTATACTACTGCATAGGTTGTGTTGCCGCTGCGGAGCCACCAAGAGGAGCGTTCAGCCGCGTGGATGGCGAACTAACAGGCCCGGTACGCAACGTCACTCTGCGTGCCGCAGGTACTGACATGCTTGATGAAACGTCACTCGACTGGAATGCGTTAAGTGACACCATTGATGCTCCATCTTTCAACGTTTAAGTGAGCGGATGCTGCGAGAGAAATTTTGAAAGCCGTGCAAGAGTAAGTAAAACGTTAAGTTAATTGATTTTAATTCTCATCGAGATCACTTAATACCTGGTTCTTGCTCGGTACCAAAGAATTCCTCCTCTTTGTTTGCCTTTTGCGATCGCTTTCTTTTTGATTCTACGTCGAAACAGGAATGTGTCATCGTCATCTTGCATTCCCTCTTCGTCGTTACTTTCACTGTCGCTGTCAGAGTTTGTAGCGCTATCATCATCCGAACTTTCATCTTCACTACACCATGTGTCCCCAAAAGTAATGAGCATGTTGTGCAGCACAACGCACACGTTTACCCAGCGAAGAATTCTATCCATGTCGTTCTTTTTGTTGAGTTGAATACGTATCTCCTTCAGAGACGACCATCGCCCCTTTAACACGCCGATGGTGTGTTCATTTACAACCCGAACGTGGGCAAGACACGTGTTAAAGTCTTCAATGTCGTTCCCCTTCATGTTTTTGCGATAAGCAGGAAGTATTGTGTTGCAACTACGATCAGCTGGACACCCAGAGTCAGCGATCAAATACTCTCCTCTGGAAAAGAAATTCGGCTTGTTACCGTCGCTTGCAAGCTGCATCTTGCTGTAGACAGTGCTATCAGAGCACGAACCCGGCCAGCCACAGTAAAACGCTATTATCCGGCGATTGTCGTCGCAGACCACTTGTGCGTTGATGCTGTACCGACTTTTCCTGTCAAAGTAGCATTCGCCATCGATAGCTGGCTTCTGCGCTAGAGGAAATGTTGTGCCATCGATAAATTCAACGCAGCCCTTGAATACGTGAGCTGCCATGCGTCTAGACATTGTTTTGCGCTTGAATTTGTTGGGCCAAGCTACATATTTTGAAGCGAGGTCGTTGAGCGCTGTCAGCACTCGTTCAGTGAACAACACGCAAGTCCCTTTGCCGACTCCCCAAAGTATTAGCGTCCTGCCCAACGAAGCTCCATTCCCGTAGTTGCCCAGCCGATCCAGGGTAACAGCAAGCTGCAACGTCACGTCCGCTTGTGCATGCTGACTGTTGTTATGAAAAACGTCATGTTCATTGATCTCGGATAAAACAAAATGAAACGCCGCCTTTGACATTCGCGTTAGTTGCCGAAAGCTGTCGCCAGGCAACTTCAAAAGTAGTTCTGCACAAAATCGCGACTCTTTGTGTACAACTGCCGCGATGTGAGGTAGCGATTGCCTTGGACTAACGTGAGCAGCTCTTGAAGATCGTCCATTGGAGTTCCCAATATCATCTCGTCATCCATGTCGACCATTACGTCCAGTGACAACTCTCCACTTGCGTTGAAGAGAACATCCAGTAGCTCAAGGTCTTCTTGGTCTTCTTCGTCAAGGGCGGCAGCCGCCATGCCACTTATGATGTCGGCAAGAAGCTGTCGACGCTTGGACATACGCGGCATGCTGATGTTCTAGGAGTGGGGCAAATTTTCAAATGACACACAAAAACACCATATATACGTCGGCAATTCGGACTCCCCCATTTCACAGCGACCGTTTTGGAAGCGTGGCACTGACCATAATTTCGCCAAAACTCTCCCTATTATTTCGACCGCTTTTGCTAATTCTGACTCCCCTAATTTGACGCTTTGTACCCGTAATATCAACCTATATTTTGGACGTCTTGCTAAAACTACTTGTAACCTGTGACGGTTGCATCAGCTGGCCAACAGACTATCCGAACCGTTACTCTTGTTGCTAAAAGCCTCTAGTGTATTAGAGAACTTTAGTTTCTGGACTAACACGAGGATTTGGAACATCGGCACTACTGTAGTTCCAAAACTTTTGTTCCAGAGTCACGTTTTGAACTTTAGTTTAGCGGACTATCGTGCTGGAACAACGAAATTCCTTTGTGTGCGCGTCAACAAGTATACAGGTTTTCATCATCTCTCATGCAAATCACTACCACCGAGGCCGAGGATACCGTTCCTACACGTTATTCGCCACTTGTTACACTACGTGTGCACTAAGTGGCCCAAAGATAACCCGTTACCTCCTGCGAAACGCTTTTCGATAGACGAGATCAACTATTCTACATGAAGATTTCGGATGCAAGAGGCAGCCTGGATGAGGTAGGCTTCGAATTAGATAACTCAGGGTGCTATAGTCCAAGACGTTTGAGGTGTACAAAAGATTTTAATCCCTGTAGTGAGCCGGTAGAAGTTAAATGCAGTTGGTTGGCGCTGGAGCAATATCCAAGCTTCCGTCTTCTGTCCTGGATGTGACGAGCTTTGTACGCTGCGACAGAGGCCATACTGTCGCAACTGTTTCACAGCCAAGTCCGGTGCCCGCCGAGAGGCCCAACGTGTTTGTGTTCGCTGCATATCGTGTCGCAATCATTGAGTAGGGGCGCCCTGTCGTCAACAGTGCCTACGTATTTCCACTCAACCAAGCAGAACTTCATTTGCATTTTCTTGAGGAGATTGTTGGCCTTGGGCACGCCCCGTAATCTTTGCTGGTAACGTAGGTAGGTACCCTTTGCCTTTGGGAAGCACAGTGCACCGCCGCCAATCTGGCTCTCCAAGTTAGTAGTAGTGAAGGTAGTCTATTTAACTTCAGTTATTAGACTCCTTGTAAGATTGTAATCTTCTTATCAGCACCAATGGCGGCGGCCATCGTCTCACCTGTGGTGGCTGCTGTCCTGGTGGACTATGGCTTGCTCCGAGGGCAAGCGTTGTTTTGTCTTGGTTGGTTTCCAGGAACATTACATGATACATTTTCAAGGCTTTGATAGAGGACGACCATCGTCTTATAGTCTTCTAAAACCGCCCATATGGTACTTGCGCTCCCTATGGCACTTGAGGGCGACTTGTCCACAGGAACCAAATTACCCCTTTTGCTCGAAAGCGCAACACGGTGACCCTCTTCTTCGCCCCGCCGGTCTGCAATGTCCTCCTGTCGTTATGGTCCTTATTGCTTCTCTCGTGAACAGTGGCTATTATAGTTATTAGAGAATCTGGTGAACTGCTGTGCCCTACATCGAGGACACTACAGTACGGTAGTGTACTGTATCGCAATTCGTCGTCGACGACCATAAAAAAATGCATGTACCGCACTTCCCATAGGAAATGTTGTAACGTTGTATTCATATTTCCCATAAAGAACAACAACTTTCTCCGAAATACGCATCCCCAAATCCAATCCTTGGACCACTTGGGACTACCACTTGGGATCGGCATCCCTTGTGTCTCAAGCATGCGGAACAAGATGATGGGCCAATGAAAGCCCAGATGCAAATTTACATAAAAACAAAAGAGGTTATGCACACGGGGTACCACGAACCACATGACCGACCCACCGATCGCTGTTTGACCACCCTGTATATCCCGTCGGCAAAGTTTCCGACGGTTTGGGGATCGAACTCATTCTGCAATTGTCGTCGACCTCAACAACAAGCTCACACCTCTAAACTATCCAAGACCAACCATGCGTCTCTCCAACATTCTTCTGGCAATTACTGCAACTACCGTCTTTGCGACCGCCAACGCAATCTCGGCGGTCGCAGATTCAAAGACCACGGCTGTGGCATCGTTTGATGTGGTTCGCTCACTCGAGACAAACGTTGAGCCGAAGCGTATGCTGCGCTCCTACAAAGAGGACGACGAATATGACTATTTGGATTCCAACGATGCGCTGGACTCCGACGATGCCCTGGACTCCAACGATGAAGAGAGAGGACCGGTAAATGTTCAGTTCAACAGGTCGCTATTCAACAAAATGCTGAAGAACTCCAAGCTGGCTGACGACACAATCGCCGGTTACATTGGTGCAGGAATGACTAAGGTTGCTGCCGAGAAACTTTTCCGTGTACGTAACAACAAACGGTTCGCACCTCTCGTGCGGAAATTCGAAGACGCCCAAAAACTGCGCTAGGCAAGAAAGTACCGCAGCTTCCAAAGTAAGATGGGATCTTCTGTAGCTAAACCCACAAAAAAGCAACTTCACCTCCGTTCATTTGCTTTCGAAAATACTTTTTGTTGCTCAAAGCATATATAAAACGTGGTGCTTACTTACATCAATGAAAGGCTATAACACCTATTTACGTAGAACTATACTTGGCGACGTGAGTTGTACAGCATCAAGCTTTACGATCTCACTTTTTTAGGTTTCTTGAAGTACATACCCATCGTTATTGCACTTTGTCGTCATACACCCGGATGTGATTTGTAAAGAACGTTGAAGTACAAAAAACAAAAAGTATATTATTCTAGTTACTTTGATCGACCTGTTCTGATTGAAGCGTCATCGGTCAAAAATCAACAATACATCGCGTCTCATAGTAGCTAAGACCCTTCTTATGTTCAGCTTAGATATCAATTCAACTCGTAAGCACCCAAAACAGTTGTGCTGTTTACGTCTCAACGGTTCATTTTAGCTTGTTTCTTGAGCCCTTAGAACTCATTACGTCACGAATATGCCGTTCGTCTCAGCGTATTGCGTACCATCTCTGGAGTAGCGATCGAAGTATCCGCAAAAAAATTTCAGCAGTGTTCTTACTATTTGCGGAATATCAGCGCTGACAATATTTCTCACGGTACGACCTCAACTCTTATAAGTCACTCAATGGATTGAGCGACGATATCGTCCTTCAACTCGGCTCCAGGGTCACACGAACGTTGGGCTGCAAAGTATAGCTTTGTGTACAGGAGTAACTTCTTTCTGAGTTATCGTTTAGCTACTGCTGGTTAGGATCACGTTTTGGGACAGCTCAATTGTGTTTGGTAAGGCTTTACAAGTATACATATATACCCTGGTACTACTTCTAAAACGGCTTGAGACTCACCTCAAGCTTTCAATCCCACCCACTACAGAAAGTGACATAAAAATTGCTTGCAAACCGATGTTGCCGAGCGATTTAAAGAGTAAGTAGGGGTAAACTCTTTAAACGTCAAATTTCTAACAGCAAATTGAATACTGTCATCGTTCACAAGTCCTGTATTATTGGAGCATTTGCACTGTAAAAGTTGTTCCCATCGAAATTTTTCCTGTGGATCTACTTGGGAACGGCAATTTTGTAACGCTTACCATTAGCCAGCACAGCAGGAATATGAAAAAGTGGTTTAAAATCTGCTACAGCATTTTAACGCCCGAACAATTTAGATCAATTCAGATGCACTTTACGCAAATATCACTGATTCGTTTTATCATTTAAGAGAAATCCGTTAATGTAAAACTACCCATGCAGTGACGAACAGAGGTTTGTAATTCACTTGTTGCAGAAAGAAAAATGGGTTTTATCCAAGATCTTTGAACTTTGCTGCAATACCGTTGAAGATGCAGTCCGTCGATATGTATGTAGTCCACAATTACAATAAACAGGGTAACGTGGCTTCGTCGAGCGGCTTACTCCTGAAAAAATCGGCGTGAATAAAAGGAATTAGTTGCGAGTATCGGAAATATGAAAGCGAATTAGCAAAGTAGGAGCGAACGAAGCTACATTTGAAGTCGAGCAAAGGTTAAGGAAATGTAACAAAACGTATTGGATCAACATGGTAACATCATATTCTGCTCTCTGTGCAGCTGAAGAACTCTCGATTCTCTTTGAATCTGCCTAGTAGCAACTTTCAACTTTTACTCCATTGGATAGAAATTAACTTGGTAGATACAGCAAAAACTGCCATGCAGCAATCCAAAACAAATTGTAGGACGCATTGCTAGGGTTCTCATCCACTCTGCGATGTACATGCTGTCCAAAGCAGAAATCGCCTTGATTCCACGCTTTCAAGCCACCCATCCCACGTCTTCTCATTTCGACGACATGGACCACTCTTCTGTTGATTGCCATAGGACAGCCATCTAAAACATGACGACGGGGTGTCCTCGCCAATAAACAACGACCTCAAATACTAGGAGGAGCCTCGCTTCGATGTTTCGTCCGACTTGATTCCACTGTCAACTGTGACGTAGTCGTTCGTCTGCTATAGCCGTCACTTTGTATTTTGCCGCCTTTAATCACTCGCAGTTAAACCAAGCAATGGCACCATTCACTACCCAACTGGAAGGGTCCATGACCTTCTCAGCGACATTGAGTGCCAGCATGATTGCCCGGCACCGCCCGACACAAGACGTCCATGTGGAGCCACCACTTTTGAATTCGTCTCCTCCTTCGACGTTGATTCTCTCATCCGAAGAAGCGGATTCGCTCGAGCACTTGGCATACTCCGTCATGCAGCAAGCCCTGACCGACTATCTGCATTTCCGCGACGTTCGTAAACGTCGTCTACATGACGAACAGTGGAAGGAGGTCCGTCGACAAGATAACCTCGTAGCGTTTAAGGAGCGCGAGTCCTGGCGACAACAACACCAGACTTTGTGCACCCCCGACGGTCGACTGGAGCCTGTGCTTTGCAAGACTTCGATCCCTACTCTGCTGGTACTAGGAGCACTTCAAGGCACTTTAGACGACGAAATGTACGGAATGCACATGGACAACAGCAATAGCGCGAAACTCCGCTCGTCGTATATCCACGACCAACTTAACGACTTTCGGGTGCTGTCACGCATCCGAACAGCTAACAAGAACGACCCATTTCGGTTCTGTGGAGTCACGTGGGCAGACTTGGGCAATAATGGCTATGGCCCTTTCGCGCGAAAACGAGATTACTGTGTGGTGACTTCTATGGGGGTTACGACGACGAAACATGGGGAGCGAGTCGGGTACTACGTGATTCACTCAGTAGATGTCGGTTCGACAATGGGGAGCGGACGGGGACACAACTTGCGTTTGGATTTGGGCTAAATGCTGCTGCATCGGAAAATCGCAAATATGTGCGAGCGAAAACTTCCATGTGTTGGCTCAAATGTGAACTGCCCAACGGCAGTGTTGAGCTCTACATGCAAGGCTTTCTAGCGCCTATGGGGAACATTCCAGAATTCGCAGTCGTGAACTCGGCGTTGAATATGGCCATGAGTCTGGCACAGACGAGCGACACAGCTTACTCGAAGAAAATCCGATGGATGTTGCATGATTCCGCGCGTTCTACTCGTCGGTGCGTTTAGACTTGCAGAGTTTGTGTGGGAATTCGAAACTAATTGTGCTGTTGTGGGTTTATTGATTAGCCGACTGGTATCATCGAGCGACGAAGAATGTGTGGGTCAATGCAAGTCGCATTTCAGTGGAGGAATGAGGAAGAAACGTGGACTTGGATGCTGCATCGTTTGCCGCGCTGTAAGGATTGCCACCAAACAGTCGAATGCTGCGGTGTTGTTCGCATTTTTACTTTTATTTTGTTATGCCGTTTTTGTAGCTGGTCTGCAATACGTGCAGAACAACGCGGAAGGTGACGGTGGATGTTGGAACAGACAGTGTGGTACAGCAAACGCGGTGCTGCATTTGTCTGCTGTGTATGGGTCACGCGAAACAAACCAGTGCTACAGTGTTTGCTACCCGAGAGATGGCACAGATTCGGGCACGTAGCAACCGTGCTGTCAGCACAGAGACTGCTGAGTATATTCTGTGACCATGTTTGAGGGTCGTCAGCTCGAAAGGAAGAGCTGACCATCTTTTTTCGATCACAATGGCGAAAACTCTAAGCCGGTCTCAGGCGATTTAACTCTTTATGGTTTTCACATGTGTGGTACATGTCGAAATCGATTTTTTTACGATTGACGCACATCCTGTGTCGATAAACTATTATTTCTGGAGACTAAAGTAAGTATTTCATAATACTGTAGTGTTTTAGAACGTGTTGATTTCCAGAGACAAATACTTCTTTTCAATGTATATTTTACTTAGTTTAGGGGATCTTGCGCCTATGAGGTAGAAAATATCGACCACAGCGCATATTAATTATGACACACTTTCGCGTTGACTTCCAAGAAGAAAAATGTGCTGCGAAAAAATTCTGGGCTAACTTCCTCGAGTTGCTGCCAAAGCGCTACCAGCCCAATTCTCTAGATCCAATATCAGACGAATTAAAGCGTCGAAGTTAGCGTTCCGCGTGAAAAATACTAAAGCGATGAGACTTTGTGAGAACGTAGTATCGTCAATAAAGTTTGGTTGAGTCTGGGAGTTCTTGCCTCTCAAAAAATATGATCAGAAAGCAACGGTCTACCGTCAGCAACGACAGCTCACAAAGGTAGCAACACACGGGTTGATTGAGGCGAAGAAACCACTAGAAATATTCCTACGTAAGAAATCAGCCGGATACTCAATCCACATCCCTGTTCAGACGCAGGTTGGACTGACCCCTTGTACACTTCACTAGTGATTACTTCAACACGGACACGAGCAAATTGCAATCAGCAAACTAGTTCCAGACGAGATCGAAGCGTGCTGTATGATCGCCGACTGTGAACTTAAATAATGACAGTTCACATTGCACCAGGGCCAGACAGATGCATCACCGAGTGGTGCAACGGTGGCATGTTGAAGCAATGCGAGTGGTAGACATCACCACCATGAAAACGTTTGTGGCCATTCCGATGCCACCATCGAGGTGTCAAACAACCCGCAAGTAATGCTGTCACCTCAAAAGTTGCTGTGAATCCGCGCTTCCAGCTGGCTGCTATTTTCGCCTGAACTGTGGCAGGTTTGACATGGTGAACATCTCGCCAAATTGTACGCAAGACTCAAGAGCCTCTATATTCGAATATTTGGTTTATAACGATTTCTCTAGATGGAGTTTGCATACTGGAAAACCCTTGTTATGATATACCCCGTAATTCTTGGTATAGTCGATCACAATGGAGAAGAAAGGTTTCGATGGCGTTGGTCTGTTCAAGGTCGCCTTTCCTATGGTAGCAAGTGGTCTCTGAAACCAAGCAACGTTTGTCAATGGGCTACGGAAGTGACCACACTCCCTGAACTTCGGTTCGGTTCATTTCGCTCTATTGCAGCTAAATATCCGCTCAATGATTGGGTTCATGCCAATCAGAAGTGCTTAGGCACAGTGTCATGATGTCGGAATACCCTTGAACAAATGCTCTACAAGCAATCACTTACCTTTCCGGTGGGTTCTCATTGGCATCGACATCTACCTGCGTGCTTGTCACTTTCGATTTTGCAGTCACTCGCCGCTCTCGAATACCCGCACACCGTTCATAACTTGTCGGTATTGAAAATGAGTTCAACGTCATCGGAGCGCGATACTTCTTCCACCTACGCGCAGGAGCGACTATACCTGACCGAAGAAGAAGCGCGCGGCTTGGAAGATCTTGCCGATCAAGTGGTGCTTGACACTCTCGCGTTCTACGACAGATTCCGCTTTGTCGAAAAGCGAGTGGTGAATTCCGAAGCTTGGAAAGATGTCGGTCGTCGGGACAACCTCATCGTGTATCGTGAACGTTCGGGTCCGCGTCCAACGTACCCGTCGATCCGTGATTTGGACGGTCGTTTGCAGATTGTGCCTTGCCGGTCCGCACCCTCAGTTAAAATCGTTGGTTGGTTGCAAGGCACCCTGGAAGACGAGATGTACGGCTTGTTCGCCGACACCGACGACTCGGTGCAGATGCGGTCGTCGTATGTGAACGACACCGTTGAAGATTTCCACTGGCTGGCAAATATCGCCGAACCGACTCAAGAAGACCCCTTCCGGTACTGCGGTGTGGCCCGGTGCACATTGGGGAGGTCCCTCCCTATTGTCAAGACCCGCGACGCCTGTGCCGTTGTCTCCATGGGGATGACCACCACCAAGCACGGAGAACGTCTTGGGTACTACGTCGTTCACTCGGTGGACTTGTCCGAACCTGCCAGCAACCGACACTATGTCCGAGCGAAGGCTTCTCTCTGCTGGCTCAAATGTGAGCAGGCGAACGGAAAAGTTGAACTCTACATGAAAGGCTTTGCTGCTCCCATGGGGATAGTCCCGGAGTTCGCAGCGTTCCCGGTATTGGTGACTGCAGTGTTGGGTGTCGCTCAGACAAGCGACGCAGCGTATTCGAAGAAGCTCCACTGGATGATTCGCGACACTGCCGATGCTGGACATCGGACGACTCCTCCGCCAATGGACGAGTGCGTGGGCAGGTGCAAGACTGCATTTGGCTCTTCAAAAGGAAGCGGTCATTTCCGACGATGCATTGTGTGTAGGAAAGCTGTCTGCAGCACGTGTCAAGTGGTGCGCAAAATCCCCGTGGAGATCGTCGAGCGCCGCGTGACCATGAACCGCTGCAGTCTGTGCATTTTGTGTATGCACCGCGCCAAAACTGCGAGCTCGGTGGCGTTTGCAAGACGCGAAATGCGCTCCAAGAGGTGGAAAAGCATCGATAACCCTCGGATGTCTATAACGGATACCAGCGAAGACCTCCAACCTACTGCGACTCCGAACGTCCCGGACCGAGCCTTCTTCGAGACGCGCTAGTATCAAGTTATTGTGTCTCCGTTTCGGATCGATATTTGTGTGTATTCGTAATAAAAGCATGCGCCGGACTGGCCCAGTCACTGCAGCATTGCCAATAATGCTGCATGGGCAGTCGGTTTTGGATCTTGTGCCGGTGGCGCAGCACGTCAACGTCAGCAGCTGCAGTGCGATCCATGGAAAATCCAACCGCTCCTGTCCTGCGAGATATGCCCACATCTAGCAGCTTTGTTTACATCTGCTGTCAACTCGATCGGACACAACAGCGAAATCCTGATTTTTTTCGCTGCCCGCTGATCACCAGCGCGATCCATCACTTCCCAATTTCCCTCTTGGAGCACCAGTGAGAAAGTTAACCGGCCATGCGTCCCCAGATCTTGCTCGCGCTTCTGTCCGTGCTGGCGACCCCCGCGGTCGCGGTCCGCTACAAAGTGCACCACCACAGCCACATGAAGTTCCGCGAAGTGACGGTTATCGCCGACAACGCGACGTGCCCGAACGGGGAGATGTCCTCCTGTGTGAGTCAGCGTCCTACGCCTGTCAGGACAACGGCTCTGGCACGCAGACCTGTCTCCCGCGGGACGACAGTTTCTTGGACAGTGTGGACAGTAGCACCACCATGCCGTGGATGGCGTGCAGTACGTCCAACGCGTCGCTGCCGTCCAAGTGTCTCATGGACTTCCAATGCACGTGCATGGACTACGCCAACCAAGACTGCTACTGTACGCCGCCAGATGCCTGGCGCACGGGCCGCAAGACGGCCGAGAATTGCACCACCTCCAGTGGAGAGGTGGGCGCCTGTGATGAGGGCAAGTACTGCCGCACCAAAAGCAACTACCAGGAGTGCGCGGTTGCGCCATACTTGCCGACCAGCACGGCCCTCTACAGCGACTGCTCCGATGACGGACAGTGCGACGCCGATCTGACGTGTGAAGACTACGACAACTTTTCCATCTGTGTGGATGGATATGACGACAGCAGCGACGACAGCAGTGAAGAGAGCAGTGACGATGGCAGCGCGTAAGTCGCTGGCAGGAAAGCAAAGCAGTGGGCCTTCACTGCCATGTAGTGTGTACGTTTTAACCTGGAAAGAAACTAATGAAGGCAGTCTGCTTCTTTTTACAAAGGTTGAGTGCGCCACAATCGCGAAGCGTGTATACAAAAACGAACCAAGTATCACTTGGAGAAAATGTCGAGTGATGGTGGATCCATTCAACTGGTATGTAGTGACTTATTCCGAGTTATCTTATTTCTTCATCTGTAGTACTGGTAGTACAGATGAATAAATAATACTTACCAGCACTACTGAAAGTTGTCACGCGAAGACCAACTTTTTCGGACGTTGTTTGTTGTAGTAGTCTCGAAACCACTTCCGCTCTAGATAAAGTGAGTCTTTAAGGTCCTGCCCTTCTTCAGCACACCCTAACGACCAGTACAGCGTTGAGGGACCTCTTTATTTGCAATCATGTCGTCGAAGAGCGAAGCTCGAATTTCTTTCAACTGCAATCAGCCCCCGACAAGAATCTCACACAAGCAATTCAACTTGCTGCGGTATTCGCCTCGTTCATTACTTTGGCTCCAATGTTACAGATCGGCATTGTTGCTTTACTGTTGTATCGGACGGATGGACAGGGCTTACCAGGGCTGTAGTAGTTGTAGGGAGACAATATATAACTACCGTATTGGTAAGAACGACAGATATTACTAGTTGGACACAAGAAAAGAAACGGAGTGTTCTTCAAAGCACCGCACCATTCACTCTACTTGAGAAGTTAAGCCACTTTTTTCTATACAGCAGGTTCTTGACATCATCAGTCAACTTGTTTGGGAATTTCTTGTAGTAATAGTCGCGAAACTTGATGAACGACCTGTCAAATGGTTTTGCAGGATTTGTAGCGTAGCCGAGCGTATGGGACATCTTCAAAGGGGTTTCGCCCGATCTAATCATGTCCTCGAACAAGTATGGCTCTAGTTTCTTAGCCAGCCTCTTGTCTTGTAGCCGCGTAATACCCTTTTCGAGGGATAAGAGGAATTTCCCCTCTCTTCGCCGTCTTGGTGTAACTCCGCTGCGTCTTCATCATCTTCAACATCCTTGTTTCGAAAGAGCCTTCTTTCGACGTCGCCAGCCTTGCCGTCAGCGATCGAGCGAAACAACAGAGAGTCCTCAGAGGAAAGCACCTCCGAGTCTGTCGCCGCAGCCGCTGGAGTGGCACTACTACCAGCTAGAAGAGTGGCCGTAATCACCAGAAAAGTGTACGAGAGACGCATACTCGCTCTTGAGGTCGGTGTTTCCTTGCGCGCGAATTGCAAAGTGATCTTCTCCAGTGTGGAGTCTACTGGCGAGGACTCCAGCCACGCCTGAACCTGTCGTTGTTTACGGCTGTCCGTACCGGTACGGGCACGCAATCTCTGTGCGTCGACAGCTCACATGAATACAATATATACAGTTTGGCACATCATATGATCCAGACACCGCATCACTTTGTCAGACTGGAAGGCGTCTTTTATGTAAGTAAAGATTGGGAGTTCGATCTTTCCAACTCGGGTCTCACTCAATAAACCAAAACGGTACAACGTATTATTAAGTACTGTTCATATCCTAGTAGCACAAAGAATCCCTATGGCCTCGGTGATACAGTAGCCAGTCGGACCAGAAGTTAAGCGAAGTGTCTACATCACCTGCAAAATCGAGTGGGTTTTTCAGGTGCTCAGTTTCGGCTTACTGGTACCTTATCAGTGGAACAGCACTTTGATTCGTGATCGGTCAGTAGTTTATACTGCACTTATATTGTAGGTACAGTAAATACGTTGTAAACAGGGCTAACTTGGAACGGGGCTTTACAAGTAAGTTGGAAATAAAAAGAGTAGTTTTTGATCACCTCGTGCATTCGTGCATATTTCATCTCATCGAAGTCAACGATCTTGATGTGCGCATTGGGATATCGACTGTAGTGTACGGATGGGATTAAGCGATGCCTGTTTCTATGGAACGTAGGTACTTATACGTTACAATCGCAACGCACTGATGCGGTTAGATACAGTATCGCGCGGCTGCCGAACTGGGCGGAATAGGTTTGCAGCAGCCACGGACGAAGTTAACCTTTCACGATGTATTCAATGTTGGCGTGACAATCTTGCGCTCTGTCGGGAATTGACTTGCGCAATCCGCTCTGCCAAATGTATTCCCCCAGTTAGGAAGAGATACAGTAGCAGAAGTTTGAGAGAGGTGAAACTTGGAACCGGTTCGACCTGGTCAGGAAATGGGTCAGGATTTGTGTTCTGGGGTGCACTCCCAGACCTTCGCAAATACCGAGCGACCCTGCATCCGCTCTCTACTACGTGCAAATCTTAAGATCAAAACTGACCAAATCCTTGACCCGATCGAAATAAGACCCGTCCTGTGTTTACCCTTGCACAACACAAATGGTAAACTACAAATGACTATTCCAACGAGACATCAAGTTGCTGTCCTTCGTGCCGTCCAGGAAGACACCTCGCTGTTAGATACGGCCTTTGAAATGTCCATGAGGGTCTCTTGTGCTGCATGAGTTAGTAAGGCAACGACCGGTAGAGTGCTTGCCAGACACTTGATCAACGGATCCACTGTAGCATGTTAAATTGCGAAGTTAGTTCATTTAGACAGATAGGTCCTATTCCTTCTACTACCTGCCTCTCAGGGGCGTGCCCTTGTGGCAGCCCCACAGCCTCCATCGATGCTGATTATGTAATCTGCTGTTGGAGCGGCACACACGCAGTAGAATCGTGTTGTGTTCGGATCCCGCTTCACAACTAGAGTCCCTGCACACAAGCCAAAGACACGCACCAGCTCTTTCGGTTTCCCTATAGCAAAGAATGCGTGTATTCAATGTCATTCTGCTGTCTGTTGCCGCGCTCATTGGGAGCTGCGCTGTAGTCTCAGCGACCCTGGTCGGCGGAACAAGTCCAAGAATTCTAAAAATTAATTGAAAGCTACACTTAGCGAGATTGCTACCTGTCGACGTTCGCACCCTGACATATCATGGTTCTGCACATAGTAATCTAATACACGTCATCATTATCAAAGATTCAAAGACGCCGATGAGGAACGAATATCTTGGGCTTCGACTTGAAAGATGATTTTGTTTTTAGAGGCTGAACAAGATACTGGGGAGTGAGACGTATAAAAACACAAGATTGTCTGTAAACTTTCCACGGATGCTGTCCATGAGAAATTAAACTTAGAGATAGGTCGCACTTTAATGCTCTGCTTCGCTATTTCAAGTTCTGTAGCCCGAGCGCTTAAAACCCTTTCGACACTGTAGGTGTTTATATGCAAAAGAAATACGAATTACTGCTGTGAGAGTAATGGACACTAAATGGTTGGGGATGATAACGCGAGTCACCAGTTTAAATCGTAAAAGAAATAAGTGCACCACAGCATGTATTTCAGCCAGCCACCGACATATTATGTAGCCTGGCAGACTTTGGCTAGATAAATTATGTGTAGTATTACTTCCGTATCTAGATTCCTCTATCATTACCTGAGATTGAACACAAACTATTACCTGCGATAAATCCATATTCCATCCTTCTACGGTAGTCAGCGTGTTGTGTGACACGTTATCCATCAGTCGCACATACAGCATAAGTAAAATGTTTGCCTGTTGGTTTGGCACATACGTCGAAAATACAAACGAAAGAATGGTTTGAGGCAAGAGTGCAAGCTGACTCCCGATAGAGCTGTAGCGATACATGCACTCATTTTACGTCGGGTGTTGATTGAAATGCTCATCGTGGCGTCGTGCGGTACCATCCACGTATTCACATCACGCGTTATACTTCCAGATTGCATATTGACGATAGGAATTTGTGCTTAGTACCGCTAACTAATATCAGTATCAAGCTACTTAAAAACACTGAATACGCCGCTACATATGGGAGCGTTGGAAGGCTGCGTATAACGCTTTTGTGATGACAAGCGAGGAGACCAATAAAAGCTGTGCAAAAAAATCGCCGACGACGAGACGAACGTTTTGCTGACCCCAGCTCTTCATTCGTTCAGTTTACCATTTTCGAAATTGTTTTTAAGCAGTCAAGCCAAGAGTTTCAAGAATCAGCGATGCGTCTGAGCTATCTTATTCTCGTGTCGGTTGCCGCGCTCATCGGGAGCTGTAGTGGTATCGCTGCGGCCACGCCGGCTGTTGACTCCCACAAACTTGCTCGTCTAGCTGACACGAAGCCAAGCCCGAGATTTTGAGGACTTCCAAGATCGAGGACGACGATGAGGAGCGGGCATTTCTGGGCTTTGGGAAAGTGAAAGTAAAAGACGATTTCTCAGTGAAGAGATTGAACAAGATGTTGTCGAAGGAAACGTACAAAAACACAAAGTTTGTCAAGTGGAAAGGAGATGATCTCTCTCCGGGTGCTGTCTACACGAAACTGAACCTGAAGGACAATCCGCACTTCGAGACACTGTACCACCAGTACTTCCAGTTCCGCAACCCAGGCCTGTAAAGCTTATGGAGTATCGGACTTGTCGACTGTGTGGTGAAATATAGTTGTCCGGAACATACAAGGAGTACGTAGTGTTCTGCAGATGATTGTTCTTCTTACGTGGGGCTACTACGTGGGTCGGTCGTCTAAATGTCAGAAGGCTTATAATTGTAGTCGAAGTAGACAGCTACTTCTTTAGTAAGCGATAACAATGACCTCACTTTAAAACCAACCTCGGATGTTTTTCGTTTCTGTGGATGCGATTCAATGTAGTGGCGACTTAAGTGGCAGGTTGTAGTCGTGCACAGCGACATGATTGAAGGTCGGTATTTGCGCCACGAAGGCCAAATATCCTAGCTTCAACACATCGTTTTAAGAGTTCGCGGCATTCGTATAACACAACGAGCAAATATCTGAGGACAGCACAAGACCGGAAGTGTGGAGTAGTGCACAGTAGCTGTAGTTATCAATAGCAATATGTAAGACCCTTGTTGAGTTTCTGTGTTTTGGACCAAACCTTATTTTACGCGGAGTACGTAAAATTAAAAAAACATTATATATATGTAAATAACACTAGAGGTCCACTTATTTGTGGAATGGGGCTGCCCAAAACGGTGCAATGCACTGTTGAGGACTCGCCCCCATGCTTCGTTGACGGTTTTCGCGGTAACAATGAGCAAAAGTTAGCAATAGTAGGAAAAGTGCTTTGTGTTTGTAAAGCAGAACCACAAGTCCGAGAGACGACGGCCGTGGCATGCATCTACAATACTTGTTTTGCTTAACGTTAACTCCAACAACCTCGATAAAAGCAATAAAAGGATCGATTCCTAACGACTCAGCTTCACACCCGTAGATGTCCAACTCAAAACGTTGTTGCATGGGTGCAGTTGACTTATTGGCAAGCTTGTTAAGCCATTTCATGGTCTTATGATATGTATAAATATTGACGACTTGCAGATAAACCCAGTGCAAGAGTTTGTCCTTAGGCAGCTAATGCTTCCGTGCTGCACAGTCACTAGTTACTTCCGCGCATGACTAGCAAGAGCAGTATTTTCAGTGTCAGCTACGCGAGGAATATAAACCGATGTGCTGCGTGCCAAGATGCGCTCACCGCGGCGGCACGGGTTCTTGAAGATGATGAATGTGGCTTGAATTTTTTAAAAATAACAAAGCAAAAGCAACGTTAGACAGGATATAAGGCCGTTCTGAGCTGCGGCAACACTGCAGCCGAGCTAGCCCTATATATTGTTCCTATCCCATATTGGGTGGTGTTTAGTGATATTTGTGAGAAGAACAACAACAGTAAATGGCACTTTTCAAGTTAAAATCTTACATGCAAATGGCACTAAAGTCATAGGCAAGAGGGATCGCAGGTCCCAGGTCCTCGATTTAGTGACCTATCCTAACCCAGGTTGGTTTCCCACAATGAAACAAACATGAAAACGTGATAATGTTTTAATAGCTCAAACGTAAAAGTGAGGTATGCCAAATTCGCCTCATGCAGTATTGGGGCTACGCCCAATAAATGACGGAATATGACAAAACCTTTAAATTCCGAAAACTATCCGTAAAATATAGTTTTTACATAACTTAAAAATTAACCTTTTATTTTCGTTTTTAAAACGAACTTACTGTCAGTCTCATTTAACCGCCCACTTCAAAGTCCGTCGCCATGCTCTCCCTCGCGCTCTGCTTCCTCGCCGCGCTGCTCCCTTCCGTCTCCGTCTCGGGCCCTGCGGCGCAAGTCTCCATCAGCGTCAACGCACAGCCGGTCCCGCAGTACTTCGTGCGCGTGGTGCAGGACGGAGACGACTGCGAGGCGCTCGACAGCGTCCTGCCCATGTGCGTCTCGAAGGACTTTGTGTGCAGGATGGAGGCAGGCCAAGAGATGTTCGCGTCCGCGCCGTCCTGCCTGGTCTACGACCCGTCCGCGATGCAGGACAATCCGTACCAGATCGAGGAGACGGCGGCGGCTCCGTGGGCCAATTGCGACCCGACGGCAGAAATGAACCGACAGATTGGAGACGCCCCAGCGTGCAAGAGAGACTTCCAGTGTCTCTGTCTGCACGGCAGCAGTGCTACCTGTGTCTGCGCCCCTCCTGACGCCGTTAGTGACGAGAACGGGGCTGCGACGTGTGGCAACAGTGCCACCAAAGGGTGCGACGCTGGAGAGTACTGCCACTTCCTGAAAGAAGGAGGCATGGAGTGCGGACTCAAACCTTACTTTTCGTGAGGTTGCTAGGGTGAACTTGTCCTGAAAGCAGGTTACTAACTTTTCTACATTATTTTTTTCCTCTATTGCTTGAATTCTTGTGCTTTTGTCTCTAGTTGTGGCTTATTGTTGATGACATTCTGACGGTTTCTCGGTGTCTCGTTGCTGCGTGCGCTCGGAAGCTAGTTGGCGTGTGATGAAGTGTGTTAGTCGACGCTTTGGTCGACGCTCAGGTGGAGCTGGTTGGGATTCGGATGAGGAGAAATCTGTCACGTCTGTGAACTCCCTGCTTCGGTCTGCAAGTTTTTCTCGTGCGCTGACTTCTGTTGGAGCTTCAGAAGTCGAGTACGCTTGGTCACACCTTCGTTTTCGACTAAGAGTGGAAACAGGGGTAGCCTTGCTGCTAGGTGGAGCTGAGTTTTCTTGCGGGCTGGAGTCGTTTGTTCCGTAAGCGTGTCCAGTTGATGGGCCTGGCCAGCCTTCACCTTGTTGGCGCTGCACTTCTTCATCTGGATTGGCTTCTTCGCAAGTCGCCACCGTCGCATTCTTCTGAGAGCGCGACAAATCTGCTTTCTTTTGCGCCTCTCATCGCGCAACAACCAGTGGTTTATCGATTCTTGAAGCCGACTCACCTCATTCGCCAGGCAAACGTTCTTGACGTGTAGCTGCTTTTGCTCCTGGATAAGCTTGGCGTTCGCGAGGAGAATCTCGCGACGCTTGTATTCTACCGTCTCCTTTTCGTGCTCCAGTTGCTGAATCCGTCTTAAATAAAACTTTTTGCTTTCTGTCCCGAGTCAACAATTTCACTTCGTGAAGGTGATCCACGACTGCAGTTGCATTTTACACATTTTGTTTGCAGCTCCTTGTTCTCCTTGAGCACCTTTTCTAGCTCCGTGATCATCAGACTAACCTGTGTATTCAGTTGTGATGAAAATCGCAAAATCTCATCCTTCGCACCTCGTTTACGCTGCTCTTGAGTCGAAACGTGATTGCGCTCTTTCTCCAGTAAAATCACCTTTGCTTCCAGCACCACCACCGCATTTTCGAGCTCCTGGATTTTTGACCCTTTCCGCCCAACGTCAGACTTCAAAGCTCGGTTCGCGTCAACAAGCCGCTTATTTGATTCGAGTTGACGCTTAATTGTGCTCTTCAAAGTTACCTCCTGCTGTTTGCTGGAGCTGCACAATTTCTCAAGCTCTCTGATCCGGTCACCAAGCTTTTCCTCTGTCATCTTCCAGTCTGCGTTTGAAACTGAGTGAAGTTCCTGATATTTTTCTAGCTCTTGTGTTGCGACTTGATGAGCAGCTTCAAGTTTGCGCTGCTCCTTATCGTGCAATAGCTTATCATTACGTATTGTTGCCGATAGCTTCTCAATTTCACAGGACTTTGCCTCAACCAGCAAGGTCATTCGGGAAATGGCTTCTGCAGCATTTTTTCATATCGCCGACGCATATCATTCAGTTCACGCGTTTTTATATCCTGAAGTCGTAGTCGTTCCGCATTGGCATCCTCCACTTGCATTGCAACAGTTTCTATGTGTCGCGTTATCCTTGATGCGCAATCTCGCTTCACTTGTTGAAGGTCAAGTTTCAAATCTTCACAAACTAATACACAAGTGTGGAGCTGATCGACCACAGCATCTTTTGAGTAGTCAGCGTCTCGATGGATTCCTGCAACGTACTTAGCTCAAGTTCTTGAGTGTCCAACGCTCGTGTCAAAACTTCTTCCTGTTCTTTGCGTTCGTGGAGCTGTGTTTGGAGACGAGTTCGTTCATCATCTAAAATCTGACGTTCTAGAGCGTAGGATGCGACGTCCTCTTGCAGGCAGACCTGTCTCTCTGTTTGAAGGCGTACTGCTACTTGGAATTCCGTAATTGTTGATGCTAGCTGCTGTTTTGCACGTCGTAGCTGGTGTTGTGTGGATTGCAAAGCTCGGTCGGTGTCAAAATATTTCTTCTCAAATGATCGCTTCAGCCGAGACAATTTCTCGATCTCGTCAAGTAACGTATCGATTCTCGCGGACGTCTCGCCGTCGATTTGTTTCTTCAACTCTGCATTTTCGTATTCCAGACGAGCAATCTTTTGCATAAGCTCTGGGTTAAACTCGCTGATACCACCAGACATAGTCAGAGCAGAAAATACGTTGCATTCTGCGCTAACCCATGAAAGCTGCTGTTCAGCAGCCCCTCGAAGCTCATTTAATGCACTGGTTTCCTTCAGAGAATTCTGCGCTATCTCTAGTTCAGTGCGAATCAGTGAATGTTCTTCTCGTTCACGGGCGAGCAGCGTTTGTAGTTCAGACACGCGGAATTCCTGTCGCAATCGAAAGCGAAAGAAGCAAAATTAGCGTCATTTTAGTCAATCGAGCTTGTACAACACGCTCACCACGACGGTATTCTCCTCTTTCGCTTCGTTGAGCTTACGCTGCCATGATGCTGCTATGGTAATTTCGGTTTCCAGGGCTAAATTCTTCTTCACGAGTTCTGCATTGGTATCTTCAACACGCTACATACGTGTGCATGGTAAACGTATTAGCGCCCGAACATTTAAAGCAGTGCGTCAGCTATGAGGGCCATACCTGTAACCTCTCTTTAGCTCCGGACAGCTCGTCAATCTTTGCCTTGTATCTGGCCACAGTTGAGTCTACCTTTGTCATTTTTTCAGCTAGGGGTCTCAGTAGATCGACTTCATCTCTTAACGCTGACACTTCACTTGTCAACACTGTTTTATCGCGTAGCTCAACCTTCGCAGCATCTAATTCATGCTGAAGCGAGTGCATCTGCTTGTCATATAGAGCACGCAACGACCTCTCCTTCCGCAATACGTCCACATCCAGTTGTTCCCTCAACTGCTGAATCGTACTCACGAGCTCTCTGTTCGCCATCTCCGTGTCGCTAAGCTTCTTACCAGCATTCTCCAAATCCCGAGCAAGATGTATCTGTCAAATGCCAAATTTCTCTTGAAATGAGCGTCGAGTATTCCACTTAACAAATCGTTAGCCCACTTACGTTTTCATCTTTGAGAATGTCGTTCTCCCTCGTGGCACGCTGCAAGGCCGCATTTCTGGACAAATACAGACGAGAGTCTGAGTTGGAGGTCTCGTTCACGTCTTCTTTCTCGTTACCACTAAATAATTCTGCACTTTCCCCTTGCTGGCTCTTGGCCGCGTTTTCTTGGTGGGCATCATCACTTTTAAGAATTGGCACCTCTCGTGCCATAACTTTTCAATAACTGCCATCAGATCTGTCTGCACCGAGTCGTTCATCTTCAGAATGTCGCGAACAAAAGTCGCTTTGGCTTCGCACTGCACCACAGCTCCAAGCGCCAGCTCCAGCACCACACGAAGCGTTTCGTCGCTCGAGTCCTCTGCAGTCGACAGTTTGACTGTGTCAATAGCCAATTGGACTTCATAGAAGCTCTCCAGTGTTGTCACCACATCACTCCAGTCGTCTTTTGTCTTGCTACTTGCAATTAATGCATCAGGAAACCTATATAAGAAAAAAAAGTATGGTAAAAATAAAATATGATCCCCTAGAAGTTATACGACGTATAATTGATTTCAAATGCTACGTACGCCGTCTGTAATAACCCACGAACTGTGGAGACACGGCGCTCTTGAGACTGCACAGCGTAGAACGACAGCCACCGCATCAGACTGGCAGCTTCATTAGCGTCAGCGTCAGCCGCAGTCTCGTCCTCCATCCTCAATAAATAATTGTTTTTGGCGGGTAATTTACATTTGAAAATATATGAAAGCGTTTTTAAACTCGCACAAATATTTCAAAAGCGTCCCGTCCACTTTTAAAAATCCGAGGGCCGAAGAACCGCATCCGCATCGCCAAGACTCGCCGTCTTGTCCCGCTGCGTGTGCGCTCTTACGCTTGTGCCCACCTCTCTGTGCGTGTTCTCCAGTCTCTTGCGTCTTGATCCACGCCGGTCTCGCTCCCAATGGCGGAGAAATGCCTCCGCAACGCCAGCTGCAAGTGCAGCATGTGCGCGGGCTTCGACGTGGCGTCTTTGATGGACATTTCCAAGTCCATTTCCTCCAATATCAAGTACGACGACGAAGAGGCGGACGCCCAAGACTCTGGAGCGCCTCCTCCGCCCTCCAGAGGCGTCGCGAACTCCCCTCCAGCCCCAGCACAGCGCAAGACGTTCGTGTCCAACTCTCCGCCTCTCCCGACTGTTAGAAGGCAAATCCCAGCCAAGCCAAGCGCCCAAGCTCAGGACGAAGACGTCGCGATGGCAGAGACGTCACCTCAAGCTCCAGTCCAAGCTGCGGACGTCCCTATGACGTCTCCTGCGATGCCAGACACTCATATGGAAGCAGTGGCCTCGACGCTTTCCAAGATGGAAATGGCCTCAGAGATGGCCACCAGTCCGGCGACAGGAGGAGCTGGTGCACTTACAGTGGACGCTGTGCTGCCGAAACTCTCGGACAAGAACTGGAAAGTGAGGAAAGAAGGCTTTGAACAGGCAAAGGCTCTGTTTGAACAGCCAGGAGTGAAGACGGCACAGGTGCGGCCGATGATGGACTTGTTTAACAAAATGTGTGAGGATGCGAACGCGAGCGCGATGGAAGCAGGAATTGCAGCGGTTTTGGCTTACACGGTGAATGTGCAGCCGTTTGATAAGGAGATTGTGACCGGTGTGATGGCGCGCGTGACAGATAAAGGCTTTTCTAGTCGGCCAGGGATTGTGAAACTTTGTGAGGAATTGACTGATGCGTTTATTGCGGCCGGGGCAGCGGAAGAAACAGTTACTGCCCTGCTAGAAGGCACGAACAACAAGAAGCCAAAAGTACCACCAGCGTGTATGGCCTGCACGCTTGAGGCTTTAAAAGATTATGGACCCCGTGTCGTACCACTCCAAGCTATTAAGACAGCATTACCGAAGTTGCTGGAGGGTGCCGTGAAAGTTCGTCCTTTGGCAATGAACATCATGGTGGAGATCTATCGATGGACTGGACCAGCCCTTGTTCAAGATATTGTTGCTAATCTTCGTCCAGCACAACAAACTGAGTTCGAGGGACAAACCAAGGATGTCACGGTAGGGCAAGCAGCACCTACGAAGTTCGTCCGTGGGGCAAAGACGGCTGGATCTGCGGCAAGTGCGAGTGGAAAGGCGTCAGCCGGTGCATCAGGCGTGACTGCACCACCAGCTGCAGCAGCAGCATTTGACCCTCGTGAATTTGCCGAGACGGTGGATTTGCTTGGAAAGCTTCCGAAGACCGAGTTTAAAAGAAACTAGAACTCCCTAAGTGGAGCGAGAAAGTGGAAGCGATGAAAATCGTGCTTGAACTGATTGGCAGTGTACCGAAGTTGGCAAATGGAGACTATTACGAACTTGTTTCAACTTTGAAGCCGTTGATAAATGACCCAAACGTGAATATTGCGGCAAAATCTGTCGAAGTATTGGGTGCACTGTCGGATGGCCTTCGAAAGAACTTCACGCAGCATGCCCGGGTGGTGTTTTCCGATATCCTACGCAAATTATCAGACAAGAAGTCGGTGATACTGAACGCGACGAATAAGACGCTTGACTTGTTTCTTCAGCATTCTATGACAGTTGACATGATGATGGATGATCTTAAGCTGGCATGCGATGCATCGAAGAATAAGTCACCAGCTGCACGCGTCCAGACAATGGGCTTTATAGCTCGTGCAGTGGAGAATCGCTACGTTGATTTGAACGACAAAGCGTTGGTTGTAGCCTTGGGCTCGCTCTTCATGAAGGGAATTGATGACACTGATCCAACCGTGCGAAAAGCTGGCCAAGAGTCTTTTGTCGTGCTCTTGAAGGCTACAGATCAAACGAGTACGTGGCTTCAGACCATGATGGAAGACATTGCTCGGAAGAATCCTCGTGCCCACAAGGCAATTCAACAAGGTCTAGGAGGTACCGGCGGTTCTGGTGCACCTTCTCGACCTGGTAGTGCCCGCTCTTCTCTTCCTGGAAGCGCAGCGTCTTCACGCCCTGGCAGTGCTCCTCGTTCTCGTCCAAGTAGTGCTGGCAGCGCCTCTAGCGTCGGTGGCCCTCAAACAGAAATACCGGAGGTTGGGGATGGAGATGTGGATATGAGTACACCGGCCTCTACAGGCCCTCCACGTCCTTCGTTAAAAAGCGAGGTCCCCCAGCTAGGATTGGATTAAAGCCTGGTGCTGCTGGTGCTGCAACCCCTAGAAAGGCTGCTCCATCGAGAAAGCTTGCGGCAGGTGGAAGTGCGTCAGCGGGCGGTGATGCTAGCACTGATTTCACCCCTATTGTCGTATCAGTTACACCGGAAGAGGCAGAGGAAGTGATTGCAGACCTGCAAATTGATAGTTGGGGTGCAATTCAGGAAGGCTTTGCCAGTTCTAAGTGGATGGAACGCAAGGAAGCAATTGAAAAACTGGAGGAATACGCAAGAACACAGCCCAACATGATGAGCATGCGAGTTATTGAGGCGTTCACGGTGTACCTAGCGAAACAAGTGAAGGAGTTCAAGGACAGCAATATCAACGTGCTTAAAAGTTCGTTCCAAGCTGTGGGAACGTTTGCTGAAAATGTGGCCAGCAAATTCCCACGTGGTGTAGTCTGCCTCGTTGTTCCACGAGCTTGCGATAAGATCGGTGACAGAAAAGCGAGTGAGGCTATTCGCAATATGATTTTGCAGCTCTGCGAGGCGACTAGCCCTGCATACGCGACTGGTTGCTTGATCGAGTATATGCCGAAGGTGCGAACACCTCTGGCGCACATTGAAGCCCTCACGGTTCTGTCAGAGTGTGTTACGGATTTTGGGCTATCAATTTGCAACCCACGTGCATTAGTTGACTACGCAAAGGGACCTCTTGGTTTGGAAGCTTCGAACCCCAAGGTTAGAAGTGGGGCAACTTCGTTGCTTAGTGCCATGTACTCGCAGCTTGGTCCAGCGCTTTTGCCCATTCTGAATCTTGAGAGTTGGAAACCAACGCTTGCTGCTACTGTCGAAGCTGAGTTCAAGAAAGTAGGCTTTGACCCAGCCAAAGCAACGGCGAGTGTGAAGCGGCAAGTAAAGGACCAAGACGAAGTTCAAGTTGCAGCTGATCCAGGTGCACTCTTTGGTCGTGTCGATGTTAGTAGCCAAATCACGAAGGAGCTTCTGGATGATATGAAGAATGAATCGGATAAAGTGGCGTGGAAGAAGCGAGCGGCAGCTATGGACACCGTTCAGGGTATTTGTGAAGGTGCGGCCTGTGCAATCGAGTTCACACGTCCTGTCCAGGAGGTCCTGCGCAGTTTAAAGGCGAGACTAAATGATTCAAACGCCAACTTGAAGGTGAAGGCTGCGAACGTGATTGCTATAGTAGCAACAAGCATCGGTCCTGATGTCGGTAAAATGTCGAAGATTCTCGGACCCAGCCTGATCGCAGGAGTTGCAGACAACAAAAGGCCATGCAAGCAGCAGCAGTCCAAGCTCTACACAAGTGGGTTTGCCACAACAACGAAACCTCTTCTGCTTGTATGGAAAGCCTGCTGTCACCACTCTCAGAGGGCCTCTTGAACACCGTGGGCCGAGCAGAGTTGTTGGGCTGGGCAGCGGAGCACCTGCAGAAATGCGAAAAGCTTGATTTGCAGTGCTTACTCTCTCCAACAGTCCAATGCATGATGGACAGGTCATCTGAAGCTCGTGAGAAGGCTCAGGTAGTGCTTGTTGAAATCATGAAGTCGGTGGGTAAAGAAACTGTCTTCACAGTAGGGTGTCGTGACATTAAACCGGCTGCAATGCGAGCTCTAAAGCCGCTGCTTCAAAAGTGTGTGATATCGTGGAAGTTAGCGGAGCAACTGCCAAAGCTACTACTATCACCCCAGCTGCATCGAGCGCAGCATCTACCGCTCCCAGTGCCGGGCCGGCAAGCAGCGGAGTTGCTCGTGGCGGAATTCGAAGAAGACCGAGTGCAACTGGGACTGGGACTCCCCACCGGGTGGTATTAAATCTCGTCTGGCGCGACCAGGTTCGTTCGCTGGCCCTCCAGCAGCGACCTCCTCCCTTTCTGAACCTGGGAAGGATGCCGTGTTATTGCTTAAGATGAGCACGAATAAGCCTGCGCGGATAACTAAGGGCCAGTACAACAAGTGGATTTTCGACACAGCATCAGTAAATGAGATGCTCACGCGGAAGGGCGAAGTTGAGATGGAGTGGAAACCGTTTTTATCCCCAGAGTTCCACGCTAAGCTATTTGCTCCGTCCCTGGAGAAAGGGATGTTAGCTGCAATGGATGATCTGATGTTGTGTGTGGTGCACCAACCCGACGAGGTGATGGCTTCACTCGATCTAATCTTAAAGTGGTGCACACTTCGAATTGTGGACAACAACGTGCAGGCACTAGCAAAATTGTTGGAAGTACTGGTGAAACTTTTGAAATGCTGAAGGGCTTTGGCTATCAACTGGATGACGTCGAAGCAGCTATTTTGATACCGTATCTGCTCCAAGAGAGTGGCCAATCCAAACCACGTTTCCGAATTCGCTTCCGGGATGTCATGAAACTTGTTGTGGACGTGTACAACCCCGAAAAGTACGTACCGTATTTGATAGAGTGCTTCAATGGTTCGAAGAACACAAAGAGCCGCTGTGAGTGCATTGATCTTGTGGAGTATATTGTGTCCGTGCACGGATACCAAGTGATTGGACGGCGGTGTATTAAGGATGTCGGGAAGTACGTTGTTGCTCACGAGAAAGAGTTACGCGAGAGTGCAATCAACACGCTTGTGGCTGTGTACAAGCGGACGGATGGAGGAAATCCAGACAAGTTTTTCCGATTCGCTGGTATCAATACACAGCAAGGAATTGACTTGTTGAACGCGCGTCTAAAGCACCTACCAGCCGGTAGCTTTACGCAGGAGCGATCTGCACCTGTTGAGGACGAACGAATGCAGGAGAAGGAACTGCCACCACCGCAGCAGCATCGTTCAGGGTTCGGCTTTGAGCGTGCTTCAACAGTACCAGTTGCTTCTAGCCAACGCCTCCCAGACGAAAGTGTACCGCGAACGCTTGCAGAGCCACCACCGACGCCGATTAACGATGAGGAGGTTCGTTATAATGATGTCGACATGAGCGTGCCTAACGAAGAGGATGCCGTCGAAGAAGTGTCTGTCACTGCAGCTATCGAAGAACTACTACTGCGGCCAATTGAAATGCTGATAACCCCATCCAAAGAGGTCGTACCAGCGGGAACAACTGCTTACAAGGATGGTGGAAACGCACTAAAGGGGTTGTATGCTATTATCAACAGACCATCGGACCCGTCTGAGATTGAATTTTTGCACTCGTACGTGAACGAGATTCTGCTTGCCTTGTGTGATTGCATCCACGGAGCTTTTTATGCTGGAAATGCAGAGAAAAGACCGGAGATGTATATTCTCGCTATGAGTTTGACTACTTTGACTGTGGTCCTCAACAGTGACGCTGTGGAGAAAGTTCAGCGCTACACGGTCGAACGTGTGTTGCTAGAATTGTGTTCGAAGATCATGGATCCGCGAATGGAGAAGTTTTCGGACAAGGCCAACCTTCCCACTGCGGAAATGGTGACGATGCCACCCGAAGAGAAACGATTCCTGATGGTATTCAAGGCGCTGTACAAGGCCATGCGCAGGTTGACTGAGCGCGCGAGGCCTGGAGATGTCTACCCGTCGGTGATTAACCTCTTGCAGCGCCTTATGCACAATGATGTGGGTGACTACAATAAAAACGACACGCTCAAGCACCTACTAAAGGAAGACTCGCTGGACCAGCTAGTTGGACGCATTTTGATTAAGCTGTCCAACGTCCAAGCTAATTCGCTGAATCCGTTTGAGGGCATCGACATCTTCGGTGTGCTCATGCAGATGCACATGTTTTTCTCAACACTACCTGGAGCGGAAGTCATGATGGTGGATATAGCGAACGATAACATGCAGTCGGCGCTTCGCATTATTGCTGAGAGCTTGATGAAGACACGGCCAAGTGCCTTTGAGGCATCGATGAAAGATATCCCACCAACATCACCTGTGCACTCACTTCTTGCAGAAATGGGGTATGGCCAATCGCAACAGTTTGCCGCTGAGCCTACAGGTCGAAAGTATGGAGAAAACGGCACTACAGCTGGCAGTAAACTCATCTCGACGTCAGCGCGGTTCACAAACGGCCTAAGCTCAAATACTGCATCCGCGGCAGTAGCAAATGATGACACATCGGGTGGAGATAGCGTCACGCGACGTTTATTTGGTGCTACGCAAGAAAGTAGTGTTTCAACACGGACGATGAGGACAGCGTCAGCGGCTCCGGCTATGGTTGCAACCACACAAACGTCACAGAGACGCAGCTTCACTTCCTTCCATGAGTTTACCGCAAATCGTGGAGCACCAGCGGCAAGTAACACGGCTGCTCGTCCAACAACCACTAATGCGCAACTGGAGAGTCTGCGGGAGCGGCTGCAGATGTCTCGCCATTTTAACTAGGCAAGCTTCACACGTTGTCACAGGTCAACATCACCCATAGAACAGAACCGTAAAGCAGTGACTGACATTGCGCGAAAAAGAAATTGAGATGTGTCTAACAAGTGTTTGGCAAGTACAAAGCTGACTAGCAAGTCGAAACATCTAGGCCCATTTTCCTAGGAGCGCCATGAGAGCAGCGCCCATCCATAGACAAAAGTACAAGACGAATCGTTGGTGAACGGTGCGTGATAGGAAGTGCTGGTTTGTGGTGAAGTTGTACG
The DNA here is from genome assembly GCA_011947355.1 of Phytophthora boehmeriae. Classification (NCBI taxonomy): domain Eukaryota; phylum Oomycota; class Peronosporomycetes; order Peronosporales; family Peronosporaceae; genus Phytophthora; species Phytophthora boehmeriae. Next base: position 11,645 of record JAAVTJ010000399.1, on the reverse strand, counting down.
TCAATAGCTCGACGAGACCCGTGTACAGCAAAATGCCGCCAGCCACGCAATCCAGGATGCCTTGGACCCACAACGAAGTTGCCGATGACTCCGAGTATGAGTTGCGGATGGAAAGCCCGATCACTTGGCCGATAGGGGTCGTGATCGCGAACGCAAAGTTTATCATGAACACTTTGGCGCGAGTCTGGATCGAGCCTAAGGCTGCCGTGCCAATGGCGATACCCTCGAAGAATTGGTGGAAGCATAGCGCGACGAGGAGTGTCTGGAATGTTGGCCCCTCGGTCACTCCGAGATTGACACCGATAATGATTGAATGGAAGATAACCCCTGCTTCGAAGATGATCGTGGCAATCTTGCGACGAATTTTGGAGTCTGGTGGTGTGTGTTCAGGCACCATTACACGGTACGAGTTCTCGGTAGGGTGCAGCACCAACAAGTTATCCCCAGTACTGCTGACAGACCGGACGACAGCATCGAGAGTTTGGTCATTTCCTTGTCCACGTGTGTGTCCGTGTCCATGATCGTGTGCGTGACCTTGCCCATGCGCGTGGCTGTGAAACATTGACCCCTTGCTGCCGAAGAATATTGTGCTCTCACACTCAATGAGGTGCATGGCCACTAAAGTCATCAACACGAACGCCAGTCCCAAGCACTCGTACTCTTCCACGATAGGACCGAGAGCTTCGTCGCTGAGCTTTTCAATGCCTTCGTTGATCATGTGGATGAGGCCCGTTGCAATGACAACACCGGAGGCAAAGGCACTGATAGCCTCCATCATAATCGAGTCCGCATTGCATTGCGGTATTCTTTTCGAGATGACGGGGACTAGAGTGCCTGCCGCAGAAACCGCGAAGATGATGAAAATGGCCCCGATATGCAGTCCCACGTCTTCCATCGCTAAAGCCTTGAGTATCCGCTGCTTGATGCAACCAGTGCCAAAGATGAAATGACGAATCTACGCACATCTCGCAAGCGCAGAGAGCGCTGAGTAGGGTCGCCTCGAAAAAACAGAAAGGGTGGTTGGGCCCATGCGATCCACTTGACAGAAACACTGAACTGAACTCGATAGCACCACGGTCGTACGTACGAACCACAGGATCTTAACGGAACCAGAGTGATAGAGAGAGTTACCAGTCAAGCGATAATTGAGCCCAAGTACCTTGCACTGTACACTTGCTTGACTTCGATCTTCGTTGTCCTTCGTCCGTCGTGTCTGTTCGCGTCTAGGAAGCTCAGGTCTTGACCTTATTTTATCGCAACTTTCGATTCGGCAAACTGCTACCACCGTCGGCCAAAGAGAAGTTCTTGAAGTCCCCCATCGTGCACGACACTTCAGTTGTCCGACGGCGACTGCAAGTACCACCTGCTGATTGGTGGTGGTCGTTGAAGCTCGAACGTGGTACATGCGCACCGGAATCGACTAACTTGTGCTGTTTCTTCAGCACTATCAATGTTCTTACCTAGCAGACGACCGTGCTGGGTTTCTGACAGTGCAGATAGAAGGGCAAACACCAGCGCCACCGTATTCAACAACCACACAAGCATTCCACTTGCCACAATAAGTTAACGCCAGACACGGGGCAGAAAAAGCAGAATAGTACTTTTGAAGCCCAGAATCATGAGTTTGACAACGGATCGAGCTCGGTCGTCACGAAATTGTGTCACAATGTCACACTGTACCGACAACTGGACTGCATTTTGCTACATTATCCGACCCGCTCTAGGTGCTCCCATTGCTAATTGCAAGAAAATAGCAATAAGATACTGAAGTGCAAGAAGATAGCAATAAGATACTGAAAAATGCAAGAAGATAGCAATAAAGTAAGATACTTTTCTATAATTATACTCAAAGAACAAAATACATTGGTTAATATTGTCTTTATCCAATCAGATTATGCCAAGTGAAGCTGACTACTCTCCCGGGATAGGTTAATAATCCGCCAATGACACGCTGCCAAGCCTACCTATCTCCAGGAAGATGGCTACATTTGTGCTACATGCGTGTCAAAGACTCTTGTTCATTCCTCAACTTCCATTCAACATCTTACAGTCTCATCAATGACTCGCTCCTCTCTCTTCGGTTTCGTGCAAAGCGGCGCCTCCCGACTGCAACAAACTGTGAACCAGCAATTCCACTTTCTATCCAGTTCGCTGGCTGCGTCTCCTCAATCTGTGGCTTCGTTCGACCAAGTGACAGTGTCGCCATCCTGCAGCTTCCGCTCAGCGTTCGTGTGCAATTCCAATGTCAACGTCAATGGACGTTCAAAAGTGATTGAATACTCTGTCGGCTCAAGCTCCGAGGGCCATCTCCAAGCCATGTCCATTGACGGCGTCGCATTCGTCATCGTCTCGTACCTGGACGGAGAGTCGCTTTCGCGATTGCAAGCTGTGAATAATGCATGGCGAGAGTTTATCCAACAATACCGAGAACCACTTTTCCGCTCTCTTATTGAGGAGAGCAGAGTGTTCGACACCGTCATCACTTCAACTTCGTCGTTCAAATCATACCTATTTTCACTACGACACGAGCTGGACAGGGAATTGGCCCATACCCATGCGATCCAGCCCACACATGAAGCCTTGGAGCAGTATTGCGCTGCAACGGAGCAGCACGGTTTTGTGGCAATGTTTTGCGATATTGTTCAGTTCCGTGACCCTCGAATCGGACGCTTTGTTGCTTGGAAGCGACGCAGTGCCCTAAGTATGGTGTTGGCTGCTACACCCGACCATGTAATGGCGTTCCGAAAGAGATCGAGTTATGTGGGCCCAATCACATTTGTTCCAGTGGACAACCCGCTCTGGCCGGTCTTCAAGTCGCCTGCAGTGGAGGCGCCAGGGTTTCTGGGATATGCATTCGACCACGTCTCAATGGTTGAAGGGTATGAGCCTCTCAAGGACACAGTGGTCAAATCGATTCTCAAAGAGCTCATGATCTTTGACACGACGGAGAACGCAGCAGCCTATGGACTCAGTGTGGGCCGCGCGCCGTATGCAGCTATCCTGGAGGATCAAGACGCACAGGTCCTGGTGGGTCAGACGGAAAGAACTAGCCACCTCACGTTTTCGTCACCTCTGCGCCGGAGACTCAGCAAGTACTCCATTGCCGAGAGGATACAGCTCCTCCGCGCAAAAATCAAGGCTGTGGACGACTGCATCGCCGCAACGCCCAGTAAACCCTAACCAAAGCAGTTTACCAGCACTGTAGTAAGCACTAAAGTAGTTGTATGCTGTAGCTCTTGCTAAGCACCACTGATCTCTACTTGCATTGGCAGTATCCATACATGTTGCGGTCAATAGTAAACCGAAAACAGAGCTATTTACGAGGATGTAATCAAATTTAAAAGGGCTTAACGTATGTCAACAATTGCATTCATGGGTTCGAAGTTACTCAGCCTGATCATATCACGCGGCAAGAACCACACTTAACCTGTACGGCCTTGCTGGGCCTTGCGGTATGCCTTGAATGCTTTCACCAAAGGCTCGTATTTCTCGTTGTTCGCCACCCGGAGCAGTTCTCGGACAGCTTTTCCATTCATTCCATGCAAAACCATGCCGCATAGTTTTCGTTAGCAACGGCAGAATCCTTCAGCATCTTGTTAAATGTCGCCTTGTTGAAGGTAAACGTTCTCTCTTCATCTTCGGAGTCGAGAGAGTCGTAGTCGTCATCGTCATCAGCAGCGTCATCCATCACGTGGTAAGATCGAAGAAAACGCTTGGGTTCATCAATCGTTTCGAGCGAGCGAATCACGTCGGACGCCACATTCGCGACCGCGGCCTGCTTAGAATCCTTGACCGCAGAGAGTGCGTTGCTGCTCGAGAGGAAAGTAGCAGCAGTGATTGCCAGAAGAACAGTGGAAACACGCATCGTGGCCTTGGTCAGTAAGGTGTGTGGGGGGCTTGAGGAGTTTGCTGAAAATTGTGGAATGAACTCGTCAGGAATGAACTCGCCAGCAGGCAGACATTTGCCGACGGTCTCGTTTGGCAGGTATTTTGCCGACGGTATCTGTTGGCAGGCATTTTGGCGACGAGCTTCAAACAGCCGGATGTTGATGGTCCATGCGTGTGGTACGTACGCTTTCATTGCCGATCTGCCTCGTGCAAGCAACAATGCAGATCCACATTGCAAAGACGGTCGTAGGAACTACAACCAACCATCATTTCCCACTCTAAACGAGCTCTAAGTGCGCCTTCAATGCATCGTGCGTGACTGTAGCTCTTGCTGACCAACCGTGCTACCGTAGCAGCTCCGGGTCACACGCTGAGACAGAAGGTATGCCGATCTCAAACGGCATCCTAAGCGCCATTCGAGATCGGAGGATCCGCATGTCACGAAAGGAGCAGTGAGTAGCGCTCGATGGAGGATTGTCTGCTGGTAGAAAACAAAGGATTGGTGCAGCAGGTCGAACAGATACTGTGACGCTAAGGGACAGCGAGAAATGCTGGTAACATACTTAAGTATACGAGTGTTGTTTTTGGGCGGGTACGAGCTATTGCTGTAAGCCAACCAACCACAGACCATGACCCTGAACGTGTAAATGGTCGGGTGACGTTCACGTCTAATCAATCGCCGGGACAACCGTTCTGCCTTGACATGTTTGATCCTCGTTATGTTTACTGCAAGCAAAAGGTTGAATAACCTGAACAGAAGAGACCTATAAGCCAATCTTTGTCAATGATTCATTGACCTGTTTTTATCTTATTCATGCTAACTACTGCTGGATAATATATAGACAGTACAATACTGTACTAAGCATAATATTTTTTTATAAATGATGTGGGTTTGATCTGCGCAGGTAGTTTCAAGTCCGTGTTCCGTGTAGCAACTACCCACGAAAGATATATACTTCGAAATGCTTGGAACGACACAGCATGCAATGTTTTTTTACCGTAGTATAGTTATTCGGAATTGAACACTCATGAAATACTGTACTGACTATGCTTCGGAAAACGAGCAAACGAAAGTATAACATCGGATGGTCCTCATGGTGAGCCTCTGGCTCTTTCAAAACAAGTGCTTTCAGTTTTGCTTTTTTGCTACATTGTTGTCATGAGCAAATTCTACCGTATTGGTACGTGGCAAACAACAATGTTGTCCTTTATTTCAAACGCAAGCAGATATTCACTGTCATACTGCTTAAGTCATCATCAGATATTGTTCATGTTCATCGAGTGCATGTATCTTAGTCACAGACCGATGAAGTAGTCCCTCATCTAAACTAACATCAAAACGTACAGAGTTTTGCCGGGTGCAGAGGGAAGTTTTGTTTTCTTTGGGCTCCTACGTCGAAGTACTTGGTAACAACACACTATAATACTCCCTTTAAAGTAGTTTAAAGTCGATGTCAATGACAAACTTATAAGATGACGAACTTAACTTTTCTGCTCCAATTGTTACCACTATTGCCTTATATTATTCTGTATGGCGTCTAAGGCTACAGTACTACGAAACACTGCATTGAGGAACACCACCACAGAAAATGGAGGTACACGATCGTTGCCGATCGATGAGCGCACTGACGAACACACTATCTGCATGGTGCATCGCTGGAGACGGCTGTTCGATTCCAACAGTATCACTATCAGCGACCTTTGCCCCTTCGTCCTGTGCTTGGTCATGCTGATCGACTCCAAGGTGATGATGGCCTTTGAGTTGGTGTTTTTCACGCTTTTTCCTCTCTCGTTTCTTCTTCGCATGATGCCGTTTAAAAGCCTTTGAGTCACCGTAGTAGTGGCACAGCACCGAATCAGCATGATCTACCAAGACGTGTGGTTGATTCATGTACGTCTGAGCTGGAATTGTACCCTTTGGGTTCACTGTCGCACTGCCTTCGCCAACCACAAAATCTTCATCCTTAGGATTGATCAGCGGCAACTTCAAATACCGGCAAATAGGGTTGCAGCGATGTGAATCCAGAAATCGTTCAAAACCACGAAGAGCCAAGTTACCTTTTCCAAACTCCTTGCCTCGCTGTGTATGGATTTGTGGATCTGTATAGTGGTCTCCGACACCCTGAATATCAACCACTAGAATCTGCTGGCCTGAGGCCTCGTAAGTAAAGTGCGAAAACGTCTGTGGGGTGTTCCGCTCCAGTTCGCTAACGTAGCCGAAATTATTGTTGTGCTTGTGGTATTCTCCGGCTATGAAAGGCTCCACACCACAAATCGTCCCACTTAGCGTCAAGTTTTCAACTTGTACGTCACCTGTATCGACTCCGGCAGGAATAAGCTGAAGCACCCACGCTTCTAAAAACTCTACACGCCTCGGTGGGTTGTACGAGTTGTAAAGTTTCGCGTACTTGGCAGCCACAGCCTGCATTTCCACATCCCGGAAATAGGTGTCTGGATTCTCGTTGGGGTTAATAGCAATTTTTGCCACGTAGCTAGTGCATTTGGACATCACGCTGTTTTCATCGTCAGCGCCCACCCTCAAAGCAGGTGGTGGCACGCTAAGATCTTGCAAATGAAACACTTGGCGCAATCCTCCCTTCGCGAATGGCGATGTATCTATTTTGACTTTGATCATCGATGATGTCCACTACAACACACAGCCAACTCATTAGTCGAAAAATACCGCTAGTCCGGATCATAGATTAATTACCTGACACTGTTCCGATTCAAACACATGCTTGATGGCATCTCGTTCCCGAAGCAGCGAAAAGTCCGGCGGCTCACGATAGACAATCGGTAGATCCAACGAAAGAAGATCCGACGTCTTAGCTACTGCTTTAAAACAATACGCAGCAAAACGACAGACATGAGCTGGCAAGTAAGAAAGAAATCATCATCGTCTGCTACACTTGGAACCTACTCTGGTCAGCTTCACTTAACTCGTCCACTAATTGCACACGTCGATCTTTATACTCTGTCACCGTGATGAATCCTTCTTGGTACAGCTTCTGCAAGTTGTGAAGCTTCTCTAAATTCTGTCCATCACTTTCAACCGAGTGATTGCCCGGAGTCCACTCCATCGCGCTAGACTGCGACACCCATGATCCATCAAAATAATCATCCTGTTGCCTGCCAGTCTCCAGTGGAACTTCGTCTTCCATTTCCTCATCCAGCTGCCTCAGCATCCGATCGACAACCAGCTCATCTTCACTTTTGCACTCTTCTTCCCAATCATCTCTGTACAATTCTTGAAATTCCTCGACAGCATGAAACGCAGGCTCCCGTTGGTAAAACGACGATGGCACTCTGGACGACTTGGTGAAATTCTCGGAGAACGTGCGTCTTCTCAATCTGGCCAGCTCTGCAGAGTCCAAAGGAGGTTCTGGCTCATATTCCTCCTCGCTATTTTCACTAAAGTTGTTGTTATCACCTGACTCTTTATAGGTTTTTCTATCTTTTATCCAGCGATTCTCTTGCAGGTTTTTGAACTTGGCCAAGCCTCCACTGCCTCGTAAAATGATGTCAGAGCTGTGGAAACGCCGTCGAATAGGCGTGACTTCGTCCTTCAAATGTAGACTTGGGTTATAGTTCTTTTGTTGGACTCGCTTGGGTTTTTAGACTTGACAGAAGATTTATCAGAAGAACTCGATGGAGAGAGCGACGGGGCACGAGGCAGAGCAGCGCAAGGGGAGGAGACTGCGACGGAGTTGACTGAAAGCGTCTGCTGCATCTTCGCGTGCTCTCGGATGGCTGGGAGCGCCATTGGGCTCAAGGAACCAAGGCCTTCCTTGGCGGCTTCTCAGGTATTTTTCTTTACTGAATCAGATCTATTTTTTTATTACGAATAGAATTGGTTTTCTGTAAGAAATAGTTTTTACAAAAACCATTTTCCCTCTAAAAAAGCTACATGGCCAATTCATTCGGTGGTTACTTCTCGGACTTGGCGAATGGTACGCTGCGCTTAGAGTCAATATCTTAGCGTGTGTGTGCGCGCCATGCTTTGTGGACCTTGTGCCCGACCACGGTCCGTATCACCCTGCAAGAACGCGATGAATGGTATACAATGTTGATGCGACTGCTACCATGCTTTATTACTCGGTCAGCGCCTGGACTTGTCGTTGGAACTTTGCAATGAGTGATCCTCCGATAGACGGGCAACAGAAGTATATTGGACTTTAATAACGTGCACACCAAATAAGAATTTGTGCCCAAAGATTCATTCGTCGCCTGATACCCAGCCCACTTAGACCGACACCATTCGAGTTGACACCTCACAACGCACGTTCAGCACGATGGAGTGGTACAACAGCTGCATATCACTTCCAAGGGTATTCCACCTCAGACTCGCTGCAGACAAGATTCTTCACAAACTCGAACAAACTCAACCCAGAAATTAGCTGCACTTGCAGCACGGCAGTTCTCGTTCTGATGCTTCCAGATCATTGTATCATCCAGCAGACAAACTGCTCCGCAAGTCCAACTTATTCTGCCATTAATGACTTAGTAGCAACTCGAGTAGTTTTGAGCGTGCTCACTAGCCACAGCATCTGCAATCGCATTCCAGTGTGATTCCCAGTTCCGGCTTCCGGTGTGGGCTTTGACGTGACGCCAGATCACTCGGCGGCCCCCTTGGGCACTCAGGAGTTGTTGTAGGACGTCACGATTTTTAACTGGAGTGCCGCTCGCTGTTTTCCACCCGTTGTGGCGCCACTTATAGGTCCAGTTGGTCATCGAGTTGTTCAGCGTGGAGCTGTCCGTGAAAATGTACAGCTCTTCGTCTCCATAAGGGTCTTCTCGGTTAGCGCGTCTCATGACTGCTAAACCTGCCAGAAATTCGGCTCGGTTGTTCGTCGCCCAAGGCCCTTTGACTGTTTTCACAGCATCCCAATCTCGGTTATGTGGGAAAATGCACGCATAAGCTACATCGCAATCACGTTGGCCATTTCGTAGAGCACTACCATCGCAGAAAGCCACCAAAGTATCCGGATGTTTCGGATCCGGAAAATCATCGTCACTTCCGCCGTCCATGTCGTAGGCGAACCACATTCGCGAGCTGTCTGTGTAGGAATGACCATCGTCGACCTCCAAATTGTGCTGGTTTAAAAACTCTTGAGCATCTTCGAAAGTTGGAAATTTCTTGAACTTGGCATACGAATATCCTCGAGTATGCTCCAATGCGTCATCCACACTTGTAAAAATTCCTGCGCATCGTCCGACAGCAACTGCATAGTACCAGTCCAAATCTTCCTCTTCACTGTCACACTCTTCTTCACTGCTATAGTAAAGTTGGTTCTCTTCAATATAGTCCAGGGCTTCCTAATAGTCAATGAACTTTTTCATCCTGAAGTTCGAGTAGCCATGGACCTGGTCCATCGCGTCCTCATGGTCAGTGTAGATCCCCGTGCAGCGACCTACAGCAGCAGCATAATACCACATATCTTCGTCTTCTTCCTCGTCGTCGGTGTCTTCTGTGGAGCTATCGTAGCCTCCATAGTCCTTCACGTATTCATGGACTTCCTGGTAGTCATAAAACTTCTTCATCCGGAATCCAGAGTACCCGTAGACTTGCTGCATCGCGTCCTCGTGGTCCGTGTAGATGCCAGTAGAACGCCCTACAACCACAGCATAGTACCACGTGGGGTCGTAGCTATACTCACTGCTGCTGTCCGAACTGCACGAGTCGTACCAGCCCATTTTGCTTTGAGGATAATAAAATTTTAAATATCTTTTAAAACAATGTGAAAAGAAACAGTGGCTGAAAGTATTTCATGTAGATTTCAACGTTAGGCGCACTATCTACTGGTGTGTCAGAAGATGATGACTAGCATTTACTCATACAGTGCTGGTAGCCCTCGCCCGCTCGAGGACGTCCCGCGATGAACTGGCAACGCTTAGCGCGACACCAGAACAGCCTTTTTAGTTGGTTTCGCGTCGTCTTGTTCTGCAAAAGTGTCGAAGTCGGGGCAAACCGCGCAGGGACCGCTGAAACAGTAGCAGGATATTCTGCGACGCGTTGACATCGCGATTGACAGTCACTCCGCATGCCTTGCAGTGAAGGACAGAGTGAACTTTCAGCCTGCGCACCACGCCATCTCGACACTCGCGGCGCTGATACTGAGGAGAGAGTTCTTGTGGTGGATTGGTGGCACACCCAAAATGCACACGACTAGTTCGATACTCGTTCTCTGTCTCAACGCGGCAGTACTTCTTTAGCTCTCTCTCCAAGCGCTTCAAGGGTCCACCGGGGCACTTCTTCAGAAAACCGCCGTAGTCCGTGCAGCTCCAGTCACCAAATCCGATGATCGTTCGAGCAGCGTCTCGACCCGCAACGAAGAGCTCACAAATTTGACGTAGTTTCTTCCGCGCGAGACAATATCGCCGAAACTTCAAATCCCTGAACTTCTTCTGCATCGCAAAGCCGAGTAGCTGGTCGAATCGGGGGATCATGAAACCCACGTACTTTTGCCACTTATCCAGTGAGCAGCTTTTCTTTGTTGGCATCCGTGTACTGCATCGGTGATAGTCGAGTCTGCAGAGTCGTACCAGTGACGGACTGTTTTGTTGCTTTGGGTGTAGCTTGCATCTCGGTAAAACTCCTTGCTGGAGCACCGAATAGTAGTTCCGTCGGAGCATGAAGCCACAAAAAATCCCGACGACCGGGGTCTACACCCCACACGCTTGTAAACTGAGCAGCTGTGTGTGGAGATCCGTGTAGCGGACGGCTTGCATGGGTAGGCTTGGAGACTAGAATACTGACAGCCTTCCCATCAGTAGTTATCTGGCCTGCAAATGCTCGACTTCGAGATCCATCGGGGTGATACGACTCGACCTTTTAAGTTTGAAGAATCGGTCCCAGTAGTAGCTCTCTGCCGCATTCCAATCGGGTCCTTCCGAGGGTATGCCAACGTACCCTGCGCGCGCCATCATAGCTCTTAGCCCCCGCCCTGACATCGTAAAGTGCGAGCACTTGAAACCCTTCTTTGTAGGAAGCAGTGTGAACCCACGAGCCTCCTCAAAGTCAGCATCAGCTGCATGTTCAATGTTGTACCGTTCAATGTACTCCAGGAAGATCTTCGTGACGGGTAACAGGAGATGCGCACGCCTGTCAACAAAGCCTTCGTCAGTCCTTGGGAGAAGCGGACGATAGCGGCGAACTATCCTGTCTCTCCCTGCGTAGTGTTGAGCGAGGATGTGCTTGAGTGTGTTGTAGCGAGGGTTTCCAGTCAGCCCATAGCGCAGCTTCAGATACTTCTTAAATCGATTGTAGAAATTAAGCCTGATGTGATTTTGTGTGCAATCCGCCATCTGTTTAGCTGTCACTTGGGCCCACCCCTGTGGATGTAGGTCCTGACCGCGCGTGGCACTGCTGAGTCACGCCATGAGTCGTATAAAGCCACCGACTCCCGAAAGTCTTGTGTGATGGTTGTTCTTGGGTGGTCAAGGTCGCCTCCAGAGACCGCTGACAAACACTGCTGGAAGAAGGATATGTTGAGCGAAGGGAGCTCAAAACCAACATCACAGGAGCGGATAGCGTGTATGTTCGCAAGCACAAAGGCTTCTGCTACCATCTTGTTCATGTCCTTTAGAACCTCTTCCCACGGCAGCTCTAGTCCATCTTCCTTGCAGAACGTAGCCAGCTTCATTTTGACAGACACAAATTCACGCTTGGCCGATGTTTGAGCCTTGCCTGCCGCTACTGGGCCTTTCGACGTTCGTCTCTTTTTCTCCAATGTTGATCGATCTGTGTCAGAGTGTGA